>OX451736.1:241960927-243160927 GCA_948472305.1 Vicia faba | reverse complement strand
GGCGACTCTTTCTTACCGCAACATTTGCGAAGAAAAAATGCAAACCAGTATAACAGTCGGTTATTCCACCATATCACACATGGATATACAATCAATATGGATTTAAATTATATATTGAAGGAGTTTGAGATCGAAGGCCTGTTACCAACGGAGGGAATGATTGGAATGCTTTCTTTGTATTGAGGAGGCCTGCAAAGATTACTTCGATTATGGAAACTTTATGAAGGTTTAGAGAATTTGGGGTGGTTTTCTGGGGCAGCTTCTTGTGTATAGGAAATGCATGTGTTTTGAGGCAATGTTTCGTCTGGCTAAAAACGTGTATGTCTCCTTTGATAGATAATCCTGTCTTGTATTTATAGGGGCGTGGTGGTGAACGAGAATGGAAAGAATCAGCCATTAACCATGGCTTTGAAGGCAGAATCGAATGTCTTTAAGAAGTTTCCATTTTTGATTATTTTCTACCAATTTGGGTTTTGAATGAACTTGGACAACTTTCATATCTTGACTCTTTAGAATGCTCTAAAACCTTATTCTTAGATTGGCTCTAAGTTATTTTGGGCCTCCAACTTGATGGGAATTAAAAGCTTGAGATGCCTTTGTTCTTTTTGATGGCTCTGAATTGCTCCTTCCGATGGCTCTGGACTTCAATTTGATTTGCTCACAGCTTCATCCCCATGGCTTCTTCGATTGAGCCCTTCTGCATCAATTGTTTGTCCTGGAAAATTCTCATATTCAAACAGTCTAGTTGAACTCCACTCTTATTCCTTTTGATTTCATTTTCTTGAGGTTTCATTCTGTTCACCTCTTTCGAACACAGTTTTGATTGTTGTAACTGTGTCGAAGGTTTGTGCTGATCACCTCCTTTGAATCACAGTTTTTGGTGTGGTGACTGTGTCAAAGGTTTGTGCTTCTCACCTCCTTCGAATCACGGTTTTTACTATACTCCCACCTTTTTGCTTTCATTCACAAGGCCATTTTTACTAAATATTAGTTCACCCTCGATTGGTGAATACAACTTGTTTGCACCAATCGAAGGGTAACCTAAGAGCATCAAAACTTCTCTTCAAACATCCAACACCTGTTCAGGTACATGGAAGAAGTTCTGAGGTGACTTATACTTGGCTGATTCATCTCAAATTGTCCTTCAATCATGCTATGCTTGAAGATGACATGTCCTTCGAATCATGAGCCTTCCACATATTTTCTTTGGATAAAATAAAAGCCTTTTGATTCCCAAATATTCTTCTTTTTAAAGTTCCCACTCAAACAACATGCCAGTCGAAATGTCCTTCCTTGTAGTGCTTTGAATAACTTATATTTCCCTGATGTGAAAATAAAACCTTTCGATGACTTTACGAGCTCTTCCAATCGAAGACTTCAGAAAAAGCCTCCTCACGCTTTCTTTCGAGCTAGCCTTCCTTGGATGTTAACGCTTCATTGGACATCAAAATAGGATGCATATTGTTGTCAAAGTTGCTTCGACCCAACAACTCTGAGGCACATTTTCAGCTTTTCGACCTACACCTTGTCATGTGTACTTTTTATTTCTTTCAGCCATGCTATTACGTTGAGGGATATAGGGGCCATGTGAATCAATTGAAGCCTTTGCAAACCAAAATTCTTTGTGAGAAATGAAACCTTAGATGGAAGTCCATTGCTTATATGGAGAATTTGTCTAGTCAATTCTTGGTCAACCTTGAGCAATTGAGGACTTTAATGAGCAGGCCTAAAAATGGGAGGAAAAATTTTGGGGTACAACAATAGGCATATCTGGATGAAGAACGGTGTGAGGAAGACCACCTTCAGCAGTAGGCTCTATAATTACTGGTAGGATAACGGGATATGACATTATAAGGTTTTGACCATGAGATCGTACCCATCTAAGGCAAGGCTCCAAAGGGATGGAGTTCTTCTATCCTAAATTCCTGTTATCAATCTTGGTCACCTTGCCCCCAAGCATGTCTATGTTAGAACATAGTTTGATTCTACAACCCTCAGTTAGAGTTTTGATGATAACAAAATACAAGATTAAATAAATTGTAAGATTTATATAAGACATATATGCTACTTAAAGTTATGTTGTGTATTTACAGAAACTCTGATGGAATCAGCATCAGAATATCAGTATCAACACCAGCATCAGAAGATATGTCAGCATCAGAAGAACAAATAACATGTGCTATACGCTGAAGCCTGATGAACAGAATCTGCGCATATAATACTCTGACTCTGATCAAGATCCTAACCAAGTCATCAGCACTCAGAAGCGTCAGCATAAAGGAAAGAACACTCTGATTACCATAAGCAGAGAAGACTCTGAAGTGTCAACGTTACTAAGCATTCAAGATAGATTTATTACCAACGACTTTATTCCAAGACAAAGATCTTCTCAAAAAGGAAAGAACGTTATTAGCATTGAAATGGATTTATGGACAACAACGTATCTCTTCCTAGGCTATATAAACAAGTTAGTGTGAGAAAAGAAAAGGTTAATAATCTTCACGCATACACGCCTACATAAACGTTCTCACTCATTCAATTTGCTAAAGCTCTCAACCACGCCTACTCAAAAGCATTAGCAACCCAGTTTTATTCTAAGCTTAATATTGTGTATTATCACAGTTGTGATATATAGTTTTACTAGAAAACATCAAACACACTTTTGTTCAATTATCTGTAAGAGAAATTCCTTGAGATAAAACGGTTTGTGGTTAGACTCAAGAAGGCTTTAACAGTTGTTAAAGTAGTTGTTGTATTCAGTTGAATATAGTGGATTAAGACCTCATTGGAGAGAGGAGAAATCACCTTGACAGGTGGACTGGAGTAGTTTGAGATCAAACGAACCAGGATAAAAATAACGTGTTGTCTGCATTTGATTTTAAGTTTTACAATTCAACCCCCCTTCTTGTGTTTTTCACATCTTCAATTGGAATCAGAGCGCCTGGTTCTGAGCTTATAACACTTAACCGTGTCAGTACAAGATCCAGCGTCAGAAAAACACAATGGCAGGACCACATCAAAACATCAGCAATGACAACAATGAAGAAAGAGACAGATTCATCGGTAAACCTCCAGTCTTTGATGGAGAGAACTTTGACTACTGGAAAGACAAAATTGAAAGCTTCTTTCTGGCCCATGATGTTGATCTGTGGGACATGGTGACTGATGGATACACGCACCCAGTGGATGGAAGTGGTCAGAAGATTGACAGGAAAGCAATGTCTGATCAACAAAAGCGTGATTTCAGAAATCATCACAAGGCCAAAACAATTCTTCTCAGCGCCATCTCTTATTCTGAATATGAAAAGATATCAAACAAAGACACGGCAAAGAATATGTTTGACTCTCTGAGAATGACGCATGAAGGCAACACTCAAGTCAAAGAAACCAAAGCTCTTGCGCTCATTCAGAAGTATGAGGCATTCAAGATGGAAGAAAGTGAATCAATAGAGACTATGTTTTCAAGATTTCAAATTCTGGTTCCTGGTCTCAAAGTTCTTGACAAAGGGTATTCTACTGCTGATCATGTTAAGAAGATCATCAGAAGCTTGCCAAAACAGTGGAGGCCAATGGTCACAGCGCTGAAGCTAGCTAAGGATCTCAACAAAATCTCTTTGGAGGAACTTGTCAGCTCCCTCAGAAGTCACGAGATAGAGCTAGAAGCAGATAAACCTCAGAAGCAAGGTAAGCCATTAGCTTTAAAATCTAACAGAAAATTTGACTCCAAAGTTTTGTAGGCTGTTGAAGAAACCTCTGATGGGTCCTCATCAGAAGAAGATGAACTATCTCTCCTCTCCAGAAGGGTGAATCAATTATGGAAGCAGAGGCAAAGGAAGTTCAGGAATCCCAGAAGATCATAGAATCAGCATGAATCTTTCTCCAGATACAGAAGGTCAGAATCCTCCTCTGGACACAGAAGATCTGAAGGCTCTTCAGGAAGCAGAAAGCCAAACAACAAAGACATCATCTGCTATGAATGTAACGAGAAAGGATACTACAAAAGTGATTGCCCAAAGCTTCAGAAGGATAAGCCCAAAAAGAAGTTTGGAAAGGAAAAGAAGAAAAGTCTCATGGCTACATGGGATGATTCTGACACATCCGAAGCTGACTCAGAATCAGATGATGAGAGAGCAAACATAGCTCTTATGGCAAACATAACAGAAGACAGTGAAGCTTCTGAGTCAGACTCTGAATCAGATACAGAAGAGGTATTTCCTGACTTTTCTATTAACTTTACTAAGGCTGAACTAGCTGAAAGCCTTAATGAAATTCTGGAAAGATATCAGCAGATCAGAGTCAAATTCAGAAACCTGAAAAGGAATCTTGCTTCTGACTCTGATGAAACTGAGAGTCTCAAATTGGAGAATTCTGAGTTGAAAGATAAAGTTTCAAAATTAGAAAATCTATTGCAAAACTCTCAGAAGGAAACAATCCCTGAAACTCCCAGCAGTGCTGATGAGATTATCAAGGAGTATGATCACAGCTTTCAGAAGTTTCTAGCTAAAAACATAGATAGAAGCAAAATGGTTTCAATGATCTATGGAGTTAGCAGAAATGGCAGAAAAGGAATAGGATACCAAGGTAAGGTACCTACACCAAAGAATGCCATGGATTTAGTTATAAAACACACTTCACTTGATTCACACTTTGTATATGGGCACACACATGACATCAAATATACTAGTAGTAATTATTCTGTCAAACCAAAATTCAACCAGAGTTTTGGTAAAACTAACAAATTAGGACCCAAGAAAATATGGGTACCTAAGGATAAAATAATACATGTGGCTGATATCTTTAGCAGCAAAGCAGAAACACGAATCATGGTACCTGGACTCTAGCTGCTCACGACACATGACGGGAAGAAAGCATATGTTCCAAAGCCTGGAACTTAAGCCTGGAGGCCACGTAGGCTTTGGAGGCAATCAGAGAGGAAAGATCATTGGCTCTGGAACAGTAGGTAATGGAAATCTTCCCTCTATAAGTAATGTTTTATTAGTAGATGGATTAATGCATAACCTGTTATCCATAAGTCAATTAAGTGATAACGGTTATGATATAATCTTTAATCAAAATTCATGCAAAGCTGTTAGTCAGAAAGATGGGACTATCCTATTTAATGTAAAGAGGAGAAAGAACATTTATAAAATAAAACTTTCTGAACTGAAAAGTCAGAATGTAAAGTGTCTTCTGTTTGTTAACAACGAGCAATGGATCTGGCACAGAAGATTGGGACATGTTAGTATGAGAAGAATATCTCAGATTAACAAACTCAATCTGGTCAGAGGACTTCCTAACTTGAAGTTCAATTCAGATGCTATGTGTGAAGCATGTCAGAAAGGCAAGTTTGCAAAACCAGATTTCAAATCTAAAAACGTTGTTTCCACCTCTAAGCCATTAGAACTTCTGCACATTGACTTATTTGGACCAGTTAAAACTGCTTCAGTCAGTGGCAAGAAGTATGGGTTAGTAATCGTAGATGACTATAGCAGATGGACATGGGTAAAGTTCTTAAGACACAAGGACGAGTCACACTCTGTGTTTGTCACCTTCTGCAACCAAGTTCAGAATGAAAAGGATCTTAGAATCGTCAAAGTCAGAAGTGATCATGGTGGAGAGTTTGAAAACAAAGATTTTGAGTCATTCTTTAATGACAAAGGCATTCTGCATGATTTCTCTTGTCCTAGAACTCCCCAGCAAAATGGAGTTGTAGAATGAAAGAACAGAACATTGCAAGAAATGGCCAGAACCATGATCAACGAGACTAACGTTGCTAAGATCTTCTGGGCAGAGGCAATAAACACAGCGTTCTACATTCAGAATAGAATCTCCATAAGACCTATTATGGAAAAGACTCCATATGAATTGTGGAAGAACAGAAAGCCCAACATTTCATATTTTCATCCATTTGGATGTACTTGTTTTATTTTAAATACAAAAAAATATTTGAACAAGTTTGACTCTAAAGCACAAAAGTGTATTATGTTAGGATACTCTGAATGCTCAAGAGGGTACAAAGTATACAATACATAAACACAAATTGTGGAAGAATCAATCAGTGTTCGTTTTGATGATAAGCTTGACTCTCCAAAGTCAAAGCAGAATGAATTACTTGCAGGTATGGAAGTTGAATTCACAGGTACTGAAGACAAGTCATCAGAAGCTCTTAACAGAGACACTCCCTCAACATCAGAAAGAGGCACTGCAAGCAATCCATCACCTTCTGTTGATCAACTTCAGAAAAGACCATCCAAAAGCAACATGGATCACCCAGAAGAAACAATCTTAGGAAGAAAGGAAGATCCAATCAGAACAAGAGCCAGCTTCAGAAACTCTGAAGAATCCCTCATAGGACTTGTTTCTCTAATTGAACCATCATAAATTGATGAAGCACTTTTGGACAATGACTGGATTCTAGCAATGCAAGAGGAGCTGAATCAATTCACAAGAAATGACGTATGGGATCTAGTTCCCAAACCAAAAGGATTCAACGTCATTGGAACAAAATGGGTGTTCAGAAACAAACTGAATGAACAAGGTGAAGTCATCAGAAACAAAGCACGATTGGTAGCACAAGGTTATAGTCAGCAAGAGGGGATAGACTATACAGAAACCTTTGCTCCAGTCGCCAGGTTAGAATCTATCAGACTCTTAATTTCATTTGTTGTTAATAAAGGCATCACTCTGTATCAGATGGATGTTAAGAGTGCATTCTTAAATGGCTATATAGAAGAAGAGGTATATGTGCACCAACCCCCTGGTTTTGAAAGTTCAAAAAATCCAGAATATGTTTTCAAATTAAAGAAGTCACTGTATGGTCTGAAACAAGCTCCCAGAGCTTGGTATGAAAGACTAAGTAACTTCCTGTTAGAAAAGGAATTCACCAAAGGGAAAGTGGACACAACCTTATTCTGTAAGACAGTTAAGAATGACATTTTAGTATGTCAGATTTATGTTGATGACATCATATTTGGATCTACTAAACCTTCTCTGGGAAGAAAATTTGCTAAGTGTATGCAGGCAAAATTTGAGATGAGCCTAATGGGGGAACTAAAATTCTTTTTGGGCATTCAGATCAAACAAACCCCAGAAGGAACTTACATTCATCAGAGCAAATATGTCAGAGAACTTTTGAAGAAATTTGATCTCTCAGAATGTAAGCCACCAAAGATTCCAATGCATCCCACGTGCATTCTGGAAAGAGAAGAGGTAAGCAAAAAGGTAGAACCAAAGGTCTACAGAGGTATGATTGGTTCTCTTCTTTATCTGACAGCTTCAAGACCTGATATTTTATTTAGTGTATGCATTTGTGCAAGATTCCAATCAGATCCTAGAGAATCTCACTTAACAGTTGTTAAGCGAATTTTCAAGTATCTGAAAGGTACTACTAATCTAGGTTTATTTTATAGAAAATCAAGTGATTACAGCTTAGTAGGATACTGTGATGCTAACTTTGCTGGAGACAGAGTAGAGTGTAAAAGCACTTCTGGAAGCTGCCAGTTTCTGGGAGAAAATCTGATCTCATGGTCCAACAAAAGACAATCCACAATTGCTCTATCAACAGCAGAAGCTGAATACATAGAAGCAGCTGGATGCAGCACACAAATGCTCTGGATGAAAAGTCAACTTGAGGACTTCCAGATTTTTTAGAGTAACATTCCTATCCTCTGTTACAACACTTCTGCTATTTGCTTAAGTAAAAATCCAATTTTACATTCTAGGGCTAAGCATATAGAAATAAAACATCATTTTATTAGGGACTATATTCAGAAAGGGATTTTAAATTTTAAATTTATTAACACAAACCATCAATGGGCTGATATTTTCACAAAACCACTTTCTGAAGATAGGTTCAACTTCATTCTGAAACATCTCAGCATGAAGCTCTGCCCAGAATGAAATTGTTTTAATTTTATATATTAACCTTCAGAACTTTGTTTATTTTCTGTGAACTACTGATCAATCTTCCTTCAGAATTTTAGAAGTGCAGACTGTATCAGAATCTATCCATGAAGATCTGAGCGCTTCATTTCTAGGATGGAAATGTGATGTTCACTCAAGCAAACAAGTGTCATCCAGTCATCATCCATTTTCTGAGGCTGAACACGCGTTCACGTTTCTGAAAAGGCAAAGCGCTGATTGGATGCATTGAGACACATGTCATGGGTAACCGTTCCAAATATCTTTCTGAATCCCCTAAAATCAGCTATCATTAAATGCTAATAATCATTATTAATTTCTCTCTCTTAAACGTTTATGTTTTCAAAACCGTTTTAGAAATCTATTTAAACACACTTCACACCATTTACACTTTTTACTTTCACTTTCGTTTTCTCTCAATATTTCTGTTTTCAGTGTTCTTCTTTCTCAAGAAACCCTTTCAATCTTTTTCACAAAAACCTCGTGTGAACATGGCTTCTTCCAGCATTCCTTCTTCAGGTTCCCAGAAAAATGCTTCATTTGAACAATATGAAGTACCTTTCAGAACGCTTCTCACTCCAATCAAGAATCTTGAAGTTCTGTCAGAATTAATAGTGCATTTCAACAGTCTCAAGGAGAATGATTTTAATTTATCTGAAGAGGTTAAAGCTCAAGGTTGGGAAAAGTATTTTGACAGGCTGGTGGGTCCAACATTTCCTATTTTGGTAAAGGAATTTTGGATTCACGCTTCTTCTTCAAACCATCAAGTTACGTCTTACATCATGGGGAAGAAGATTGTTATCACTGAAGACCTGATTGCAAGACTTATAGGGTACAATGGTGGTGGTATTCGTTGTATTGATATGGCAGAAAGGTGTGCAGATGTTGCCCTAATTGCAAGGGAAATTTTCACGCTGGGGCTTCCCTCCAGCAAGATAAGGGATTTGAAGGACAAGCACAGAATTTGGGCCAAGATCATTCTGGGTTGTTTCAACCACAGGAAGCCTACCAGCTCTCCTGATTACATTAACATTGATCAGCAGTTTCTGCTTTATTTCATCTCTCAGAAGGTCAAGATAAATCTAGCTCATCTTCTGTTCAACCATCTCAGAACAAGTGTCAAAGAAACAAGGGAAGAGGAACGTACAAAAAGGGATTGGATACCCTTGGGAAGACTGATATCAGATATTCTTATAGAGAATAGGCTGATTGATCATCTACAAGAGGCACAAGAAATCAGCACTCTGGAACCTTCTGTTGGCAAGCAGTTGAATGCCAAAAATCTGAAGAAAATGAAGCTCATAGAGAACATTAAGAAGGAGCCCAGCGTCACTCCTTTTGCTGAAATATCCAGCAGAAGAGTCCCTCTGGACGACTTCCCTCTGTTCTCAGAAATTGACTCTAAGCCTGAAATCATTCTGAGATATTTGGATGCGTGCAAAGCTGATGGTACAGCACCAAATTTGAATATTCAAGATCTTCAGCAGAAGGCTCCAGAGGTTGTTCTGAAGAAGACAAAGAAAAGAAAAGCTGTTGCAGAAGGATCATCTCAATAGACTCCCAAGAAAATAGGTAATCCTGCTTTTGTAACTGTTTTAGATTCAACTGCTATATCAACATCTATTCCAATTCCAACTCCATCTGAAAATCCAACACCTCAAACTTTCGATGATTTTGACCCTTCTGAATCATTAACCCTCATAAGATCTCGCTCCCAACCACAAAATCTAAATACTGAAGCCATACCAGAACAAGAACTTGCACAAGTTCTTTCTGATATAGACCAACACACTTCCGCTCCCGAAACAGAAAATCCAAATCCAAACACAGAAGCACAACCAGAAACTCCACTCTCTCCAATACCAGAAATCCCTCAACCAGATATTAATCCACCCTCTCCTGAACATGAACAATCTCCACAACCTAAGACTCAAACCTCTGAGGCTTAAACCTCTGAATCCCCTGAACCACAATCTCTGGCCATTCAATTGCCCTGTGGTACCACTGTGAATATTCCTCAACTTCCCTCTTCACCAGAAATAACTCCACCAAATTTCCCATCAAGTCCAATCGTAATTCCTGACTCTCTCACTCCCTCACCTAAGAAAAATTCAGATGACCACAGCAAGACTGTCATTGATCTAACAATCTTTAAACGCCTTGCTGCAATCAACCACAAAACTGCTATCCCTAAACCAAAACATCCAGATGTTGGTTCCAGCATATTGAACTTTGAAACAGAAATACAGAAGTGGATCACTTCTTTGAAATAAGCAAGTCTGGAACTGGTTGATCTTGCTGTATCAGACCTCCTCTGGACAAAATTCAGAAGATGGGTATGCTCTGAAACCTTTAAGTTGTAAGCCCAGAGCTATGGACAGGCTCAACAGAACTTCAACAATCTGCTGAAAGAGATTGAAGGTCCAGTTCTGAGCAAGCTGCTTAAGGAAGAAGTTCTCCCACTGGATATTGCCCCTTGGTCTGAACAGCGTCCAGCATCCAAAGTTCAACCTGCAGAAGAACAGATGATTCCAGCTGAAGACTTGGGTCAAGAAGAAGATATTGAAGAAAGCTCTGAGAAGCACCCTGTTTCTGAAGATCCTCAAGCTTCCTCTCTTGACAGGAAGACTCTAGAGGACTTGAAAAGATCTGATATGTTGATGAATGAAAGAATGGATAAGCAGGACATCAAAATTGATGCTATAGCAAACATGGTATCTCAGCAACAGGAAACCAACAATCAAATCAAGAGCATGTTGGAAGCTCTGTTCACACGACTTCCTCCTTCCTCTTAGAATTTTCTTGTGTTTTCCTTGTTTTCTTTACATGTTTGTCTTTAATATTTTTCCATTGTTCTGAACTAATCATTGCTTCTGTTTTTAATATAAACGCTTTTTTAGCTCTGATCATTTTAACTCTGATTATTTGTGCTTTTTGATAACTGACAAAAAGGGGGAGAAAGAATGATATTTTTCAATAACGGATTACTGAGACATAAGTCTCAAACATTCTAACATTCTGATATATTTGAATTTCTTTCTTCTGAAAAGCTTACAGGTACAAGAATATGATGAATCTGATGAACTCTGATAAAGTAAAGTTTTGATGCTCAAGGTCTCATGGAATTAAAGGGAAGTAATCAACTCAGGGGAAGTTTTTCTCATCGTTACCCTGATACCTTTTATTCCTTGTCTTCTTATCTCTGATACCTTTTATTCCTTATTTGCTTATCTCTGATACCTCTCAGTCTTTATCATTAATCTCTGATACCATTTATTCTTTAATTTTAATTGAAAAAAATCTGGTCTTTGTCATCATCAAAAAGGGGGAGATTGTTAGAACATAGTTTGATTCTACAACCCTAAGTTAGAGTTTTGATGATAACAAAATACAAGATTAAATAAATTGTAAGATTTATATAAGACATATATGCTACTTAAAATTATGTTATGTATTTACAGAAACTCTGATGGAATCAGCATCAGAATATCAGTATCAACATCAACATCAGAAGATATGTCAGCATCAGAAGATATGTCAGCATCAGAAGAACAAATAACATGTGCTATACGCTGAAGCCTGATGAACAGAATCTGCGCATATAATACTCTGACTCTGATCAAGATCCTAACCAAGTCATCAGCACTCAGAAGCGTCAGCATAAAGGAAAGAACACTCTGATTACCATAAGCAGAGAAGACTCTGAAGTGTCAACGTTACTAAGCATTCAAGACAGATTTATTACCAACGGCTTTATTCCAAGACAAAGATCTTCTCAAAAAGGAAAGAACGTTATTAGCACTGAAATGGATTTATGGACAACAACGTATCTCTTCCTAGGCTATATAAACAAGTTAGTGTGAGAAAAGAAAAGGTTAATAATCTTCACGCATACACGCCTACGTAAACGTTCTCACTCATTCAATTTGCCAAAGCTCTCAACCACGCCTACTCAAAAGCATTAGCAACCTAGTTTTATTCTAAGCTTAATATTGTGTATTATCACAGTTGTGATATATAGTTTTACTAGAAAACATCAAACACACTTTTGTTCAATTATCTGTAAGAGAAATTCCTTGAGATAAACCGGTCTGTGGTTAGACTCAAGAAGGCTTTAACAGTTGTTAAAGTAGTTGTTGTATTCAGTTGAATATAGTGGATTAAGACCTCGTTGGAAAGAGGCGAAATCACCTTGACGGGTGGACTGGAGTAGTTTGAGATCAAACGAACTAGGATAAAAATAACGTGTTGTCTGCATTTGATTTTAAATTTTACAATTCAAACCCCTTCTTGTGTTTTTCACATCTTCAGTCTAAACCTTTGATGATAACCTTGAGGATCATTCTCGTAATCGAATACAATACTCTAGATAAGCATGTCTTAAGGACTGTCTCTTAGAGCATAACCAAATTAACGTAAAGCTAGAGAAGGGTTGTAAGTAATACCTCCCCTAATGCCAAGGAGTTGAACATTAGGGAATTCCCCATAGCGGCCAGTAATAGTGATATCCTCTTGAGATTAGGAACAGCAATAGATATCTGAATGAGAGAGCGACATCATCCTTTGAGACCACCTCAAACTTGTTCATTCTTCATCACTAATCAGGGAAGGTGTGAAATAAACCACCTGGATAGTAAAGGTATGCAACACATAAGAGTCCCTCACTTCCTCATAGTACGAGTGTGAAGAGAATGAAAAATATCTCCAAGCAAAGTAGGCACAGGATTACGAGCAAGAAATATTTTGATGGCATTCACATCAATGAGTTGGCCTAGATTAGGGAATAGTACCAAACCATAGATCAACAGAGCCAAGATTTCCTCGAAAGCCTAAAAACTCATAGCATCTAGAAACAGCTGAGCCTTCTCTATCAGAAATTTAGCAAGAAAGCCATTGACTCCACTTCTTGTTTCCCAATTAGATACAATGTTAGACCGCTTTAGATGTAAGGCTGCTGCAATATCCTCAGGCTTTGGAAGTTTCTCTAGACTGGTGAAGGGTGTATGATTAAGAATAGATACTCCGAGTAGCTTAGAGAACTCTTCCATTGTGGGTACCAACTAATAATATGGAAAGATGAAATAGTGATGTGTAGGGTCAAAGAACTGGAATAAAACACTCATCATGTCTTCTTCAAAACCTGAGGTGACCAAACTGAGTAGACGACCATTCCTCTTGGTGAATTGAGAACTTTCGAGAACCCTTGAGGCTAACTCCTTAAGTTGAGAAGTTACCCTTACAGAGTTGATATGGATAGTGTTTCTACGAGTGGATGCCATAACCTAAAACAAAGAACAAAGATAAATCCATCGGTCCTTGAAATGGTTAGTAAAAATGATATGGTATGATGTCATGATGTTATGATGTCATGTTCGAATAGTTAATCAAACACAAACAAAGCATACAAGGCCTTATGTTCAAGTTTGCATGGAGTTTATAGGTAAGTACCCTCTTTAGTTTAGTTGGCTCAACCTGTCCTAAGAAAAGTAACCGGGTTCTAGGAGTCTCATATTATTGATCTTTCTCTCAGGCATTGTTTCAGCACAAGCATCTAATTTGCGACTGAAATATCCCAAGAGTATGATCTCAATGAGTGTAGCATCGAGTATCAACCAACTTCATTATGCACCAAAGCTGACCATCTCACTACCTTCTAATGGCCAAGTTGTTTCAATTAAGGTTCTACGGTTAATTAGTGCTTATGACACCATGCGACAACCTAGCATTATCCTTAACTGACTCAAGGGAGACAAGCACAAACCAATGTGACGCACTAACATAGCCATCGCTTCAACCATATCGGTCTATGCCGTAAAGTTTCCACGATCTATTGCTACTTGCCTAAAATGCCCCTAGATCCGGGTATAGGATCTTTACAATGAATACCCAAACAACCCTTAAAAAAAGCAAGTAACTTAAACAAGTAAAGCTATTTAAAAGTGACCTATATCTAAGGTAACCCCACTTTTAGTCATCCCCAGTAGAGTCACCAGTTCTGTAATACGGTGGGAGAACTGACTTTTGGTTTTTGCGTTTTATCACAAATGTTGCGGATAACAAGAGTCACCACTGACTTTTCTTTTATCCAATAAAGGAAAGGGTGAAAAGAACATGAAAGACCTTCGAGAGTTTTCTGAGTTTGGGGGGTATGTTATGGAAAGGGGAGGTGTTAGAACCCTTTTCATCCGTAGTTTTCTATGGGCTCTTAATTGCTAGCTCACTTTTTGAAAAGCTTTGTGTGTGTATGTGTGATACGGTGGGAGAACTTACTTGAGGGTTTTGCGTTTTATCACAAATGTTGCGGTTAGCAAGAGTTGCCACCGGCTTTTCTTTTATCCAAAAGGAAAGGTTAAAAAGCACAGGAAAGACCTTTGAGATTGTTTCTTGAGTTCGGGGGGTAGATTATGAAAAGGAAAGATATTAGCACCCTTTTCATCCATGGTTTTCCATGGGCTCTTAGTTACTTGCTAGATCACTTGTTTTGTTTTGAAATTGTGCTTTGTCTGGTTTTGAAAGTATTTTGTAAAAGAGGCAATTGTTTAGGCAATCTTTGTAATGATTCTCGTTCGTAAGAATGTATACAAATATGTTTGTATTTTATGAAAATGTTTTCAATATTTGTAAGATGTTTGGAAATGTGTGTGTTTGTTTTGAAAATAGATAGGATAGTTGTTTTGAAATGGATCAAGTAACTAGAAGTAATCTACCTACTCAAATGTCTTTCTTGTTTATTTTTCTTTTCCTTTGATATTGTTGTCTTACCATTGATTTGGTAAGCAACCCTTTCTTTGGATGTAAATGGGACGGGCGTGGATCATCGTATAACCATGATTAGCAATGTTGCAAAGTATCTTTGTCATTTTTGAGGGAATAAGATCATCTTTGTAAGACAACTTTAGATAGCGTCATCGAGGGACTATGATCTTATATTTGTTGTTTTACCAAGATACTTCGCATGCGTAATATGGCCATTTTTGTATAAGGTAACCAAGTGGAGAAACCCTTAGGGTGCTTGTGTGCAAGTGTGTTATTTTCATGCTTGATTTTTGTCTTGGATTAGGGTTTTCTATTTGATTGTTTTTATCTTGCCATACAAACCCTAATTACTAACATGTAACGTAAAAGCGATAAATTACATAATTTAAAGATTACTACGCTATTACAACATTTTATGGGAGGGGTATACAAATTATGAATGGAGATTTGCAATAATGTAAACCTAATTTAATTTATTACAACCAAATCTAATTTGTACGAATATTTGAACAAATAATATACAATATAAATTAAATATGCAAAGGTATATATATGCAAAAAAAGATTTTTGTTTTGTTTTTTATGTGAAAAAAGAGTTTTAAACTAAACCTAACAATTTAAGAAAAAAGGAAATTATTTCTTAGAAATTGATTAACCCTAATTCTAATTTTGTTAAAAGAAAATAAAGTTCTTTAAGTATTATTTTTTGTCTTGAAAATAATAAATAGTATTTACGAAATATTTAGTCTTTTTATATGTCAAAATGAATATTTATAAGTGTGAGAGAAAAGAAATAAATAATAACCTAATTCTATTTTTATTTTATAAGTTTATTAAGAAAAATAGTTAATATATAACTAAATAAAAATATTTTTTATGAGAAAATAAAATAAAGTAAACAAAAATGAAATATTTAACATTTTTTTATATTTTTTATGATTTTATAATATTTAAGAAAAATATATTTAATGAAGTAAAACAAAAAATAAAATAAATAAACAAAATAGTTGGGCCAGGGGTGCTGTAAGAAAAAAGGAGGTGGATGTTAGAAAAAAAATGAGGCCCAGTTGTGCTGAGCCCACGCTGCAAACAAATAAAAAAAGATGAAAAAATGTGAAAAATGCAAAAAGGCAGCGCCAAGGCTCGAACGTGTGACCTTAAGCATTTTTGCGCGCTGCCTTACCACTGGGGTGGCTGTACATCCGTTAGTTCAAATGAAAACAAAAAAACATAACACGGTTCACTTCCTTGCCCTGTACTTAGTCTTCTTCCTCTAGCCCGCCGGACCCCCTGTATCTCTCTCATTTCTCCATGAAAATGGAAACTTCAAACATGAAAATGATAGTACTCTTTCCCACGATTTCAACCATGTAACTCATGTAAACTAACAATCAAAGATCAAAGCTAATTTCACTGGCCCTAATTTCAAACCTAATTTTTACAGAAATTTGAAATCTAAAATTCTCTATACACAATGAATATAAATTAAATCTATGAACATGGTTGGCTTCAGCACAAGGATATCTACATTTTATTTTTCACAAATCGAGATCCAAGGATGCTTGTATGAAGAGATAGAAGTTAGAGTTCTTACCTCTTTCAACTGAGATCGTGAATGGAGTTTCAGTGAGTTTTGAGAAGGCCTGAGGATCTCTTTAGCTTGCCTGGACCTCCTTGAGTGTGTTCCAATCCTTACCTTGCCTTGAAGGTGCCTAAATCTCCCTACCCAAGTCAACCTGCAAGCTTGAAATGAAAAAATGGCAGATGGAGAAGGAGGAGTTACAGTGAAGGGATGATGGTCTGGAACACTTAGATATGATATAGTTTAAGTGTTTAGGTGATTAGAACTTGAAACACACGAGTAGATTTTGATATTGCTATGCTTGATGCAAAACTGCAAGTTATGGCAGGTTTTTGGTGATAGAGAGTTTGGGAGAGTTTATGAGTTTTTGAAATCGTGTTCTAGGCTACAATATTTTTGTGTATAAGTATAGAAAAGGTTAGATCTCAAGCTTCCTCCATATTTCTAAGTTATAGACTTTTTGCTCTATTGCTTGCTTTTGAAGAAAAGTGAGGAGACAACTCTCTACATGCTTGTACAAGCCTGATCTGAGTTGGTACAAGTCTTAGGCACATTGTTTTTGGTTTATAGGGTTTGTGTGTGCAGAAGGAACATGTACAAAGCTCAAGGAGTTGACAAATGTAAAAGTTGTGCTTTAGTAAAATGGAAATGGCAACTTTGTGCAATTTATGGAATTAAAGCTTGGACAAAGGCTCTCATGCTTGGATTAAAGCTTTATCAACTGTGTAAGCATTTAATTATGGAGTGAGGAACAAGTTTGGGACCTGCAAAGCAAGAATTATGCAGCCTAGGTTTGGATTTAAATTTTGGTCTTCATGAAATGGCTTGAAATCAAAGTGAGAAATTGCCAACTTCATCTCTTCGATTCTCCTTACTCAAGGATGATCTCAAGGAGTTCTTGGACATTTTGGAAAGCTTGAAGTGTGTTATATAACTCATATTTGAATTGCTTTCCAAGATTACACTTGGAACTAGGTGAAAAGTTTCCATGAAGTTAGGTCAAAAACCTGCCTAAATTAGGGAAAAATTTCACTAAGTTATTTTAGTTCATGAGCATGTATTCACAAAATTATATCTTGAGATCCAAGCATCTTTAGGAAAAAATGTGTGAATAAAATTTGTAGATTTCGTGGAGATCTACAACTTTCATGTCGGGAACTTCCTTTGAATCATCTTGTATCATGGTGAGAATTTGGCTTAAAGTTGAGAAAAAATAAGAAATTTTCTATACTGAAAAATTTCTAAGTTAAGAAAATTTCAAAATAAAATCTTCAATCTTTGATTTCTTGATGAAAAAGTTTCACATTTTGACATATTTTGATGACTTGTGGTCCTTGGCACTTGAACTTGACCAAAAAGTCAAAGTTTGATTTTTCAGTATATAGTTGACTTTTGATCAGTTGACTGAAAAATTCATCTGTCAATCTAATGGACTTGCAATGCTTTGAACCTTGTCATTAGGTCAAGATGATTCAATTGAACTCTTGAAATCATGCTTCAAACCAATTGATCATTTGCTAGGTCAAAAATCAGAAATTGTCCTTTTCAGTCAAAACCCTAATTTTGACAATTTTGCCCTTTTGATGATTTGATCAAATTTCTTGAGGAATTGTGATCCAAACTTGATAAAATGATACATATGAGTATAAAATGTTGATGTGGATCAAAAATTATTAAGTTTGACTATAAATTGGCCATGGTTGACTTTTTCCCCAACACAGTTGATTTTTAGGTCAACTATCCAATTGACTGATCAAAAATGTGATTCAAGGCTTGAAACTTGACATGAGTAATCTTAAGGGTCTATAATGATACTTGAAATTCATATGAAGCATTGATAGTCCAAAAATATTTGTGCAATCCCAAACCCTAATTTTGGGTTATTAGTGCATGATGAGATGTTTTGAGCTTATCAAACCCTAATCCAGTCTTGAGTTAAAGAGATCTTGTGAGAAAAGTCTTGATAAATGAGAGGACAAATTTTGGGGTACAACAGCTTCCCCTGTTCAATCTTCTTAAACCTGAAGAGTTAGATTGGCGAGTTTTTCCATTCGTGACTCAAAGGTGAAAGATGATTGGACACTAGAGTGCCCAGAAATTTGCACTCGACGATGTGTAGTTGAAGGAATGGGCTTAAATATGCCATTTGGAGAGGTGATAGAGTCTTTTTGGGAGATGGGCTTGTAGATTCCATCCAAGAATTCTTGTTGAATTGTAATTTGTGAGCCGAAAGAATGAGTATCAGAATGGCGTCCCTGTTTGGAGCGTACCTGAACTGTATCTGGGAGCTGATTTTGACTAAGTATCAGAATGGCATTCGTGTCTGGAGCGTATCTGAACTGTATATGAAAACTGAATGCGAATGAGTATCAGAATGGCATCCTGTCTGGAGTGTATCCGAACTGTATCTGAAAGTTGAATCTGAATGAGTATCAGAATGGCATCCGTGTCTGGAGCGTATCCGAGATGTATCTGAAAGTTGAATCTGAATGAATATCAGAATGGCATCTGTGTCTGGAGCGTATCCGAACTGTATCTGAAAGTTGAATCTGAATGAGTATCAGAATGGCATTCGTGTCTAGAGCGTATCTGAAATGTATCTGTAAGTTGTATCTGAATGAGCATCAGAATGGCATCCGCGTTTGGAGCGTATCTGAACTGTATCTCTAAGTTGTATCTGAATGAGTATCAGAATGGCATCCGTGTTTAGAGCGTATCTGAACTGTATCTGTAAGTTGTATCTGAATGAGTATCAGAATGGCATCCGTGTTTGGAGCGTATCTGAACTGTATCAAGGTTGCATATTGTTAATGGTAGTTGTTAATCTTATCCTGAAAATGGTAAAATGTTAGCTAAAATATAAAGTTAGGTCTGCATGAAATGTATGATGCAATGTATTTGCTTTATTAATGTTTATGATATATGGATGCAATGTATGCGCATGTGAACTGATTTGCTACATTGTTGTTTGATTGAGGAAAATAAATCCCTGAATGTCGCTGAGGATATGTGAATTTTCATGTCTTGAAGTGGAAGTACTGATGAAATTTTGTTGAGAGAAGTAAAATTTGTTGTGAGGTCCATGCCATGTACTGCTTGCACAATCTTCTTGGGGAATCTGGAGAAATTCGGTGATTTCTACCGGGGATTGGTAAACTGGGAGCTTCGTTCCGCTGGGGATTTAAATGATATACTGTAAGGGATCACTTATGGAATAGCCTAGAGACATTTTCTTATTCTTTCAACCTATCAGTAATTGTCTTTCTTATTTTGCTTATTTGTAAACAGTAATCATGTTCAAATGCATATGTTCAACAATGAATCATTGGACATTTTTGTAAACAAAACACAAGCGTAAAGAAAAAGACAAATAGTTTTTGCACTTTCGAAGGGATATATTTGTATTGACTTTGAATAAACATTTTGTACAAAGGGGACAAACATTCTCGTAAGAGAATGTTGTCGTAGAAAATTCTGATACAAAGAAAAGATAGCTACGTGTATAAAAAATTCCATGGGGTTTCCATTCTGCTATAGCCTTCACATCTCCGAGTATATTATCTATTTGTGCCTTATCCAAAGATGATTGAATTGATCAGAAACTCTGAGTTTGTCAGTGGAAGTCAAAGGTTGTCCGTCAAGTGATCCGAAGGGACATAGTCATACGCTTTAATTCCCTAACTTTTTCCTAGACCACCCTTTCGGGTTTTCAGTCCACCGGGAAACCCTTTTTTCCCAAGTCGCCCTTTCGGGTTTTCAACTTGCCGGGTGTACAGGTTTTTTCATTTTATCCCTAATTTTTGCCCGAACCTTTTGGTTAGCCGGGATGCCCTTGTTTTGCCTATATGTGTCAATCTAGCGGGTCTCTTATATGTAGTATCTTTTGACTATGTCCGCGTTCGCAGGGTGTGGCAGGTCGTCGCCATCCATGGTAGTCAAGATCATTGCCCCACCGGAGAATATGTTTTTGATTACAAATGTTCCTTCATAGGTAGGAGTCCATTTTCCCCTGGGATCACTTTATGGCAAGATGATACATTTGATCACTAGATCCCCAACTTGATATACTTGGCACCTGACTTTCTTGTTGAAAGCCTTGATCATCCATTTTTTATACATTTGAGCATGGCAAACAGAAGTAAGTCTCTTTTCATCAATCAAATTCAGTTGATCAAGTCGAGTCTGGATCCAATCGTCTTCAATCAACCTTGCATCCTTCATAATCCTCAGGGAGGGGATCTGAACCTCAATGGGCAAGACAACCTCCATGCCGTAAACCAAAGAAAAGGGTGTTGCCCCAGTTGATGTGCGTCCATGGCACGATAGCCGTGGAGAGCGAATGGTAACATCTCATGCCAGTCTTTGTATGTAACTGTCATTTTCTGTATGATCTTCTTAATGTTTTTATTTGCAGCTTCGACAACACCATTCATCTTTGGCCGATAGGGAGAAGAATTGTGATGTTGGATCTTGAATTGCTCGCATAATGCGGTGATCATAGTGTTATTGAGATTTGTACCATTGTCAGTGATGATCCTTTCTGGGATACCATATCGGCAAATAAGGTTTTTCTTGATGAAGCGGGCAACAAAATTCTTGGTAACGGAAGCGAAGGAAGCTGCCTCCACCCATTTTGTAAAATAGTCAATGGCCACTAGGATGAAGCGGTGTCCATTGGAGGTTGTTGGCTTGATTTCTCCAATCATATCAATTCCCCACATAGCAAAGGGCCAAGGAGTCGTCAATACATTCAGAGGAACCGGAGGTACGTGCACTTTGTCAGCATAAATTTGACACTTATGACAGGTTCAAGAGTGTTGATAGAAATATGCTTCCATGGTAGACCAATAATCCTGCCCGTAGGATTTTCTTCGCCATCGTATGTCCACTGGAGTGGGTGCTAAAAGTTCCTTCATGTAATTAAGCCATGATCTTTTCAGCTTCAACCTTATCCATGCACCGAAGCAAAATGGAATCATGATTGCGTTTGTACAGGATGCCATTACTAAGGAAGAATTTAGCAGAGAATATACTTAAGAACTTCTTATCATTGATTAAAGCTCCTTCTAGATATTCTTGAGCCTCGAGATACCTCTTGACTTCATGAAACAAAGGCTGGTCCATTACCTCTTCAGTATTAATCTCGTGACAGTGTGCTGGTTCATCCATTCGTTCGATGGTGATCTGGGGAGTCTCGTTATCCCAAGTTTAAACATAGATGACATTGTGGCTAGAGCGTCTGCTAGCTGATTTTCTTCTCGCGGGAAATGCTCGAAGGTAATCTTCTCAAAATGTGGTAGCAATGTCAAAACATGTTCTTTGTAAGGGATATGGTTTGGGTGCTTAGTGTCCCATTCCCCTTTGATCTGACTGATGACCAAAGCTGAATCTCCAAACACATCTAAGGATTTGATTTCCAAGTCTATGGCAACCCTGAGACCAAAGATGCATGCTTCGTATCTGCCATGTTGTTCGTGCAATTGAAGCAAAGTCTGGCGGTAAAGGGAGTGTGACACCCTTCCGGAGATATGAGTACAACACTGATACCATTGCTGAGTGCATTGGAGGCTCCATCAAAGAATAGGGTCCATCGGGATCCTTGTTCAAGTCCATCATATGGCCTGAATTCTTCACAGTTGTCTAATGTCATTATGTCTTCATCCGGGAATTCAAACTTCATGGACTGATAGTCTTCTACAGCTTGGTGAGCAAGGTGATCAGCTAGTACACTGCCCTTTATAGCTTTCTGGGTAGTATATTGTATGTTGTATTCTGTTAGGATCATCTGCCATCTAGCTATTCTCCCAGAAAGAGCAGGATTTTCGAAGATGTACTTTATCAGATCCATCTTAGATATCAACAAGGTAGTATGAGTCAGCATATACTGTCTTAGTCGGCGAGCAGCCCATGCCAGAGCACAACAAGTTTTCTCGAGCAGTGAATATCGGGTTTCACAGTCGGTAAACTTTTTTCTCAGGTAATAAATAGTATGCTCTTTTCGGCCAGACTCGTCATGTTGTCCCAATACACACCCCATTGAATTTTCTAAAACGGTCAGATACATGATCAATGGTCTTCCCTCGACTGGTGGCATCAATACATGAGGTTCTTGTAAGTATTCTTTGATTTTGTCAAAAGCAACTTGGCACTCATCATTCCATCTAACTATTTGATCTTTCTTAAATAGTTTGAAGATTGGCTCACAAGTAGCTGTTAGGTGAGAAATGAATCTGGCAATATAGTTCAAGCGTCCCAAGAATCGTCTGACTTCCTTCTCATTACAAGGAGAAGGCTTCTCTTGTATTGCTTTAACTTTGGCAGGATCGACCTCAATACCTTTGTTACTGATGAAAAAACCTAGGAGTTTAGTGGACCATACTCCGAATGTGCACTTGTTTGGATTCAACCTCAGTCTGTACTTCTTCAGTCTCTCAAACAGCTTTTGTAAGTGATCAAGATGCCCTTCTTCTGTTTGTGATCTGGCTATCATATCGTCTATGTAGACCTCTATTTCATGATTTATCATATTGTGAAATAAAGCTACCATGACACGTTGATAAGTTGCCCCAACATTCTTCAGTCCGAACGATATTACCTTGTAGAAGAATGTACCCCATTGTGTGACAAATGTTGTTTTCTCCATGTCCTTAGGTGCCATTTTGATTTGGTTATAACCTGAGAATCCATCCATGAAGGAAAACACTTTGTGTTGGGCCGTATTATCAACCAGGATATCAATGTGGGGGAGTAGAAAATCATCTTTAGGGCTTGCCCTATTCAAATCTCTATAGTCCACACACATTCGTACTTTACCGTCTTTTTTAGGTACGGGAACAATGTTGGCAACCCATTGAGGGTAGGAAGTGACAGCCAAGAATCCAGCATTGAATTGCTTCATGACCTCTGCTTTAATCTTTTCTGACATGTCAGGTCTCATGCGGCGAACCTTTTGTTTTACTGGTGGACAATCTTCTCTTGAAGGAAGACGATGTACCACGATGTCTGTATCAAGTCCTGGCATGTCTTCATATGACCAGGAAAAAACTTCAACATAGTCGTGTAGCAACTGAATCAGACGCTCCTTGATGTTGGATTTCAAATTGGCACCCACCTTGACCTCTTTCTTATCTTCCTCGGTACCCAGGTTGATTGTATCCACAGGTTCCTCGTGAGGCTGAATGGTTCTTTCCTCTTGTTGTAGCAGCCTAGCAAGTTCCCCTGGTACTTCACAATCTTCCTCACCTTCGTCTTTGGCTTGGTAGATTAGATCCTCAGAGTCACAAAAGGCCATAGCAGTATCGTTACCCATGGGATCCAGAATGGACGGATACCTGCATTTGTGAGTGTGGGTGTGTGTAAGGGTATAACTATCTTTAAAAGAAAATAAAATGTAAAGGAAAAACAATGAGCACAAAAGTTTGTATGCGAAAAACGTTCATGATTCATTTAATGTCATATGAAGATGAAATAATAATCCTTACAAATGGACCATTGTGCCTCGGGCAAGACACAAGGTTTTAAGAGTGCGAATTGTTTTTAAATATTACAGATCCAACAAAAGGTAAAGATAAATTACTGAGGGATGAAAGTTATTGGGACGAAGTCTCTAGCCTCCCAATTACGGAGTCCTTCATTGACAGTTGGAAAGATCCAGTCCTCCAAGTTGCAATCCTCTTCACCATCTTCTACCGCGTTGACCTCTCGGTTGCTAATCTTCAAGGGTGGCCCTCCAGCACGCGCACGACGTACAACCTTTTGAGCACTTGAAGTGAAACCTAAGCCAAAGTTGTCAGACTTATATGGGATATCCGAAAGTTTCCCCCAGATGGTGCATCCACCTTCCTTTACTACTGCTTTGGCGTCCTTCAGAGATGACATCCGGAGTGGAGGTCTTGTAATCTTGGGAATCTGGGACACAGTTTTGGTCACTGCTACCTCTTGGGGGACCTCTTCGAAGTGTTGAAAAGGAGTTTCAATGAACTCGCCGTCCAATTCCACATACCTGAAGGAATTGAGATGGCTGATCATGTATTCTTCCTCTCCATGGACAGTGATAATCTTTCCTTGAACCGGATACTTTAGCATCTGGCGCAATGTAGAGGTAACAGCGCCAACATTATGGATCCATGGCCGTCCTAGAAGGCAAGAGTATGAAGGGCGGATATCCATTACATAAAAGGTTGAATTGAAATTTTGAGTCCCAACCTTTATGGGGATATCCACCTCCCCGTGTACCATCCTCTTCGAGCCATCAAATGCCCTTACTACAATGTTGCTTGGCTTTAACGTCAGTCCTTCACAGTCAAGTCTATCAAGCGCTTTTTTTGGTAAAACATTCAAAGATGAGCCAGTGTCCACCAAAACATGGGCCAGAGTTGTGCCCCTACATTCCATAGAGACATGTAATGCCTCGTTGTGCTTTCTTCCCCTAGGTGTCAGATCAGCATCCGAGAAGCCTAGGCCGTTATCCGCTGTCAAGCTGGCCACGCAGTCTTGAAATTAATCAGCAGACATCTCTTGAGGCACATGGGCTGTTTTTAGGAATTTCACCAAGGATTTCGCATGTGCCTCGGAACACAGTAGTAAGGCCAGCATGGAGATTTTGGAGGGAGTTTGCCCCAACTATTCAACTATGTCGTAGTCGCACCTCTTTATAATTTTTAGGATCTCCTCCATTTCTTTCTTGGAGGTCTCGGGGATAGTCATTGATTGAGCCTTCATCCGGACAGGCTCTACTTGAATACTTCTTCCTCGAGTTTCAGCAGTAGGGGTGTTGGTAGGAATGACAACAGGAGTTGTAACGGCTTTGTCAATAGGAACACTTGTAGAGATGATTATGGGTATGGAAGTAACCTTTTGAACAGCCATGGGTCCAGAAATAGCCTTTGGAGGGGCGATTTCTGGAGAAAAGATCCTACCGCTTTGGGTAATTTTACTAGTTCCGGCAATATTGCTAATGTCAGAATCTTCTTCTTCGGAGTTTATATCTTCTGCGGCCGGCCCATCTTGTTTGATGCCATGGTAGTAAATGTCCCCACCATAATTCCACGGCACAGTTTTGTCTGATTCATATGGGACTGGCCCAGGCATTGTGATTATTAGAGGAGTTGTTTTCGGAACCAATGTAATTCTAATGGGTTTTTTGGTGGAGACCCTGGAAGAATTTGCGGAGACGGTAATGATTGAAACATCTTTGACAGGAACAGGTGAAACAGGAATACTTTCAAACAGAATCTCTTTGTTATCTATCAAGCGTTGAATGCCTATTTTCAACAAAGGGCAATCAGTTGGTGAGGATAAGCAGAGGTGGCAGTCTTCATTACAACCCGGGAACACGCCTACTTTTAACAAGTTTATCTTAATGGTTGGAAGTTGAGTCATGAGTTTATCAATTATGGTAATAAATAAATCTTCTTCAATAGCATTGGTATTGTGACCATGTCTGGGCATAGGAGCAGAAATGACATTTGGCTTCTCGGGCACATCAAACTCAATTTATTTTGCTTCAATGAGGTCTTGTATTTTATTCTTCAAGGCCCAATAGTTATTAGTATCGTGACCAGGACTTTCGGAGTGATATGCGCAACGGGCATTGGGGTGATAATGAGGGGATGTTGTGTTGGGGTTTTTCGAAGCTTCCTTCAAGGTTGCCAAATTGGATCTCAGAAGATGCGGTAATACTTGAGACAGAGTCATGTTGATTCTGGTGAATTTCCTAACTGGCCTTTCCACCCTTGGTTGATTACCTCTTTTTTGATCTGACGTAGGCTTTGGAATCATAACAGCCCCTACCATTGGTCGGCGCTCGACTCTCTCTTGGGTTTTTTGTGGATATACAACAGCTACCTCTTTCTTCCCAATAAAAGGCTTCCTTACAGCTGTAGAAGAATATGAGTCCTTCTGAATCTTTCCACTTTTTATGCCAGCTTCCACTCTCTCTTCAGTCAGTATTAGCTCAGTAAAGCCTACAGATGAGCTTCCAATTAAATGGTTGAAAAAGGGACCAGATAAAGTTCCGAAGAACATGTCTACCAATTCCCTTTCAGACAGAGGGGGTTGAACTCTTCCCGCCAGATCTCTCCATTTCTGTGCGTAATCCTTGAAACCCTCATTGGAATCCATAGCCATTCTCTGAAGTTGAGTACGGGTAGGCGCCAAATCAGAATTATATTGATATTGCTTGTAGAAAGTTGCGGCAAGATCTTCCCAATTATGAACGTTGGCTCTTCCTAGTTGGTAAAACCAGTTGAGTTGTGTTCCAGATAGACTATCTTGGAAAAAATGAAGCCACAAGTCTTTATCAGCTAAGTGTGGTTGGATCTTTCTCACATATGATCGAAGATGCATCTTAGGGCATGACACCCCATCAAATTTTGCAAACATAGGTACTTTGAACTTCGGAGGAATCACAATCCCTGACACTAGTCCCAATTCTTCAAAGTCTAGGCCTGGCACCTTTTGTATTTCCATAGCGCTCAAACGCTCTTCAAGATGTATGTACTTGTCATCAGCTGGAGGATATTGTTCTTCAGAGTAGTCTTCCTCTTCTTCCTCCTCTTCAGATTCTGACGGGACCGCTGTTTCCTTTCCTTTCCCCTCTCCTTCACCGGATGTTGTTGCAAAATTCAAAGTCCTCCTCGTCTGCTCCTGAAATATTCTCCCCATGTTCAAGACTCCATTTACCTTCTTTGTTTTCTTTTTCTTCTCTTCAGATAGTAGAGTCTTCAATTCTTCTTGCCCCTTGGCTAGGGTCATGAGCAAGTGTTGAAACTGCGTGTTCTGAGCTTGGAGATCTTTGACTGTTTGTTAGAGATCCATCTTACTGAAATAAAAAGTAGAGAGATGAGGAAACTTGTTGCAAAATACATGTTTATGTTATGATGAATGATATGTGAATATGCAATGCTTTCAAGGATTTCAAAGATTCAAGTTCGTTTTAGACAAAAAGAAAACACACGTTATATTAATAAGATAAAGTTTGAGTACATCAATGCCCCTTGGACAAAATAATACAAAACTCTAAGATAAAAAAGTAGTGCGCATCCTCTTTGGTGAAATGTAGTTATTTAGAGTCTGCTCCTCATAAAGTAGCCTAGTGAGTTCCAAAACCTTCTTCTCGCTTGCGTAGAATTGGGATTCGAAAGTATCTCGCTCTCCTTTGAGTTGTATCCAATCCCTTTGTAGGTCTTCAAGAGATGTGGGCATGTCAGGATGTAGGATAGTTTATGGAACATCTCCCTCCTTAATAGGCTCAATGATCATCGGGAGAATGGAGGGGTAAGGCATCATAAGACTTTGAGCACGGGTTCGTACCCATTTGAGGTAAGGCCCAAGAGGGATGGAATTCTTGTGCCCCAAAGTCTTGCTATCCACCTTGTTTAGCATCCTCCAAGCTCGAATGAATCTCTGGAGAAGACCTTGATCGTCGTTGTCGTAGTCGAATACCAAACCTTGAATCAGCATCTCGTGCGGGCCATCCCTTCGGGCATAACCAAATTTTCTTAGAGCTAAGCATGGGTTATAGGTGATTCCTCCCCTAATTCCAAGTAGAGGGACATTAGGGAATTCCCAACTACGGTCAACAATGATAATATTCTCTTTGGATCGGGAGCACCAATGAATGTTTGAAAGTTTGAGCGTCATTAACCTTTGTGACCACCTTGAACCTTACTCATTCTTTAAGACTGATTAGGGAAGATGAGAAATAAATCATCTTGCCAAGAGAGGGGTGCAACACATAAGGACACCTCTTTTCCTCATTGTGCGAGTGTGAAAAGAGTGTAGGATATCCCTTAACAATGTAGGCACGAGGTTGCGTGACACGAAGATTTTGACGGTTATGAGTTGGTCAGGACTGGGAAACAAGACCATCCCATAGATAAGAAGAGCCATAATTTCCTCAAAGGCTTGCAAGTATAAGGAATTCCAACAGCTTTGGGCTTTCTCAAACAGGAACTTTGCTAAGAAGCCTTTAACACCACTCCTAGTTTCCCAATGAGTTGTGACATCAGATGAGTGCAAGTGTAGAGCTTGAGCAATATCTTCTAGCTTTGGGTCTCTTTCCGTACCATTGAAAGGTAGTTGATTGAGAATGGGAATCCTCAAGAGTTGGGAGAATTCTTCCAAAGTAGGCACAAGTTAATAGTCGGGAAATGTGAAGCAATGGTGCAAAGGATCAAAGAACTGAAAGAGCACTTTCATCATATCCTCATCTGTGTTGGAGGTGACCAAGTTGAGTAGAAGACCATGTCTCTCGGTGAATGGAGAGTTCTCAGGGATCCTTGAAGCTAGCTCCTTAAGTTGTGGAGTAATTCTTACAAGGTTGACTTGGATAGTTTTCCTGCAAAGTGAATCCATATCCTACAAAACAAGAACAAAGATGAATCTCAAAAAATCCTTGAAATGGTTAGTGGATGTATGTGATGTTCATGATGTCCATGATGTTATGTACAATTATGCATATACAAACAAAGCAATCAAGTTCTTAGTTTAGGCTTGCATAGGGTTTTATAGGTAATTACCCTCTTGAAGTTTAGTTGGCTTAAACCTGTCCTAGTAATAGTAACCGGGTTCTAAGGAGCTCAATATCACCGGATTGTTTCCTTGGTCATTGTTTCAGCTCAAACCTCTTTAATGGCGACCAAAATATCCCAAGAAACCAAACCTCAATGAGTGTAGTATCGAGTATCTACCAACTTTGGACTGCACCAAAGTCGGTCATCTCACTACATCCTAAAGGCCAAGTTGGTCAAGTAAAGGGTTCTGGAAGTTCATTAGTGCTTTATGACATCACTTAGCGGCCCCGTATTCTCTTTGATTAACTCAGAGGCTACCGGTACCCACAAATATGTCACACTAACATAGGTATTGCTTAGACCATGTCAGTATACCCCGCACAGTTTCCATAACGTATTGCTATTTACCTATAATGTATCCCAAATCCGGGTAGAGGATTCAAACCCAAACAAAGAACCATAAAGTAAAGCATACAAGTCAAACAATGTAAGCAAATAAATGTGATCTAGCCCTAAGGTAACCCCACTTTTATAAAAATCCCCAACAGAGTCGCCAGTTCTGTGATACGGTGGGAGAACTGACTTGAGGGTTTTTCATTTTATCGCAAATGGTACGGTTAGCAAGAGTCGCCACCGACTTTTATTTTATCCAAAAGGAAAGGTGAAAAAGCATAGGAAAGACCTTTGAGATTGTTTCTTGAGTTCGGGAGGTAGATTATGAAAAGGGAAGATATTAGCACCCTTTTCATCCATGGTTTTCCATGGGCTCTTAGTTACTTGCTAGATCACTTGATTTTGTTTTGAAATTATGCTTTGTCTGGTTTTGAAAGTATTTTGTAAAAGAGGCCATTGTTTAGGCAATCTTTGTAATGATTCTCGTTCGTAAGAATGTATACAAAGATGCTTTTCTTTTTTGAAAATGTTTTCAATATTTGTAAGATGTTTGGAAATGTGTGTGTTTGTTTTTAAAATAGAGAGGACGATTGTTTTGAAATGGAACAAGTAACTAGAAGTAATCTACCTACTCAAATGTCTTTCTTGTTAATTTTTCTTTTCCTTTGACATTGTTGTCTTACCATTGATTTGGTAAGCAACCCTATCTTTGGATGTAAACGGGACGGGCGTGGGTCATCGTATAACCATGATTAGCAATGTTGCAAAGTATCTTTAGCATTTTTGAGGGAATAAGATCATCTTTGTAAGGCAACTTTAGATAGCGTCATCGAGGGACTATGATCTTATATTTATTATTTTTCCAAGATACTTCGCATGCGTAATATGCCCATTTTTGTATAAGGCAACCAAGTGGAGAAACCCTAAGGGTGCTTGTGTGCAAGTGTGTTATTTTCATGCTTGATTTTTGTCTTGGATTAGGGTTTTCTATTTGATTATTTTTATATTGCCATACAAACCCTAATTACTAACATGTAACGTAAAAGCGATAAATTACGTAATTTAAAGATCACTACGCTATTACAACATTTTATGGGAGGGGGTATACAAATTATGAATAGTGATTTGCAATAATGTAAACCTAATTTAATTTATTACAACCAAATCGAATTTGTACGAATATTTGAACAAAAAATATACAATATAAATTAAATATGCAAAGGTATATATATGCAAAAAAAAGATTTTTGTTTTGTTTTTTATGTGAAAAAAGAGTTTTAAACTAAACCTAACAATTTAAGAAAAAAAGAAATTATTTCTTAGAAATTGATTAACCCTAATTCTAATTTTGTTAAAAGAAAATAAAGTTCTTTAAGTATTATTTTTTGTCTTGAAAATAATAGATAGTATTTATTAAATATTTAGTCTTTTTATATGTCAAAATGAATATTTATAAGTGTGAGAGAAAAGAAATAAATATTAACCTAATTCTATTTTTATTTACAAGTTTATTAAGAAAAATAGTTAATATATAACTAAATAAAAATATTTTTTATGAGAAAATAAAATAAAGTAAACAAAAATGAAATATTTAACATTTTTTATATTTTTTATGATTTTATAATATTTAAGAAAATATATTTAATGAAGTAAAACAAAAAATAAAGTAAATAAACAAAATAGTTGGGTCAGGGGTGCTGTAAGAAAAAAGGAGGTGGATGTTAGAAAAAAAATGAGGCCCAGTTGTTCTGAGCCCACGCTGCAAACAAATCAAAAAAAGATGAAAAAATGTGAAAAATGCAAAAAGGCAGCGCCAAGGCTCGAACCTGTGACCTTAAGCATTTTTGCGCGCTGCCTTACCACTGGGGTGGCTGTACATCCGTTAGTTCAAATGAAAACAAAAATACATAACACGAATCACTTCCTTGCCCTGTACTTCGTCTTCTTCCTATAACCAGTTGGACCCCCTGTATCTCTCTCATTTCTCCGTGAAAATGGAAACTTCAAACATGAAAATGATAGTACTCTTTCCCACGATTTCAACCATGTAACTCATGTAAACTAACAGTCAAAGATCAAAGCTAATTTCACTGGCCCTAATTTCAAACCTAATTTTTACAGAAATTTGAAATCTAAAATTCTCTATACACAATGAATATAAATGAAATCTATGAACATGGTTGGCTTTAGCACAAGGATATCTACATTTTATTTTCACAAATCGAGACCCAAAGATGCCTGTATGAAGAGATAGTAGTTAGAGTTCTTACCTCTTTCAGCTGAGATCGTGAATGGAGTTTGAGTGAGTTTTGAGAAGGCCTGAGGATCTCTTTAGCTTGCCTGGACCTCCCTGAGTGTGTTCCAATCCTTACCTTGCCTTGAAAGTTCCTGAATCTCCCTACCCAAGTCAACCTGCAAGCTTGAAATGCAAAAATGGCAGATGGAGAAGGAGGATTTACAGTGAAGGGATGATGGTCTGGAACACTTAGATATGATATAGGTTAAGTGTTTAGGTGATTAGAACTTGAAACGCACGAGTAGATTTTGAGATTGTTATGCTTGATGCAAAACTGCAAGTTATGGCAGGTTTTTGGTGATAGAGAGTTTGGGAGAGTTTCAGAGTGTTTGCAATCGTGTTCTAGGCTACAATATGTTTGTGTATAAGTATAGAAAAGGTTAGACCTCAAGCTTCCCCCATATTTGAGTTATAGACTTTTTGCTCTATTGCTTGCTTTTGAAGAAAAGTGAGGAGATAACTCTCTACATGCTTGTACAAGCCTGATCTGAGTTGGTACAAGTCTTAGTCACATTGCTTTTGGTTTATAGGGTTTGTGTGTGCATAAGGAACATGTACAAAGCTCAAGGAGTTGACAAATGCAAAAGTTATGCTTTACTAAAATGGAAATGGCAACTTTGTGCCATTTATGGAATTAAAGCTTGGACAAAGGCTCTCATGCTTGGATTAAAGCTTTATCAACTGTGTAAGCATTTAACTATGGAGTGAGGAACAAGTTTGGGACCTGAAAAGCAAGAATTATGCAGCCTAGGTTTGGATTTGAATTTTGGTCTTCATGAAATGGCTTGAAATCAAAGTGAGAAATTGCCAATTTCATCTCTTCGATTCTCCTTACTCAAGGATGATCTCAAGGAGTTCTTGGACATTTTGGAAATATTGAAATGTTCTCTATAACTCATATTTGAATTGCTTTCCAAGATTCCACTTGGAACTAGGTGAAAAGTTTCCATGAACTTAGGTCAAAAACCTGCCTAAATTAGGGCAAAATTTCACTAAGTTATTTTAGTTCATGAGCATGCATTCACAAAATTATATCTTGAGATCCAAGCATCTTTAGGAAAAAATGTGTGAAGAATAATTGTATATTTCATGGAGATCTACAACTTTCATGTCGGGAACTTCCTTTGAATCATCTTGTATCATGGTGAGAATTTGGCTTAAAGTTGAGAAAAAATAAGAAATTTTCTATACTTAGAAAAATTTCTAAGTTAAGAAAATTTCAAATTTCAAAACAAAATCTTCAATATTTGTTTTTTTGATGAACGAGTTTCACATTTTGACATATTTTTATTAATTGTGGTCCTTGGCACTTGAATTTGACCAAAAAGTCAAAGTTTGACTTTTCAGTATACAGTTGACTTTTGATCAGTTGTCTGAAAAAATCATCTGTCAATCCAATGGACTTGCAATGTTTTGAACCATGTTATTAGGTCAAGATGATGCAATTGAACTATTTAAATAATTATTCAAACCAATTGATCATTTGCTATGTCAAAAATCAGAAATTACCCTTTCTCAGTCAAAACCCTAATTTTGACCATTTTGCCCTTTTGATGATTTGATCAAATTTCTTGAGGAATTGTGATCCAAACTTGATAAAATGATAAATATGATTCTAAAATGTTGATGTGGATAAAAAATTATGAAGTTTGACTGTAAATTGTCCATGGTTGACTTTTTCCCCAATAAAGTTGATTTTTAGGTCAATTGTCCAATTGACTGATCAAAAATGTGATTCAAGGCTTGAAACTTGACATGAGTAATCTTAAGGGTCTATAATGATACTTGAAAGTCATATGAAGCATTGATAGTCCAAAAATATTTGTGCAATCCCAAACCCTAATTTTGGGTTATCAGTGCATGATGAGATGTTTTAAGCTGATCAAACCCTAATCCAGTCTTGAGTCAAAGAGATCTTGTGAGAAAAGTCTTGATAAATGAGAGATCTTGTGAGAAAATGTTATTTTCCTCCTTTCCTTTAGATAGTTTTACCCTACCATTAGTTCGTAGGAAGCCCTACCGTTGGATGTTTGAGGGACAGGCGCGAGTCATTGTACTGTCATAAAGGAAACTTGTAGGGCGCTTTAGCAATTTTATCTTAAGGGACTAGATCGTTTACCGAAGGCATCATTGAAGGGTCACTGAGGGACTACGGTCTTTTTAACCGAGGGTCTTTGCTAAATCGTCCCCACGTTCAAGGGACATGACTGTATTTTATGAGGCAACGAGTGAGGTTACCCTACAGGTGCGTGTGTGAATAGTATTTTTGATTTTAGTTAATTTGTCTTGAGATTAAGTTTTCTAGCGTTTGTTTTAATTCTTGTCATACAATCCTATTAAACTAGACAGTTATAAGGAAAGCAGTAAAGGCAAAAATTAAATGTCCTACACTATTACAATGCTTCGGGGAAGGGGGTATAAACCACAAAAATTGGGGGAACTAGAAAGCAAATAAAAACCTAATTAACTATTACAACCCTTTAGCAGATACATTATTGTGAAAAATATAATGCGAAAAGTAAAAGAATTTGTGAAGATTGTAAAAAAGGAAAGACGTGGAAATATTTGTCTTGTGATTGTTTTTGATGAAAAAAATAAATTTTAATAATTATCCTAAAAACCCTAATTGATTTTAGTTAAGAAAAAAGACAGTTTTGATGATGAAAACCCTAAAAAAACTAAATTAATTTTAAAAATTAAGTTTATTTAAAAAAATTAATTAATTTGATAAAATAAACCTAATGTCTAAATTGTTTTTAAATAAAAAGATGATTAATTAAATTGTGTTAAAAAAGTAATTAAAACAAAATAGTTAAAAAGAAAGGGATGGGCCTGAAAGTAGTGAATCTGGGGGTGCAAGGACGTAAATCCTCTAGGCCCAAATGTGCATGCCCAAAGCCTGAATAGGGTCCAGTGCTACTCTCCAATGAGGTTCCAATGTGAGGGTGGAGATCTGGAACGCTGGATCAGGTCTTGTGAAGATCAGATAGTGATGAGGTAAGAGTTTATGGTGGGCGCCTGAGGGTTGATACATTGAATCTGTAAAAATCACAAAACATAAATTTTTTTGTCCCGCGCCAGGATCGGACTCAGGTACAAACATAGAAAAGTCTTAAGGGAAAGCGTGCTACCATTGGGGTGGCCATACATCTATTAGTTTATATTAATTCATAAATATATAATGTAAGATAAACGCTAAACGTCAGACAAAGCAAACACATGCGCATGAGTGGGACCCAAATGTTTTGAATGGACCAATCATAATGTCCTGTTTTTCCACGTGATTTCACCCAATGGTCAAACTACCCTAGACGGTGGTTCCGATCATCATCTCCAATGGATAAAATTGAAACCTGTGAAATTCAAACGAAACAAAAAGAAAAACAATGCTAATTGACTAATTAAGGTCCCGCGATTCCCACGGTGTGGTTAGTTTGGCCTAACAATTCCTGTATCATGAGATCTGAAGTTTAAAACCTCTGTGCCCTAACAACGGAACGATGTTGTTTCTGCATTAAAACTCACATGTAAAACGTTAGAACGATTCAAATAATGTATATGAATTATGCTGGCATGCTTATATTGATTGAAATCGTATTGAACCTTGAAAATCAAAACTCACCAACTTACCAACCTGAGCTCGTGCAAGGAAGGGTTCTGATATTTATTCGTGATGGGTAAGGACTGGTATTGACTCCTGGAAACTTCATTAAAATGACGTGAGGCTTGAAACGGCTGAAGAATAGGGTTTATATTTTCTCTAATCCTTTGAATTTTTGAGAATTTTTTAGAGGTGTTTTGAGGCAACTTTTTTGTGTCCTTGGCATCTGCTGTTGTTATAATATATATATATATATATATATATATATATATATATATATATATATATATATATATATATATATATATATATATATATAATATATATATATATATATATATATATATATATATATATATATATATATATATATATATATATATATATATATATATATATATATATATATATATATATATATATATATATATATATATATATATATATATATATATATATATATATATATATATATATATATATATATATATATATATATATATATATATATATATATATATATATATGTCATGAGATTATTTCAATAAAACTTGAAAAGATCTTGCATGATTATGAGAAAAAGATTGGATTTAAAATTATGTAAAACTTGCTATTTTGGCCAATATCTTGCACCAATCACTCTTGCACGAATTTTATAGCTTGCATATAAGATCTTGGGCATCCAACATGACTGAAATCAAAGGCGTCATGCTTTGGTCCATTAATTTTATATTTATTTGATTTATTTTGAGTTTAATTGAATAAAAATCAGAGATAAATAAAATAAAAATAAAAGATAATGCATGATAGGACTTATGGGTCTTTAAACATGTCATGAACACGTTTGAATATGAAAACTTAGGCCCAATAGCTCAAAATTGCAAATTTGCTCAATTTGGAATTCATGCATTCTACCAAAATTTCCCCACTTGCAACGACCATTATTCTCTCAATTTTCATATTTTGAAGGTGATCTAGGACTTTTTAGAAAGATCAATATTTCCTCTACACGTTCTCTTTTGATTATATTTGTATTTGGAGATCTTATCTTGATGTAAGTTACCTGGACAAAAAGTGTCTTTTTGTTGAATTTTTGAGTGACCTGTAATGTGTTGGCTCATATCTCTCAAATGAAGCACTTTTGGACTTGAGCATAGAGAAACAAATATGTAGAGAATTTACTTTACTTTAAAATGGGCTTTGGTTGGGGAAATTTGATGAATCATGTGAAAATTATGCTCAGTCAAAGTTCAGTTGACTTATCCTAAGGAAACCCTAATTTAGCAACTTTGGATTTGAGAGCGTTCCTTGAGGAATCATGATCAATCCTTGATTAAATAATTAATATCACTTCAAAATGTTGATGTTGACCAAAAATCTTGAAGTTTGTCTTTAGGTTGACCACAATTGACTTTTTACCCAATACAGTTGATTTGTAGTCATTTGAGCCATTGACTGAGAAAACTTGTGATACAAGGCTTGAAACTTGAAATGAGCATTGTTAAAGACCTATGGAAAAATATGAAAACCACTTGAGACCTTTGAAACCCAATATTCTTTGAGTAGAAAAAGACCCTAGTTGTGGACCCATTGCTTAGGAGGAGAGTTTTTCTGATCAATTCTTGATCCACCTTGAGCATTTGAGAACCTCATGAGAATGTCTTGAAGAAAATGGGAGGTCAAATTTTGGGGTACAACAGCTTCCCCTGTTCAATCTTATTAAACCTGAAGAGTTGGATTGGCATGTTCTCTATTCGTGATTTAAAGGTAGAAGATGATTGAACACTTAAGTGCCCAGAAATTTGCACTTGCATGTGCAGGAGATAACATTGTCGATTGATTGCACTGAGAATGGGCTTAAAGATTCCATTCGGAGAGGTGACGGAGAGTTGTCGGAGATGTACTTATAGATGCCATCCAAATTAATTGTCGATAGAAGTATCAGAAGGAGTCTACGCTTGACTGTATCTGAGGAATGTTTTTCAGAATGAACTATTTGATCCTGTTTGAAGGAAATGCTTTTCAGAATGGATTTCTGAAGGAAATGCTTTTCAGAATGAATAGCTGAAGGAAAGTGCTTTTCAGAATGAATATCCTGAAGGAGAGTGTTCATCATGTAGACAGTCGCCCCGTCCTATTTCGGGAATTAATCTTCAATCAGTTTGTTGGTAAACTCGTCCTATTTCGGGAGTTCATACCACTTGGTGATAAAGATAGTCGCCCCATCCTGTTTCGAGAATTGATCTTCATCTTACCATAAAGATAGAAATATAGTTTCCCTGTCCTGTTTCGGGAGTTAATCTTTGCTCGGTTGTATAAATATTTTCCCTGTCCTGTTTCAGGAGATAATCTTCAACCTGTTCATGTAGATAGTCGCCCCGTCCTATTTCGGGAATTGATCTACAATCAGTTTGTTGGTAAACTCGTCCTGGTTCGGGAGTTCATACCACTTGGTGATAAAGATAGTTGTCACGTCCTATTTCGGGAATTGATCTTCACCTGACCATAAAGATAGAAAGATAGTTTCCTCGTCCTGTTTCGGGAGTTAATCTTTGCTCGGTTATATAGATAGTTTCCCCATCCTGTTTTGGTAGTTAATCTTCAACCTGTTTGAAAGTTGCTAATGATGTTCGTCTGTTTGTAGACTTCATCTGAAAAGGCAGAGGGTTAGCTGTATGCAATGATCATGATGTATGAAATGCATTGCGTAATGATGTTCTCGAAGTAAATGAGATTGTGCTATATGTGTTTCATATGCATATGTTTGTGAATGATAATGTGAAATGTTGTTGAAACATTGGTAGCTTTATATAACATCTCGCTTGGGAAAAAGGATCCCTGATTGGTGTTGGGGATGAGGAATATGCATATTCTTCAATCTTGTCTAGAATGCTTTAGCTGGGGATTCCTTCTCGCTTCTTAGGGAAACTCCGCTGGAGAATGTTGATTTCTGTTTGGGTAGAAGAGTTCAAAAACATTGGTTGTTCATTGCTCTACTGGAGAGTTTAATTCTAATATACCCTGACTGGGGATAAAAGAGATGGATAACCTTTCGAAGTGTTGTCTGACCAAGTTTCTGATGGATGCCTACTTGTCTGGGGAGGATAGGTTTGGTTTCAGATTCCATAGCAACTCTCTGGGGATTTCAACCTGAACTTCCCTTTACTGGAGAGAGGAATTTTGCCTATGATTTGTAATAATCAGAGAAATAGACTCAAGCTGGGAAGAATGTAATTTGTTGGGAAAATAAACTTGGTTGGGGAAATAAACCATGTTGGGGAAATAAACCCTAAACCTGCTGGAAAAAACACTTTGCTAAGGAATACTTCTGCTGAGAAAATGAGCTCTGCTGGAGAAAAGAAATCTGCAGGGGATTTTACAGTTTTTTGAGGAATAAACTCAGCTGGAGAAGGGAATTCCTATGAATTATGTTGACAACATGATTTCTGATAAGGGTTGGGACTCCGTAGGTTGGCGACATTGTCGGGGAGAAGATCACACTCCTTTATCTGCTAGGGTAATCTACTTGTGAGTATGATTAGTGTATTCCATCTCGTGGGGAATGTATATTTGTCAAAGATTAGTTTGTGAAGATGACTCTGTGGGGATAATCTCACAGAGGTTGTTTTATGGTAATTTATGGATGACTAGAACATTATCCCAACTCCTAGAGTCTTGAATGAATCTTATCCCTGTTTTTATGCATACATTTGTTATCAATAATCGTATTCATATGCATATGTTCATTCAATTTAGTCATTGGACGTTTTTGCAAACAAAACAGAAAAAGGTAAGACAAAAGTTTGGATTTTGAAATTGTATTTATATTGATAGTTTGCCCATAAACAGTCGGTTTTGTACAGAGACTGAAATCCTAGTAAGAGGAAATCTTCGTGAAATGAAAAGAGTACCCAGTGAAAAAAAAACTTAAGCTATGTAGAAATAATCGCGTCAGGTTCCAACTCTACTATTGCCCTTATGTCTTCAAGAATTTCATCCCTCGTTATCAGAAGAAGTTGACTGAATTGATATGTATCATTTAAACTTGACACTGGTAATAAAGCTTGCAGTAAGTCATTCAACAGGACATAGTTGTACACTTTTAATCCCTAATTTTTTCCTGGACCGCCCTTTCGGATTTTCAGTCCACCAGGATATCGTTTTTTGCCCAAGTCGTCTTTTTAGGTTTTCGACTTGCCGGGTGTACAATATATATATATATATATATATATATATATATATATATATATATATATATATATATATATATATATATATATATATATATATATATATATATATATATATATATCCCTAATTTTTTCCCAAACCCATTTGGTTCGCCGGGATACCCTTATTTTTGTCTAGGCCAGTCAACCTAGCGGTTTGTTTTTCATGTGTAGTATCTTTTGACTATGTCTGCGTTCAGAGTGTGGAAAATCTTCACCATCCATGGCGGCCAGTATCATAGCACCACCCGAAAATATCTTCTTGATTAAAAATGGCCCTTCATAGGTGGGAGTCAATTTTCCCCTGGGATCACCCTACGGTAGGATGATGCGCTTTATTACCAAGTCACCATCCTGATATACCTGATGCTTGATTTTCTTGTTGAATGCCATGATCATACGCTTCTAATACATATGACTGTGACATACGTCCGCTCGCCTCTTCTCGTCAATAAAATTCAACTGATCCAACCTAGTCTGAATCCACTCGTCCTTATCCAAATTTGTATCTTTCATAATTCTCAGAGAAGGAATTTGAGATTTGACTGCTTCCATACCATAGACCAAAGAAAGTGGGGTTTCCCCAATTGATGTTCGAGCTTAAGTGCGATAGCCATGGAGAGCAAATGGTAACATCTCGTGCTACTCTCTATAGGTCACAACCATTTTCTGCACAATCTTAATGTTTTTATTGGCGGCCTCCCTTGCACCATTCATCTTTGGTCGATACAGAGAAGAGTTATAGTGCTTGATCTTGAACTACGTGCAGAGTTCAGTGATCATAGTGTTGTTAAGGTGTGCACCATTATCTATAATAATCCTTTCAGGAATGCCATACCGATAGATGAGGTTATGCTTAATAAACTGGGAGACCACATTCTTGGTGACAGAGGCAAACGAGGCTGCTTCGACCCATTTCGTGAAGTAATCAATGGAAACGAGGATGAAGTGGTGTGTATTAGAAGCAGTAGGATTATTTCTCCAATCATATAAATGCCCTTATATTGCAAGCGGCCAAGGAGCAGTCAATACATTCACAGGAACTGGAGGCACATGTACTTTGTCAGCATAGATCTGGAACTGGTGACAAGTTCTTTAGTGGTGATGGCAGTCAATTTCCATAGTCGACCAATAGAGTTATAAATGAAGTTGAAAGAGAAAGATGATTTTCTTTTTCAGAAGGATGAGTTACTTGAGCAACATGGAAATAAGAGGAGGAGGATGCAAGAGGGTTTATTTTCTTTAGCATTTTTCCATCTCAAAATATTCATGAGTTTTCGGATGTTCCTCCTACATCAGGTGCTTGGAAGGGCATTGTTGACAAGCTTTTGATAAAGAAAGCTCAGATGAAGGCTGCTTATGAGGCTCATGTCAAGAAGCTCAAGAGGAAGTTGTAGTGTGGAGTTGGATCTTCTTTAGATGTGGTTCTTTTGGACGCTTAGGATCTAGTTTTTTCCTCTTTTGTTTAGGATTATTAGAAACTATGTACTTTAGTTTGTAATCCTTCCATTTTAATGAGATAAGATATTCAGTTTATTTCAAATGTATTATTTACTTATGATGTTTGCAAATTGTTATAACATTCTAAGTACCTTGGGAAAAAAAATAAAGCAACCATTTACATTGCATTTCATGCATCATACATCATTTGGTCTTGCTTTCCATAAGTTTTCTTGAGTCTTATTCCTTTTCCTTTGTCTTAATAAAAGACAAGATGTTTCATCAATACAACACTCCGGCCAATTCTAGAAGAAGAATGGAAGCTATTGAGCAAGAGAAGAGGGAACTCAGGGAGAAAGTGAACTCTTTGAAGACTGGTATGGACTGGATGACCTCACTATTGGAAACTTTGGTTGCAGCACAAAATCAGCCTTAACCTCCACCTCCTTCTCAACCTCAAGTTATGGTGATTTCTGATATTTCAACTGCTCATGTGTCTATTACACCCATAGGACCTCCGCGTCAGAATCAAATGCATGTTGGCTATACTTGGGGAATTCCTCTCAACTTTAGGCCTGGTAATTTCATTCCTGCTACTAAGGCTCCTCCAGTGAGTCAGATTCCTATTGTTCAATCTGTTATGGTTACTGCTCTCCAATGTTACACATTGTTCCATATAAGGAAAATCATGTGTATCATGCTCCCAGTGAAAGGCTGGATATGAATAAGGGGTTGGACGATGTTGTACCCCAAAATTTTCCCTCCCATATTTCTCAATACATTCCAAGAAAGGTCCTCAAATTGCTCAAGGAAGTCCAAGGGTTGACCAGACAAGCTCTCTCCTAAGGCAGTCTCCCCCAAATTAGGGTTTCAGTTTGCATCAAGATATTTGAGCCAAAAAGATCCCAAATTCTCATCATTGTCCTAATATTTTCACAAGATAATCCATGTCAAGTTTCAAGCCCTACAGAGAAAGTTTGCTCAGTCAATTGCTCAAAAGCCTGAAAATCGGTTGTGCTAGGGCAAAAGTCAATTGTGTCCTACATACAGTCAAACTTCAAGATTTTTGGTCAATACTCTCATTTTGAAGCATTATTCATTATTTGATCAAGGTTTGATCATGATTCATCAAGGATTGCTCACAATTCATCAAAACCCAAAAGTTGCTAAATTAGGGTTTTACAGGAAAAGTCAACTCAACTTTGACCAAGCATAGCTTTCTCATACTTTATCATAAATGACCCATCCAAATCCCATTTTGAAGAGGATGCAATGCCCTACAATTCATATTCATCTCCAAAGTTCAAAATATGCACTCACAAGAAGTTACAAATTTGGACATTATAGGTCATTTTGAAAAGTCAACAAAAACACCTTTTTTGTCAAAGCTTAATACATAAACATGGAAGACTCAATTGAGACCAGACCAAAAGTTTTGCTTAGAGGACATCTTGAGCTTTCTAAAAAGTCTAAGAACACATATCTAGGGTCAAAGTTGAAGGAGTTATGCATTGGTGAAGTTGACCCTTTTTGCAAAATTACCAAAAGTCAAAAGTGGCCAAAATTGTAATTTTTGTCAAATGGGCCCAACCTTTTGTGCTTGTATTGAGTTTGTAACATGGTCCAAGACCCATGATCCTTCCCATTTGTCTTTATTTTATTTATGTCATTTATTTTTATTTTTATTTCAATTAAATCAAATAAAATCAAAATAAAATCATGAAAATATCAAAACTAATCAAAGCTTGAGATTTTGTGCATGTTTAGGTCTCTTATATAGCTAGAAGGAGAATCAAATCGTGCAAGCTTCTAATGTACACAAAAAGATTGTATTTGGCTTGATTTGGAAATATTTACATAAGGATCAAATCTTGAATCAATGATCTTAATTGAGGAAGATTTGAAACAAGTTGGTAACCCTAATTGATTATAGAGTACATATAGAACATTGGCAGACCAAAAGCAGGGGGATTGGAGGCGTGAGAAACTGAAAGAAAACTTGCAAAAAATCAACAATAGTGGTGAATCAAATTCCAATTTCCAGGCCATCTCAAGCCTTTCCATCTATCTCAATCGCTTGCTGGATATCTCTGGGTCATATTGTAATCATTAACAAGCTTCATAACATCCTAAAACACACTGTAAGCATATCACGACATTGATACTTTCTTGAAATTGAATATCACGATTCTGGCATTTGTAGCATGATTTCTTTACATATTCTTATTCATTGAATCATTTGCAAGATATTGGTTATGTTCAATTGTATTTTTATTAATTGTAGAGCAAGATGCCATAGTTAGGGTTCTTGGCTCGTTTTTTGGGGTTTTTGGTTACAGGTACAATTGGTCATGGAAAGTGGTACCATGATGCTCGTGAGGTTGTCACGAGTTGATTGGTACCATTGTTATGCATTTATCATGCTTGCATAGAGTTTTAGAGAATCACAGGGTTGTACCTACGCCCGTTTGTCCGTAGGTATAGGTCCAAATACTTTTACCAACGGAGGGAGGAAGAAGAAGGGTGGTGTGGCACCCCCTGACTGGCCCATTCAAAAATTCGAGCCTTTGTAATATGATTATTTTGTTTTCTCAATATAATCATTGCTTGCTATCCCATGTACAAATGAACGCGCTAGCTCAGATGGCCAGTGGACAAGGGAAAAAGCCAAAGGGCCTAGGTTCGATCCCCAGGTCCCCTTATTTGTTCAACATTATTTTGCTTTGTATAATTCCATGTGCAGGCTTCTCATGAGACCACCATACGCCATCATCCATCAACCATCAGATCGTCCACGCGCTAGATCTAAGGATTCACAATGAAGGCCTACCATGAACATCAGTCAAGCTTGCAGTATTGAATCTGGAAAGTCAACGTAGGCTAAGGATTATTGGGCCTAGAAGTCAGATTCAAATCCCTCGCCATTGCTACTAACATCAGGCCCATTTCTTTATTTTTCTTTTCTATTTCATTATTTAATTTATTTTAATTAATTATTTTCTAACATAAAATTAATTCTTTTTTTTATAAAAACTCATAAAATAAATTTTCAACAATTTAGATTTAGGTTTTATTTTTATCAAATTTAATTTAATAATTAGATTAATTTAATTTTAGGGTAATTCTAACCCTTTTTGTAAATAATTTAAAATAAATTAGAAATTAGGGTTTGTTTGATTTAATTTTTATTTTCTTTTCTTAAAATAACCAAAATGAAAAAATAGGTCAAATTAATTATTTTTCTTAATTTGAATTAATTAGTAATTAGGTTTGTACTTATTTAATTAAAGCCTTATTTTCTCAAAATAATCAAAAAAACACAAAAAAAAATGATTTTTCTTTCAATTGGGTTTAGACGGGGTCAAAACCCTAATTTTTTCTCGTTCTCGATTCATTGCACGCGTTTATTTTTATTTTTTTTTGCAGATATTAATATAATTGCTCATGGGATGTAATAGTTTAATTATGATTTTTCTTTTATTTATCATTTTACGGGTGTTTGGCTATGTAATTAATCCCCCTCCCCGAAGCCTTGTAATAGCGTAGTTTTATTTCCCGCATTTTAATTTTCGCAAATATTAACTGTTAGATGTATGATAATAGGATTGCATGACAAGAATGTATGTTAATTTTAAAATGGTTAACAAACCCTAAATGTGCAAAGATAATAACTGAAATAAATCACTCACACATGCGCACTCCTAGGGTATACTCTCACTTCGGTTGCCTTCGGTAAGCGATCATTAAGTATAAGGTGTCTTAGTGGTTGCCCTCTTGTCTAAACAAAGATCAGATGTCCCGTTCAGAAATGTTGCCTCGGAAATGTTGCCTCGAAAATGTTGCCTCGAATATGATCTTAAGACATTAGGTTTATTACTAAGACATCCTAACATTGCTTTAGTGATCGTACGTCCCTTTCGAATTGACCCTTACAACTCCAACAACGGTGCTACCTACTCATTAATAGTGGGATAGCGTCTTCTAAAGGAAACAAGAATAGAAACATTGTTTTTCGAGTAGGTAGATGCTAGTAGGTACTATCTCAAAATCAAAACTTTTCCACACTTACACTCTTTTCAAACAAAGTTTTCAAAAACAACTTCGTAACACTCTTGAAGACAGAAGCAAGGGTTAAAACGAAGTAAAACAAAAACTTTTCAAAACACACAAACACAGAAGCAATTTCTATAATGATGAGCAAGTACCTAAGAGCCCGTAGAAAACTACGGATAGAAAGGGTGCTAATACCTTCCCTTTCTATAATCTACCCCCCGTACTCAGAAATCTCGAAAAAGGAATTTTTCTGTTCTTTTTTTCCTTTCCAGTTGGATAAAATAAAATTCGGTGGCAACTCTTGCTTACCACGACATTTTGCAAACACAAACGCAAAGCGCAAACCAGCATTTTCCTAAACCAATCCGGTTCTGCCACCGTATCACAAACGACTTTCAAGATCAATTCCAAGAGTTACAGAAAGAGCTAAAGGCTATGAAAGGGGAGGAATTATTTGGTAAGAATTCCTATGACCTATGTTTGGTTCCCAATATGAAAGTTTCCATGAAGTTCAAAGTGCCAGACTTTGAGAAATATAAAGAGAACATATTACTTTCGGGACAACATATTACTTTTGTTCGTCAGTACAAGTACAACATATATATGGTTTCGAACCGGGATCAACTCTAAGCTATGTCACAAAAAGACAAAGAGTAATTCAAGGAATATGCTCAAAGATGGTGTGAGGTTACCGCCTAGACCAATCCTTCAATGGAAGAGAAAGAGATGACTAAGATGTTTTCGAAGACCTTGAGTCCATTTTGTTATGAGAAAATGGTTGCAAGCACTCCCAATGACTTTACTATATGGTTAGCGTGGGTGTTTGTTTAGAAGAAGGTGTTCATGAGGGTCGTTTATCCAAGGATGGATGTTCGTCTAGTGGTGTAAAGAAACATGGTAATGGTTTCTCCAAGAAGAAGGAAGAGTCTAATGTTATTTCTTAGAAAAGGCAAAGGAGACCAAGAGTAAATGGTAAGCGTCTGTATGGTTCGTTGTTACTCCTGTTGTTAATAGAACTCCTACTACACCTACCTATCAACAACCACAACGAAATCAACAATCCAATCAACAAAATTGTGGACTGAAGAAAGCCCAATTTGACCCAATTCCAATGTCATACACTGAGTTATATCCTGCTTTAGTATAATGAAAGCTAGTTCAGACTCATTCTCGACCAGCTGTACATATCACCAAGGGACACGAAGTCAATGCTAAAGAGGGAAAGAGGCAACCAAAAGTAAGTGTTTTTATAGGTTATATCATATCGTCTCCACATGGATTAGTGCTACTGAGTTTCCGTTTGAAAAGTCTCTCGTTTATGATTTTGGGTTTGAATGAGTTTAAAGTAAATGCGGGAATTAAAGTTATTAACAGGAAAATATTTCATTCTTTAGAGAAGAGACTTATCAAGCATCGATACAATCCACTCCTTATAAACATAAACCTATCGACCAGTCATACTCAACCTACAATACTCATCAATGTCATCATGTATCAAACACAACACCCACTACATCATCTCAGAGGTGATCTCTCAACCAACCTTGACAACACAAAAGTCAATCGTGCTACTCATGTTAACGATCTCTCAGCACAACACAACCAACACAGAGGCATTAATCACATGTATCCAAGTGAATAATAGCTCTAAATCTATCTCTAGATTATAGACACTATTAGATAATTACTCTAGATAAGAATTCAAGCAGTATATGTCTATAGCAACCCAAACCACAAATATCCTGATTTGTCAGTGTCGATCGATGAACAATCCACTCCGAATCATCTTTATGCAAGCTCCATAGTTGTTTTCTAAGCTAATCTACCAAAAACTGAGTTGATGGAGTTGGGAGAACAAAAACACCCCCAAAACTATAACCTAGAAATGAATGAAATGAAAGTTATAAAACAAATCTCAGCAGGCCGCAGCTAGCGGGCTCACCGCGCTAAGCGGGCTGCACTATATTTACACATTAAACCGCCTAAAACTGCGCTAAGCGAGCTATTCGCGCTTAGAGGGATCAATTATAAAGCTTCTTCCAATCTGTAAAAATGTGTGTAACGCGCTAAAGGATGCACTTAGCGTGTTCCTCTAAGTAGAACTCCCCAAAACTTGGTCTTTTATTCTGAAAACATGCACTTGGAGCAGTGCCTTCGACACCTTATTCCTCAATGTTCCAAATATGCAACAAATACCTACAAAAGAAGTAAAATCTATCAAACGATACACAAATGAATCAAAAATACAATTATACACAAACTAAATGTATTTATAAACAATGTGGGGAATTATTCAAAGAATATCAACATAAGAACCGATAAGTTCCACAAAACAAATAAACAAAATAACTACATTTTGGCACTTATCAAACTCTCCCCAACTTGAACTTGTGTGTCCTCAAACAAGGTCAAATAAACTTAAAGAACAGAAGTAATCAACCAAAGAATCATGAATCAACAAGTTTGAAAAATGAAAACAAATGTATGATTCAAACAAAAACGCACACGCAAGGCAAAAATTACCACAATCCTACAATGACAACGTGTAAATGAAACGAATCCTAAGTACAAAAATCATACAAAAAATTCTAAAACAAAACAAGCTTAATCATGAACCACACCTACTAAAAATTTATCGGTAGATGAAGAACACACAAAAGTGAGGTACTTGACACTCATCCATAATCTTGCAAACAATAGACTAAATTATGCATTAATCCAAAAACTCATATTGAAAATATAAAGGCGCGAACCACAAGGGCTTTTCAAGGTGTAATGTGGCTTGGTTAACAAACAAGGGATAATTCTTAAAGCTAATCAAAACAAAAACTTGCCTAAACCTAAGGGAGTGATCAACTCAAAAAAGTTCAAACAAAAAATATCAATCAAACTTCTTCTTTCATATCAAGTGTTACACCAAACAGACCTTACTTATTAACACAACACTATTCCATACTCTTTTTGTTTTTCTTTTTCCAAACTTTTTTAATTTTTTTCTTTCTTTTTATTTTCTTTCTTTTACACTTTTTTCTTTCTTTTTTTCTTCTCTTTTTCACAACCGCATAGCAATCACAATTTAAGTGAGCAAACAATTCTCTCCCCAACTTGAATTCAACCAACATTAAAGTGTGAATACTCCCTACTTTCTAAGGTAAGGTAAAAATTCAAACCAAACACAATAGTTGAGGGTTCAAGAAAACAAAGAATCGATATCCATTCAAAAAGGAAAACCAAACACTCATAGACAAGCAATAAGTTCAAAAATAATTTGGACAATGGCAAAAAGGCTCAAAGGGGGTTAATAAAAGTCCACACACTCAGATGATGAGTTGACTATTTGGCTAGGTAGTTGTGCTCAAAATCAAACAAAATGTCTTGATCACTTTCATGCTTTCATAAAATCAATACAAACAAAAGATTAAACATAATAAAATCCAGTTAAAACAAGAATTGTGGCCTCCAACATATATGAACAATGGAAATCTTCCTCACATTTGGGGATAAAAAGGCAACTAAAGTGATTCAATCAAAATCAAGTAATGCAAAAAGAATGAATGGTATAATAATTATACAAATGAAATGTTTCCTAAGCATGTTATGCTATAGAAAGCGATAAACAAGTACCTGGCGTGTACCAGCTTCAAAAACTATCATTACCATACATCCGCAAGTTGAATCAATCAAAATCGGAAAATCACCTATAAATTCTTCAATTTACCAAACCAAAATTGAGTCCAAACAACAAACGAAAAGTATTAGAAAAAATAACACTATTATTATTTACTACTATAAAGCCTTGGTTAAAGTGGGAAAAGGAAGGTCCAAGTGAAACAAAAAGAATTCACTGGTGCACCACATCAAAGCGCACTAAGAGATCTTTATCGCGCTAAGCGCGCTACACCAGAACCAGAAAAACCAGGACAACAACAACAGTTCTAATGCAAGTCTTAACTTGTTACCTACATCCCTCAATTACACAACTAAACAAAATTACACACATACACATTTCCTCAAGATAATAAAAACAAGCTTTTAGAAAAACACAATTAACAAAACAAAACAACCAGATGAAAGTGAATAAACAAGTTAAAAAGTGAAGAATGAGAATTTAAAATAGGTACAATTTCAACTTGTTTAAACAACAATCAACACACTACCTAAACTAACACAAAGAAAAATAATAAAACATGCTTGTTTTACATCATAAGCTTGACGCTTGTTATTATACACACTTCTCCAAGTTTCCTCTTTACACGATTAGCACTCACCGACGATAAAACCTAACCAAACACTTAACAAACGTGAAGAGAAACAAACATATACAAGTATTGAAAACATGTAAAAATTTACAAGTTTGGTAAACATATGAAAATATCCATATAAACAAGTGAAAATAGAAAATATATATGATATCTACAAAATTCAAAACCATATAAACTATCATAATATGATACAATAAAAACACTAATCCCCGGCAACGGTGCCATTTTGCTGAAGCGGTAAACTGGCAAGCAAAAGTAAGTATTTTTATAGGTTGTATCATATCGTATCCATGGAGATTAGTGATACTAAATTTCCGTTTAACAAGTCTCTCGTTAATGAGTTTGAGTTTGAATGGGTTTAAAGTAAATATGGGAATTAAAGTTATTAATAGGAAAATAATTCATTCTTTGGAGAAGAGACTTATCAAGCATGCATATAATCCACTCCTCACAAACTTAAACCTATCGACCAGTTATACTCAACCTACAATACTCATTAATGTCATCACGTATCAAACATATCACCCACTGCATCATCTCGGAGGCGGTCTCTCAACCAACCTTGACAACACATAAGTCAACCGTGCTACTCGCATTGACGATATCTCATCACAACAAAACAGACACAGAGGCATTAATCATAGACACCCAAGTGAATAATAGCCCTAAATATACCTCTATAATCTAGAAACTATTAGATAATCACCCTAGATAAGAACTCGAGCAGTATATGTCTATAGCAACCCAAAGTCCAAGCATAGAAAAATCCAGGATAATAATCGACAAAGATTTGTAAAGCAAACTTTATACAATGCCATGGGCGACAAATGTTCACGAGTTCAAAGTAAATACATATACACAACCCAAAATATAGAGAATACACAAATAAGAAGAGAAATGAACCACAAATCTCCCAGTTTGTGAGCACCGATCAATGAGCAATCCACCCCGGATCATCTGTATGCAAGCTCCATAGTTATTTTCTAAGCCAATCTACCAAAAATGAGGCGATGGAGTTGGGAGAACAAAAACATCCCCAAGAACATAACCTAGAAATGAATGAAATTAAAGTTATAAAATAAATCTCAGCAGACCGCGCTTAGCAGGCTCACCACGCTAAGTGGGTTGTGCTCTATTTACACATTAAACCACATAAAATAGTGTTAAGCGAGCTATTCACGCTTAGTGGGATAAATACAAAGCTTCTACCAATCTGTCAAAATGCACTTAGCGTGCTAGAGGATGCTCTTAGCAGCGTTACCTGAGTAAAACTCCCCAAAACTTGGTCTTTTATTCCGAAAACGCGCATTTGGAGCAGTGCCTTTGACACCTTATTCCTCGTTGCTCCAAATATGCAACAAATACCTATAAAAGAAGTAAAATATATGAAAATGTACACAAATGAATCAAAAACACAATTATACACAAACTAAACGTATTTATAAACAAAGCGGGGAATTATTAAAATAATTTGAACAAAAGAACAGATAAGTTCCACAAAACAAATATACAAAATAATTATATTTTGGCACTTATCGGTCATGATTTAGAAGGTTACCTTGCTTTGAAAGCTGATGTCCACTAGTTGATAAAGACTGGTATCTTATCTTCCCGTGATGTAGGGCAAAATGTGCAAGTAAATCCAATGGCCAATCATGGGGCACATGCAGTAAATATGGTTGCAGGGTATCTTGGTGAGTATAGGGTTACTAGTGTTCATTTTGTAAGAACTCTGTTAGCAGATGTACATGCTATATTGTGCCAAGTTGGTTACTTTGATGATAATTCTGATTGCAGTTTTGCCAAGAGAATCTGGAAGGTTGCGATTTGGTGAAACAGATATCCAAAGTTTGATGGACCAATTGGGTATTGCAGATTTGTAGAAAGCATCGAGAGGATAATGTGGTTGTGATTATGCCTCATTTTGACATCCCCGAGCCTCTGGAATTACCTACCAAGGTCAAGAGAATGCTATTGAACCTTCAGTCATATGTTTACCAGGGCCAATGCGATATGAATCTGATAAAGAAATTACGTGGAAGTGCAACACTACTATGCTTGAGAATAAAAAAGAAGTGAAAATTGAATCTCTTCCTTCTGGTTATAACATTGCAGACATTAGTGGTCTAACCAGAAATGGTCATGTATTTGCTCATGCACCTCCTCGAAGGATTGAGGATGTATTGCTAAGCAAGAAGATAAATGGGAAAGATCCCAATGAATTAGTTCCATAACCAATGGTTGTTGGGCAGTCTAGTAAGCCCTAGCGAAATGAAGACGCCGAAGAATTGTTGAGGCTGATTAAGAAAAGTGACTATAAGATAGTTGACCAACTACTTCAGACCTCCTCCAAGATATCAGTTTTGTCATTATTTTTGAATTCATGAGCTCATAGGATTTCCATGATAAGAGTGTTGGAACATGCTTATGTGGACCATGATATAATTGTTAATCGGCTTGATGGCATACTAAGAAATATCTCTGCTTGCAACATGCTAAGTTTTAGTGATGAAGAGTTTCCTTCTGAGGGAAATGAACATAATTTTGATTTTCCTATCCCAGTTAGAGTTCAAGAAGATACCTTGTCAAATGTTTTGGTAGATACAGGTTCCTCGTTGAATGTCATGCTAAAAGCAACATTATCCAGGTTGGTGTATCAAGGTTCCCGGATGAGGCCCCGTGGAGGGGTTATGAAAGCATTTGATGGTTCAAGAAGATCACTAATTGGTGAGGTTGATTTTCCAATATGGGTAGGTCCTCATATGTTCTAAATCAATTTCTAGGTGATGGACATCCATCTTATATATAGCTTCTTGTTAGGATGACCCTGGATCCATGATGCAGGGGAAGTAACTTTCACACTTCATCAGAGGCTGAAGTTCATGAAAAATGAGAAATTGGTAATTCTATATGAAGTACAAGCCATGCTGGTGAGTCATCTTTTATCCTTTCGTTATATTGATATGGATGAAACAGCGGTCATAACTCAGTTCCAATCTCTTACTGTTGATAACGATGGTGCTAAGAAGAATGGGTCATCCATTCCTTCCCTTAAAGATGCTCAACAGGTTCTTCAGCATGGGCAAAGAGCATGTTGGGGCCAAGTAATTAATTTGTATGAGAATAAGAATAAAGTGGGTTTAGGGTTTACTCCCTATATGTCAAGGAAAGTTGTGAAGAAAGAAGTGGTTATCTGACCCGTCCAGAAGGTTTTCAATAGTGCGTGATTTATTCATCCAAGTCACCCTGAAGTTGATGCCATTGCTGAAGAAGGTGCAGAGCAAGCTTGGCCAAACTTTGTGATGCATGGATAGACGAACAAGAATTAGATTGTTGTTAATGTTTATAGTGTTGTTCACATGTCAAAGTAATTTGTTTTTTGTATTTTGCAATCAAATCCTTTCACTCCACCCAAGGTGAAAGTGACATTGTTAGGGCTTGTGTTTTAGATTTTAAAATCAATAATAAAAGTTATTTTGTTATCCAAATTGTGTCTTTTATTTTTCTGCTTTTTCTGGAAAATGGTAATCTAAAAAACCTGTTAAAAATAATCTTCAGTTAATAAACCCATTGAAAACAATGACCATGTACCCTATCCCAACTTTAAGTATCCTATATATGAAGCAGAAGTAGAGGAAATCATTGAAATCCGGGAAGAAATTTCTCGATTGCTTTAGCGTGAGAAGAAGACCATTCAACCTTACAAAGAGCCAGTAGAATTGATCAACTTGGGTTCTGAAGAGGACATGAAAGAGGTCATAATTGGGGCACTGCTTAGTCAAGAGGTCAAGAGAAGATTGACAGAGTTTCTGAAAGAGTATGTTGATGTGTTTGCTTGGTCTTACCAGGATATGCGAGGTTTAGACACTAATATTATGGAGCATAAATTTCCATTGAATCCATAATGCCCGCCAGTAAAGAAGAAGTTGAGAAGAACTCACTATGATATGGCTATCAAGATTAGATAAGAGGTAATAAAGTAGATTGATGTTGGTTTCCTTGTTACATTTGTTTATCCTCAATGGGTGGCCAACATTGTTCCAGTACCAAAGAAAGATGGAAAAAATAAGAATGTGTGTTAATTATAGAGACTTGAATAAGGATAGTACAAAAGATGATTTTCCTTTACCGCACATTGATATGTTTGTTGATAATACAACTAAATTCAATGTATTCTCCTTTATAGATGGATTTTCCAGATACAATCTAATAAAGATGGCACCCAAGGACATGGAAAAAACAACGTTCATCACCCCTGAGGAACATTCTGTTATAGAGTGATGCCCTTCGGCTTGAAGAATTCTGGTGCGACGTACCAGAGGGATATGACTACCTTGTTCCATGATATGATGCACACAGAAATTAAACCATATGTGGATGATATGATTTCCAAGTCCAAAATTAAGGAGTATCATGTTCATTAATAGTTGAAATTGTTTCAGCGTTAGAGGAAGTATAGGCTTCTCTTGAATATGAACAAATGTACTTTTGGTGTTCGTTCATGAAATGTTTTGGGTTTTCTTGTTAGCCAGAGAGGTATTGAAGTAGACCCTGATAAATTCATAGCCATCCAGGGCATGCATGTGCCTAAAACAGAAAAGCAAGTCAGAGGTTTCCTCAGGCGTCTAAATTACATATCCAAGTTTATCTCTCACATGACTTCCACTTGTGAGCCAATCTTGAAGCTATTGTGTAAAGATCAGGATTGTGTTTGGACTAAATATTTCCAGAAAGCTTTTGATAGCATAAAAAAGTATTTGCTTAAGCCTTCTATTTTGATCCCTCTGGTGGTAGGAATGCATTTGATTATGTATTTGACTATGTTAGAGGGGTCCATAGGTTATGTCCCTGGACAACAAGATGAAACAGGTAGAAAGGAGCATATGCCATCTACTACCTGAGTACCAAGTTCATAGATTGTGAGTCTTTGTACTCCCCGCTGGAAAAAATAGTTGTGCTTTAGCATGGGCTTCCAAACGTCTCTAAAAATATATGATAAGTCATATCACTTGGTTGATATCCAAAATGGATCCAATCAAGTATATTTTTGAAAATCCTGCATTAACCGGAAGGATTTCCCATTGGCAGATGTTGTTGTCTGAATATGATATTAAGTACCATACTCGGAAAGCCTTTAAAGGAAGTGTGTTAGAACATCATTTGGCTCACCATCCAATTGAAGATTATTAATCCATCAAGTTTTACTTCCCTGATAAGGATGTTATGTACCTTAAATCTAAAGATTGTGATGAACCATTGCCTAAAGAGGGACCAGAGCCAGGATTCTGGTGGGGTTTGATATTTTATGGAGTTGTCAATGCCTATGGTAATGGAATTGGGGAAATTATAGTTACTCCTCATGGTTCTCACATCCCTTTCATTGCATGATTGATGTTTGATTGTACAAACAATAAGGAAGAATATAAGGCATGTATCATGGGCCATGAAGAAGCTATTGATCTAAGGATTAAAATCCTTGGTGTGTATGGAGATTCAACTCTAGTGATTAACCAGATGAAATGTGAATGGGATACTCGACATCTGGGTTTGATTCCTTACAAATACTACGCTAGGAGGTTGTTTCCTTTCTTTAACAAAGTGGAGTTTCATCATATACCTCATGAATAAAATCAGATGTCAGATGTTATGGCAACCTTGTCCTCCATGTACCAAGTGAATTGCCACAATGAGGTACCTTAGATCACAATAAAATGCCTGGATATACCTAGTCATGTGTTTGCATCAGAAGAAGTATCAGATAGTAATCCTTGGTACTATGATATCAAATGTTTCCTTCAACGCCAGGAGTACCCACCTGGGGCATCCAACAAATATAAGAAGACTTTGAGAAGATTAGCTGGCAATTTCTTCCATAATGAAGATGTATTGTACAAGAGAAGTTTTGACATGGTCTTGTTAGTTGTGTGGATAGACACGAAACAGACATGTTGATGCAATAAGTTCATGAAGGGTCCTTTGGTACTCATGCTAATGGATATTTTATGGCTAAAAAGATGCTCATGGCAGGTTACTATTGGCTGACAATGGAATCTGATTGCTGTCAATTTATGAAGAGGTGCCATAAATGTCAGATTTATGCAAACAAGGTGCATATGCCTTTGACTCTACTCAATGTTATTTCATCTCCATAGCCTTTATCTATGCGAGAAATTAACATGATTGAGCCCAAAGCTTTGAACGAACATCGTTTTATTCTGGTGGCTATTGATTACTTCAGCAAGTGGGTTGAAGCAACAACGTATGCTAATATGACCAAGCATGTGTTCGTCAAGTTTATCAGGAATCAAATCATTTTCCGGTATGGTATCCTGAGTAAGATCGTTACTGATAATGGCTCAAATTTGAATAATAAGATAATGGATGAGTTGTGTGAAAGCTTCAAGATTGAACATCACAACTCTTCACCTTATAGACCCAATATGAATGGGGTTGTTGAAGCTGCTAATAAGAAAATTAACAAGATCCTACAGAAGATGGTTGTAACCTACTTGGATTGACATGAGATGCTACCTTTTGCTTTGCATGGATAACTGATATCCGTCTGTACTTCAACAGGGGAAACCCCTTTCTTTCTTGTTTAAGGCATTAAAGTAGTGCTCCCGATAGAAGTTGAAATCCCATCAATGTGAGTCTTGATGAAAGCCAAGTTGACAGAGGATGAATTGTGGCATAACATATATGATTAATTGAACTTAATTGAATGGAAAAGGATAGCATATTTATGTCATGGACAATTATATCAGAAAATAATGAAGCAAGTGTTGTACCCCAAAATTTTCCCTCTCCTTTCTCAAGACATTTCTCACAAGATCTCCAAAAGCTCAAGATTGCATAAGTGTTGACTAGGTCAAACCATCTCCTAAACATTGATGCCTCAAATTAGGGTTTTGATTTTCCCAAGGATAATTGGACTTATAATGCATCAAATGACCTTCATGGATCATTATAGACCTCCAATAATACTCATGTCAAGTTTCAAGTCTTGAATCACAAATTTGCTCAGTCAATTGACCAGATGACTGAAAATCAACTACGTCGGGTAAAAAGTCAACTATAGTCAACCTACAATCAAACTTCATGATTTTTTGGCCAACATCAACAGTTTAAAGTCCTATTCATCATTTTATCAAGTATTAATCACAATCCCTCAATAAAAGCACTTTGTTTACCAAATGGGCAAAATGGTCAAAATTAGGGTTTTGACTGTAATTGACTAATCAATGACTTTTGACCTAATACATGATATAATAGCTTGAAGAATAATATCAAGGATTAAAATACAAAATGTTTACCTAATTTCATAGTTCAAAAACATTCCTCAATATCAATGGATTGATAGTTGAAATTTGATCAACTAATGAAAAGTCAACTGATGCACAAAAAGTCAAACTTTAACTTTTTGATCAAGATTTGATTTCAAAGATCATAACTCATCAAGACAGTAAAAAATATGAATCTTGATCATCATGAAATCAAGAAAGTCAAAAGTCAATGTGAAAAGTCAAACTTTTCAAGACTTAGAAATTTTTCTAAGTGTTTTATACATGACAATTTCATTACTACATGCTAATTTTTCACCAAGATGCAAGATGATTCAAAGAAAACTTTCAACATGAAAGTTGTAGATCTTGATGAGATCTACAACTTTGCTTTTACTTATCAAGTCCTGGAAGTTATTGTATTTTGAGTTGTAAATTCATGAAGTCATGCACTTTTTCTAAAAACACTTAGTGAAAATTTGACCTAGTTTAGGCAGATTTTTGACCTAACTTCTTGGCCAATTTTCACCAAGCTCCAAGAGGATTTTGTAAAAATGGTCAATATAAAGGTTTTATAGGATGTTTCAAGCTTTACAAAATGTCCAAGAACTTTAAGAGATCATGCTTGAGCTGGAAGTTTCGAAGACAAGAAGTTGGACATTCATTCTTGAATTATAGGTCATTTCCATGATGAACAAGAATTCAAATCTCTTAGTCATTCTGCATAATCTTGCTTTGCAGGCTTCTAACTTGTATTTCACTCAATAATTAATTAATTATACAACTGATAGAGCCATTGTCCAAGCATTTGAACCTATATCCAAGTTACATTTCCATTTATGGCACAAAGTTACCATTCCATTCTTGAAAAGTTGCTTTAATCACAAAGTTAACTTGTCTTGAGCTTCTAACTTGTTTTTTCATCACACACTCAACATAAAAAGTTAGAAAAATATGTTTAAAGCTTGTAACCACTCTAGATAGCCTTGTATTATGCATTGGGACAATGTGTATCAAGCTTGCTTCACAAACAAGCCAAAAATCCATAACATGTGATTTTTGTACTTTCGATCTCTCGAAGCTTCCAAACATCTTCCTATAAATTGAACCTCCATTCACAAGGATAACACACTAATTAACAACCCCTGAAACTCTTCCAAACTCCCACTATTTAGAAATTGCACACAAACTCCATTTTTGTGCAGATTTTGGCCTTGAACTTGTATCTTCCATTTCCATCGTGTGTTTTATCTCAAAATCATTTTCAAAGCTTCCTTACATAAAATACAACTCATCCTTATCCTTGTTTCCCAACTGTAACACCATCTTCCTAATCTTCCATAACCAAAAACAGAGGTTTGCAACTTGACTTCTCCAAGACATTCCAGGTACTCTCAGCTCAAACTAAGCCCTGTATTAGATTCCTAGAGGTCCAAGGGAGTTAACCAGATCATTGTATCACCTTGAAGCAAGCTCAAACTCAAAACACAAATTCCATTTTCAAGGTGAGTTTTCTGACTTTTGAACTCTTCATATAGGCATCATTTGGTTTCCATTTATGAAGATAAAATGTAGACATCATAGCCCTGAAACTAACCATGTCCTTAGAATTCATTTATATAGCTTGAGTAGTGAGAATTTTGAGTTTGAAATTGCTGGAAAAGCTAGGTTAAATTTGGTACCAAACAAAATTCATGCTCATATTTGATTTATATCATAATTATTTATATGACTGAACTCGTGATGAAATTTGGAGCAAGTTTCATGTTTATACTTTTGCAAATAGTTGAAAAATGAAGGAGATAATGTTTTTAAAAATGGTGTTGTAACCTATGGCGTGAGGAAGAAGATGAAGTCATATCCATGACTTGTTTTATAATATATATATATATATATATATATATATATATATATATATATATATATATATATATATATATATATATATATATATATATATATATATATATATATATATATATATATATATATATATATATATATATATATATATATATATATATATATATATATATATATATATATATATATATATATATATATATATATATATATATATATATATATATATATATATATATATATATATATATATATATATATATATATATATATATATATATATATATATATATATATATATATATTTGGTTTGGTTTATAACACTAGATGTATTGCCACCCCAGTGGTAGAGAGGCGCACGTAAGGATTTGAACTATAGGGATTTGGGTTCGAGCCCCAGTGGTACCCTTTTGTTTTTTCATAATTTCTTGTTTCAGATTCTATGCATACAAGCCACGCATGCCAACCATGGGCTTCATACAATCACCATCAGATGTGCAAGCAGCAAAGATCAAATGTCCTACATGTGTAACTCATGATGTATCTCAAAAAGCCAGTAACACTGGATCACAAACAGGCGCTGGACTTTCTCTATTGGGCCTAGTATTTTAGTTTTTCTCACCCCCTTTATTTCTCATGCAAACATGCCCATCTTTTTTTATTTTATTTTATTTTCTGACTCAACAAAAACACACCTTTGGGCCTAGCGCCCTTTTTTCTACTTTTTACCTCCCTTTTGCTGTTTTAACCCCCAAGCCCTATATTTTTCACATTTTTTTTCTATTTTCTATACTTTAATTACTTATTTATTTTTCTTTAACCCAAAAATATAAAAATATATTTTCTTAAATAATTAAATTAAAAATATTTCAATGTAATTACTTTATATTTATTAAATTAGTTTTTATTTTTCCTTTTACAAATTGATATTAGTATTAAGATTCAAATTATTTTCTAAATAAACTATTTTAGACTTAGGTTTTATTTTCTTTTCTTAATTTAATTAACTTAGAATTTAGGTTTTGTTTAAAATAAACAATTAGTTTCTTTTGTGTTTAAAATTAAGTAATTAGGTTAATATTAAAATCTTTTCACACAAAAACTCAAACAAAAACATTTTTCTTTTCCTTTCACATTACCTTTATAATCTTGTATATTTTATTCAATACGGTTGTAATAGTAATTAGGTTTTAATTGCTTTCATCCCCATTTGTAAATTTGTATCCCCCATCCCAAAATGATGTAATAGCGTAGGACTTTAACTTTTCGCAATTTATAGCTTTCATATTATTGCTAGTAATTAGGATTTGTATGGAAAGACTTAAAACCAAACAAATAGATAACCCTTATTCAAGACAAAAAAAGCATGAAAAACAAACACTTTGCACACTTACACCTCTAGGGTTAACCCACGCTTGTTGCCTTAGAATAAACAGTCATGCCCCTCGAACTTGGGATACTTTAACAATGACCCTCGAATACAAGATTGTAGTCCCTCGATGACCCTTCAATGTTGACTTCGGTAAACGATCTTAGACCCTTACGATGTTAACGTATTCTACAATGTTTTTTTCTATGATTGTACAACGACCCATGCCTGTCCCTTAACATCCAATGATATGGTTGCTTACTAACTAATGGTAAGATAACACTATCTAAAAGAGGAGGAAAATAACTGAGACTTTTTGAGTAGGTAGAATGTTCTTAGTTGCTTGCTCACAAATAAAACCATCTTCACACATACAATTTTAAAAAATCTTTCCAAAAACAAACATCTCTTTGAAATATTTTCAAAACCAACACTTTGTATACATTCTTATAGAGATGAGAATCATCACAAAGTTTTATGAAACAAAGGATTTTCAAAATAGTTTCAAACTTACATAAAACATAAAAACATTTACAAAGCGTTTCAAAGTGAGCTAACAACTAAGAGCCCGTAGATAACTATGGATGAAAAGGATGCTAACACCTTCCCTTTTCATAACCTACCCCCCAAACTCAAGAAAATTCTCAAAAGGTCCTTTCTGTTCTTTTCACTCTTTCCTTTATTGGATAAAAGAAAATTCGGTGGCGACTCTTTTTATTCGCAATAATTATGATCAAATGCAAAACACCCAAGTCAGTTCTCCCACCGTATTACAGCAGTCATTTGATAAGAAGGTTTGTCCTCATGAATTTAGAGAAGGTGACCGCGTGCTTAAGAGGATCTTGCCTCCACATAATGATTCATGTGGCAAGTGGACTCCTAATTATGAAGGCCCATATGTTGGTAAAAAAACCTTATTTGGCGGTGTTATGACTCTTACAACTATGGATGGTGAGGAGCTCCCGCGTCCAGTGAACACCGATGAAGTCAAGAAATACTTCTCCTAAATAAATAAAAGAATAACTTGCTAAGTTGAAAACCCGAAAGGGCGACTTAGGCAAAAATGAGCGTCTTGGTGGACTGAAAACCTGAAAGGGCAGTCCAGGAAAAATTTTAAGACATAAATAGAAAATAAATCATCCTGGTAGATTGAAAACCAGAAAGGGCAATCTAGGAAAGATTTAGGGATTATGGAAAGTGAATGCATCAGGCAAGGCTTGATCATTTGAAGCATCAACACTCATTGATTAGGGATTTTGACTTCGATCATTCTTAACAGAAGCTTGAATTCAAGAATTCAAAGTCGTTACAAAAAATAGTGGTCATTGTATTTCAATGTAGACTTTTCCTATTTACAATTTTCCAAACTTTTTAATCATCGATGGAGTTATGCCATTTGCGAACTACCATCCTATTAATAAAATGTTGAGCCTTTGCTTAATTGGTTTCAAGTATTCTATATTTGTTTCTTTTGCAAAATTTCATTTATTTATGATAGTAATTTTTGGAACAAAAAGCTTAATAATAATTGTTGTACCCCAAAATTTTCCCTCCCATTATTCAACACATGCTCCTATGGTTCTCAATTTCTCAAGATTACTCAAGGATTAATTAGACAAATTCTCCTCCTAAGCAGTTGGCCTACAACTAGGGTTTTATTTCTCTCAAGGTAAACTGGACTTCTAATGCCTCAAGTGGATTTCATGGTTCCTCATATGTCTCAAAGAATCCGCATGCCAAATTCTGAGCCTTGCAACACAAGTTTTCTCAGTCAATTAGTCAAATGATTGAAAATCAACTGTATTAGGCAAAAAGTCAATTTTGACCAATTTACAGTCAAACTTCAAGATTTTCGGTCAACATCAACATTTTGAAGTCACATTCATCATTTGATCAATGTTTGATCATGATTCATCATGAAAACTCAAGATTCATCAAAAGTCAAGAGTTACTAAATTAGGGTTTTCTTAAGGAGAAGTCAATTGAACTTTGACCAAGCATAACTTCCACACACTTCATCAGATTTTTCTTAACCAATGCCTATTTTGAATGAAATTCAATTATCTAAAACTTTGTCTCTCTAATCTCAAGGACAAAAATGCTTCATTTGAGAGATATGGGCCAAAATATTACAGGTCATTTTAAAAGTCAACAAAAGACACTTTTTATCAAAGCAATTTACATCAAGATAAAGTCTTCAAATGAAAAAATGATCAACATGAAGATTGTAGGGGACATATTGAGCTTTCCAAAAAGTCTAAGATCACCTTCATATGATATAAAATTGAGTGAGATATGATTTCTGAAAGTTGGGCAATTTTGAGAAAGTACATAAATTTAAACTTGAGCAAATTTGAATTTTTGGGCTAATTGGCCTATCTTTTAAGGGCCAAACGTGTTCCCGGCCTGATAACAAACCTCTAAGTCCCTTCATTTATTTTTGTGATCTTTATTTCTTTTATTTTGGATTTTATTCATTTAAATTAAAATTAAATCAAATAAATATCAAACAATGTATAAAACATAAAAGGCTTGAGATTTGATTTTATTTGGGGCCCCAAGATCATTTGCAAGTCGTGTGGAGTTATTTGAAAAACAAATATTTATGTTTTTGTCTCGTTCCAATCTATTCTCAAACAAAATAAAAGATAGGTTAAATGATGTCAAAGCCCATATCTTTTAACCTAAGCTCTTCCTATATATATGCCCATCATATTCAGACAAGGGGACACGAAAAACTTGCTCAAGAACACTCTCTCAAAACCTCAAATTTTGTCAAGATAGGGAAAACTTGAAATCCTATTTCCGGTCATCTTTAAGGGCAAGAAACCATCCAAATCGATTCCAAGGACATTGCAGAGTAAGTTGGGATCATTCTTGATGATCAAAAGTGCCTGAAACACGCATCCATGCATCATCGATTTCATGTTTTGTTCAAATTCGTATTTTATTTTTTATGTTGTTTTATTGAAACTAACCATGCTAACATGTTCGTAGACAAAACAATACAGGTTTGATCCCTTGCATGAGTCCCATAATGCCAAAATACCTCATCACCATGTTTAAACTGTTTTGAATTATTCTGATCGTATCTCTTTGTACATGATGGTTTAGCATAAACTAAGGCCACCAATGGATTCGTAAGGGTAAATTTAGGGGGGTAGGGTTCTTTTTTATCACTAACCTGCTCTATTTTGCAGATTGACAAAAATTTAGGGGGGTAGGGCTTCGGCGCCTCTCCGGTCCATTTTATATTATATTTAACTTGGTTCATTTGAGGAACTGATGAGAGTGTAGCACCGCTGGTCAAGGCGAAGGCGTGTAATGTAGAGGGCGTGGGTTCGATCCCTACCTTTTGCAATTTTTTTGTTGTTATTTTTCCAATTTATGCAGGATTCTTATATAATATGCAGCCTTATTTTGAGACGCCAACGAACGCCTGGCTCAGTGGAAAACGATTCATTGTGAAGGCTAAAGAGTGTAGGTTCAACACCCACCCCATGTAATCTTTATCTTCTATTTTCTCTTTAACCTAATTTTCTTTTCTTTTTCTTTTTCTTTCCCTAACCCTAATTTTTTTAATCAATCATTAAACTAACTTTTTCAACACTAATGAATTAGGTTTATGTTCTTAATTAACATTTAATTTTCTTATTTTAATGAGTTAATTAATCAAACTTTTTTTAAACATTAAAATTAATTAGAATTTATGTTTTAATTATTATTATAACTTAAATTATTTTCCATATTAAAATCACCAAAAACATTTCAATTTTCTATCTTTCTATTTTCTTATTTCTTTTTTCTTTCTTTATCATTCATAGATCAAGTGTATAGGTCGCACTCCAATGTAAATCGCGTAGCTTTATTTTCCGCATTTTTCCTATTATGTAACTACTCAAAGGATGTAATAGCGTACGTTTTATTTCCCATATTTTTATACTTATGTACCTCTCCCAAAGCCATGTAATAACTTAGGTTTACATTTCTGCACTTTACATTCTGCACTTTATTTTTCTGTATATATTTTTAACTGCTAGTAATTAGGGTTTGTATGGCAAGACTAAAAACAATCTAGAAAATCCTAATTTCAAGATAAATAACTGAAAACAAACACTCTTCACACTTGCACCTCTAGGGTACCCTCTTTTATTGCCTTACGAATAATGGTCATGTCCCTCGAAAGTAGGGATACCTTTAGAAAAAGGCCCTCTATCAAATCATCATAGTCCCTACGATACAATAGATCAGAGTCCCTCGATGTCCTTCAAGTTGCATACGAAAAGATAATCTAGCCCATTGGTTACCCTACGAATAAAGTGATGATAGTCCCTTAGATACAATTTCTAAAGTATCCTTACATGTTGCCTTCAATGACCATTCGATGACCCTATGCATGTCCCTTCACATCTAATAGATAGGGCTACCTACCAACTAATGGTACAGATATTATTATCTCTAAAGGAGAAGGAAAAGAAAATGAAAGACTTTAGTGGGTAAGAAACTCTTAATTACTTGCTCACAACTTTTCTCAAAATTTTTGCTCATATCACACTTTCAAAACGAAATATTTTCTAAAAAAACTTTGTATGCATTCTAGAGGACTGATACAAGAATTATTACAAAGTATGCCTTACATTGGCATTTCAAAATATTTTCAAACAAATCACACACACAAAGCAAGTTTTCAAAAGTGATCTAAGTAATTAAGAGTTCATAGATAACTATGGCTGAAAAGGGTGCTAATACCTTCCCTTTTCATATCTTACCCCCCCCCCCTCGAACTCGAAATCTATCAAAGGTCTTTCTTGTTCTTTTAACCTTTCCTAAGTATTGGATAAAATAAAAGTCGGTGGCGACTCTAGCTATTCGTATATTTGGATAAATCCCAAAAGTCAGTTCTTCCACCGTATTACAGAACTGACGACTCTACTGGGGAGGAAAACTTAAAAAATAGGACTTACCTTAGGGTTTAGATCACTTTTACTTCCTTTAATTATTTAAATTGTCTGCTTTAAATTCAAGGGCTTGTTTGGGTTTATTTACTTGTAAGAACATAAACCTGGATCTAGGGATGCCTTAGGTAAGTAGCAATAGATCATAAAGGTTGTACGACATAGACCGATATGGATAATATGATGGCTATGTTAGTGTGACACTTTGGTTTGCAGTGATGTTCCTTGAGTCAGTCAAGGATAACATTAGGCTTCAGTGTGGTGTCATTAACACTAACTGACTATTAGAACCTTAATTGACCCATCTTGGCCATTAGAAGGTAGTGAGATGGCCGGATTTGGTGCAGTCCAAGGTTGGTTTATACTCAAAACAACACTCACTGATATTTGACTTTCGAGATGTTTTGGTGGCAAGCCAGTTGTCGTGCTAAAATAAAGCTTGAGAGAAAGATCGGTGATATGAGATTCCTAGAACCCAGATACTATTTTAGGAGAGGTTGCGCCAACTTTACTTTAATAAGGAAGGGTACTTACCTATTAACTTCATGCAAGCCTTTAAAACTAAGGCTCTTGTGTGACTTGTGTGTGTTTTCTACTTATCTAATATGAACATGACATCATAACGTTATAACATCATATCATCATGTAATACGGTGGGAGAACTGACTTGGTTGTTTGCGTTTGATCGCAATTGTTGCGGATACCAAGAGTCGCCACCGACTTTTTTTGTATCCAATAAAGGAAAGGGTGAAAAGAACATGAAAGGCTTTTTGAGAATTTTCTTGAGTTCGGGGGGTAGGTTATGAAAAGGGAAGGTGTTAGCATCCTTTTCATTCGTAGTTATCTACGGGCTCTTAGTTGCTAGCTCACTTTGAAATGCTTTATTTGAAATGTGTGTGATGTTTTTGAAAGTATTTTTGAAAAGTTCCTTCGTTTAGGAAAACTTTGTAATGATTCTCGTCTCTATAAGAATGCATACAAAGTGTTGACTTTTGAAAAATATTTCATTTGAAAGTGTTGGTGTGTTTGAAATGATATTGTTTTGAAGAATGGGCGTGAGCAAGTAACTATGAACGTTCTATCTACTCAAAAAGTCTTTGTTCATTTCCTCCTCCTTTAGATATTTCTATCTTACCATTGATTGATAAGAAGCCATATCATTGGATGTGAAGGGACAGGCGTGGGTCTTCGTACAGTCATAGAAGGCAATATTGTAGGATACCTTAGCAATTTGTCGTAAGGGTCTAAGATCGTTTACCAAAGTCAACGTTGAAGGGTCATCGAGGGACTACAATCTTGTATTCGAGAATCATTGCTAAAATATCCCACGTTCGAGGGACATGACTATTTTTATCCGAGGCAACAAGTGTGGGTTACCCTAGAGGTTCAAGTGTGAAAAGTGTTTGTTTTCATGCATTTGTTCTTGAATTAGGGTTTGCTACTTGTTGATTTTATGTCTTGCCATACAAACCCTAGTTACTAGAATTTATATTGAAAGCGATAAATTACGGAATTGTAAAGTCCTATGCTATTACATCGTTTAGGGGATGGGGATACAAATTTATAAATGGAGGGATGAAAGAAAATAAATCCTAATTATCTATTACAACCATATTGAATTTGAATAAATGTACAAGAAATGAAATAAATATAATGTACAAGAATAAAAGAAAAAAAATGAATTTTGTTTGGTTTTTTAAGGTTAAAGAAAAGGTTTTAAATCTAATTATCTAAAAGGAAAATAATTAACTAAAACAAGAAAATAGTTAAATCTAAGTTAAAAGAAAGAAATTGACTTAAATTGAAGAAAGCAATTTTTTAGGGTTTTTTTTTAAAAGAGTTTTAATGTTAATTACACTAGTATAAAATTAATTAAAAGAAAACCTAAGTTCTAAACTAGTTAAAATAAAATAAATTACATCCTAGTCTAATTATTTGTTTAATTAAGAAAAAGAAATGAATTTATTTAAGGAAATTTTTTTTTTGTCTTTTTAGTTTAGAAATAAATAAAATAAAATATATTACTACCTAAATAATAAATAAATATATGTGTTTTTTACTAATGAAAATATTAATTATAATAATAATATTAAATAATAGAAATAAAAAAAATAAAAAAATATAAGAATAAAATAAAATTAGGTTAGGGTGTGAAAATGAAGAGGGAGGACTTAACAGTAAAACAATTTGTTTTGTGGCCCAAAAGGAATTTTTGTAAACAGCAAATAAAAACAAAATTAAAAAAAAAATGTGTTGGGCCTGCGTGATGTTCTAAGTAACAGGGGGGTGCGTGTGTGAGTGAAGAGATTGGGCTGGAGACTTAAGCCCAATAGCACAAAAAGTGTCAAAAAATGAATAACAAAAGAAAATAAAAGTAACAAAATGGTCTCAGGGGGTTTCGAATCCCTGTCTTCACGTTTGCTAAGCCATACCTTCACCACCGCGCCAAGCTGTTTCATCTGTAAATATTACAACTCAAATAATATATATAAAAAATAATGCATTAAGTTGAGATAAAAAAATATGGTGGGCTTGGGCCGAACCGGGTCGACCCAAGACCCACCTCTTATATTCTGAAATAACAAACACAAGGGTTTATGAAGCCCTAGATTTCCAAAGAGGCAGCGCCTCTCTCATCAACGATGAGCTTCATCTTCTTTATGATCTTTCTCTCTCTTCCTCGTCTCCCTCGCCGGACATCAAGAGCTCCTTTGTGTTTCACTTTTTCCTTCACTTACGTTTCTTAGCTTTTGTTCTGAGTTTTTGATTATTGTTTTCTTGATTGTTTACAGCGAAGAAAAAATGAAGAACAAGAAACGAGAACGGAAAGAAGAGGAAGATCTCATGCAATTCGGATTTTTACCAGTTTTATTTCTGAGTGAGTTCGTTCCAATCTTCTTCTTTTTATGAACTCTGAAGGGTTATTAGGTTTTATGAAAATGATGAAACAAATTCTTAGGGTTTTGATATTTGGGTTTGTGACTGAGTTTTTTGTATAATCTCTCTATCTCTTTGTGAACAAAATCTTGAAAGGTTTTCTTGTTGTTGTTGTTTAGGTTATGCCTTTGTATCTTCTGTGTCTATTTTTGTGACTTCTGTGCTGGTTTTATATTGTGGCTTGCTTGCTGACTTTGCTTAGTTTTCTGTAAAAAAATTTGGTATTGACTTGAGGGAATCTTGCTTTGTTGTACTTTGCTTCCTCTGAATTTTCTTGGCTCAGACTTTGGTACTTGGTTACTTGTTGCTGGCTGTACTGGTTTCTTATGATGTTGTACTTGCTTTGCTTTGTACAGACTTTGTACTTGTTGTATTTGCTTTTGTTGTATGGATTACTTGTGGCCCTGCTAACTTGATTTTATGTAATAAAAAAGCATTGTCTTTTGAGATTTTGCATTACAATTGCCTTGGCATATGATTTGATATTACAAATTCAGGTTTTTTCTTTGACATGAAACAACATGAGGCTTGTGATTTCTTGCGTGAACACATGATGCTAGTTCCGATTTTCATTGATTTCTTCTTTATCTTTTGTGAACCATATTAATTGAGATTTTCAAAAGACTACTCCTAGCCAATGATGCTATTCTGACTTTGTATGAGGCTTGTTTTTTTCGGTTGGGCTTGAATGTTGTTTTGCACCTTTTTTCTTCTATTGTGAACCAAACAAAACTTTGTGATTTGCAATAGAGTTTGGCCCATGATTAAACCCAATTGTATGAGGCTCTAGCACATGAAACATCCTTCTTTTTCTGATTCCATAAACCACCATAATGATGAGTTAAAATCATGTTGTAATCTTTGTTCACTTTTCAAGTTTTCTTACTAACCCTTGTTTTATTTTTGTTTCATGTATGGTTGATGAGGAATGGATGAAGATGGAAAGGTAATTTGGAAGAAAAGTTTGTGGCTTGACATAAAATCTTGGAGGGAAATCGAAGAAGTGAAGAAGTGAAGAAGTAGAATCTTAGGACTTAGAAAGTTTAGGAATCTGAGTTATCTTTTTTTGAAAGACAAACTTGTATTTGAATTTAAACTTTGTAATCATTTTGAATGTATTTGAACAATAACTTTCCAAAATGTGTTGAATGATATTTGAAAATGGAATGAAACTTTGTAGAAGTTGTTTGATTTGAATGAAGATTGGAATGGATGATGAAAGAGTAATATGGACTTTGAATCCTTAAATATTTTAAGTTGGAATTGGAATTTTAGACTTTATGACATAAGATCAAATGAAACTCAAATTTCAAATCTCATTCACAAACTTAAAATCTCTTGCATCCTTAACTTCAAATTCTCATAATCCAAGATGACTTTGTAATTCAAACGACAAATCCGCCTTAATCACAACATGAATCCAACAATTTCATCGCTTTTATTGTTCTTTGCATTTACTCCATTTTAAACAGTAATGCCCTGGCCTTGCAAATAAAACCCTGAATCTTTTGAAAAAAATCTGAAGATGAAAGCCTTGTAGCTTAATGAAATAGAAAATCTTCAATAATATAAACTTCTAAATACTCGAGCCTTTAAAACCATTGCAAACTTAGATTATGTTGATGACACAAAGGTTCAACTTGAGATGTCACAAAGCCTTAGAGCTCTTAGTAGCTCAAACCAATAGGGTATGAGATCTATCTCAGATTGATTGTTAACAATAAAATTCTACTGCTTGAAGAAAACCTTGATCCTGTTTAAGCGCATGAATGCATATGATGAAACACAAGCCATGCAAAGTAAAATGAAGAGGGAAAATTTTGGGGTACAACACATCATAACATAACATTTTCACTAACCATTTCAAGGACCTAGGAATTTATCTTTGTTCTTTGTTGTAAGTTATGGCCTCTGCTCGCAAAAACACTATCTGGATCAACTTTGTAAGGGTACCTTTCCAACTTTGTTGGTAGTTCATCGTCAGTGAACGACGATGTTATGATATATTCTCTTTCTACCTTCAGTGAAAGTTGGTAGGCCATTGGCAGTGAACATCGATGATTGTTATCTTTTTGCTACCTTCAGTGAAAGTTGGTAGTTCATCATCAGTGAACGGCGATGCTATGATATATTCTCTTTCTACCTTAAATGAAAGTTGGTAGATCACCATCAGTGAAAGTTAGTGTTTGTCATCTTTTTTCTATCCTCGGTGAATGTTAGTAGTTCATCATCAGTGAACGGCGATGTTATGATATATTCTCTTTCTACCTTCAGTGAAAGTTGGTAGGTCATTGGCAGTGAACGTAGATGATTGTTATCTTTTTGCTACCTTCAGTGAACGTTGGTAGTTCATCGTCAGTGAACGGCAATGCTATGATATATTCTCTTTCTACCTTCAGTGAAAGTTGGTAGGTCATTGGCAGTGAACGTTGATGATTGCCATCTTTTTTCTACCCTCAATGAACATTGGTAGCTCACCGTCAGTGAATGTCGGTGTTGTTATTTTTTTTCCTTCTACCTTCAGCGAATGTTGGTAGCTTTACCTCCAGTAGGAGTTGGTGTATCCTTTGACCATTTTACCATCCTCTCTGAGTCGGGTCTTTTGATCCACCAGTGATTTATTTTCCAGGTTGGGTCGATCTCTTGTTTCTTTATTATTGTTACATCCACAATGGTGTTCTGTGTCTCTTTGGTCTTGTTCATACGCATTCATGATCATAAACATTTGCATGACATCTTAGGGCCAAAAATAGGGTTTGTTTTATATTTAAGTATCTTCGATCGCGTCGACACAAAGATTTTTAACCTTCGTATCTCTGAAGAGGAAAAACTTAAATAAGGGAAGTTGTTGTACCCCAATTTTTCCCCTAAGATCCCTTCATCATACCATGTTGATTCATTCACAACAAGATCACATTAGGATTCTTGGTTCCCCTCCCTATATTTAGCTTTGCTCCTTGAGGAATCACCAAGCACCTTGACTTGTGTTCTTTTGTGATCATGAATATTTTTGTCTTGATTTCTTCTTTTAATTAATTAAATGCAATGTTGGTTTGTCTTGCTTGTTACTCATGCAGGTAAAGGAAATAAGATTTAGCAAGTTGCTCCATGGGTTCATGAGTTTATTTCCATGCCCTAGTCAATAAAGCTTGAGAAGTTCAAACCTCACCATTGGATTTGTTTTGGAAGAAATGGCATGGCAAGGTTATTTTGGTTCACCATATTTCAATGTTATCAAATTTGGTTGAAAAGCACAAGGGATTAATTGGAGAAGTTGTCATGCTTGGACAAGGCTTTGTTCCCATTGGTCACAAATTCATATTTGTCTCAATTCTAAAGATATGGAAGTGGTTGTGGTTGCTATGAGTTCTCATTATCATCCTTAACAACTTATATTTACAAAGCATTTATTTTGGTACAAGAAGTTCGTTCAAAATTGTCAAAGTTCCTCAAGGCATGTTTCTTAATCTAGGAGCTAGGGTTTTGAACTTCAAAGGAGTATATATTGCCCATCTTTTGGTATTTTTGAGTGATTCCAAAGACATAATTCTCTTCAAAGGGGTATTAACTCATCACTTCAAAATTTCCAAGGAGTTTTCATGTGGAAGAAACATGATGAGGAAGAAAGATTACAAGTCCTTCAGATGAATCCCCAATTTTTCATGTGTGACTTTAAATAAGCATAACTTGGTCAATTTTTACCACCTTGATCCCATTATTTTTCCATAATGATCTTGAATATGTGAACTTTTTGCTTTCTTTTATGTGCAAAGTTAGAAAATTGATGGAAGTTGCCTTAAGGATACAAACAATTATAGGTCATTCTATGAAATTTTGCCAACTTCAACAAGTCATAACTTTCTCAATTTTTGGATATTTTGAATGATTCAAGTTTAAAAATGTCATTCAAGAGATCTACTTCATGCCATCTTTTTTGGTCAAGAGCAAATTCGAAAAGGAAGACCATGTTTGGATGCAAAACATTATAGGTCACTTTTGAAGAAAAACTTGAAATATTTCTAAGTATGGAAAGTCAACCTTTTTCCCCCAACTTTGACTCAATGCAACTTTCAGCTCAAGCATCCATTTGATTCCATTATTTTTCCATTACAAAGCTTGTAACCCCATCTTTCTAAAGCATCAAGAATCATGCCTTAATACCCCTTGAGCTGAGAATACCATTGGATTGAACTTGGTAACTTTGAACTGAAGTTTCTCCATAATCCAGAATTTGAAGTCTTTGTTTTGGCCTCTAATCACAAGTTTTCCACGCGTTTTTGCCTCTAAACATGTTTAGTGAAGTTCCAAAATTGTTTAGCACCTCAAAACGCAAGGATTTAATGAGTTTTGGTGAAAATTAGATAACACTTCACTCGTGCATCAGGTTTGCACGAATTCCCTCCAAAATGCATCATTCACTCTTCCTTTTGATCCCATTTGCTTCTCCTATAAATACATGAACTATCCCATTCATTTTCTCAAGTTTGGATAGACAGAATCACCCTGCCAAACTTGTTCCATAACTCAGAATTCAGCAACTTCGAAACCCATACACAAGCCTTTTTCAATCCAATTTTTCATCAATTCACCTTCCTTGATCTTCCCTGAAGCTAACCATATAATTACATTTGATAATCGGGCCCTATACTACTCCATAGAAGTCCAATTCAAAGCTCTGCAACTCAACTTCAATAGGTAGATTCCTTCATCAATTCTTCAAAATATTGATATCATTGTGATGCTCTCATTGCCCTGGTTCTAGTCGCAACACTTACCTTTTACTGGAAACACATTTTTGACCATGAAATTTCAAATCCCTTTTCAAAACTTTCTTTCCAAATTGCTTGTGCTACAAATTATATAAATTTGGCGCAAGGGTGTGGTTGTCTTCGTCTTGAAGAGACGAAGCGAATGGCATAGGTCTGAGCTTCTAATTTTACAGTTTGAGAGACCTATAATTCATGTTGGCTGGAGGTTGAAGATGACCAACGTGTCATCTTCCAACCAATGATGGCACGCCACTTGTTATTTTTGAATTTTGATTTAATAATTCAGTCAGTGCTTTATTCACTAATGACCATGATATGCACAGCGCGCCAGATCCCTTGGGATTGACTACTAACGCGTTTTGACTCTCATCCAATGGTCCACATATTTTTTACTTTTATTTTCTTTTCTGATTTTTATATTTAATTGTTTTAAACTTCAAAAAATCATTAAAAAATCATTTTTAGTCCAAAAAATCTGAAAAAATTATGAAAAACATTTTTGATTATTCTCTTTCTGATTTTTATTTTTCCACAATTTAATTTTGTGTTTTGGTATGTTTTATAAATTTACACTTTATTGGAATTTTTTAAATGTTTAAAAATATTTTTATGCATTTTTAAATTCTGAAAAAATTATGGAATGATCCAATGATATTGTGACAAATATTTGTGACCTTATTTTATTTTTGTTTCTGACTTTGCTATTTTTTTATCATTTTTGGTTTATTTTACCCATTTCTTTTAATTTTTAAAATAGTTTCTGACTTTAAAAAATTACCAAAAAATTTATAAAATCATTTGAGCCCTTTTTTTATTTTTCTATGGTCTTACTTTTTATTTCTTAATTAATTTGAACATAGTTCATATTTTTCTCTTTTATTTCTATTTTTAAACATTATTTTTAAACCTTTTTGTATATATTAAAATGTAATATTATTTTGTGACTATTTTCTGGATGATCTTGGGTTAAATTATTGATCATTAACTTTATTAACATCATTGGATCCATGGTGTTGAGTCTAACTCCATAAAAATGGATGAATGATTTTAATAATAGTTTGATTAAATTTAATCCAAAAAGTGGTTTGTATATTCTCTCCCACCCATCTTCATCTCATCCCCTTCTTATTGCACTAAATGTTGTTGGAGCATGATCTCTATATCATGTCTCAAAACAAATGGTGCATAGATTGCTATTGACCAGCCTCAAAATAGGTGTGACTTCTATATAAGTCCACTTAACATAGCGCTAAATTTTTTCCCGATTCGAATAAATGATCACTCGTGGCCCAAACTTAAGTTTACAAGCCCAAGTATGTTAGTTTGATCTCTTTGATCCAATAACTTTGAGATTCATTGTGTGGAGGCTTTGGTTCTACGAATCCTCTAATGGATCTATAATACCTTTGGTCAACGCGGATCACTTAAACGTCGTTGATCATTAAATGATACTCATAAGGATTCCAAATGGATCATATACTTGACAAAAAGAAAATGCAACTTGTTGTGTGGAGGCTTTGGTTCTACCAATCCTCTAATGAGTTCCAAATGCAATTTTCAAGATGGTCATCCAACTAACAACTAATTACTAATAATTGATTTTATTTTGTGTTTTTATTTTATGCTCTTTACTTTATGCACTATTTACTTTTAGCATTTACATTTCATGCCATTTTCATCTTTGCTCATTTGAGCATTTACTTTCTTGTTATTTTTATTTTTCTCGCTGGAGCTTTGCTTTTATCTTTTAAGACACCTAATAATCAATATGAGCCCTAAAAATCTTTACTGATACTTGGACTATTTGGTTACTATCCTTGGCATTATGGAGCATTGGACTTCTTGCAATTAGGAATAGAAACCTTGGCCTATATTAGAGACCTTGTGATCTTATCTGATTATTTTGTCTGGAGCTCTTGAGGCTTACCTCAAGACATTGGGTTGTTTGTTTGTTTTGTGTGCAGGTTATTGTGATTACACCCTTTGTTTGTAATCTGGAATTCACCCGTATACAGTCGTTACTCTGCCCAATTTTTTGTGAAGACTTAATACACATGAAGTTTGGTTCTCTCAAGAGGTCTAGTATTTTTTCTTGTTTTGTTTCAATCCAAAGAATGAGAATTCTATCTTGGCTCATAGTCTCAAGTATTGGCTTCTTGTTGGTTAGATGGTTCTTATCCCTAGCTTTTACCTTATGCTTTAGGATAGCCTCTTCTTCTCCTCCCATCTTCTTTAATTTCAAAAATCTTCTCTCTCCTTTTGAAAACTTTTCTTGTTTTAAACTTGAACCACTTTCATAATAAACTTGGACTTAGGTCCATGCATTTTCAAACATTTTCATAAATAAACCTCAATAAACTTAATAATACTTTGACATTTTTGTGAGAAGACTAAAAGTCAATCAATCTCATTTCAAACCAATTTTCAACTTTGGCTTTTATCTTTAAACTTTTCTCAAAAAGATTGAACTCTTGTCAATCCTTGTAGTGATGCAAACAGCTATACTTCTATAATATGTAGTGAAGAGATATATTTTCCACTTGGGTGTTGAGTGAGGCATTATTGATTTTAAAATCCAAGCCATATCCTCCACTTTGAGATGATACAAATTCTCCTTTCTCATGATTATGGGTAGTAGGTATGTTTTCCACACGGACAATGACGGTGATGTTTTATATCATAAAATTAACCAACACATTTGTGTTTTAAAATTAAAAAAAAAAAGGAACTACGTGTACCCTGATCCCCTATTACATGAAAAGGTGGTACGTAGGCACTAAAGATTCGCAACTGCGGCGGGTGAAAAATCATAAAAAAATATATTTCTTTTCTCACCTCCACCATCCACTTTTTGTACAACATTTTATAGCCAAAATATACAAATTTTTACAAATAGGTTCCTACGGAGTATCGTAGATGTTTAGGGTGCTAATACCTTCCCTTTGCATAACCAACCCCCTTACCTAGAATCTTTCCCCCCTCTTTTGGGTTATTCGCTCTTTTCCCATTCCTTTGGAAACAATAAAGTGCGGTGGCGATTTTTATTTTGATTTGTATAAGTCTAGTCAATCCAATAGCTTAGTCTTAAACATTTCTACCGCTACAGTACCCACAATGGAAGAGTTCTCTAAGCTACTCAGAGTACCTATTATTGATTAGACACCCTTCAACGGTTTAGAGAAAGTTCTAAAACCTGAAGATATTACAACAACCTTACATCTGAAGCAGTCCAACATTATATCTAATTGGGAAACAAGAAGTGGAGTCAAGGTCCTTGTTGCTAAATTTCTGATAGATAAGGCTCAGTTGTTTCTGGATGCTATGAGTTTTCATGCTTTCTAGGAGATCTAGGCTCTGTTGATCTATGGTTTGGTACTATTCCCTAATCCAGACCAACTCATAGATTTGAATGCCATAAAAATATTTCTTACTCATAATCCTGGGCCTACTTTACTTGGAGATATTTTGCATTCTCTTCACACTCGTACTATGAGGAAGTGAGGGACTCTTACGTGTTACATACCTTTACTATTCAGGTGGTTTATTTCGTACCTTCCCCGGTCAGTGATGAAGAATGAACAAGGTTTAAGGTGGTCTCAAAGGATGATATCACTCTCTCATTCAGATATCTATTGGTGTTCTTGATCTCAGGAGGATATCACTATTATTGACCGCTGTGGGGAATTCCCTAATGTGCTACTCCTTGGCATAAGGGGAGGTATCACTTATAACCCTTCCCTAGCTCTACGTCAATTTGGTTATGCTCGAAGAGATGATCCTCATGATATGCTCGTCCAGGGTATTGTATTTGATTACGAGAATGACCCTCAAGGTTATCGTCAAAGGTTTATACGTGCTTGTTGCATGGTGAATAAGATTGATAGAAAGACTTTGGGATAGAAAAAATCTATCCCTCTGGAGCCCTACCTCAGATGGGTTCGATCTTGTGCTCAAAATCTTATAATGCCATATCCTGATGTCCTACTAGTAATTGTGGAGCATGTTGTTGAAGGAGATATTCCTCATATTGTTCTTCATCCAGATATGCCAATTGACCTTGAAGAGCTACATAAGTCTTAGATTCGACTGAAAGAAGAGAGGGACACCTTTAAGACTCAGTTCTATGCTAGTGAGAAGAAATTATTGGAGCTGACCAAATGCCTTCATGAAGAGCAGAGCCTTAATGCATATGTCAACACAAAGAGGAAGCGTCCATTGGAGACTTGAGTCATGATTTATTCCTTTATAACCCTTCTTTTTGTTTTCATTGTAAGCCTAAAAGAAATTTATAATTTGAACTTACTAACAAGAATCTCTGTTGTTGTTTCCTTTTTATTAACAAATTTAAATCCCGCGAGGTCCTTGAAAACATTACATATGCACCTATATACCATACATATCATTACATAACAATTTCCCAAGTCAGGTTTTCTCATCTTTTTGCTATTTATTTCAGCAAAAAATGGCTCTTGAACAGACAGTCAAAGATCTCTAGGCTTAGAATGCCCATTTGCAGCAGATGTTTCTAAGCTTAGCCAAGGGGCAAGATGAACTGAAGGCACTCATCTCCAAAGAGAAAAAGAAGAAGACAAAGAAACCAGCTGGCATCCTTAACATGGGGAGAAGGTTCAGAGGTCCAGTCAAGAGAGCTCGAGATCTTGATATTCCTTTGGACGAAGATGATGAACATGATGAACATGGTAAGTGTGTTAAAACCGAGAAACAAAGCAACCATGGTTCTTACAAATGTTCTGATGAAGAGGAAGAAGATTATTTGCATGAAGAATATCCCCCTATCAATGAGAAGTATAAGTTGTTAAAAGAACGTCCAAAAGCTATGGAGATCCAGAAGGTTCCTGGCTTGAACTTTAAAGAATTGGTTTAGTCTCAGGAGTCATCATTCCTCCTAAGTTCAAAACTCCTACCTTTGCCAAGTATGATGGATTTTCTTGCCCGAAGCTGCATTTTAGATCACATGTTTAGAAAATTCAACCACACACTGCTGACAAGAAATTATTGTTGCATTTCTTTCAATAAAATTTATCGGGAACACAACTAGAATGGTATTATCAACTTGAAGGCACCAATGTTCATATCTGGAAAGATTTGGATGCAGCTTTCTATAAACAGTATCAATACAATTCTAATTTGGCACCAACCTGCATGCAACTATAGAGTATGTCCATGGGTTCCGAGGAAGGCTTTAAAGTGTATGGAAATGGAGATATATTTCAGGAAGAGTTCAACCTCCTTTGGTTTATATGGAATTGGTTGTTATGTTCATGAGCATGCTAATATATCCTTTCTACAATCACCTACTTGGAAGTTCTTTAGCCAGTTTCACTTAAATGATATTAACAGGAGAACACGTTGAGAATGGAATCAGAAGCGGTAAAATTTAGATGGTGTAATACGGTGGGAGAACTGACTTGGGTAATTTGTGTTTGATTGCAATTGTTGCGGATAGCAAGAGTCACCACCGAATTTTCTTTTATCCAATAAAGGAAAGGGTGAAAAGAACAGGAAAGACCTTTTGAGAATTTTCTTGAGTTCGGGGGGTAGGTTATGAAAAGGGAAGGTGTTAGCACCATTTTCATCTGTAGTTATCTACGAGCTTTTAGTTGCTAGCTCACTTTGAAGTGCTTTGTTTGAAATGTGTTTGTGATAGTTTTTGAAATTTTGAAAGTGCCTTTTTTTAGGCGAACTTTGTAATGATTCTCGTCTCTATAAGAATGTATACAAAGTGTTTACTTTTGAAAATATTTCATGGAAAAGTGTTGGTGTGTTTGAGAGATGTTTTTAAATGTTTGTGATCAAGCAACTACGAGCATTTTACCTATTCAAAAAGTATTTGTTCATTTCCTCCTCCTTTAGATGTTGCTATCTTACCATTGATTGGTAAGAAGCCCTATCATTGGATGTGAAAGGACAGGCGTAGGTCGGCGTACAGTCATAGAAGGCAACATTGTAGGATACCTTTAGCAATTTATCTTAAGGGTCTAATATCGTTTACCGAAGGCAACATTGAAGGATCATCGAGGGACTACGATCTTGTATTCGAGGGTCATTGCTAAAGTATCCCACGTTCGAGGGACATGACTGTTTTATCCGAGGCAACAAGTGTGTGTTAACCCTAGAGGTGCAAGTGTGAAAAGTATTTTGATTTCATGCATTTTTTGTCTTTGAATTAGGGTTTTCTGTTTATTGATTTTATATCTTGTCATACAAACCCTAATTACTATAAATTATATTGAAAACGGTAAACTGTGATTATTTAAAGTTCTACGCTATTACAATCATTTGGATGATGGGGGATATAATTGAAAAATAGGGAATGGAAGCAATTAAACCCTAATTTACTATTACAACCATATTGAATATTGCAAGAATAAAATGTACAAGAATGTAAGATAATTTACAAAGAAAAGGAAATTGTTTTTTGTTTGTGTTTTTATATGAAAGGTTTTAAACTAATTAATAAATGGAAAAAAAGTTAACTAATTGAACTCATAAGTTCTAAATTAATTCAATTAAAATAAATATAAGTCATATATTAATTTAATAAAAAAGAAATTTGTTAAGGAAAGGTTTTTGGTCTATTTGTCTAAAAGAAGTAAAATAAAAATATACTAAATATCTAAATAATAAATATAAAATATTTTTGGTATTTTCAAATAATAATAATAATAAAAATAAAATAAAGAAAAATAAAATAAAATATAAAATATAAAAATTAAGTCAGGGGGTTTAGAAAGTGGAAAGAGTGCTTGTAAGTAAAACTGTTTTTGGCTTGATTTTAGGCCCAATGTTGGTTTTTGTGAGTCAGAATAAAAAAAATAAAAAATAAAGGTTATGTGGGCTGTGTGGTTTGTTAGCATACAGGGAGGGTGATTCTGAGTAAAAGGAGGGAGGCCCAAAGGAGGAAACCCAACGCGCTAGTAAACAAAAAAAAAAGAAACAGAAATAATATGAAAAATCACAAAAGGTCTCGCTGGGGCTCGAACTCAGAACCTTCCATAATAATGTCGTACGTGCGCGCTTGCTGCCACTGGGGTGGCCTGTTTCATTCGTTAGTAAACCATGTTGCAATAAAATTAAAATAAAACATGTTCATAGCTTCCCTTCATCTTCATCCTCGCGCCATAAATAGACAACTAATTTGAATCCTGTAACTTCTTCATCTCTCAACCATTTTCAAAAATGTAAACATCAAACTTGTCCCAAATTTCATCATGATTTCAGAAATGTAAATAACTTAAGCTATGAATCAAATATGAGCATGAATTTCTAATGGTACCAAATCTTGGCCTAACTTTTTCAGAAAGTTCAAACCTAAAATTCTCACTACTCAAGCAATATAAATGAATTCTAAGGACATGGCCAGCTTCAGGGCCATGATGTCTACATTTTATCTTTGAAAATGGAAAGCTAACAATGCCTATATGAAGAGTTCAAAAATCAGAAAAATCACCTTGAAAATGGATTTCGTGTTTTGAAAATGAGCTTGTTCTAAGGTGTTGCAATGATCAGGTGAGCTTCCTTGAGTCCCTAGGAAACTAATGCATTGCTTAGCTTGAGTTGAGAGTGGTTGAAATGGTCTGGAGAAGTCAAGTTGCAATGTTTTGTTTTTTGGTTATGGAAGATAAAGAAGATGATTTTACAGAACTGTAACAGGTGTTTGGCTGATTTATATTTGAGGTATAGAAGCTTTGAGAATTGATTAGAGTGAAAACGCACGAGTAGTTTGAGAGATTGGAATTTTCTGGCCAGAAATGACAACAATAGAGGTTTGTGTGCAATTCTGGGTTTGGGAAAGTTTCATGGAGTTTGAGGGCTTACTAATTCGTCCCTTAGCTTGAAAATGAGCCTTCTAATTATAGGCAAAAAGTCTTAGCACCAGAGCTAATCAGATTTTTGAGATATAGGGTTATGGCTTTGTTGCTTAGTTTTGAAGTAAAGTAAAAATTGTGGTTTCAATGTGATGGTAAAAGGGCTCATAGGGTGGTGAGGAGCTGTAAACATATTTCTTATGCCTTTAGCATAGTTTATATGCAGAGTTAACAATTGATAGGCTCAATTAGTTGACAATTGCATAAAGGTTTGCTTTACTAGAATGGAAATGGTGCCTTTCTCCCAAAAATGGCAAATTGCTTTGGACAATGCTTGAATCAATTGGATAATTGATCGATCAGTTGTGTAAACATTAAATTAAGGAGTGATTTGCAAGTTATAAGGCCTGTAAAGTGAAGTTATGCAGCATATATATGGTTTAGGTCAAGTGTTCTTCATGAAAAATGCCTTGTAATTCAAGTTTGAAAGCCCAAATTCTCCTCTTCGATTCTCCTAGCTCAAAAATGATATCATTGAGTTCATGGACATTTTGAAAAGCTTGGAACATCCTATACAACTTTCATGTTTTACATTTTTTCAAAGTCAAATTGGAACTATGTGAAAATTGGCCAAGAAGTTAGGTCAAAATCCTGTCCAACCTAGGTCAAAATTTCACTAAGTGTTTAAGAAAAAGTGCATGACTTCATGGATTCATAATTCAAAATTCAAGCATTTATAGGACTATATCAGTAAATAAAATTATATATCTCATCAAGATCTACAACTTTCATGTTGAAAGTTTTCTTTGAATCATCTTGCATCTTGGTGAAAAAATGTCATGAAGTAGTGAAATTATCATACTTAAAACACTTAGAAATTTTTCTAAGTCTTGAAAAGTTTGACTTTTCAAATTGGCTTTTGACTCTCTTGATTTATTGGTGATACATCTTCATATTTTTGAATGTCTTGATGAATCTTGATCTTTGAAACTCACTTTTGATCAAAGATTCAAAGTTTGACTTTGGTGTATCAGTTGATTTTTATCAGTTGACTGAATTTCAACTATCAATCAATTGATCTTGAGAAATGCTTTGAACCAATAAATTAGGTCAACATGTTTATTTTAATCCTTGATATTATCCTTCAATTTATTAGATCATGTATTAGGTCAAAAGTCCCTGATCAGTCAAATACAATCAAAACCCTAATTTTGACCATTTTGCCCTTTTGGTGAATTGAGTGATTTTCTTGAGAGATTGTGATCAATACTTGATCAAATGATGAATAGGACTTTAAGATATTGATGTTGGCCAAAAATTATGAAGTTTGACTGTAGGTTGACCATAATTGACTTTTTACCCAATATAGTTGATTTTCAGTCATCTGGTCAATTGACTGAGCAAAATTGTGATTCAAGACTTGAAACTTGACATGAGTATTCTTGGAGGTCTATAATGATCCATGAAAGTCATCTAAGGAATTATAAGTCCAATTGTCCAAAACCTTAATTTGTGGCCTCAGTGTTAGGAGATGAGTTTGTCTGATCAAATCTTGGAGAAACCTTCAGCTTTGAAGATCTTTGTGAGAAATGTCTTGAGAAAAAGGAGGGCAAATTTTGGGGTACAACAGGTGGCTACATCTTTGAATACTGTGAATAAGCCTTATAATGGTAATAAAGAACCCAAAGCTATGTACATCCAGAAGGGTCGTAGTAAGAGTGACTGCAACCAATCTGTGGGGGCAGTTCTGCTCTCTAATCCCGCGCCAGTGCAACAACAACAACATAATAGTCAACATAGGCAGGTCTCACCTAGGAGGTAGTTCACAAGAATCAAAATGTCATTGTCTCAAGAATTGCAACACATGTTGAAGGAAGAGCTGATTACATTGAAGGATCCTCCACGGAATCCCAATACTTCTTCTCCCAATTATAATCCCAATGCGAGGTGTACATATCACTCCAACAGTCCTGGACATGACACTAACAACTGCTGGGATCTGAAGAATAAGATTCAAGATATGATTGACTCTAAGTAGATTGAATTTGATCCTCATGAGACTTCTAATGTGATCAACGCACATATTCCTAATCATGACAAGATCGTTAACGTTGTGGAAGACACTGATAGCGACTGTGACCTAGACAATTGGATTTTCCCTACTACCTGCAATGAGCTCAATAATTGGAAGGCTGAAGTCTTTATACCAATCTCCTTTAGTCAAAAGTAAATTCTATATTCTGTTTTCTTGCTTTCAAGTTTTTGGTTATGTAATTAAACAATAACTTTAAACCTTGTGCCTTACTCGGGGCACAATTGTCTATTTGTTAGGGTTGTCATTTTTCATCTACATATTTTCATTTAATAAATCATTGGATGTTTGTATTCAAATTTTGCGCTCTTTGTCTTTATTTTACTTTATTGATTTCAAAATAGCTATGTGTTCTTACACACACCCATACAACAAATTACAGATCCATATCCACCCTGGATCCCATTGATAGCAATTCTGCTATTTCCAATTATGACTTCAAAAATACGATTTACCAAGCCAAGGAAGAAGGTGAGGAAGATTGTGAAGTACCTGGTGAGCTTGCTAGGTTGTTAATGTAAGAAGAAAGATCCATACAACCGCATGAAGATCCAGTCGAGGTGGTGAACTTGGGTATTGAAAAGGACAAGAAAGAAGTCAAGATAGGTTCCAACCTAGAACACAATGTAAAAAAGAGATTATTCCACGTGTTGCATGACTATGTTGATATCTTTGATTGGTCGTACGAAGACATGTCGGGGCTTGATACTAACATTGTGGTTCACCATCTACCGATGATGGAAGTTTGTCCTCCTATAAAATATAAGGTTCGTCGTATGCGTTCCGAGATGTCTGAAAAGATCAAAGTTGAGGTTATAAAGCAGTTCAATGCAGGTTTCTTAGCAGTTACGTTCTATCCTCAGTGGGTTGCAAATGTTGTGCCAGTACATAAGAAGGAAGCTTGTTATCAATTCAAATATTTTTCTACCTTTTTCCATGAGTTTGTAGTCCACCTTCATCTATGAGTCGGTGTACCATTTTCTCTTCACCATCGTCTAGGGGTTGGTGTATCTTTTTCTACTACCTTCATCCATGAGTTGGTAGTTTACAGTTATCCTTGAGTCATTATTTCCAAGTTTTCTACCTGCAGCCATGAGTTGGTAGTAATTCCTTTCCTCACTACTTTCTAGGGCTTCTTTCAGTAGAGAGTAATTGATTTCTCCCTATAAATTCTTTTCTTCAGTGGAGTTGTCAATTATCTCCTAAGGATCATTTCTTTTGGAGTCAAATATCTTTTCTCATTGCCTAATTAGGTTTTTCTTTCCCCAGTAGAGTAAATGATTCTCTAACTCAGGATTCATTCCCCAGAAGAATTAGTTTTACTTTATTCCCTTTTCAATATTTACTTGGATTTTCTTTCCCAGTAAATCAGTAACGTTTCCCTTGATTTATTCCCCAATGAGGGTCTCTCACTGAAGTTTGTTTATCTTCTCTTTAGGAAATAATATTATTTTCCCCAGCGGAGTTTCTATTTGGTTTTCCTTTCCAGATTTCCTACAGGTTGTGTCCTTTTCCCAGTGAGTTATGTCTCTTTATAGAACCTCCTTTAAATTTTAGTCTGTGTCATGTGGCATTATTTTCTCACAAAGTCTTTTACATTTGTATTCATATCATAAGCATTGCATGATATCTTAAGGATACAAATCAGGTCTTCTGTATTTAAGTCTCTTCAATCCCGTTGATATGAAGAATTTCAATATTCATCTCTCCAGATAGAATAAATTTAAATAGGGGCAGCTGTCATACCCTAATTTTTACCCCTAATATCCATTCTATAACATCATTTTCACTTCATAAAAGTCGCAAGTATGGTATCCTCCCAACCCTCTTATTTCTGGGTTTGTTGTGTGGAAGATCACCAAGCAACTTTTCTTTTCATTTTGCTTTATGATTAATCATTTTATGCTTTACTAACCTTAACCAAAAATACAAACATATGCTTTGTTCCTTCTGTTTATTTTGCAAGGTAGTGTTTTGAATCAAGAAGATCAAGCGTGGTTATCCAATTAGGGTTTTGATTACTCATGGTTAAAGATGGACAACCATTAATTCTCAAGGGCATATTTATAAAGGCATAACCTATAATCTTAGGTCACCTTCTTTTCAAGCTTCATGTTACACCTTTTGATCAAAGAAAGTTCAACTTGATTGCTTGCTTTTTAATTCATCTCAAGTAGGTTCATGTGTTTATTTCCACTCCTTCTTCATCAAGTTTTCTCAAGCTTCTATCATGATTTATCAAAGAAAAATCAAGGATCATGCATTTGGAGTTCATATGTTCAACAATAAGCCTTGGATTACAAGGAAAAGTCAAAAGTTGCAAGTTGGTTCAAGGTATTTTGACCTAAAAAAGTCAAGTTTGTCATGCCTATGTTCAAAATATTATAACTTCTTCATACTTCAAAATTATTTTAGTGGTTCTTTGGAAAAAGGTTCATTTTGATGTCCCCTACAACTCCTCTTCACAAGTCAAATGCCAATTATGCTCATAAGATGATCAAAGTTTCAGGTCAATTATAGGTCATTTTTGGACTTAGAAAAATTTGACCTATAATTATAGGTCATGACCTCAACTTTACATCCATGTAATTTTTAGACTAGGTCTCCAAAAGCATTGATTCTCTTTGCATTGATTTCAATTCAATGAGAGGATCATTTAGCAAAAAGAAATGCAGAGAATGGTTGAGCGTACAAGATTTACCATGAGCTTGAAGATGTTTGTAGAAAACTGATTTTTGACCTTGAACCGAAATTAGAAATGCAACAAAACTCAAATGGGACCACCTAAAGCATGTGCAAACTTATCCCAAATGGAAAAACGCAACTCACAATAACCTGAAATGAACTGAAATGGAAAAGAATCACGCATTCCATGCTCAACTTTTTACACACATGGATCTAGATTTTACATTCCATTCACACGCTTAGGATATGATTTTCACACAAGCCATGACCTCACACTCTTCTCCTATAAATAGAGAGTCATTATGTACTGAAAACCAAGCTTGAACATGCAAAAAACCTCTACTAGTTTGAAGCTTGAAACCACCAAAAATCAGAAGATCGAAACCTCATTTTCTCTTTGTTGTACCCCAAAATTTGCCCTCTCATATTTTCCCAAGATTTTTCTCTTACATAAGTGTTTACAAACACTTGATTAAAGAAAAATAAAATTTTTAAAGATAAAAAAGGTCTTTTAATTGGCATGAACAAGGTTTCTTTCGATTGATATTTTGATAGGCTTCGATTGAGCGCCTAACCTCCTTCAAGCTTGCCTCAAATTTCCAAGCTTTGATTGAAGCCTTGGTCTTTGGCTTGTTTGCTGCACACCAGCTTCAACTGGGCATGTTTTCCCTTTGAAACAGCCTTCTTTGATCCAAAGGGGAAGGGATTCTTGTTAATGCTCCTTCAATTGCACCATTGTCTTTGCATGCTGGCTTGATTCACAATGAAATGCCTACCTTAATGCAAGTTGGATTACCACTTCATTTGGGCATTTGATGTCTTTGGAGCAAGCTTGATTCCTGCTTCAACTAGGCAAATACACCCTATATGCGCGCCTTCAGCGCACAAAGCAAGAACTTCTTAAAACTGGCCTTCGATTCACAAAGCTCCCACTGGGAAAAAGACCCATAAACATGCCTTCAACTCACAAGGCAAAAGGCCTCAGACTTTCCTTCGATCCACAAGGACAAGGCCCCTTCAACTTGCCTCTGTGTTTTCTTTCGACCCCACAAGAAAATGACTTCCTTTAGGCTTGTCTCCAATATGCAAGGAAATGGTTTCCCTTCATTCCAGCGCCCATAAAGTAAGGGTTTTCTTTCATATGAGCTTCAATTCACCAAGCAATTGGCTCCCCTCATGCTAGCATTGACTCCACCTCTAAAATGGTCAACACACAGTTTTCCATAATTTGACACCTAGTGTTGGCGTATTCGAAGGACAGGCACATGGTCCATTCGAAGGACGTATATTTGCCCTATTCGAAAGACATGTATTGATGGATTTAAAGGGACATAAGTGGGTGCTCCATTCAAAGGACTTACTTTGTTGGCCCATTCGAAGGAATGGAAAGTGATGTATACAAGTGATGCATGGGTTCCTTTCAAAAGAGCACATACATTGGTTCAAAATGAAGGATATTTCTAGCCAAAACGAAAGAAAAATATTCAAAGAGGACTACTGGCCCAAAAGCCAACATACTGCCAGTTTCAAGCCAACATGCACAAACACAGTCATTGGCCAGGAAAGAGTCTTTGTTTGGGTCAGCTGAATAGGGGTTCAAACGAAGAAGTCTCAGTGATGAGAACATGAGCCAGTCGAATGGTGCACAAGAGGTAAATTCAAAGAAGCATGCAGAAGGCCCATTTGAAGGACACACCTTGGTGACCCATTCGAAGAGGGCACAAAGCATACATAGAAAGTCCATTCAAAAGATCTAGTCGAAGGAGGCAACTTGAGGCCAATTGAAGGGTAGGGATTGAAGGCGTTCGAAAGATTGAAGCATGTCCAGGTTCATTCAAATTCAAAACGAGACAAGTTTCCTTGACTTTTGCAACGTTATAAAATATCATTCATGGCTTTGAAAAAATTTGTTTATGGTTGTTTTAACCATTGCCTTCTTGTCCCCTCCATCCCCTCTATATAAAGAGACCACAAGTGTTGCATCACACACACAGACAAATTTCCTATCAAAAAGAGAACACTCACACCACCATAGGAAACATGTCAAAAATATAGCTAGTTTGGCAGGCACCTTCGTTCCAGACGAAGGCCATACTTGTGTTCCTGAGATTCCCAAGAATCTGCTCCAAGCCAAGCCACGCCCAGATTCATAAATCGAAGTATTTCCAGTTGGTAAGGATTTACTCAAGTCAAAAATGCATTTCTAAGCCCTTTTAAATACATGTTGTTGGTATATTTGTGCTGCTAATGCCATTTGTGTTTATGTGAGCATATCATACGCAAGGTAACATGCAGGAATAAAATCACGCCATCTAAAGGCATGATCTGATTTTCCTTTCGAAACTCATGGTATAGCCAGTTTCAAGCCAAATAAGCTTAGGCCAGAGGACAGGAGATTCGAATTAGGGAGAAGGACATGGGTTCGATACCCAGGTCCTGCATCTTTATTTTTGCCAAGGAATCGTATTCGACTATGAGAGTGACGTTCAGGGATATCGCCAGATGTTCATAAGAGCTTGGGGCATGGTGAACAAATTTGATAGCAAAACACTGGGGCATAAGAACTCCTTCCTTTAGAGCCTTATCTTAAGTGGGTACGAGCTCGTGCTCAAAGTCTCAAGATGCCTTATGAGGCCGTTCTACCCATCATCATGGAGCCCTTTGCTCAGGGAGACTCTCCTTACATTTTTCTTCATCCTGACATGCCAACTAATTTCGAGGAGTTACAAAAATCCCGGATTCAACTCAAAGAGGAACGGGATACCTTTGAAACCCAATTCTACGCTAGTGAGAAGAAGGTTTTAGAGCTTACCAGGCTACTTCACAAAGAAATGAGTATAAATGCCTACATTGCACCAAAGAGGATGCCTTGTGGGAAGCTTGACCCCTTTTTGCTTTGAGAGTTCATTTTTGCTTTGTTATTTTCTTTGTAAGCCCAAGATGCATCATTGTAACAGCTTAAACTTCTTAATGCAATTAACGTTTGTAACAGCTTAAACTTCTTATAAGCCACCTTTTAGATATTTTAGGCACACTATCACAATTTACTTCACCTTTGTAACCTAGAAAACTCTTGTATGGAGAAAAAAAAACCATTTTTACTCAAAATCAAAGCTTTCCAACATCAATCTTTGAGTTATCAAGTTTGATGTTTATAAACCTTTGTAGTTTACTTATTGATCAAGCTACCATGACAATGGGTTGCTAAATCCCTCTTTTGTGTCAAGGATAGTGGTAGATAATCTCATCTTTGTATGTATTTAGCTTAATATTTTGCATGTGAACAACTTGATGATAAATATATGGTGAAATACACTTGTTTTATGGTTTATATTTGAGTTGATCAATATTGAGAAGTATGCTCATCTCTTGACCTAGGTTTTCACTTATCAATAAACAATTTCTAGACATAGTTTTGTGAGTTGATATTCACTAATATTGACCTTTTAAAGTTATCAAATTTATAGTTAGGTAAAGAGATCATCTAAGGATCAATTTGATAAAACTCACAATTTGTTGTAGAGATGGAACATATTGAGATATGTGATTATATTTATTGTTAATGATTTCACATGCTCTATTAAGAAAATACATATAAAATAGATTATCAAACCTTAATCTTGACATGCTTTTACCAATCATTTAAAACCAAAACTCTATTTTCCCGATACTTGATACTTTGCATGAAATCGAAACTTTCCGTTACTAAAGCCAAACCCTTTTATGAAACTTAATCTTAAAACAATTCTAACTTTAGAATGACAGTGATATCACACCAATCTCCGTGGAAAATGATAATCTAAATACTTTCCATGTAAAGTGTTTTCAACAAAATGGCGTTGTTACCGGAGATTGGCGTTGGATATTGCAAGCATTGCAATAGTTCTATTTTTTAAGTTAAATTTTAACATTATAATATTTCTTGTTTTTCACTTGTTTGGATACTGTTTTCAGACTTTTGTTTATGCGAGGAATTTTTTATGAAGATCAACTCCTTTTTTACCATGAAATCGAAAGGACTTGCAGAAGACTTAATAGCAAGACACGAAGGAGGAGAAAGCTAGCTAAGAATAGGAAAGAAAGAGTGGGAAGAATCTACTTCTTCAACAATCCAAAATATAGGATTTATGGCGGATCCACCACCTCCACCAAGAGGTCTGTACACAAATAGTCCTAGAAGGAATGTTCAGTTTGCTCACCAAGCCAATGCAAGGAATTTTGAGATGAAAATGGCATATTACAGCTTTTGTATATGAATCCTTTCACCGGTATTGATCATGAAGACCCGTACTACTATCTCACAAAATTCTATGAGATTTCTGTTCCATGGGAGCTCCAGAAGTTGAAGAAGAGCAAGTCTTCAAGAGACTATTCCTTCATTCTTTGGTAGGGAAGGCCAAATATTGGTATCTTGACCAACCCACTCAAATTATGACGGAGTGGAATGTTTTAGAAAAGAAATTTCTAGAAAGATTATTTCCTCAATCTATGTTTATGGAGGCCAAAACTTCATTATCTATATTTTCTCAAGGTAGGAATGAGTCTCTCAATGAAGCTTGGGAGAGGTACAAGTCAATGTTGAGAAAGTGTCCTAGCCATGGTTTTAATGAGACTACATAATTACACATTTTCCGCAATGGTCTTCAACCTCAATTGAAACTATTGTTGGATGCTACAGCGGGTGGTTCATTAATATCAAAGACTTCGGAGGAAACAATTGAAATCATTGGGAAGATGGAAAGAAATAATCATCAAGTTCAACACGGCCATGGGACCTCACAAAGGTAGCCGAGAGTTCTTGAATTAGGAACAAATGATTCTATCCTAGCTCAAAACAAATTACTTTCTCAACAAGTGGATGAGCTTACAAAGCAAATGGCCAAACTACCTCAATAAATCAAGGAGATGCAGGAAGTTCCGAGCAAGCAAGTACAACAAATAGCTTGTTATGAGTTATGTCAAGGAAATCATCAAACCGGATATTATCCTCCGGTGGGAGAAGAAGCAAATTACATGGGAAATCAAAACCAAAATCAAGATTATTAACTAAGACAACAAAATTATCAAAATAACTAAGGTTACCAACAAAAGGGTAATCAAGATACTGCTCAAACTTCACAACCTATAAGTGGTAATTCAAAGATGGAAGAAACTCTCACTTAATTTATGCAAATTTCGATGGTAAACCAAAAGACAAATGAAGCGACAATAAAAAATCTTGAGAGCCAAGTTGGGAAACTTACAAAGCAACTAGCCAAACAACAAACGGGGTCGTCCTTTTCTGCAAATACTCAAACAAATCTGAAGGAACATTGCAAGGCAATTGTAACAAGGAGTGAAAGAGAAGTTGGTGGAGAATAAAATGCAAAGAAGGGTGATGAGGTTGTTGAGGAGGAAATTGTGGTTGAATATGAAGTAGAAGATGAGATAGTAGTAGAAAAGAATGTTGAGGATGACTTAGTTGAAAAGGCGAAATTGGAGAAGGAAGAAGTAGAAAAGAAGGATATAGAAGAAAAAATGAGAAAGAAGATGGGGAAGGGGAAAGTGAATACTTTCTCGATTCAAAATTTGTCGTATCCTCATGCTCCTTTCAAGAAGGATAACGCTAGGCACTATGTTCGGTTTATAGATATATTTAAGCAATTGCAAATAAATATTCCATTTTTCGAAGCTATAGAGAAAATTATTATGTATGCAACATTCATGAAGGATATCCTTACAAAAAATAGAAGATCGAAGGATCAATAAGTCATCATGGTTGATGCAAGTTGTAGTTCTATAATTCAACAAACTCTACCAAAGAAGGAAAGTGATTCGGGAAGGGTTAATTTTCCGGTTACCATTGGTGATGTTTATATAGGTAAAGGTTTGATTGATTTGGGTTCTAGAATAAATTTGATTCCATTATCTATTGTGAAAAGATTGGGGAGCATAGAGATAAAGTCAACAAAGACGACACTTTAACTAGCCGAAAAATACATTACCCATCCTTACAGTGTAGCTCAAGATAAGCTAGTGAAAGTGGATAAATTTTTCTTCCCGGTGGATTTTGTTGTGATTGACATGGAGGAAGACCATGATGCACCTTTGATTCTTGGCCAATAATTCATGACGACCACAAGAATGATGATTGACATCGACGATGGTTTGATGAAGGTCTGTGTTTAAGATGAAGAAGTTAGCTTTAATCTCTTTGAAGCTATGAAACATTCAAATGATAAAGGAGCTTTATTTAGAGTTGATGTTATTGAAGAAGCTATTTGGGATGTTTCTAGTGAAGTTCATCTTTCAACACACCTTTAGAAAACATTGACTAATGTGATTCAAGTTCTTGATGCCCGTGAAGAAAAGGAAATGGAAGAATGTGTGAAGGAACTTGAGACTTTAGAAGAAGTTCAACCTTTGGAGGAGGAAGTTGAAGTCTTGAAGAAGGAAGCTAAAGAAGAAGAATCCAAAACTTGAATTGAAGATGTTGCCTTCTCACTTAAAGTATGTGTTTCTTGATGATGGTGGTAACAAACCGGTAATCATTAGTAATGCTTTGTCGGAAAAGAAGGAACATTGTTTAGTTCAAGTTTTAAAATAAAATCAAAGAGCAATAGGTTGGGTTTTAGCAGATTTGAAAGGAATAAGTTCGACTTATTGTATGCACAAGATTTTTATGGAAGAGGATTTCAAGCCGGTAGCTTAACCTCAACGCCGCTTGAATCCTACAATGAAAGAGGTTGTGAGAAAGGAAGTAGTGAAACTATTGGATGTCGGGATGAATTATCCTATTTCCGATAGTACGTGGGTGAGTCTGGTACATGAGGTTCTAAAGAAGGGTGGAATGATCGTGATAAGAAATGAGAAGAATGAATATATTCCGACAAGGATCATGACGGGATGGAGAATGTGTATTGACTACCGGAGGCTTAATTAAGCAACTAGGAAATATCACTTTCCTCTTCCTTTTATGGATCAAATGCTAGAAAGGTTATAGGTTCAAGAGTTCTATTGTTTTTTGGATGGGTATTCTGGGTATAACCAAATTTTAGTTAATCCAGAAGACCGTGAGAAAACGACTTTCACTTGTCCGTTTAGAGTTTTTGCATATAGGAGGATGCCTTTTGGTTTGTGCAATGCACCAACAACTTTTCAAAGGTGTATGCAAGCCATATTTTTCCGATATTATTGAGAAGACTATGGAGGTTTTCATGGATGACTTCTCTGTTTTCAGGGCTTCTTTTGATCTTTGTTTGAAAATTTTGGATACAGTTTTGAGAGGTGCCTGGACACCAACTTATTGCTTAACTGGGATAAATGTAACTTCATGGTTACCGAGGGCATTGTTCTTGGTCACAAAGTTTCATCCAAGGGGCTTGAAGTTGACAAAGCCGAAGTGGAAGTTATTGAGAAGTTGCCACCAACATTGAAAGTGAAGGGGATCCTAAGTTTTGTAGATCATGCGGTCTTCTACCAAATATTTGTCAAAGACTTTTCCAAAATTGCAAGACCTTTGAGCAACTTGCTCAACAAAGATAAGTCTTTTATTTTCCATGATGCTTGTTTGATAGATTTTAATAATTTGAAACAAATTTGACTACCTCACCCATGATTATAGCACCAAATTTGAAAATGGATTTTGAACTAATGCGTGATGCTAGAGATTATGTCGTTAGTGTGGTTCTTGGTCAAAGAAAAGGAAAAAAATTTCATGTTATACATTATTATAGCAAAGTTCTTAATGAGGCACAAATTAATTATACCACAACTGAAAAAGAATTTTTAGAAATAGTGTATGCATTGTATTATGCCCCAAAATTTTTCCTTCCATTTTTACTCAAGACATGCTCCTAGAGATCCTCAATTGCTCAAGGTTGACCAAGAATTGACCAGACAAATTCTCCTCCCAAGCAATGAACTTCCAACTATGTTTCACTTTTCACCAAGATGTTTGAGCTCCAAAGGTCTCAAATGTTTTCCATTGTCCTAATATGCCTTCAAGATTGTCCATGACAAATTTCATGCCTTACACTACAAGTTTTCTCAGTCAATTGCTCAAGTGTTTGAAAATCAACTGTACTAGGTCAAAAGTCAAATGTGGCCCATGTACAATCAAACTTCAAGATTTTTGTTCAACATCAACATTTTGAAGTGATATACATCATTTGATCAAGGGATGATCATGATTCCTCAAGAAATGCTCCAAGTCTATCAAAAGTCAAGAATTGTTAAATTAGGGTTTCTATAGAAAAAGTCAACTGAACTTTGACCAGACATAACTTTCACATACTTCATCCATTTTTCCCCAACCAAAGCTCATTTTGAAGAGATTCCAATTCAATACAACATATCTTTTTCCCTTAATACTAAGAAATGTACCATTTGAAAGATACAAGCTCATACATTACAGGTCATTTTCATAAAGTCAACAAAAAGGCACTTTTTGTCAAGACCATTTACATCAAGATAAATTCTTAAAATGAAAAATTGATCGAAATAGGGATTGAAGTAGACATCTTGCGCTTTCCAAAAAGTCCAAGATCATAATTATGAGATAAAAATTGAGAAAGTTATGGGTTTCCTAAGTTGGGAAAATTTGTGAAAATGCAAAAAGTCCACTTAGAGCAAAAATGCATTGTTAAGTTCATGGACCTATTCTCTGGGATTCAAGCATGCTCATGACTTACTCAAGGACCCTTAAACTCATTCTTATCATGCCTTGAAATTTCTAGCTATTTTATTCCTATTTTATTTTATTTTATTCAAATAAATATAAAATAATGAATATTTGTTTTGGACACACGGGCTGACATTTTGGATCAATTTTGGGCCCAAGAATTCGTGCACAAGTGCCCAGGTGCATGCAAGCATGGAAAGGACAAGTTTTGAAATTTTTGGAAGCTTTTTAATTTGTTGGATTTTGGTATGAAAGTATGGTTTATGGCATGGGTTCTTGCCATGTTTTCTGATCCTCTCCACCTCCTCTATATATACATCATATTTGCAAGCAGGGGACAGGCTGAAAGCTACCTCAAAGAGCCATATAAAAATTGCAAAAATCCATCAAAATCGTGAACTTCAAAAAAAAAAGTTCCAACCTCTTTCAGCCCATTCCAGGTCCTCCATCAACATCCTGAGATTCCCAGGAGCGCATACCAACCTTCATCCAAGCCATTCCACGCCCAGAAGTGCCAAACCGAAGCAATTCATTTTTGGTAAAAGTTCACATTCGCAATCTATAATTTCATGATGTATTAACGCATTCCATTGCTTGATTCATGTTCAGGGTTGTCCATAGCACATGTTTAACGTGAAACATGCAAGGATAGAGGCCAGAACAAGACCGTGCCATTTCTAGGGCACGATCTGTGTTCTTCTTCGTATCTCAAGATCCAGGGGGTTTCAGACCAAACGGGTTGCAATTTGAACCCAGAGGACTTGAATTAGTGGGGTAGGGTAGTTTTTAATCCTCTTTTTTGGCTATTTCGCAAGATCCATATTGGAGCCCACCGGAGAAGACAACCGGAGAGTTGACTCCGGTGGGATGACTCCGGCGCCCACACGTCTCCTTCTTATTGGTGCATTCAGTCAGCGCGTGTTTTTTTTGTTTGAATAATTACTGTTTTATTTTTACATATAATATTATGGTTGTGTTGTTATAAACGATTGAAGCAGCAACTTAAATGGAAAGGCGTGCGCGTGCAAAGGGAAAGGACCTGGGTTCGATACAAAGTATAAAGTTTTATTTTTCTAACATTGCTTTGCAGATTCCATGTGTTGCATAACATAGCGCCCACCATATGCCTTCATGTTTGGGCCATCAAATGCCAGCAGATGAAGATCTAACATTCCAAGCACACTGTACATGATGAACCCTCAAGGGGCAAATCACACAGGATCAGGCAGACGTTGGGCTCCTTTCATTTGGGCCCAACGAATTCAAATCTCACCCCCCATTTACTTCATAACACCAGGGCCATTTGCATGTTCTATTTTATTTGTTTTATCATTTATTTCATTTAATCGTTTTTCCATAATAATATAAAATCAAAAATAATAATAATAATAATAGAATTTAGGATTTTTCTAATTAATTTTAATTTTGTAAATTAATTAAATTAATTATTTTGACTTTATTTTATCAATTTAAAATCAATTAGAATTATATTTATTTCATTCAATATTTTCTTAGTAAAAATACAAAAAATATTAGAATTAGGCTTAAATTCATTTAATAATTATCTTTTTAATTAAATTTAGATTTAAGGTAGTTTAATTATTTTCTTAATAAAAAATAAACAAAAAAAAAAAGATTTCTTTATTCATCTAGAATTTTTTAGGGTTTTAAACGTCTCTTTCCATTTCGCACGCGTTGTTTATTTTTGCACCTTTTTTATACTATTGTATATGCTGATGGGATGTAATAGAAATAACTAGGACGTTACTTTACCGCTTTCTTTATTTTCCCCCATTTTTGGACATGTAAATACCCCCTCCCCGAAGCATTGTAATAGCGTAGATTTAACTTTCCGCACTTTAAATTTCTATATTATTTAAACTGTTTAGATGCATGATAATAGGATTGCATGACAAGATTAATAATCAAACATGACAAACCTAACATCCAAGACTAAAATAATTGAACATAACACACTTTCACATATACACCTCTAGGATATTCCCACTTTGGTTGCCTTTCGGAAAATAAAATAGTCATGTCCCTCGAATGTAGGGACGCTTTAGCAAAGATCCTTAAATCAAAAGATCATAGTCCCTCAATGACCCTACAGTGTTTCCTTTCGGTAAATTATCTAGTTCCTTAAACAAAATTGCTAAAGCATCTCTATATGTTGCCTTTATGACTGTACGATGACCCGTGAGCGTCCCTCATACATCCAACGATAGGGCTATCTACTCACTAATAGTAGGATAGCACTGTCTAAAGGATAGGAGGAAAATAACAAACCTTTCGAGTATAAGTAGATAGTTCTTAGATGCTTTCTCAAAAACAAACTTTTTACACTTACACAAAAACATTTCAAAAACATTTACAAAAATGCTTTATCAACACTCTTGAGGACTGATACAGGGGTTATCATAAAGCAAATCGCCGCACTAAGGCAATTTCAAAATAATTTTCAAAAACACACAAAAACATAAGGTATTTAAAAAAAAAGAGCTAAGCATCTAAGAGCCCGTAGAAAACTATGTATGGAAAAGGTGCTAACACATTCCCTTTCCATAATATACCCCCTCCCCCCCCCCCCCCCCTTACTCAGAAATAATCTCGAAAGGTCTTTTCTGTTCTTTTCACCCTTTCCTTTGTTGGATAAAAGAAAAGTCGGTGGCGACTCTTGCTTTGCGAACACAAATGCAAAACCAGTATAACAGTTCGTTCTCCCACCGTATTACACATTGGAAAAATTTAGATCCTACCTCATTGGGTCAAAGGTTGTAGTCTACACTGACCATGCTGCAATAAAGTATTTTCTTACCAAACAGAATTTTAAGCAAAGACTTATTCATTGGATCCTTTTGTTGCAAGAATTTGATCTAGAAATTCATGACAAGAAAGGTTCTGAGAATTGGGCAGCGGGTCACCTATCCCGCTTGGTCAATGTAGAGGTTACTAACCAAGAAAGTGAGGTTAGAGAAGAATTTCCTGATGAAAAAAATTGTATGTTACAAATTAGACCGTGGTTTGCAGATTTTGAAAATCACAAGGCATTCAGATGGATACCGGAGGATCTAACTTGGGACCAAAAACAAAAACTCTTGGCGGATACAAAATTTTATGTTTGGGATGAACCATATCTTTTTAGGCTTGGTAGTGATAATTTGTTAAGAAGGTGTGTGTCATTGGAGGAGTCTTAAAGTATACTTTGGCATTATCATAATTCTCCATATGGAGGTCATTCTAATGGTTTGCGTACGATAATGAGAGTCTTTCAATCGGGATTTTATTGGCCGTATTTGTTCAAAGATGCATACTTGCATACTAAGAATTGTGATAAATACCAAAGGAGTGGAGGAATTGGAAAAAGAGATGAAATGCCCTTGAATAGCATGTTGGAAATAGAAGTTTTTTATTATTGGGGCATATATTTTGTAGGAACTTTCCCCCCATCTTTTTCAAATGAATTTATCATTGTTGTGGTGGATTACGTTTCTAAATGGGTAGAAGTGATACCTTGTCCTAGAGCGGATGGCAAAGCGGTCATTAAATTTTTGAAGAAAAACATTTTTTTCCCGTTTTGTCACACCGCACGTTTTAGTTAGTGATGGTGGATCACACTTTTGAAATACACCTCTTGAAAAAGTCTTGGAAAACTATGGTGTAAAGCATAAAGTGGAGACTCCGTACCATCCACAAGCTAATGGTCAAGCGGAAGTTTCAAATAGAGAAGTTAAGAGGATTTTGGAAAAGACTGTGTCAAGTTCACTGAAGGATTGGTCGCTTAAGCTACACGAGGCTTTGTGGGCATATCACACCGCTTACAAAGCTCATATTGGTTTGACATTGTTCCAAATGGTGTATGGCAAAACATGTCACCTTCTGGTTGAAATTGAGCATAAGGCTATGTGGGTATTAAAATTCTTACAATTTGATTCTAACCTGGCCAGAGAAAAAAAATTCAATTGAAAAGTCTAGATGAACTGCTCAATGATGCTTACCACTCCAACAAGTTATATAAAGACAAATTCAAATAATATCATGATAAGAAAATTCGACACATAGACTTCAAATTTGGCTGAATGGTGCTTCTCTTTAATTCACTGTTAAAACTTTTTCTGGGAAAAGTGAAGTCCAAGTGGTCGGGTCCGTTCTTGATAAAGGATGTGAAGGACTATGAAATGATTTTGTTGGAGGATCTAATCTCAAAGGAAATTTGGATTGTGAATGGCCAACGGTTGAAAATCTATCTCGAAGGTGAGGTGAATCGAGAAACTAGTGTTGTTCGTCTTAGTGAATTGTGAAACCATCATAGACCGTCGAGCTCTAACGATGTTAAACAAAGAGTTTATTGGGAGGCACCCCAACATTGTAAGTATTTATGTTTCTGTGTTGCTTTTGAATTAAAATTGTGTGGAAAAGTCGGGTGAGGCTGCTATTTTGCATTTCTGTAACAGAAAAAAAAATTGTTTCTGGTGTGCTTCGTCGAGCGAGCGTGGGGCGAAGGCTTTTCGCCTAACCCTCGTGTCTTCTTCGTCGAGTGAAGCTTTGCGTGAAGGCCTAAGTAGTTTTGTAGTATTTTGATGGTTGGGTAAATATTTGACCCATTTTTGACTTGGGCCTTCCATTTCTGACCCATAGTATATATGTTATTTTAACCAATTTCACTTTCACTTTTACAACACAAATGGAAACCCTGGAACTCTTGTACTTTTTCTCTCTCAACCTCACATTCTTTGCAAATTTTTCATTTGAAAATATCAAATTTCAAGGTAAATATTTTTGTTCTTCAATTTTCTTTAACATTGCAAGCATTTTGAGGTTGTTTTCTTTGAGTAAATTATGTAGAATGCATGTGGTTAGGGATTGATTTAAAACCCCACCATGTAATCTGAAACACCACGCTTGATTCTGATTATTGGAAATTCAATTTGATATAAAGGTTGATTCTTGATGCTCTTTGGTTCTGCATTTTCATGGTCTCTCGCGGTTGCCTCGTCGGGCGATGCCTCGCTCGCTCGCGGTCGGGAGAAGATGGGGAGGTAGATCAAATTTCTGCCCTATTTCTATTTTTCAGTGTTGTTTGTTCTAACAAATTTTGTGCTGTCTTGTTGGGTGTTTGTTTATTTTATGATGCAGATGCCTCCTAAAAGTGCATCTGATTCTAAGAAGCAAAAGACAACCATGGCTATTAGCTCTAATCCACCTCGGGAGTTTGACGAGCGTTGTTTCATAAGTGTTTTGCATGAGGATAGGTGCAAGATGCTTGAAGAGAGAGGTGTTCTATCAGAGAGGAAGTTCATCATTGGCAAAAATGGCCCGTACGAGAAAGTAGCAAGAATTTTAGAAAAGAAAAAATGGGGAACTCTAATCAACCCCATTGACAACATTAGCTACGAGTTGGAAAGGGAATTTTATGCCAATGCTTTTGTACCTGAAGGGGAAACTTTTCGGTTTAAGACTTTTGTGTCTGGAAAAGAGATTCGATTTGATTGAGAGACAATAAATAACCTTTTAGGAAAACCGAGTCCTTTGGGAATTATGGAAATGGATGGTTACACTTAGGCTCTCGGCTTAGTAAGAGATCATGTTGAACTTGCAAAGTCGGTTATGCAAGAAGAAGATAGTGTGGAGCTGAATTCCGTAGGACAGTCAATCCGGTATAAAAGAGAGCACATGACTCTGGAATCACAAGCAGTACTTCTACTAATTTTGCACAACATCAAACCAAGGATGTATCGGTCATAGGAACCTATTGAAGTGTCTTTAGTTGTGCATTTCATTCTCGGGGATAAAGAGGTAGATGATGCTCGTGTCATTGATGTGGAAATGAAGGCCTTTATTGAGAGCACGAGAAGACCTGGGGTATACTCTAAAAAAATTTAATCTTTCCTTTCTTAATTACTACTTTGTGTTACAGTAAGTGGGTGCTTTATCCCGATGTGATTAATGAGAGAGTGGGAGAGGTTATTGATGACAATTATATTGGGAGGCACTGTTTGGGAAAGTTGGCATTAAAGAAGAAAAAGGGTAGTCGAGGTGAATCATCAAGTGCTCAACAAGAAGATGATCCATATGAGGATATTGATTATTCTAATTGGGATCTAAGGATGAGAGAGACTTGCAACTTTATTTGGAATATGTTCGAGGCAAACCAGAGGTCGAACCAGTTTCTGCATGACTCCATGGCTAAATTACACCTTCATCCGTCTGCACCACAGGAAGTGCCTTCTTTACCTTCTCAGGAGGAATATGTGTCTTATTGCAATTGGCCTGTAGGCAGACGCCCTTTCTTTTTGGAGGGGGCGGCAACACATGATGGTAATGAAGATGGGCATGTTGGTGATGGTGATGATGAAATGGGTGAGTAAAGAGTGTAGATGACCAAAAGCATGGATGCTACAAAGTGAAGAATATTTTATTTTTTTTGCTTTGGTAATTTATTTCAGTTTTATCTTGATGTTTAATACTTTTATATAAGTTTATGTCTGAACAATCTAATTTGGGGTTTTTATAAATTTTAGTTTGGATTTTGTACACTTTGGTGGTATTTTTTGTTGGTGTTGTGCACCAAAGACACCTTTTATTTTAATTAAGTTTCTTTTAAATTCAAAAGTAGTTGTAGAGTATTTAATTGTTGATGTACAAAGAATTTTTTTTGTTATGTTTGTCCTTGTAATTAGTTTAGACTTAAGTGCTCAAGGAGAAAGATTGAGTATTTCAAGAGGCTTCATCAACTCTTAATTTGGGTGGTGATGATAAAAGTCTCAATGTAGCGCAATGAATATATATTTTTAATTGCTTTGTAGAATGATAGCACGATAATGAAATTAGCACTTTATGCAAAAATCGTATTATGCATTATTTTGTAAATATGTGTTAATGTGTGAATCATTAGGACAAAAACCACAAATGTGAGTAGCTTCCATTGTTCACCAAATATAATTGATTTCTATTAATTAGTGTTTAGCTCGTGTGATTCATGTTTAATCTTTTATTCACTTGGAACTTTGGGAAAATTGAAATAATCAAGGCATTGTTGTTGATGAGAAAAACCACCAACCCAAAAGGCTTTATTTTACCTTGTAATAAGTGTGAGCATTTGTTATCCAATTTTGATCCTTTAAGATTTAGAATGAAACATACAAAAGACTGATAAATTACTAAATGTTCCAATTGGTAGTTTGTTATTGATATCAAAGAAAATCACGGGTGATTCATTCTATTTCTCTTCTTGTAAACACTTAACCTTTTTTTGTGAACATACTTGAGAAGAACATTGTCTTAGTAGTAATGAAATGTTTAAAGTTGAAGAGAGTGGTTATTTTTTATAAAGAAGAAAGAATTGGTGGAATGGTGTCTCTTATGGAAACAAATAAAATTGCATTGTATTCAAGAAAATCATGTAGAAGAAAAATATAATAATTGCAAATAAAAAGATGGCACCATGAAAAAAGAAATGAAAGGGATGGAAAAAAAGAAATGAAAGGATTGATTAAAATGGTAGTTGTGTAAACAAGTCACATGTTCTTCATAATTTTTACCATTTCAACTCAATAGCCGTTTATAAATATCCTTTTATTGTTAACCCAAGCCAAGTTACATCCTATAAAAGTCCTTTTGTGATCTTTGTTTCCTTGAATTTCTTGTTGATTGTTGAGATGAATGCATGAATTATTTCGGATGTTGACATAATTACTAGTGAGAATGTTTTGTCCCTTGTAAATATTGTGCATAGTGCATGTTTTGTTAAGTGAATTAGGTGATTTATATATGAACATGTGGTTTCTTAAGTTTTCATATTGTGATGTTTGTGTTTAGAGCTTGTTTCATTTTCATGTTATTATTCTTGCAAAGTGATTAAGTTAGCTTATGCGCGCAACTTTTGATTTTGAACCATCAAAATTTCTTCCGGTTGATTTTGTGCTGTTGAGATTTGTCTTGTTGTCTTTGAAATCTTACCTTTGATTTGGGGACAAACAAAGATGCTAGTTTGGGAGAGTTTTTAAGTGTCAACTTTTGGTTATTTTCCATATCATTTATTGACACTTTTAAGCTCTTTTGTATGCTTTTGATTATGATAATAACTTATTTTATGTCATTTTGCTTAAATGTAAATTATTTTGAATGTTTTAATGTGTTTGTTAGTTTTCCAGCATTTTTTATTCAGAATATGTATCTTGAAGCGGTCTCAGAGTCAAAGATTTGATGAAAGTTTGGTGTCTGTGGCTTGGAAGCCTCGCCCGATGAAAGGGAGGCGAGTGAAGGAAGCCTCGCCCAACGAAGGCGAGGCGAAGCATCAGGCGAGGGAAATTACAAATTCCAGTAGTTGTTGACTTGTGTCTCCCGATGGAGCGCCCGACAAAGTGGAAGCGAGAAGGACTCGCCCAATGATGCATAGGTCTCGCACGACGAGGTAATATATTTTTCTGAGGCTTGCGTGCACTGTTGCTGGCATGTGGGCTTGTTTTGTGGGTGTCGCCCGGCGAAGCAAGTGTGCCGCCCGGTGGGACAAGGCAAACATTTATAAGCCACCTTTTAGATATTTTAGGCACATTATCACAATTTACTTCATCTTTGTAACCTAGAAAACTCTTGTGTGGAGAAAAAAAAGCCATTTTTACTCAAAATCAAAGCTTTGCAACATCAATCTTTGAGATATCAATTTTGATGTTTATAAAGCTTTTTAGTTTACTTATTGATAAAGCTACCATGACAATGGGTAGATAAATCCCTCTTTTATGTCAAGTTTAGTGGTAGATAATCTCATCTTTGTATGTATTTAGCTTGATACTTTATATGTGAACAACTTGATAATAAATATATGGTGAAATACACTTGTTTTATGGTTTATATTTGAGTTGATCAATATTGAGAAGTATGTTCATCTCATTACCTAGGTTTTCACTTATCAACAAATAATTTCTAGACATAGTTTTGTGAGTTGATATTCACTAATATTGAACTTTTAAGGTTATCAAATTGATAGTTAGGTAGAGAGATCATCTAAGAATCAATTTGATAAAACTCACAATTTGTTTTAGAGATGAAACATATTGAGAGGATATGTGATTATATTTATTGTTAATGAGTTCACATGCTCTATTAAGAAAATACATATAAAATAGATTATCGAACCTTAATCTTGACATGCTTTTACCAATCGTTTAAAACCAAAACTCTCTTTTCCTGATACTTGATACTTTGCATGAAATCGGAACTTTTAGTAACTAAAACCAAACCATTTTATGAAACTTAAACTTAAAACAATTCTAACTGTAGAACGGCAGTGATATCACACTAATCTCCGTGGAAAACAATAATTTAAATATTTTCCATGTAAAGTGTTTTCAACAAATATCAAGAGTAAAATTGACGATATAGAAAGTAGGGATAAAGAAAGAAAGCAAGGAGTGAATGCGGAAATAAACCATGGATAATGAATGTTGGATCCTTAAAGTTTAGGGGAAGAGGTAACATTTTGAAGAGAAAGAATATTTGTCTCATTATCAAGCAAGGCATGGTAGTTATCTTTATGATTAAAGATTCTAAATTGGGGGAGGTGGATAGTTATTTGGCTGGTAGTTATATTTTGTGAGGTTTTCCAAAGTTTAAATGTCGTCGGGTTTATTGGTATCAAATTTTGTTGGAAGAAGAGATTGAATTATGTTGTCAATATTTTCTGTTGTTTTGGTATATCTTCTGCTGCTGATTCTGTTTCGGTTTTGGCCGTTTTATTCCTTTCGAGAAATTAATTTTCTGAGGTTATTCTGGATAGTGTGAGAGTTATTGCTGTGAGGTGGGAACCTGATTTGGCGGTAGGTTATTCATCGAAATGTGGTTTTGATGAGTTGTTCAATTTAAAATTTGTTTCTGGCTTAGAAGATGTCAAGTTTGCGGCTATTGGTCTTATTTGGAAACCTTTAGTTCCTCTAATAATCAAAGCCTTAAGTTGGAGTTGTATTCGGAATAGATTATCCTCAGGAGATCATCTTTTTCGTCGAGATTTTTTCTCTTAGTGTGGCTTAGCTTTTGAATCGGGTGGGCAAATTTGGTAATTTTTTAATAATTAGTATTTGGAAGGCGGGAATTTTGGATTGTAGTTTAGTTAGGAGTTCATCATTTGGATGGAGACGGTTTGGAGCATCTGGTGTTTGAGGATCAATGTCATTTTCATCGGTTTTATACCATATGTTTCTGGCTTAGGGTGGGTTTTTAGTTGAAAGTTTGAAATTGGTCTCAGATTGGGAACAATTGCATTACCAATTGTTCTTTTTTTCTTATGTAAAGAGCCTTTGTTGTTCTTTAGTTTAGTTTCAGTCGGTATGTTGGTTTTCCTGAGTCTTGTTCTCGGTTTCATTGTAACGTGTTTGAGTACCCCTAGTACTTCTTTTTTATATATCTTGCTTATAAAAAAACTATCCACCATTACCATTTTCTTTGGTAGTAATCAACATTTGAAATAAAATTTACCCTTTTAAAACAAGTGATTGTTGAACTTGATTTTCTTTTATAACCGCTTTCACATCCTAACAATAACTTGTCTTTCATTCATTTTTTATCATATCAATATCAAATCTAAAAATAACATTGATTGTGCTAACTCCATATTACTTTGCACTCATTTGTGTTGCCAATATCACCTTCATCTCAACTATCTATTCATATTTCTCTCTCTTCAAATCAACTTTATTTTATTTATTTGATTTGTTTTCATTCTTGTCCATTAGATGAATCTAGAAAGAGATGTCTACAAACATAAGCAGCAATAGGTGATCCATTTCCCATAATAATACTTATTCACGAGTAGAACATACTGGAAAAATAAATCACTTTGGATCATCTCCCTCAATTTTCTATCCCTCCTTCTCCTTACTTTCTATCTCTCACTACTAGAAAAAGTACATACAACAATGTCACCTTTACTACGGTACTTCTGAGAACTGTGGTGATATCTGAGACGTTGTCGATTTATTACCACGGTTGAGCTACTCAACCATAGTGATACATCATACGTTTTATGAGTTTGATTTTCAGCGCATCCCTAATCGTGGTTTCTTTTGTATTTTAGAGAGGCCTTTCTTTTTTTTGTTAAATAACGAAAACAATCTCACCACGGTTCTTTACGCTGACCGTTGTGATATATTTTCCAATTTTATTAATTTTTAATTACATAAAACCTGGCGCTTTTTTTATAAAATATCATTAAAGTAAATCTTATATCACCATGGTATTTAAAGAAAACCATTTTGATATATTTTTCATTAATTTTTTAATTTTTTATTATCAAATTTCACAACGAGTTTTATTAACAACTGCGGTGATAATATTTATTCACGTTAACGAAACAGAGCTAGCTAACTTGTCTCTTCAGTTCCATACTTTCATTTCCATGACGAAACAACGTCATTTCAACCCCTGAAAAAATATACTACATTGTAATCCTAAACCAAATAACATCATTGCAACCTTAACGAAACAAAAACAATATCAACCCTAACAACACATACAACACCATATTCCATATTTTCATTTCCATCACGAAACAACACAATTTTTTCTGTGCTTCTGTACAGTCGAGGGAGGAGTCGACTTATTTTCTTCGTTCTTTTATCCTTCGGTTCAACTGTCAAGGAGGAACACAAATAAGGAGCCAACGCCATTTTTTACTTATTCATCACATTTCTGGTATGTAAGCGTTTTCCCCATGCATCTACAATATCGTCATTTTCATTTAGTTTTTATTTATGTTGATGCCATTGTTGTTTATGTATTTGTTGTTGTTGATGTCATTGTGTTGATGATGTCATTGTTGTTGTTGCCATTGTTGTTGATAATGCCATTGTTGTTTATGTATTTGTTGTTATTGATGATTCTTCATATGGTTATGTATTTGTTGTTGTTGATGCTATTGTGTTGATGATGCCATTGTATTGATGATGCTATTGTAAATTATGTTTGTGTCCTGATGTTGATTGTTTTATGTCTTGATAGATGGCCTCTGCCTCTTCTTCATCTAGTAGAGACAAAGCTATGTATTCAAATGAAACCAATTCAAATGATTCTCAATTTGTAGGCGGACAACAGAAAAAAAACCAAAGAGGTGCCATATTGATGGCTAAATTAACTATAGCATGCAAGTCGGATGTCAAACTTCCAGTTGATTTTAGTGTCATTTATAAGATTCTTGGTGGTCCTTATTCTTCACTTTTTAAGAGTTATGTTTTGTTCCTTGGAAGTAGCAAAGTCACCATATTGATAGATGATTAAAAAGATGTAACAGTAGCGGTGAAAGAGAGCATATGGACTGATGTTCAAGTGTTAACTTTAAATTTTATCTATTTGATATTACTTTATATAAACACTAATACATACTTATTAATGTAAATGTGTAGTTGCATTTTGAGTTTAGTGAAGATTCAAAGTTGAAAAAAAATTGGATCACTTATGCCGGTATGACTTGGAGGAGTTTTAAGTCACAGTTCACGAGTGACTATATTATGAAGCCTAAGCCTAATATTAAGCGTTTGTGGGTGAAATATCCTTTTCTTGACAAGAAAGTTTGGAGAAAGTTTGTGAAGTCTCGTAGTTCTGAGAAGTTCATGGTTAGTATATATTGTATTTTCTGATAATTTTATAGATACAACCATGGACGTTAATATTTTTCCTATGTTTAAAACAGGTTAACAGTGAAGCAGGAAAGGTGAACAAGGATAAAAACAAATACCTCCATAAATTGTCTTGTGGGGGATATAAGAAACTTCAGAAAACAGTGATTGCTGAAAAAAGACAATAACTACGAGATGGAGACTCCATGAGTTATGATCGGGAACCATCTCCACCATCATGACATAAGAAGTGGAAGAGGGATCGACAAAGGTCAAATGGAGACTACACTTTAGAGGCCTCAAGAATTGTCATTGGGAAAATTATAAGTAGGACATGTTGTGCATATGTCAAGTGTTATTTAAATTTCTTTGGTAATTAACAATGTATGTCTTATCATGTTGTGTAGGATTGTTTAGTCATCTCAGCCCGTGAAGGTTCCTTTGTTCCAGAACCACATCATGATATATTAATAGAAACAATCGGAACAAAGGAGCATGGTGGATGTATTCGTGGTGTTGGAGATGACATCGACCTGGGAGTGTGGTTTTGTTCATTTAAAAAAAGGTCCAGACAGGTGCAAAAAGAAACAATAGAAGAATTTTAGAAGAAGCTGGAAATTCAAAAGAAAGAATTTGAAGATAAGTTAGAAGAGGAGCGGGAAAATCACAGGAAAGAAATGGAACAGATAAAAGATTTATATGCGGTATGTGAGAATATTGTGGTAATTATGTTTTGTTTATGTGAGAATATTATGTTAATTCTGTTTTGTGTTCGTGTGTTTTTGATGATTTAGAGAATAAGTGGAACTGTCCCGCAATGTACGAATGAAGATGATGATGATGATCAATTTCCTGATAGAAATGTTGTATTTGGTGCAAGCATAAAAATGTATTTTTCAGCCGCTCCCACCGACAAAGAGATCTTTAACGGGTTGTTGAATCCCTCTGAAAAATCATATTCCAAAATATTATCTACTGTTATACGCAATGAAGACGAGATGTTTACTCTTGCGCTAAAACATGATCCAGATATATATGGATTATATAGTTTCATCATCTTTCCTAATGATATAAAGTATATGATCGTTGGAAATAGATTGCTAGATGTAGGATTACTACAAGTTTGGTGCACGTAAGTATATCTTATTATGGAACAATCATTGTTTTGTATAGAAATAATTTCGCACGCATTTTTTGTATTTTATTTAACCATTTAGGTACATTCACCTTGTTTGTATATAATTAAATAAATCAAATACTTATGGATTGTTGGATCCAGTTAGAGTACGATTTATAAGTAATACTCCAAAAAAACATTAAAGACTTCTTAACATCACAGACATGGGGGGAGGGGGGGTTTTACTTAGCATCATTCCTCCATAAGTGAGTAATTTTACAATTATGGTTTCTTTATTATAGTTAGTTTTCATATTTTATCAAATACTAATTATGTATGCTATTATTCATTCAGAGATCATTTTCAATTGATCATCATTTCTCTCTGAACGCATATATTAACTATGTTGTGTTCATTAGATTATCCACTTGAACCTACAATGAAAAGTATCATTACTAGGTAACAACTTTATGTTTATGAGATTTTTATTAATTTTTCTTTGAATTTGTAATTATCTTAGCACGTAATATTTTTAAATCATTTTCAATATACAGAGTTGTAAAGTGACACTATTATATGAACAACTATAAAAAAACTCGCATTTTGTCAGCCTAAAGTAAGTGGATTACTTATGTGTGTGTGCGTGTGTGTGTGTGTGTGTGTGTGTCTGTGTGTGTGTGTGTGTGCGTGTGCGCGTGTGTGTATGCGTGCGCGCGTGTGTGCGCGCGTGTGTGTATGTGCATGCGCGCGTGCGTGTGTGCGTGTGTGTGTGTGTGTACAATCATATTGACTTATATATTCATGAAATTTGTGGTTATATATTCATGAAATATTTAAATGTGTAGACTAGGAAATAAACAGGGGGATACGGGTGTGAGTACTATGTGATAAAATACATATTTAACATCGTCACTGTCAGCATTTTTGTTTTGTGGGATCGGGTATATATAAATGTTATGAAATGTGTTTACAATAACATATTCATATTCAAGTAATTTTCTATTTAATTTAAATCACGTGATATTCAATTTTTTCACTTGTTTATACGTTTAACGACATGACACTTTTCTCTCTCGATGACTTAGAAGACGTCCGTAAACGTTGAATTTTATTTTTAATATGTTGGTTGAAAAGGGGAGTGGTCCTATATGACATTGTCATTTGATGATTATACATATATTTTTGTTGCTTAATTTATTATTTGGGAAATATTTTGCTAATATATAGGTTATATATTTTGTGTATCAGTTATAATATACCTGATATTTATAATCCTGATATTTTGTATACATGTTAATTTTGAAAAAAATATAGATATGTAATATGTGGAAAAATAAAATAAAATAAAAAAAAATAAAAGGTATTTAATCACGGTTATTAAAAAAAATAAAATATGATAAACCGTACAATTATGGGGTTTTGAATCCACATTCTTTCGTTTTATATCACAATGGTTGTACACTTTGACCATTATGATATACAGCATGTTATCTAGTTTATTACAACGATCCTAAGGCCATGGTGAAAAGCATCTTACAAACATTGACACTTTATCTCATAACGGTTGGTCGTTTGTGGTTGTATCTCTTTTCTAATTGTTGTGGTATGACTTTTTCGTTGTAGTGTCTCTCTTAATCTCTCTTGATTATATTTTTGTTTTTTAATAATGAGTGAAAGTGATTAAAAAAGAGATGCAGAGTTAGAAGAGAAGAGGAAAGAAAAATGAAAGAGAGGATCTCAATCCATAGTAAACTAATCGGTCATACATGCAAATATTATAAGTATTAAAAACAGTACAAAAATGTATTAAAAAATGGTGGAATTTGTTTAGCTAATCCAACTTAATTAATAAGCACAAACACATGTGATTGTAGAATAAAATCACAACATTCTACTTATTATCCTTAAAAAAGAAGCAATATTCTTACTATTAGACTAGTAGAGAGAAATGATAAAATATTAAACCAATTAATTCATGTGTCTCTATCACTCATCTCATGTCAACTCCAACCATTAATATATAAAGAACACTCCCACTCTCACCCTCACCACTCACTTCCATTCTTATTCTCACCATATACATTAATTCATCTCAATAAACCATCTTTTGAAACGCCAAGACATGCCTATAATAGAGAAAGATGAACACAACATGAAACTAGTAACTGACTTATACAAAGCCTTAGTTTCCAAAGACACAAACACAATGCAACATCTTCTTGCCTCAGATTTAGAATGGTGGTTCCATGGTCCTCCATGCCATCGTCACTATTTAGTCTCTTTCCTCACAGGCTCACCATCATCAACATCATCTCAAAAATCTCTTGCTCCTAATCTTATAATTGGTTTTGGATCAGTGATTGTTGCTGAAGGGTATGATGAAAAAAACAAGATGTGGTGGGTTCATGCATGGTCTATTAGTGACGGAATCATTACTGAAGTTAGAGAGTATGTTAACACTTCGGTAACTGTTACTAAGCTTGGTTTCTATCCACAAGATGTTGTTGTTGGATCAAGTTGTAGATGTATTTGGAAGAGTAAGCTTTGTGATGCTTCTGTTCCTGGACTCATTCTTACCATCTAGCAAGTACTAGAAAAGGTTTTGTTTTTTTTTTTTCATTAAAATATGTCTTGTTGTATTATATTTATATTTGCAAAAATTGCTCCCACTCTTTTATCTTATTTTATTGTAATGAATTAGGTATTTTTCTTTTTCTTTTTCTTTTCTTGCTTAAGTGGATTCATTAACATATAAAACATTAACGACATTGACATTCCCACATTTGTTTGGCATATATAAACATGATGAGAGAAAATAAAGAGAGTAATTAAGAGGGTTACCAAAGTGATTCTCCAAAAATATGTGAAAATTTTAAAATTATTTTATAAGCAAAATTAAATTATAGAGAGATGTAAAATCCAAATCAAATATCATATTGAGAATAGCTATCAATCAATATTTTTATTAGGGTCCGATGGAAATATGCATGTTTAAAAGTCTTCCATTATTTATTTTTGTAAAAGAAAGGAGAGTTTAAAATTATATATAAAATTTAAGTTTTTATTTACAAAATGTATCAGTCAAAATATTTTAAACTTATATTTGACTTTCTTTGTTTTCTTATGTTCTTATATTAGAGTGTTGTGAGATGTAGTTAAAATTTTGTTTTGAAGGGTGTAGATGTATTGAAGTTCTGGATTAGTTGAGAGTATATTATGTGTTGTAACAATTTTTACATAGTAATTTTCTCTAGTTGTCTATTGACAACAACCGTAATTTTTCTCCAATTTTGACCGTGATTTTTCTCCGATTTTGAAGTTTCCACTTTGAATTTGTGAGAATAGTAGATTACTGGTTTATTGGCCGAACCATTAAGTCATAAGTCGAATCGCATAACTAAATTGAATTAAATCGGATAACTCAATTGAATAAAATGGTATTTATAATAAAATTATATATTTATTAAATCGGTCAAACCAGATGAATCGATCTCTAAAAATATCACGATATCTATAAATTTAAAAAATTTTAAAATATCATAATTACATATTTTATGCTTTAAATTTAAATTATAAATATATCTATCACTCACAATAAAATAATACACGATACAAATTTAAATATATTTTGAATTAGATCTAATTAAAAACAAGGTAAAGTTATTTCAAATAAGTTTTAAATAAAATCAATAATTATATTATATTTAAAAAAAATTATGAAAACAACATCATTTTTCTATAAAAAAAAAATGCCTTTGATTTATTGATTTTCCAAAACCACTAGTTCAATGATTTTTATCAAATTTAACTAATTCAATAGCATACAAAATCTAACAATTAGATTAAAAATTCCACCATCTCATTCAAATACTCTTGACAAAACAAATCTAAACTTAAATACTTAACAAACATACACTCACTATAAATATAATCTAACTAACCAGCGAACCTATATAAAATCAAATTGTAAAATAATAATAATAATAATAATAATAATAATAATAATAATAATAATAATAATAATAATAATAATAATAATAATATGAACGGTTGATTACCGAATCAAAATCTTTGATAATAATAAATATAGTTAAATATATAATGTTTTATTGTAATGCGGCAAGATTCAATTTATTCTTGTAAAAAAAGTTTTGAATCATCCTTTATTTTAAAGATTTTGTGTCTTTTTCTCTTTAATATACAAATTATTTTTTATAATATGAACGGGTTTTAATTTATTTCTTAAATTCAATTTTCAAATTATATATTTAGGGAACAAAACAAAACAATCATTACATTACATAAAGAATTCAAAAAAATATATTATAGATTGCAAAACGAAACCCATCATTATAAGAGTATCGAATATTTAACCCAACGAATAAATCTAACCGAACATAAAAATAAGTCCACACACCATATATCCATGTATCAAAAGTTTATTATTAAGAGAGTATATATATATATATATATATATATATATATATATATATATATATATATATATATATATATATATATATATATATATATATATATATATATATATATATATATATATATATATATATATATATATATATATATATATATATATATATATATATATATATATATATATATATATAAATGAAAATTTATTAAACCTGAAATAAATGAAGTTTATAATTGGGGATGAACTTTACTTGATTCCGTCCTTAAATTATTTATTTTGATATTGATTAGAAATTTATTTATTGTGATAATTGATTTTTCTTTAATATTCTAATATTTTAACACTAAGTGATACAATTTTAGGATATGTTTCTTTTAAGTTAAAGAAATGTTTTTCCTTAAAATCTTATTCTTAGAATTATTATTCTTAAGAATAATATTTTTATGAAAGTGTTTAACCAAAAATTATATATTTTAAGAATTTTTATAAATTTTATTAAATTTAAAATATATAAAATTAAAAATAAATATAAATATAAGTATTAGTGAGAAGATATGATCAGTTGATCATTATTTTATTCTATAGAAATGTTAGGTGGGAATTTTCAAAACATGAAAATAAATTTGAGAAATTTCATGTATAACAATATTTGTGAAAATATAAGATATTTAGAAATAATTTTTTAAAATTTAAAATAAACATAAAATTGTTTCGTTTTCAATATCACATTTCCAAAAATATATTTTAAATCCTTGAAACAAACACAACTTTAATGAAATCTATAACTTTTCTAGTAAGTTCTCAAATAATTTTTAATATTTATATCAATTAATTTTTTTTAATAATTTAATTAATTAAAAAATTGTCTTGTCACGTTATGATCATGAGAAATTTTGTATAGTATTTTAATAGTGAATTGTTATTTTTTTGTATGTTAAAAATAATCCTTGAATCTTTTATGGGAATCGCAATATCTATTAGAGTAGTAGTTTTTGTTTTTTACAACAAGAAAAGAAGAAGAAAAAAAAGTAAAGTAGAAAATTATCTAAAAAATAAAGTCCTACTAACTAACTTATTTAATAGGAGAGTGATAATTCTAACTAGAGGCTTCGCAAAAAACCGATACGTCATATTATTACCAATTCCAAATTTTAATATTGTGTCAATCATCAATGATCCTCTTACTTCTGTTCATGATCACAGTTCTTCAACTTCTTCCTTTTATCTTCAAAATTCTTCAACAAATTTTGTCAACGATGGATGTTGATGAGTCCTCACAAGCTACAAGATAACAATTTATTATCGAGAAATCAACGTAATCTTTGATGAATATGAAACCTGAATTATTCAAGATAAATCATTTTTCTTATGGCTTCTCTCAATAGTATATGAATCTGTGCTACCTAGCTGACTAACATTTCCAGACTAGTATGTTCCTTTCAATTGTAAGGTCTTTTATATTTTAAGTAAAAGAATTTTTTTTTTGTTAAGTAGGTAAGTAACTAAACTCACACACTAAATTATTTATTATTTAATCATAACAAAAATCGTCAAAACTTACTACGAATTTGGCGAGAATACGGATGCGAAATTATGAATCGTTATTGAATTTTTTTTGGAAATAATTAAATAATATCTTTCATTTATAACGATATTATCTTTTATTTCCTTAACAAAAAAAAGACTTTGCACCTAGTTGAGATGACTTAAGCAAATCAGATACACTTAGCGTCATCTCATTTGATGCTTACTTTAAAAAAATTAATATATATATATATATATATATATATATATATATATATATATATATATATATATATATATTATCTGAAATGACTACTGTATAATAATATTTATATAATTTTCTCTAAAACATGATTATTTATATATATTTTCTTAAATCTAATTATTATTAAAAAAAATTGCAGATTTGTTCTTATAACGTAAAATAAAATAATCACGTATAACAATTAATACCAACTCAAAAATACTTTGTGGTATAACCACATTTAAAATAGTAAATCAATGTCGAGCTTAAATAGCATGTAAATTATTTTTTTTCAAGTATTCATATAAAACGTGATCTTACCTGATCAGAGTTGGACCGCCACAGCTGATTCGAACTGGATTTGAAAGAGGGGGGTGTTGGCTGAAGATTTTGATATTATGATTCGAAATAAGACGATTGGGCTTTGTTTGAATAAAGCAAGTTTGATGATTTGGAATGGAAGAGACTGTTTGTTTCGAATGGAAATATTAAAGTTCAAGGTTTCGAATGATAGTTGTGGAGTGTAAGTCTAAAGCCTTGTTCGAAATAATGATGAGACTATATTTGTGAGGGTTGTTTTCGAAACGAATTCGAAATGAAGGTACCAAGGCGCTTGAAATTCAAACGTGAGCGGGATATTGGAAATTCAAAATACATAAGCATTGGAACGTTCGAGGACGCGTGGAGGCTAGAGGGAAGTAATGCTCTGTATGCTTCGAACGTGGCAGATTCTGATGACAAGACCGTTATGGTCGAAGTAGTATAAATAGAGGTCTTAGTGTTAGGATTCCAGTGTGTCATATCTGTTGTACAAATTCAGTAAACATTCAAAATACCACATGGATAGGGAAACAAATGCTCGAAAGATGTACGTATGATAACACCAACATTTACAATTCAATGAAAACTCTTTACATTTTCCAGTTTTGTCTTTCACTTCCATTTCATTTGTGCTTCAAACAATTTTACGTTTATGCCTTTACATTAAAGCCTTTACATTTGAAGTCATTTATTTCTTTATGTATTTAAACACTTTTCTTATGTTCGAATCCTCTAAACATTCAGTAACTTTCACATTCACTTACTTAATCCTGCCATTTGCCCAATCTTAAGTATTTTTACTTTTCTAAAGAACATTCCTGATATCATATAGAAATTGTCCTTCGAATCATTCAGTATAGTAATCGAAGTGAATTGGATATCTTTGAAACACTTTAATTAGAAGTCCTAAATAGGAATACCAGTTTTACAATTAGACTTAACCAAACAACTATGTTCCATAGGATCAATCTAGTCGATCCTGCAAGTTACCAGAGAAATTGAATAACAGTAATTAAGTTTATTCGATAGTTTGGAAGACTAGCGGTTGTTCACCAGAAATTACTGTGAACAAATTGGCACGCCCAGTGGGACCCGTTGTTAAGAAAGTCGAAAGTAAAGATTTTAGGATACGATTTCGCTGTGTAAGTTCTTTTCTGAGTATCAATTTCACTGTTATATGAACCTCAGAAGTGGTAAAACAACCAATAGTAACCAACCCTTACCCAGAAGAAAACGTAGTAGTAGGATGTCTAATCCAAACAATCAACAAGGGGAACAAAATATCCCACATGGAACAGGCACCAATACGTCTGTTTCGACGGGGACGTCTAACGCGATCCCTACGAACGCACAGTCTGTTGCATCTTCTACCAGTAGTGTGGCCACAAATGGAGCAAGTGGCACGACAACCAACAGTTCGACCCTAGGAAATACAGGGACCACTGGTTATCTTGCAGGATTTGTCCCACCACCAGGGACACAAACCCATTTCGCCACCCCACCACCAACTAGACCACCCGGTTTCAATGGCACTAGACTCAGAAATCCCTCCTATGGGATGCCAACATCTTTTATGGCGGGTTTGCACAATTCTACATCAAATTCATCACCACAATTTGGGTCCGGATCTGGGGCCAACCAATTTATGATAAATACCCAAGGTTCAGTGGGTCATAATACATTGCCTATCTTAACCACAGAAAATCAGATGGCCTTTAGGCAATTAATGGATGATAGTAACCATAATATGATAGGAGTGTTAGCGTAGACTATGCAAGAAATCTTTGCCCCAATAGTACAAAATGTAACTGTAACCAACAGAGAAAACGCGGACAACATGAGTCGAATAGCAGATTTTTTCGCTCCGCCAGAAAGGCGTAGGCAGAATCAGGCGGGGGTTCGAGCGAACATACCCATCATAGAACAAATTACTGATGACCCACCCTATAGACCATCCAGAGAGGGGGTTAACTTGGGGGCAAGGGCACAAAGGTTAGAAGCCCCAGTGATTCGAGAGGAACCACAAAGGGGAGTTATAGAACCAGGGGTAAGGGTCGAAAGGTTAGAAGTCCCAGAGTTTCGAGAAGAACAACCTAGAGGAGTTGTCATGGTGGGTCGATACCAAGACGCTGATGAAGTCGTTCATAGAATTCGAAATGACAACATCTTGGCAGAAAATAATTTAACCACCATGATAGAAAGGATTATGGCTCAAAACGGTCTCAATACAGGAATTATAAGGCCAAACTATTCTTCTCCCATATTAGATTATGTGATGCACACCGATTTACCAAGGGGATATAAGGTCCCTAAATTTACAAAATTCGCTGGAGACACCAATGAGTCAACAGTCGAACACATAGCCAGGTATCTGACCGAAGCAGGAGACATAGCAAATAACGAGAACCTTAGGATTAAATATTTCCCAAGTTCCCTAACTAAGAACGCTTTCACATGGTTCACCACATTGCCTCCTGGATCCATAGATACCTGGACTCTTTTGGAGAGATTATTTCATGAACAATTCTACATGGGACAATCTAAAATAAGTCTGAAAGAGCTGGCCAGTGTCAAGAGGAAGTTTACTGAACCCATAGATGATTATCTGAATAGGTTCAGACTCTTGAAGTCTAGATGTTTCACGATAGTTCCTGAACATGAGTTAGTCGAAATGGCTGCCGGTGGCCTAGACTACTCCATTCGAAAGAAATTAGATACACAATACTTGAGGGATATTTCCCAATTAGCGGACAGGGTTCGACAAGTCGAAAGACTAAAGGCCGAGAAAGCCAGGGTTTTTAAAAATAACAAGAAAGAAAGGGTTTCCTATGTCGAAACTGAGGAAGCAGAAGATTACCCTGAATTCGAAGAGGTCGAAATTGATCTCGCTGAATTGAAACAGGCTCCCCCTTACTCTTGTAAATTACTAGTTCCCATAAAAGGGAAAGAAATTATTGAAAATGAGAAGAGTGACAAGTTCCCAAAGAAGGTTTATACCTTCGACGTAACGAAATGTGATGAAATTTTTGATTTGCTTGTCAAAGATGGCCAACTAATAGTGCCATCGAATGTCAAATTACCACCTTTAGATCAAAGAAAGAAAAGATGGTTTTGTAAGTATCACGGTTTCTTAGGCCACAAAACCTCACAATGTTTTCTTTTCAGGGATCTGATTCAAAATGCAATCAAGGATGGTAGATTAAGGTTCGCTGACAAGCCAAAGATGAAAGTGGATGATGACCCTTTGGATGTTGCTGACACCAATTACTCTGAACCTGCATACATTGGAGAGATAAATATGGTTGGAGTAAATTAAGGTGACACTCCATCAGAAGAGGAAAACACTGAAGATGAAAACTACGTGTTAGTTGAAGTCGAAAAGGAAGTTACTGAGGACTTCCATAAGGAACAAGAAGCTTTGATCGAAGAAGTTCCTTTGGTTGCTTCGAAAGAGATCCAGGCTACTGAAGTCCAGGAGAACCAAGAACAAAATTCAACACAAGCTACTGAAAGCTTGAGGCGAAAGTTGGAGAAAGTACAGATCACACTGCCAGTTCTTCCTCATAAGGGAATATGGGATACCTTGGGAGAGCCCAGCGGGAAGTTCGATTACATGGTGAAGTATTCCTCCCCAGAAAGCTCAAAGACCCCAATTGAAGACATCAAAACTACAGGATAGGGAGATACTGATATCAAAGGAGAAGATGTGGATGTTAACATGGTAAATATGGAGCAACCTTGTTCCGAAATGAAGGAAATGGAAAGGTACTTAGAGAAAGAAAAACACAAGATGGAAGACAGTTATGCTAGGGATGCCAGTCTCAAAGACTACCTTATGCTATGCCACAAAGAGAATGCTGCAATGATGTTATGTCCCAGATGTAGAATCATTTGTAATCAGAGAATTGCTGCAGACTTTGAAAAAAGACAAAGGGCACGAACAGGCTTCAACTGGCTCCAGGATAACCAGCTGTTCAGATGCTACCCTAAGGCTGGAGAAAGTCTTATGGGGTTCTTAGTTCGTTGTCACAAGGGGGCAACCAAATGCCTAGTGTGTCCAAGATGTTATGCAGTATATGATCAGAAAGTGGCTGAAACCTTTGAAACAGTCCCTTTCACCACATGTTGGAACCACAGAGAAACTGGTCAAATGGGCCAACGTTTCGAGAACAACTACACCTAACGGAGGCCCAACAACCCTTATCCTAGAGGCGCTCGAAGGGTAACATTCAAAGTTCCTGCTGATGCACCAACGGACAAGTGGCTACAAGTTAGAGCTGACAAGGGGAGAGACAAGTGGAGGAATAATGAACGAAATACACGTCATGCCATGACGTACAGAAGACAGTTCAATATGGCGAAAAGGGAAGAAGTAAGGTTGGAAAATTACAAGGGAAAGAACCCTATGTCAAGGTCACAATCGCGCAGGCAACAAAGAGTTCGAAAAGCTGAGAGAGAAGCTATGTTGGACAAAGGAGTGGCTTCGAGCAAGGACAAAGAGGAATCGAGTACCAACAAACCTGCACCAAATAATCAACCTGGGGGAAAACCTCCAGTTAGCAGGAAACTTTTCTCTGAAACAAAGCAAAACGAATCAAAGGAATATACGCCAGGTCCAGAGTAGGATGAGGATATGCTGATTGACAATTTCAAATCAGAAGGGGAATCTTCACTCAACATCAACTGCAATGTAGTATCTGTGTTGCCTTGCGAATTTGGGCAAGAGACTGAAGTCGGAGAGCACGAGGAGGATGATTCAATAGACCTGACGAAACATAGGCCAATATGCTATTATGTGATGGATAATGGGGTTGTCGAAGAGCAGAATGCCTTCTTCGAATACCCATAACCATCCATGCAAAATCACCTAAAGCCATTGTTCATTCGAGCAAAGGTTGGTACACATGGCGTAAACAAAGTCCTGGTGGATGGAGGCGCTGCAGTGAACTTGATGCCTCATTTCATGTTGAAGAAGTTAGGGATACAAGATGTTGACATAAAACCACACAATATGGTACTGTCAAACTATGAAGGTAAAGTAGGCCACACATTGGGGGTGATCCAAGTATATTTGACAGTAGGATCAAGCTGCAGACCCACTATGTTCATGGTAATCGAAGCTAAAGCCAACTTTAATTTGCTGCTGGGCAGAGAATGGATCCATGGCGTTGGAGCAGTCCCCTCTTCGATGCATCAGAGGTTAGTACTATGGAGAGAGGATGGCATTGTTGAAAACATCGAAGCTGATCAAAGCTATTTCATGACGGCAGTCGACCTAGTTGATAAGAGAAACTATGACAAACACTTAGCCAAAATTGCTCCTTGTACCCCTAACGACGAGATCAATGAGACCAGGAATGCGCATTATTACATGACCCTTCGCCATGATGGAATGTATTGGGATCAAAGGATAATCAAGGGAGATGGAGAAGTCGAAGGTGCCACACAAAGACGGCCAGCAGGCTGGGAATTCGACAGTCTTGCTCATGATTGAGTCCTCTTTCTTCGAAAAGATTTCGGCCTACATGGCTGAGAAGGAATGGAAGGCGGCCTTAGAAGCTGAAGTAGATAGTATGGCTGTAGAAGTAGACAAAACAGGTGGGGATGGCTCAAAAGGCTCACCCTTTGAAGAACAAGAAATAGTTGATGTAGATCAAAGGATAGATGCCATTTATGATAAAGAACCTTTAGGCTTCGAAAAGGACCCCACAGACTCTGGTGCTAAGATGTTAGCGCAGAATCCACTAGAAGAGGTAAACTTGGGAGATGAAAACACAAAAAGAATAACTTACGTGAGCACAAAACTCAGTTCGAGCCTCAAGCAGAAAGTGATCGAAGTGCTTAGAAAAAACAAAGATTGTTTCGCGTGGGACTATGATGAAATGCCTGGTTTAAAGAGGGAGTTAGTGGAACACAGACTTCCAATCAAGGATGGCAAGAAGCCCATCAAGCAGACCCCTAGAAGGTTCGCACCAGCAGTTCTCACAAAGATTAAAGCTGAAATTGAAAGGTTGTTACGCTGCAAATTCATCAGGACCACAAGGTATGTCGAATGGTTAGCAAATATAGTACCTGTTATTAAGAAGAATGGCTCTCTGAGAATTTGCATAGATTTTAGAGATTTAAATACTGCTACCCCCAAAGATGAGTATTCCATGCTTGTGGCAGAAATGTTAATAGATTCGGCTGCAGGATTTGAATATTTAAGTATGTTAGATGGATACTCTGGGTACAACTAGATCTTTATTTCTGAAGAAGATGTTGCTAAGACAGCATTTTGTTGTCCAGGAGCCTTAGGCACCTACGAATGGGTGGTAATGCCTTTTGGTTTAAAAAACGCTGGAGCAACTTATCAAAGGGCAATGAATTCGATTTTTCATGATTTCATTGAGACTTTTATGCAGGTGTACATTGATGATATAGTCATCAAATCAGTATCTGCAGAAACTCATTTGCATCATTTAAGCCAATCATTCGAAAGAATGAGAAAACATGGTTTAAAAATGAACCCCCTTAAGTGTGCATTTTTCGTGCAGGCTGGAGATTTCCTTGGTTTTGTGGTTCATAAGAAAGGCATTGAAATCAACCAAAACAAGACCAAAGCCATTGTAGAAATGAAAGCACCTACATCAAAAAAGGAGTTGCAATCTTTGCTAGGTAAAATTAACTTTTTAAGAAGGTTCATTTCGAATTTAAGTGGAAGAACCCAGGCTTTCTCTCTGTTACTTCGTTTGAAGCAAGGACAAGCTTTCGAATGGAACGAAGCACATCAGGAGGCGTTTGAAAATATAAAAAGATATCTCACTCAGCCTCCTATCTTGTCTCCACCTTCGTGGGGAAAACCCATGAGATTGTACATATCCGCCTCTGAAGTTACCATAGGTAGTATGTTAGCACAAGAAGATAGCAATGGCATCGAAAGAGTCGTGTACTATTTAAGTAGAGTGTTGAATGATGCAGAAACCAGATATAGCAACATATAAAAGCTATGTCTCTATTTGTATTTCTCTTGTATGAAACTTAAATACTATATAAAGCCTGTTGATGTTTATGTTTCATCTCATTTCGATGTTATCAAACACATGCTTTCGAAACCAATAATGCATAGCAGAATTGGTAAATGGGCTTTGGCCTTGACAGAGTATTCTTTGACTTTCATGCCTTTAAGAGCTGTGAAAGGTCAAATAATTTCTGATTTCATTGTTGATCATTCACTGATCGAAGAGACTGTCATGGGTTACGTTGAAATGCAACCTTGGAAATTATACTTTGATGGTTCGACCCATAAGGATGGTAGTGGTGTTGGAGTTCTTATAATTTCTCCCGAAGGAATTCCAACAAAATTCAAGTATAAGTTAGATGGTCCTCGTTGCTCGAACAACGAAGTTGAGTACGAAGCGCTTATCGTTGGACTTGAAGCTTTAATGGAATTGGGGGCAACTAGAGTCAAAATTAGAGGAGACTCGGAGCTAGTGGTCAAGCAAATAACAAAGGAATACAAATGCATAAAGGATAATTTAATTACGTATTTCGTCATAGTTAATAGGCTACTCAAAAAATTCGAATACATGGATATTAAACATATACCAAGAATAGAAAACCAAGAGGCAAATGACCTAGCACAGTTGGCTTCAGGGTATAAAGTTTCCACCAAAGAATTTGAAGATTTGGTTGAATTAAGAGGAAGGGTTATGGCTACTAGACTCATACCATCAGATTTAGAAAATATAAAGTTAGGTTGTGCTGACAAACAAGAATTCGGAGTATTTGCCATAGACACTTTGTCAGATGCAGATTGGCGAAGTCCAATAGTGAGTTATTTAAAAAACCCAACATTGAATGTTGATAGGAAGATTAAATACAGAGCGTTATCATACGTCCTCATGGGAAATGAATTGTTCAAGAAGACACAAGAAGGCGTATTACTGAAGTGCCTAGGGGAAGGTGAGGCATACTTAGCATTATCAGAGGTCCACAATGGGGCATGTGGGGAACACCAAGCAGGCCATAAAATGAAATGGTTGTTATTCCGATATGGCATGTATTGGCCCAATATGCTCAAAGATTGTATAGATTTTGCTAAAGGGTGTGAAGAATGCCAGAAACACGCAGGAATTGAACATGCTTCTGCAAGTGAGTTACATTCGATCATTAAACCATGGCCCTTTAGAGGATGGGCATTAGATTTAATAGGAGAGATCAATCCTGCTTCGTCTAAAGGACAGAAATATATCTTAGTAGGAATTGATTATTTTACCAAGTGGATCGAAGCAATACCATTAATAGTTGTTGATCAAGAGGCTATTATTGGGTTCATACAGAAACAAATAATTTATAGGTTCGGATTACCAGAGAGTATAACCACAGACCAAGGTTCTGTGTTTATTAGTAGAAAGATGCAAGAATTTGCTCAGGAGATGGGTTTTAAATTATTAACATCAACGCCATATTATGCTCAAGCAAATGGTCAGGTCGAAGCAGCAAACAAAGTGATAATAGGGTTAATTAAAAAACATGTTGGTAAGAAGCCAAAGAATTGGCATAAGACTTTGGACCAAATACTATGGGCTTGTAGAACATCTCCTAAAGAAGCTACTAATACCACGCCTTTCCAACTAACATTTGGCCATGATGTTGTTTTACCAGTGGAAATTCATCTGCAATCAGTTCGAATTCAAAGGCAAAATGAGATCCCATCTGCATTATATTGGGAGATGATGATGAATGAGTTAGTTGAGTTAGAAGAAGTTAGATTGCATGCATTGGAAATCCTAATGAGGCAAAAGGAAAGGGTAGCCAGGGCATACAACAAAAGGGTGAAAGGTAAAACATTCACTGTTAATGACTTAGTCTGGAAAGTCATATTGCCCATGGACAAGAAGAATAAAGCATTAGGTAAATGGTCACCTCATTGGGAAGGACCCTTTCGAATACTAAAGAGGTTCTCAAACAATGCGTATGAAATCGAAGAGTTAACTGATGACAAATGAATCTTAAAGGTTAACAGAAAATATTTGAAAACATATAGACCTCGCCTGTAGGAGATTCGAATAATAGCAACGTAGTTGAAATATTATGAGGAGACGCTAAAATGGTGCCATATGTTGCCAAAATGGCGTTGTTCAAATATTACAAAACCAAGTGTCAAATTAATTCAAATAAGCAAATATTTAAAAATAAACGTTGTTTCTCAATCTTGCGAAGGTGCTTCTAAAGGACTCAAGTCTTTGTTGGGTATAACGTCTCGCTCCTTCCAGAGTAGTTACTTCCCCTTTGATACGCTCTGCTGCTTCTGTTTCGGAAAGGCCCCTGTTAAGAAGTTCTTCGAATTGGTTACTAACGATGTCATTTTCGTAAGCCAATTGTTGTTGCTGAGCTTCTTTGACCTTTTGCTGGAGCTCTTGAATTTGTCCTTCCCAAAAGAGAATAGATCGTGCTCGAACTTCATAGTCAGCCTTCGCCTGTTTTAAACGCGTTGCTTGGTCTTCAGCCTCTTTAGAAAGTTTCGAAGCGCGCTCATAAGCAGCATCCATGGCGTCTTGTTTCTCCTGAACTTTAGCAGCCGCTAATTCATCTTGTAGAAGACATCCAGTCACATCATCCAATAATACTTAGAGGTCGAACAGTATACTGCTGACTGGCAAGGAGCAAGTTGCGGAGTTAACTTGAGTAAGAAGTTCCTTCATTATATAGCAAGCAGTACTATCCTTTTTAAGAACTTCAAATAGGTCTACATCAAGGATTGTTTTCCTGACTTTGTTAAGGAATGTAGCTCTAGCATCTGGGGACAATGTGTTGCCAGTTGAACCAGTGCCAACCCTAGTGAGAGGGATGTCCTTTTGGGCCAATTTAATTTTCATGTACCCAATTGGGTCATTGTGTTTTAGGGGAGCTAGTTCCTCTTCAGTCAGTCGAGGTTGGGAAGTTGGGGAAAGTTCCTTGTTCAAAGGAGTCACGCCCTTTTCGACCTCCATAGGTTCTTTAGTCCTACCACCATTCTCTTCATCCTTGCCTTGCTCATCGCTTTCTCCTTCGTCGCAAGGATCCACCACATCGATAGTATTGGTCTCACTGCTAATAGCATCAGATTTCGTTTCATCAGCCGAACCTCTTTGGGTTTCGTCTTCACCAGATCCTTCTTCTGCAGTTTCTTCACTCTCTTGAGGAGAATCAGTCTTGTCCTTTTTAGCATGAGTGATTGTTGGACTCTCTTGAAGAGTTCCAAGAGGAGAATTCAGAAGGGAAGTTTCTGGTGAATTTTATTTAGACTTGTTGGGTGATTTTTCGTTTGCATCCTTCAAAGGAGGTGAGGTTCCTTGATCATCGTGTGCCTCCGAAGTCCCAGTCAGGGCCACCATGTTGGAAGACCATTTGTTTTGCACGAAGTTGCTGGAGTCCCCATGGAAAGAGGAATTGATTGGAGCATTGGTCCCGGTTGCAGGAGTTGAAGCAGTAGGATTCATGTTCGAGGTATCCTGCATTGAACAAAGAAAAGTTAAGAATATGGTATGAATAACTATCTTTGTTATGAATTTGAATTTAATTACCTGTGGATTATCAGAAGAAATGTTACTGTCAATATGTTCCAATATTACATTGGAGGTCGAAGGTGGAATTTTGGATGTTGTTGAGGGAGCAACGTTTGTGGAATCAGGTCCAGGGACGTTAGTAGGCTCAGGGCCTTTGGAGCTTTCTTTCTTTTTCTTCTTCTTAGAAGCTGTTGGAGAATTTTCACCGGTGCTGAGGTTCTTTTCAGTAGGGCCTTGTTTCCTTTTCTTAGGAGTAGTTGGTGGAAGTTTGCTAGTCTGAAAAAGTTTAAACATAAGTTAGATCTAAATCATAAACTTCAGTTTATTTGAAACAACAGGGTTAGTTGATTACCTTTGGAATTGAGATGTCTGCTGCTGCCGGTGTTGTTGTTGTAGTCGTTGTTGTTGTTGTTGGTATTGTTAGAGTTGCATCATCGCTAACTTCAATAGCTTGTTGAGAAGTGTTCCCTTCCTTGGGCTTCAAAGTAACGTTCTTTATCCTTGTGGCTGAAAAGTGAAACAATTAAGGTAAAATGTTAAGGATAAGGGAATTAGGATACAATTGTAATGTTCCCAAGCATTCGCACCTGTGCCTTGATTAGATGTAATCGAAATGGCAGGAAGGTCATAGCGAAGATGTACTGGGAAATTATGAAGCTAGTAACGAGCCCATGTCACAGTCTCAGATGGCTTTAGTTTCTTTTGAGACTGGTATTTGAACATTTCTTTGCAAGTGAACCACCAAGGGTATGGAGGAAACCAAGCCAGAGCCAGTTCTGAGGTAGGCAACCTAGGAAATTTAGGTGGATGCATTTCGAGTGCCAACCTATACCTATCCTCAGGTGACAACCCTGAAGGAAGTTTGAGCTTAGAAATTTTTTCTTTAAATTTTTCCTTCAAGGTCTCGGCCGCTTGATGTACAGTGGTTCCCAAGTGTGTGGGATCATAAGTGGTTTCGAAATAATTTTGAAAAGCCCTAATTTCTTTGACATGAGTAAACATACCTTTCTTGGAGTGTACCTGCACATTGAACGCGCCAGTTAGCTTTTGTTGAATGGTGAGTGTGTCAAACATATATGTCTGGTAGAACTTAGTCCACCATTCAAGAAATCCTTTTGCTGTGAAGTATGTTGGCTCGAAAGGTAAAAGCTCAAACTGAGCAAAATCTTGATATTGCTCCTGTTGCAATTTGGCCTCTCTTGCTTTGAACGTTTTGCCTGAGGTTATGGCACTTTGTGTTTGGAACAAAGGTTCCAGAATTAGTCGGCACAGGCCAAATTGTCGAGAAACGAAGTTGGGTTGATAAGCCAGGAGGAAAATCTGATTCTTTGTTGGAGTCATTCTTAAGGAAATTAGCCTAGGGAGAAGAAACGCTTTCCAAATGTCCTGCATCTCTTTGCTCTTGACAGCTTCTGAGAGAGGCATTGTGAACCATGATGGTCCACAAGTCCTTTGAGCAAAAGGTGCCATGGACTCTTCGAACTTGTGTCTTTTTGAGAAGATCATGATGTATTTAGAAAATTAGACTTTGAAATCATCCTTGTCATCATTTGGAGTGAGTTTTCGAAGCCTTGTGCCTTCGATGCTCCTGTCAGCTATTTCTGGATCTTGTTCGACGATAGTATCAGCAGTTGATAAAGAAGATTCGAACATGGCATTAAGCCATAGCTGAAGCAACCAAAAGGGTCCAGCCAGAAGAATGTTCTTTGGAGCATGGGATTTTAAACTAGAAACTACTGACCTTAAGCTCTCATAAAGATCGACAAGTAACAGTTCACTCAGGCAAACTTTCATATTTTCATGGAAATCCCTGGCTAGGGGGATGAACCTACTCGCCACTTGCAAGGATCTGCTGCAAAACACATATCGTGATAGCCACAAGGTAAGGAAAGCGATGTGTTCTACGTCTGAGACATCATACCCTTCAGTATGATAATGACTGATGAATTTTGAAAAGCTGGCTAGTTTGACATCGAAGTCAATGATGCTAGAATGTTCTTCGTTGTCAGGAATATAAGTTTCCCCCACTGGTGAAAGACCAGTGATGGCAGCTATATCAAAGAAGGTGGGTGTTATCATTCCGCCTAGAAGATGGAAAGTGTTATAAGTGCTGTCCCAGAAGTACAATGAAGCAAATAGCAATGGGTGACTGTAAGTAAAGCCTGGTTTCGACAGTTTGATTAAATTATAAATTCCTAATTCTTCCCATTGCTGGGATTTTTTGGATTCTACCTTAGTGAACCAGTTTTGATATGCTACATCTGAAGTGGGGCAGGATCGAAATGGTTTGAAATTGCTTTTGATGTAATCTAAAATAAAAGGATCTTTTGGAGGTGAGACTGGAGTTTCAGTTGTTTTCGAATCAGATGATTCACTTAGGTCTTCAGTTCCTGCCTTAGGGGCATCCAGCTTGTTGAATAGGGGTTTGAATTTATAGCAAACGGGAAAAATTTTCCTAGTATCTTTCAGAATTTGAAAAACAGTTAAAGGACCCATTAGGGCAAACCTTTTTCCAGATACAATGGTAGGGATTAATACCTGAGAAGCATACAACATTTCTTTCTCTTTGGAGATCACTTGAGGATTGAGCACAGATTGGTTATGATAAATACTTACTTTGCTCTCTGTGATCGGTGGATCTGGAACTGATTGTTTAACGCTGGTTCGCGAAATGTCGCGGAAGCAAGAGTCTCCACCGTCTTTTATTTTCTCCAACATGGACAGGACAAAAGCACAACAAAATTCCTTATGAGATAGTTTCTCGGTTCGGGAGGTAGATTTATAGAAAGGGAAGGTGTTAGCACCCTTTCTATCCATGGTTATCCGTGGGCTCTTAGATACTTGCTCATTTGTGTTTTCAAAATGTGTTTGCTTTTCAATTGTGAGTGAGTTTGAAAAAAGTTTCGTTTAAAGATTTCAGATCGACTCTTGTATCAGTCCTCAAGAGTGTTTGAAAAATTGTTTTGAAAGCTTTTTGAAAGTGTCGGTGTGAAAAGAGTTTTAATTTGTTTTTGAAATAGAGCAAGTATCTACGAGTCATCTACCTACCCTAAGGAATTAGGCTGTGTAAATGTCCTTAAGGTAGTGCCATCCCACCATTGAGAGGTAGGTAGCACCACCGTTGGAGGTGTTCGGGTCAATTCGTTAAGGGATAGTGTGGTCACCAGAGCAACAGTAGGACACCTTAGAAGCTACCCTTATGCCATTGATCCTTTTTTATTTCGAGGCAACCGTTTCGAGGCAACTGGATCATGTCATGGACATAAGGACTTACTAAAACGTCCTATACTCGACGACCACGTTTCGAGGGCAAGGCAACAGTGAGGCGTACCCTAAGAGTGGTGTGTGAATTTGTGTGTTGTTTTCAGTTATGTTTTATCTTGTACAGGTATCATGGTGATCTACGCTTGTTTTTAATTTAGGCCATACATTCTTTCATGCAAAGTTTAGAATTTAAAAGTGCAGAAATTTAAATGTGGAAAGTAAAATCATACGCTATTACAAGGCGCGGGTCTATACATCGCCAAATTAACAAAGACCCGTTTTAATAAAAAATGCGGAAAATAAATAAATTCCTAATTACTATTACATGGCTTGAGCAATTACATAATATTCACAAAGAAAAACTAACGTGCGAAAAGAAGAAAAATAGAATGTTCGAGGGCGTTGGACCCTTTTGAAATTAAATTAAATTAACAGCTAATTAATTATTTATTTAAAGAAAAGAAATGTTTTTTAGGTTTTTTTGTATTTATGAAATAAAGCAATTAAAATTGAAGAGAAACCCTAATTCTAAGTTGTTTTTAATTATTAATGAAAAAAAGATTAAAGTTTAACCTAATTTACTAAATATTTAATGTACATATTTATTTACAAAATTAATTAATAATTAATAATAATGATAATAAGAAAAAATTATTTATTAAGAAAAAAAGATAAAAAGGTTAGAAACCCTAATTTCTACATATTTTATTTATTTAAGAAAAAGTATTAAAATTGAAACCTAGATTAACTAAATTTATTATTTAAAGTTTATTTACAAAAAAAAATATTTAATAAATGAATTAATTAATATATTTTAGTTTCTGATTTTTATATTATGAAAATTAATTATTGGAAATTAAAGAAAAACAATAAAAATGATTAATATAATTAATAAAGAAAACAAATAAAAATTGAAAATTGATGCAAACCATGGGGGTATTCAGACCCAAAGGGAGGTAAATTGAGAAATTCAGGCCCATTAGACATTAAAGCCTTGTTGACTTTTCCAGTTTGAATGCATGTGGTTGACTGAGTGTACACGATGGACCTCCATTCATAGCCTTCAGATGGATCATCATGCATATGTGGCAAGCCTGGGCGCGTGTGTGTATGATGGACTTTGGATGAAGTGCTACGCTGGAATACCTTGCAACAAAAATTATTAAGCATTTTGGGGGGACCTGGGAATCGAACCCAGGTCCCAGTACCTGCAAGCCACCTCAGCTACCAACTGAGCCATTGAGCGCATTTGTAATGTTAATGGAATATAAATAATATAAAAGAAACACACGCTTATGATATTGAACAAACAAAAAGCGCGCCAGATTTCAAACGTCCCAATCATCATAGGCCACGTTCATCTTCTTCCTTATTTTCCCTGTAATTACAAAACAGATAGCGGGGGTTTTAAACCCCCACTAAACACAACCTGCAAAAATAGCGAATAGCACATGGTTTAACATAAATTGAGCGCGAGGTCATGAATAGCTTCGTCCTGTTGCAACGAGTTTAATGGCATAGGTTTGGTGGCCTGATTTTTCCATATGGGGAAAGCCCCAATTTCTGAGTCCTGAAACCCTAGAACATGTTAATGGTGAATTCTTATTTAGGCAGCCATACTTCAATTGAATGGTACCATTAGCTTCAGAATGTCATTGTTAGTATAAATCAACAGTTAAAAATCATGAATAATGCATGGAAATTGAAACACGATAATGGATATGTTCATGAAAAGTGAGGCTATGTTCTACCAATTCTTTGTGCGTGGAGACTGGAAAGGGATTGAAACACGTTCCTGGATGTCTCAGCAAGCATTTTGAATACTTTTGGAGCTTTTTAAACGCCTTGTAACTAGGTTTTCAGTTTTCAATTTTTTTGTGAAAAAAATGCAATTTGGTTCTTGGTTTTCCGTGCAGCTTTTGTGTCCATGAGCATTAGGTCATGTTGTGTATAAGTATCTGAATGCAATTAGGTCAAAACCAAGCCCAAAGATCCATTGATTTAATGATTCAATATTTGATTTTGTTCACATCTTTTTTCAATCTTTTTCCATGCCAATCATGCCAAATATGGAAGATATTGTCCCTTTTGATTGATGCACGAGATCTCTTACATTTGTGGAGGATATTTGCTGCATAAAAAAGATTTAAAAACATGATTTGGTATTTTTCTTATATTTAAATTTAATTAAATGAATTAATGATAATAAAAATTCAAATAATTAATCAAAAATAAGAAAATAACTCCCTTTAAGGTCAATGGGTCGTGCATAGCCTTTGGGTAATGATTCATGAAAGAAATCGAGGCCCATTAGCATTTTTGAAGCCTTTTGTGCAAAGTTGACTTTTCAAAATTCCCAAAAATTTCCCAACTTCTACAAGGCATATCTTGCTCAATTTTGAAGCTATGATCATGTTCTTGGACATTTTGGAAAGGTCTTGAAGTTCTCTAACCAATGCCTTTGGTCCCATGTCATTTTGATTTACCAATCTCAAGTTATGGTCTTTGACTTAAAGTGCCTTTTTGTTGACTTTTGAAAATGACCTATAATGTTGAAATTGATAACTTTTTGTGAGAGCATTTCTTGGACTTGAAGTGTGAAGATGAGTTGTAGGAAATTTCATTCTCTTCAAAATTATCCTTGGATGGGATTTTTCTGATAAACCATGAAGAAGTTATGCCCTGGTCAATTTGCAGTTGACTTTTTCAACTGTCCAAAAATAGAAACTTTTGCATCTTGAGACTTTTTGAGCCATGCTTTGAGAAATCATGATCAAGAATTGATCAAATGATGTTTGTGGCTTCAAAATAAGATGTTGACCAAAATTTTTGACTTTTGACTGTCAAATGACCATTTTGCCCCTGCAGTTAACTGTGGAGCAATTAGGGTTTTTTAACATATGGATGATTGACAATGTATATAGGCATGTGGGACTTGATTGGACCCTTGGAAACTTCAATTTGTTTGCCAGAACCAAAACCCTAATTTTGACTGTGTTAGGAGACAATTGGACTGTGCAACCCTTGAGAGATTTTGAAGCTTGATTTTGCCAAATCTTTGAAGAATATGGGAGGGAAAATTTTAGGGTACAACAGTTGCCCCTGTTCAATCTTCTTAGACCTGAGGATGTAGATTGGCTGGCGTGCCTTTCGTAATCCGAAGGTGGAAGATGATTGAACAATAGAGTGCCCAGAAATTTGCACTCACATAGTAGAATGTCAGCAGCGTGAAGTAGGGAATGGGCTTATAGATGCCATTTGGAGACTGTGGGGTAGGAAGATGGGCTTATAGATGCCATCTGGAAGTGTGACAGTACCTGATCGAGAATGGGCTTATAGACGCCATTTGGAGACTGTTGGTATGTGGATGGGCTTATAGATGCCATCTAGGTGTCGATCGCGTAAGAGATTCCATAGCGAGAACTTGCGTACCTGAGAAAGAAAAATAATTACCTGGCTTGTTACAGGAGTTGATCTTCAAACTCTTTATGTAGATGTGCCCTGGCTGGATACAGGAATCGAATCTTTAAACTCTTCAGACGTGCCCTGGCAAGATACAGGAATCGAGTCCGGAGAATATAGTCGTCAACAGATACACCCTGGCGAGATACAGGAATCAGATCTTCGAACTCTTCAGACGTGCCCTGGCAAGATACACGAATCGAGTTTGGTAATGTTAGTCGTCAACAGATACACCCTGGCAAGATACAGGAATCGGATCTTCGAACTCTTCAGACGTGCCCTGGCGAGATACAGGAATCGAGTCTGGTAATGTTAGTCGTCAACAGATACACCCTGGCAAGATACAGGAATCGGATCCTCAAACTCTTCAGACGTGCCCTGGCAAGATACAGGAATCGAGTCTGGTAATGTTAGTTGTCAACAGATACACCCTGGCAGGATACAGGAATCGGATCTTCGAACTCTTCAGACGTGCCCTGGCAAGATACAAGAATCGAGTCTGATAATGTTAGTCGTCAACAGATACACCCTGGCAGGATACAGGAATCGGATCCTTAAACTCTTCAGACGTGCCCTGGCAAGATACAAGAATCGAGTCCAGAGAATAGTCGTCAACAGATACACCCTGGCAGGATACAGGAATCGGATCCTCAAACTCTTCAGACGTGCCCTGGCAAGATACATGAATCGAGTCTGGTAATGTTAGTCGTCGACAGATACACCCTGGCAAGATACAGGAATTGGATCCTCAAACTCTTCAGACGTGCCCTGGCAAGATACAGGAATCGAGTCTGGTAATGTTAGTCGTCAACAGATACACCCTGGCAAGATACAGGAATCGGATCCTCAAACTCTTCAGACGTTCCCTGGCAAGATACAGGAATCGAGTCCGGAGAATAGTCGTCAACAGATACACCCTGGCAGGATACAGGAATCGGATCCTCGAACTCTTCAGACGTGCCCTGGCAGGATACAGGAATTGAGTCTGGTAATGTTAGTCGTCAACAGATACACCCTGGCAAGATACAGGAATCGGATCTTTAGTTGCGACCGTTGATAGCAATTATCTTTGTATTAACCTTTGTCCTGAAAAGACAAAACGTTAGTGGTATGAAATGTCATGATGTATGACATGCGTGATGTTCTCAGAATGAATGAGACTGTATGTTCATGATGCGTATATGCAAGCTATAATGTATGAAGATGCGATGTTTATGAATGTATGTTTTTTTCTAGGAAAGTAAATCCTTGACGGGTGCCGGGAAGTTAAATCCTGGGCTCGATGTTGGAATAGAGCTTTGTTTTCGCTGGGGATGATTGTTGCAAGAATACCGGTAGGAGAAGACGACTCCGTTGGGGAATAAACTTGGCGAATAGATTACTCTGCGGGGAGTGAACTCTGTGGGGAAAGAGATACCTTGCTGAGATGCTGATGATAACTCCGCTGGGGATACCATTGATAGGTTCTGTTGAAGGAATTGATGAACTCCGCTGGGGGTAGGAAGACTTCGCCGGGGATGATCTTTCCGTGGCAATTGGCTGAGGATAACCCAGTTATATCCTGGTGGGGAAATAACCTTTGAATAAAGCCGAGAGACGCGTTTGTGCTCTGTAGGTGACAAGCTTCCTGAATCTATTGGGGATAAGCTTCCTGCTGGGGAGATTGATTGAACTTTCCTGGGGAAATCTTCAGACTGGACTCTCCTGGGAAATTTTTGAACTGTATTGGGGAAGTGGCTCCACTGAATGTCTGGTATACCGCCGGGGAACAATATTAGATCAAGACTGCCGGGGATGCTTGTTAAGAACATTGGTATACTCCGCTGAGGAATGTTGAGATCTGCTGGGGATAATCCAACTTCCATAAGGCTGACGGAGTAGGCTAACTCTGCTCGGGGAGAGTGTCGTTGACTTGCTAGGAGATATTGTGCCTTGTTAGGGCTGATGGGAGAGAATTATTGAATCTTGGCTCACTCTCTGGGGAATTAAGGCATCTTGGTTACATTCTTCAGCCTACCTTAGTACCTTGGTGGACAGAGTAATTAGATCGCTTTAGACAACTCTTATTGCCCCAGTTTTTGATGTGAGAGGAGAGGATACTGGTGGAGGCCTGATGATGAGCTCATGTAAAACTGCATCTTTGGAGGGAGGAAACCTGTGTAGGGTTTACTGATGACGAGTCTGTGTAAAACTACGTCTGGAGTTTGGGAGGGGAACCTGTGTGGGGTTACCTTGATGACGAGTCTGTGTAAAACCGTATCTAGAGCTGGGAAGGAAACCTATGTAGGGTTTACTGATGACGAGTCCGTGTAAAACCACCTCTGAAGTTGAGAAGGAATCGGTGTAAGGTTTCCTGATGATGATCAAGTAGATAATTGTCCTGTTTGGTTTCGGATACTAATCCACGATCAGTCGTCCACAGAATTTCCATGGCTTGTTACCAGTGTTGATCTGAAGCTGTAAAGGTAGATGGTAATCATCTTTTGATTGATCTTTCCTTGGTACTTTGGTTGACAGAGCAACTGGATCGCCTGGACCACTCATTATTGCCCCTGTTTCTGAGGTGAGGGAAGAAGATACCTGTGGAGGTGCTTGATGACTGCCGATTGACAAATCTTCTTCTGGTAGACAAGTGACGAGATGCCGGGACATAGTCGTACGCTTTTGATCCCTAACTTTTCCTGGACCGCCCTTTCGGGTTTTCAGTCCACCGGGATACCCATTTTTGCCCAAGCCGCCTTTTCAGGTTTTCGACTTGCCGGGTGTACAAATTTTTCATTTTCATCCCTTATTTTGCCCGAACCCTTTTGGTTCGCCGAGAAGCCCTAATTTTTGCCTAGGTATGTCAACCTAGCGGGTCTTTTATCGTGCGTAGTATTTTTTCGACTATGTCCACGCTCTTAGAATGCAGGGAGGTGCCCCTGGCTGCTTGTGTTGCCATGTTACCAGAAGATGTCTGATCGTGCAAGATTTGTTGCTGGAATACCTGTCCAATGCCCCAAGTGTCTCAGATGGAGAGTTGCCCCTAGCTGCTTGGCATCGTTGAGAGATTCTCTGGATCTTGACTTAACTGCCCCAGATGGTAGACCATGATCATGCCGTGCCTCTTGATTGGAGATACTCTTGTTCATTAGACTTTCGTCATGCTAATTTCTCTGCTGTTCAAACAACTAGTCATATGCAAGAAATGTTATATTAGAAATGCAAAGCTTATGTCTGTCTTGAAGTTTTTTGAAAATGCATTTTTTAGTAAAAACAAGTGAATTTTGTAAACTGCGATGTCAACTCGTTATTTTACCGCAAGCCTTAAGGAGTCAGGATACCTTTTGTAACAGTATGCTTTCGAACTAACCCATGCTTCAGCTAGGACTTTTTAAGGGTTATAACGTGGCCTGGTTCACGGTTTAAGAAACAAAGGATAAAGGCTCAAATTATTTGTACCCACCCGTTCTTCGTGATGTTCTTCAAACCTAAGCTCAGTTGATCGTGCGTTAGACCTTGTTTGAGTCTTTGTCCTGATGTTCCAATGATGGTTCAGATATTGATGATTTATTCTGAATAGGAAGTCATTTTTTGTTTTTGTTGAGGGTTTGTATGACCTCTTTCTTTTTGATTTCGCTATCCCTAAATTTTGCCTGAACTGTTTCTTTTGTGATTACAGTCAGCGGGATGCCCCAGTTTTGTAAGTCTCCTTCATAGGTTTTGACTTATTGGGTTTTTATTTTTGAGATATAATGACTGCCTATCCTTATGATTATTCGGAATCATCACTGTCTTTTTTTTTTTTTGTAAGGACCTCTTTGGTGCCATTTGTTATGCACTTGGATCAACTGAGAGAACTACCCTGCCCCAGGTTATGATAAAGGGTTTTAATTTTCGAAAAGAAAAACTCCTACTTCTTTGGCTCAGAGGGGATGACGAGGGATTATCTTCCTTATAACTCCCGTGTTTAGGGATTGAAACAATGCCTGTACCTCATCAACGGGGTCTGTTCAAAAGCATACTGTAAGGATCGTGGTATCGTTTTTGTCATCCTCCCTCAAAAGGCTTAGAATTATTAATTGAGAGTTGAACCTCATAGAAAAAATGAAAGCAGTTTGCATATAGCGAATGCGAATATATTGATTCAAAACAGACATATGCGATGCATTGATAATGTAATAAAGTTTGCTATGACAATAATTGTTTGAAAAATCAAAGAAAAATACAACTTGAACATTCCAATGAACAAAAGGTCTTCTCGTCTAGGGATAGTAGAAGAACTCGACCTGACCATCTGGGGTGAATTCCACTGCTCCTCCATCAATCAGGTCCTGGATCTTGTTCTTCAGAGACCAGCAGTCGTTTGTGGCATACCCCGGGCTATCAGAATGATAAGCGCAGCGGGCATTGGGGTTGTACCTTGAAGGTGTCCTGTTGGGATTCTTAGGAGGGTTCCTTAGTGTGATCAGATTCAATCTCAACAGGCGTTGTAAGGCTTGAAACAACGACATGTTGAGCTGGGTGAATTGCCTCTTAGGCTTGTCTGGCTTGCTCTGATCAGCCCGTTGTTCTTGGCGAGGTCGTTGTTGGACCTGTGAAGTAGTAGCAGCTTGGAGAGGTCTATTCATCAAACCAAACCTTTGACTTCTAGGGGGCTGATTACCGGTTTAGTCTCCAACCCTGACTGCTTGCTTCATATTGTCTTGCTGAAGCTGGTGAGGTTGATGCTGAGTTTTTGACCCTGAAGCACATTGAGGAGCTTTTCCCTTGTGTTCTTGTCTCAGAGGGAATTTAATGATGACTGGATCTTCAACCTTAGATGTTTTCCCCAGTTGGTTATCCCGAAGCAGTTGGTTGACGAGAACCCCGAGCTCTTCTTGTCTTTGAGCTAAGTCTTGAATGAGAGTCATCTGCCCCAGCATCTGGGTTCTCATTGTATCCACCTCAGCTTGCAGATGTTTCAGCCGTTCATCCTTACTGTCTTCTGGATTGTTCCTGACCAAAGTCCCCGTGAGGAGTGTTCTCAGCTCTTCCTGCCCCTTGGATAGATTTAGGAGGATCTCCCCGAACCGAGTCTCTTGAGCATGAAGATCCTGGTTGCCTTGTTGGGAAGCCATTGCTGAAATAAATAGCGAAGATGGTAAGGGACCTGTAATAAGGGTACCTGTTATGCAATGATGTGTATGTATGCATGCAATGTTTTCAAGGATCTCGCGGGGTAAACGAGAAATTTGTTAGAGCTGGGATCCGGTAGCTTGATTGAAGGAACTTCCTGTTGTTGAGAGTCCTTCTTCAAGAGTCAAGGCTCACCATATCGAGTGGGTCATAGCCCCTGACACCCTTGGCTAGAGGAAAATAAATCCCCTTTGCCCCTTGCTAGACCATTGGTTTATCATGACCTGCATCACAGACCCTCGAGATCCTTGAAATGGGTTAGTCCTTATGCAGGATGTATGCAATGGTATGATGGTATGATGTTATGCTATGCGTGGAGTGATGTAAGTAAACCCTATTATGAGCCCAGATTAAGGACTGTAAACAAAACCTGCAAGAAACTCGTGTTGTTAGATAACAAGTGTACAAGTAGTCAAGTTTGAAGGCTCACAAGTCACACAAGACAGCCCTTAGAGTTTAGGCCAGCATGAAGTTTAGGTACTACCCTCTTTCAGTTTCGTTGGTTAAGACCTGTCCTATCAGAAGTAACCGGGTTCTAGAGGATCCCAATATCACTGACTACCCTCAATCAGTCATAACTCCAGCATCGCAATCTTTTCTTGCAGCCAGAACCATCACGAGAGTTTAGCCTCAATGGGCGTAGCATACTGCTACCGTTCTATTGGCCAAGTTGGGTCATTTAAGGTTCTAAGGTCGGTTGGTGCTTAACGACTCCTCAGAAGACCCATATTCTCCTCGTTGCGACACAAGGGATATCGGTACAGACCAAGGCGCCACACCAACATAGCCACTGCTTCACCCATGTCGGTCTACGCCGGACAGGTCCCTCACAGCTTATGCTACATAACAGGGTATCCCCAGATCCGGGTTAGGATCTATGTAACTCCGAAACAGCCCACAATAATAAATCAAACAAGCACAACAATTGAAAACACAAGTGATCTTAGTCCTAAGGTACACCTCACTTTATAAAATGTCCCCAGCAGAGTCGCCAGTTCTGTGATCGGTGGATCTGGAACTGACTGTTTAACGCTGGTTCGCGAAATGTCGCGGAAGCAAGAGTCGCCACCGTCTTTTATTTTCTCCAACATGGACAGGACAAAAGCACAGCAAAATTCCTTATGAGATAGTTTCTCGGTTCGGGAGGTAGATTTATAGAAAGGGAAGGTGTTAGCACCCTTTTTATCCATGGTTATCAATGGGCTCTTAGATACTTGCTCATTTGTGTTTTCAAAATGTGTTTGCTTTTCAATTGTGAGTGAGTTTGAAAAAAGTTTCGTTTAAAGATTTCAGATCGACTCTTGTATCAGTCCTCAAGAGTGTTTGAAAAATTGTTTTGAAAGCTTTTTGAAAGTGTCGGTGTGAAAAGAGTTTTAATTTGTTTTTGAAATAGAGCAAGTATCTACGAGTCATCTACCTACCCTAAGGAATTAGGTTGTGTAAATGTCCTTAAGGTAGTGCCATCCCACCATTGAGAGGTAGGTAGCACCACCGTTGGAGGTGTTCGGGTCAATTCGTTAAAGGATAGTGTGGTCACCAGAGCAACAGTAGGACACCTTAGAAGCTACCCTTATGCCATTGATCCTTTTTTATTCTGAGGCAACCGTTTCGAGGCAACTGGATCATATCATGGACATAAGGACTTACTAAAACGTCCTATACTCGACGACCACGTTTCGAGGGCAAGGCAAGAGTGAGGCGTACCCTAAGAGTGGTGTGTGAATTTGTGTGTTATTTTCAGTTATGTTTTATCTTGTACAGGTATCATGGTGATCTACGCTTGTTTTTAATTTAGGCCATACATTCTTTCATGCAAAGTTTATAATTTAAAAGTGCGGAAATTTAAATGTGGAAAGTAAAATCCTACGCTATTACAAGGCGCGGGTCTATACATCGCCAAATTAACAAAGACCCGTTTTAATAAAAAATGCGGAAAATAAATAAATTCCTAATTACTATTACATGGCTTGAGCAATTACATAATATTCACAAAGAAAAAATAACGTGCGAAAAGAAGAAAAATAGAATGTTCGAGGGCGTTGGACCCTTTTGAAATTAAATTAAATTAACAGCTAATTAATTATTTATTTAAAGAAAAGAAATGTTTTTTAGGTTTTTTTGTATTTATGAAATAAAGCAATTAAAATTGAAGAGAAACCCTAATTCTAAGTTGTTTTTAATTATTAATGAAAAAAAGATTAAAGTTTAACCTAATTTACTAAATATTTAATGTACATATTTATTTACAAAATTAATTAATAATTAATAATAATGATAATAAGAAAAAATTATTTATTAAGAAAAAAAGATAAAAAGGTTAGAAACCCTAATTTCTACATATTTTATTTATTTAAGAAAAAGTATTAAAATTGAAACCTAGATTAACTAAATTTATTATTTAAAGTTTATTTACAAAAAAAAATATTTAATAAATGAATTAATTAATATATTTTAGTTTCTGATTTTTATATTATGAAAATTAATTATTGGAAATTAAAGAAAAACAATAAAAATGATTAATAGAATTAATAAAGAAAACAAATAAAAATTGAAAATTGATGCAAACCATGGGGGTATTCAGACCCAAAGGGAGGTAAATTGAGAAATTCAGGCCCATTAGACATTAAAGCCTTGTTGACTTTTCCAGTTTGAATGCATGTGGTTGACTGAGTGTACACGATGGACCTCCATTCATAGCCTTCAGATGGATCATCATGCATATGTGGCAAGCCTGGGCGCGTGTGTGTATGATGGACTTTGGATGAAGTGCTACGCTGGAATACCTTGCAACAAAAATTATTAAGCATTTTGGGGGGACCTGGGAATCGAACCCAGGTCCCAGTACCTGCAAGCCACCTCAGCTACCAACTGAGCCATTGAGCGCATTTGTAATGTTAACGGAATATAAATAATATAAAAGAAACACACGCTTATGATATTGAACAAACAAAAAGCGCGCCAGATTTCAAACGTCCCAATCATCATAGGCCACGTTCATCTTCTTCCTTATTTTCCCTGTAATTACAAAACAGATAGCGGGGGTTTTAAACCCCCACTAAACACAACCTGCAAAAATAGCGAATAGCACATGGTTTAACATAAATTGAGCGCGAGGTCATGAATAGCTTCGTCCTGTTGCAACGAGTTTAATGGCATAGGTTTGGTGGCCTGATTTTTCCATATGGGGAAAGCCCCAATTTCTGAGTCCTGAAACCCTAGAACATGTTAATGGTGAATTCTTATTTAGGCAGCCATACTTCAATTGAATGGTACCATTAGCTTCAGAATGTCATTGTTAGTATAAATCAACAGTTAAAAATCATGAATAATGCATGGAAATTGAAACACGATAATGGATATGTTCATGAAAAGTGAGGCTATGTTCTACCAATTCTTTGTGCGTGGAGACTGGAAAGGGATTGAAACACGTTCCTGGATGTCTCAGCAAGCGTTTTGAATACTTTTGGAGCTTTTTAAACGCCTTGTAACTAGGTTTTCAGTTTTCAATTTTTTTGTGAAAAAATTGCAATTTGGTTCTTGGTTTTCCGTGCAGCTTTTGTGTCCATGAGCATTAGGTCATGTTGTGTATAAGTATCTGAATGCAATTAGGTCAAAACCAAGCCCAAAGATCCATTGATTTAATGATTCAATATTTGATTTTGTTCACATCTTTTTTCAATCTTTTTCCATGCCAATCATGCCAAATATGGAAGATATTGTCCCTTTTGATTGATGCACGAGATCTCTTACATTTGTGGAGGATATTTGCTGCATAAAAAAGATTTAAAAACATGATTTGGTATTTTTCTTATATTTAAATTTAATTAAATGAATTAATGATAATAAAAATTCAAATAATTAATCAAAAATAAGAAAATAACTCCCTTTAAGGTCAATGGGTCGTGCATAGCCTTTGGGTAATGATTCATGAAAGAAATTGAGGCCCATTAGCATTTTTGAAGCCTTTTGTGCAAAGTTGACTTTTCAAAATTCCCAAAAATTTCCCAACTTCTACAAGGCATATCTTGCTCAATTTTGAAGCTATGATCATGTTCTTGGACATTTTGGAAAGGTCTTGAAGTTCTCTAACCAATGCCTTTGTTCCCATGTCATTTTGATTTACCAATCTCAAGTTATGGTCTTTGACTTAAAGTGCCTTTTTGTTGACTTTTGAAAATGACCTATAATGTTGAAATTGATAACTTTTTGTGAGAGCATTTCTTGGACTTGAAGTGTGAAGATGAGTTGTAGGAAATGTCATTCTCTTCAAAATTATCCTTGGATGTGATTTTTCTGATAAACCATGAAGAAGTTATGCCCTGGTCAATTTGCAGTTGACTTTTTCAACTGTCCAAAAATAGAAACTTTTGCATCTTGAGACTTTTTGAGCCATGCTTTGAGAAATCATGATCAAGAATTGATCAAATGATGTTTGTGGCTTCAAAATAAGATGTTGACCAAAATTTTTGACTTTTGACTGTCAAATGACCATTTTGCCCCTGCAGTTGACTGTGGAGCAATTAGGGTTTTTTGACTGTGCAACTTGATGCTGTGAATCTTGAAACTTGACATATGGATGCTTGACAATGTATATAGGCATGTGGGACTTGATTGGACCCTTGGAAACTTCAATTTCTTTGCCAGAACCAAAACCCTAATTTTGACCGTGTTAGGAGACAATTGGACTGTGCAACCCTTGAGAGATTTTGAAGCTTGATTTTTCCAAATCTTTGAAGAATATGGGAGGGAAAATTTTGGGGTACAACACTCTCCATGACGGTTTCCGTGTTGTTGTTCTTGTTCTTCCTCTTGGATAATTTCTTCAATTGTGATGATGTTGATGAAGACATTGTCAAGATTGCTGGAAGTTTTAGGGTTTAGTGAAAAAGGAGGGGGATTTCAGAAATTTGGAGAAAAAGAAGAAAAGACTAGCCTGATGAGTTTTATAGAGTGAGTGTAAACACCCACTAAAAAGACTTGGGGTACGTGGAAGTCGGTGGTTGGATTCAGAGAGAGGTGGCGTAAGATCTAGTGTTGGTAATGAGTGTGATTAATAGTAATCATTATTTTAAAACCGCACCATGCTGTGGTAATTGGTCCAAGACGGTTAGGTACTAAAAAAAAGGCGTCTTGATTAACGTGGGTAAAGTCATGTACAGTAAATGTCATGATTCTTCAAAAGACCTATCAAAATCTTGTGAATCTATTTAAAATAAGTATTTCTCAAAGGGTTTGAAATACATATTTTAAAGGGGCATTTTGTTGGCTGAAGATTTTGATATTATGATTCGAAATAAAATGATTGGGCTTTGTTTGAATAAAGAAAGTTTGATGATTTGGAATGGAAGAGACTGTTTGTTTCGAATGGAAATATTAAAGTTCAAGGTTTCGAATGATAGTTGTGGAGTGTAAGTCTAAAGCCTTGTTCGAAATAATAATGAGACTATGTTTGTGAGGGTTGTTTTCGAAACGAATTCGAAATGAAGGTACCAAGGCGCTTGAAATTCAAACGTGAGCGGGATATTGGAAATTCAAAATACTTAAGCATTGGAACGTTCGAGGACGCATGGAGGCTAGAGGGAAGTAATGCTCTGCATGCTTCGAACGTGGCAGATTCTGATAACAAGACCGTTATGGTCGAAGTAGTATAAATAGAGGTCTTAGTGTTAGGATTCCAGTGTGTCATATCTGTTGTACAAATTCAGTAAATATTCAAAATACCGCATGGATAGGGAAACGAATGCTCGAAAGATGTACGTATGATAACACCAACATTTACAATTCAATGAAAACTCTTTACATTTTCCAGTTTTGTCTTTCACTTCCATTTCATTTGTGCTTCAAACAATTTTACGTTTATGCCTTTACATTAAAGCCTTTACATTCGAAGTCATTTATTTCTTTCTGCATTTAAACACTTTTCTTATGTTCGAATCCTCTAAACATTCAGTAACTTTTACATTCACTTACTTAATCCTGCCATTTGCCCAATATTAAGTATTTTTACTTTTCTAAAGAACATTCCTGATATCATATAGAAATTGTCCTTCGAATCATTCAGTATAGTAATCGAAGTGGATTGGATATCTTTGAAACACTTTAATTAGAAGTCCTAAATAGGAATACCAGTTTTAAAATTAGACTTAACCAAACAACTATGTTCCATAGGATCAATCTAGTCGATCCTGCAAGTTACCAGAGAAATTGAATAACAGTAATTAAGTTTATTCGATAGTTTGGAAGACTAGCGGTTGTTCACCAGAAATTACTGTGAACAGGGGGGTACCTGCAAGACACTCTGATGACAAAGTAAGCGACAAAATGAGCAGGTGAATTGTAAGTAGGTGTGTAAAGAATGAATACCTGACCCTCTTGAAATAGAGGGTATTTATATCCCTCAGCGCTGGGCCAAGGTCCCTTTATTGGACCGACCAAAATCAGCCCAACAAAGGGACTGTTAGGTTCTTCGTGAGTAGTGGGGACCCGCACGTGGTCCCCTGCCTGGATGATGCTCTGCGAAGAATAAGGAAGAACGAAGACGCGATCTTCCCGGAGCTCTAAGGACTCCGAAGCATCCAGAGGGGATGAGAGTCTGCCCTACGGGGAGGATGCTCGAGCAAGGCTCGGGTTGGGATGTCTTTGGTCGAGGACGCCTCTCGTCGCGGGCAACAGCGGGTATAGCCGTATTAGTCCTACAACCCATGACTGGGTATGCTCGGAGGATCTGGTTCCCAGCATAGCATGTGGCACAGTTTGGATTGGACCTTATTGGTGATTTGGGCCAGGGGCAGGCTCAGTCCAGATCAGGAGCCCCCCAAGTCGTTACTCCTGGTACAGGAGTTATGACTTGATCCCAGTTCGCTCTTTCGCGGGGACCTCGTGCCCAATGCCAGGATTTTCCATGTCGGGGAGTGCCCGAGGATTGCTCGCGGGGATGCGTTAATAGCGTATGTTGGACACGTGGTGTAGTCCTTGGAAATCGCAACGCCGCCCTATTGAATAGGGCCATCATTGTCTAGGTGAGTAGGCGTCGATGACGGGGGCGGTTCGTGGTTCCCCGGTGCAACGTTTCAGATTTCACGTCATCTCTATAAATAGGATTCCAGGGCCCATGGTCCGTTTCACCTTTTCCCGCTTCTCCTATTTTCTCTGTTTTTACTGTCGTGAGTTTCCATAACGCCGTTGAGACCGCCGTGTCGTTCGCCGTCTGATAACTTCTACCACCGTCGTTCTTCACATCTTCTTCCAAGTAAGTATCCTTTCCCTTTGATTTCTCGCATTGTAGATAGTTTTGACGATGTTTTGCTAGTAGAAACTTGTGTCTGGGGATTATGCCCGATAGATTTAAGCGCGCTAAGAGCCTGATTCATGGTTGTGCCCGGGACATTCATAAGTTTAGGCATATGGTTCATGATCTTGCCCGTGATACTCATGCGTTTTGGTTAGTATGTAGGCTATTTTCCCCATAGTATTCTTGTACCGGGTAAGCGAAATTATGAACTTGGTCGCGCGATTCATGCTTCGCCCGAGGTACTCATGTTACGCTTGTGTCGTTCATGATCGATATGCGGCTGGCGTCGGGGTGTCGGTGTTTGGTTGAGATCCACTTGTTTCTCGTTTCTCTCGCGAATGGCTGTAGACTCGATCTGAGTATTGCTTACTTCTCCCCGTCTTTGTGGCGGGCACGCGGATTTACCGTCGAATTCACCGGTGTTGTACCCCAAAATTTGCCCTCTTCTTTTTCCACAAGAAATCACAGCTTCGGGCTTTTCCTGATTTTTCAGACTGGCTCAAGAATCGGTCAAACAGACTTTTCTCGTCAGTCTATACAAAATTAGGGTTTTCATGGCTCTGGAACAGTTCAAGCAGATTGCTAGGGTTTTGTTTGAGTTTGGCTCAGGTTTAATCAGACAGGCGCTTCTCTGACATTTAACCGAGAACTAGGGTTTGTGCGCATATTTCTCAGAAAGAATTAATTCTACAGTGCTTTTCAAGTTATTCTGAGATATGGACTGAGGCATTTGATTTGAGTTTGCAGTGTTGGATTTAATCAAATGAAAAAAAAGGGACATGTGGACGTGTGTTGTTTAGCTGTGCAATGCTCTGATTATTCAGAATTCCGGACGTTTATTGATTATTTATTATTCTGAGTTAAAATGGTTGGGATTTATTTCCAGTTATTATAATTTAAGAATTATAAATAATAAAATAAATAATTGAAAAGAAGAAAAGGAATTAACTGATAAAAAGACTTTTTATTTATCTTTAATTATTTGTACAATTGTTATTTAAATACAGTAATTATTTATAAAGTATTTACAATAATAATGTTACAAGTGATTGAAAGGAAAATAAAATTACATCCTAAAAAATTCCTAAATCTTCATTCTTCTACTGATGCTCCTTTGCTCAATTATCTTTATCTACAAAACAAAGAAAAAGAAAAAGTCAAAAGCAGATAAAAAACAGACAGTTAAAAAGATCATCATTAAAAGCGACTGGCCGGAATCAGTTTGCCCTCTCTGCAAATCACAAGATTTCTCTTGGTTCACAAAGAGGGATGGAATGTCTTGCAATTAAAGAATGAAATGCACAAAGTTATAATTTTGCACAAATTCAAATTGTCAACCAACTGCACAGTTTCAAAATAAACAGCATGTACAAGTATAAAGTCCAAACTGAATTGCCTAAACAAATCAAAAAGGCAAACTGAATGTTAAAGCAACTGTCCACAAAGTTTTCCAAGAGATATAGAAAGATATCAAACTATCCAAAGGCTATTCAAAGCTGTCAACAAAGTACACAAAGCATGCAAGAAATATGGAAAGTATGCATAGAAAAGGGACAAATGCAAGCAAGGTTCAAATCATCACTTTCCAGCCAAGTTACTTTTTCAGAATAGTACATCATAAGCAATAAAAAATGCTTAAAACTGTAGAGAGAGAAAAAGAGAAAAGAGAAGAAGGATTACAGCAGGCTTTAGGCTCGAGAAAAGATATAAACAAACTTATCAGAACATAAAGGAGGAGGCAGAAAATACCAAAGAAACAAAAACTGTAAAAAGTCTCAAAGCTGCCTCCAACATGCTTCAAACAAACAGCAAGCCAAACCTGCATTAAACCTGAAGCTTGTTCACCTGTCCTAAACCAAAACATCAACCTGTGTTCAAGCTTACAAACAAGCTTAAAGAACAAACATTCAAACAGAAGCCAAGCCTTCCTTAAACTGTAACAAAACATCAAAACCTGCCTGAACTGTCAAGCCATCAAGCTCACTACAAGCAGTAAGCACAAGCCTAAACTGCTCAAACATGTTACTGCATAAAGCCTAACAGAAGCCTAAATCTAACAAAGCCATACAAGCCTAAAACCTGTGCAAAAACCAGAACTACAAGCCTTCAATCTGCATAAGCCTTTTATCCAAACAAATATACAAACCAGAGAAAGCCTAAACCTTTCCAACCAAAGCCAAAAAGCTCATAAACCTGTATCAAGCATATCAAGCCAAGCATACGAGCCTTGAAACATTCGAACCAACCACGCCCTCAGAATAAGATCATCACCGGGTCAACAACACTCAAAACCATCATCAAGAGCATCAGTTATCAGAAATCAGCATATTAAGCAAATCCTAAGGCTCTCAGAACTGAGTTCGTCATTGAGCGGGCAAGCTAATGGAAGAGGAAAAGAAGTGTCAAAGCAAATAGGCATCTCAGCAAGCATACAGAAGCAAGCGTTCAAGTGGACAGAAGAGGAAAAGAAATTAAAGCAAAGGTTCTCAGACATCATCATCATAAAACCTAAAAGGGCAAATACAGATACCAGATCTTCCAGCAAAGCAAGCTAGCTCATCAGCGCTTTCCCCTCGCCTATGGCCGCCCGCAGCGCCTCCCAATCCGCCTCCTCCTCCGTCTCCAACAAAGGTATAACTTCTTTCCTTTTCATACACCTCAAATAGCAAACAAATACCAACACATAAAATCAGAACATGAAAGTAACACATAAAAGCTTGAAACCCTAACGCGATAGAGACAGAAATCACTACCTTTTAACTATTGCCTGGATGATCCATGGAGGGAAGAGGGATGGATGATGGTGCTGGTTGGCCTTAGGAGAAGAGGAGATGTTCAGGCGCTTGGCATGAGAACGAACGAAGAGGAGAAGACAGCGAAGAAGATGAGCGCCGTTTGTAACTAAAACCCTAAATCCCAAATGAACACAACTCAATTGAAACCCTCACAAAATTGTGAAGTACGTTCTAGGCCTTGCCCCATCAGCTGCCTTAGCCCATTTGATTTCAATGCGCGTACACCCCCCTTCTCCTGAAACCTGCCTATTCTGATGGGCCCAAATAAATCTCCTAACCCATCAATTTCTCTTAGCTTATTTGTTCTATATTTTTGAAAACCAATAATCTCTTTTCACTTGTTTCTTTATTTCCCTTTTTTTAAACTTATACTAATACTTTGTTTATAAATTAAATAATACATTAACACTCTTTTTTATATAAAATGTTCTTAATTTCCTTTTTTTTTAGCTAGTATAATTAAAAAAATATAGAGGAATAGAACTTTTGAGTTAAATAATTTTTCTTAAATTTAAAACAATTTTCATTCTTTTTTTAACTAAAACATTTTGTACATAAAAATACTAATTAAAATACATCAATAAAATACATAAAAATATAATACTTAAAACATTTCCTTTTCTTTTATTAAATTTTCTTGTTTGTACATATTAACAAATACATAACAATAATTACTTTTTTCTTTAAAACTTTTGTTTAATTAATTTTATACAAGTTTATAAAACAATTAACAAAAAATACAAATAAGATAATAACAATAAATAAACAATACTTGATTTTTTTTTCATTAAGTCAAACATCATTCTCGCTTGTAAATAAATCACTTACACAAATACATTGATACATTTTACATTACCTTTATTCTTATACATTCGCTTATTCTTATACATTGCTATTACTTTACATTTGAGATTCCGATTGATTCGATTTGGTTGTAAATTATTTGGACACTACTCTCCTATTAAGTCTCATCTCCATTTGTAAATATTTGTACCCCCACTCCCGGATACTTATTTGTAATAGCGTAGATTTTAAATTCTCGCAATTTATCGCTTTCAAATATACAATGTTTAGACCTAGGGTTTGTATGTACATAAAATCAAACGCTAGATAACCTAAATACAAGACAAATGCATGACAATCAATACACTATTCACACTTGCACCCCTAGGGTAATCCCGCTTGTTGCCTTCCAAAATGGGCCATGCTTACACGTTGAGTATCTTTGGCAAAACAAAACGAATCAAATGATCATAGTCCCTCGATGACGCTTTCGAAAGTTGCCTAATCAAAATGATCATAGTCCCTTCAAGCAAATTGCCAAAGACACTTGGCACCATTGCATTCATGGTCCATACGATGACCCGCGCCTGTCCCGTTAACATCCTAACACAAGATAGCCCACCAAATTCAATGGTGGAACAAAATTGTTAAAAGGGTTAAAACATGAGAAAAACCTTTGAGTAAATTTAGGGGTAGACAACTCTTAGTTACTTGACAAACTTGCAAAACACACTTGCCTATTTTTCAAAATCACACTCCACAAACACTTTCAAAACAAACTTCCAAAAACATTTGAAACATCTTTTCGAAAAGATACACACCTTTGTATATACTCAAACACGAGTCATTACAATGGTTGCCTAGACAAGGCCTCTTTTTCAAAACATTTTCAAAACACACACACACACACCATTTCAAGCAATTGAAAATCAAAGGCAAGTGATCTAAACAAGTAACTAAGAGCCCATGGATAACCATGGATGAAAAGGGTGCTAATACCTTCCCTTTTCATAATCTACCCCCCGAACCCACGAAACATCTCAAAAGGTTTTTCCTGTGCTTTTTTAACCTTTCCTTTAGGATAAAATAAAAGTCGGTGGCGACTCTTGCTAAACCAAACAAGTGCGAATACAAACGCAAACCTCAAGTCAGTTCTCCCACCGTATCACAGAACTGGCGACTCTGTTGGGGATAATAATTCAAAAGTGGGGTTACCTTAGGGTTTAGATCACCTTTACATTCTTGCTTTGATTGCCTTGATTGCTTTATCTTTTGGGTCCTTGTTTGGGTTTGTTGTAAATCCTACACCCGGATTTGGGGCACCTTTTTAGGTAAATAGCAATAAAACTGTGAGGGAATTGTGTGGGGTATACCGACATGGTTGAAGCAGTAAGCTATGTTAGTGTGACATATTTGTGAGTACCGGTAACCCTTGAGTTCAATCAAGGAGAGTACGGGGCCGCTGAGTGATGTCGTGAAGCACTAACGAACTCTTAGAACCTTAATTGACCATCCTAGCCTTTTTAAGGGTAGTGAGATGACCGACTTTGGTGCAGTCCGAAGTTGGTAGATACTCGATACTACACTCATTGAGGGTTGTTTTCTTGGAATATTTTGGTCGCCAGTTAAGTGGCTAAACCAAAACAATGAACATAGAAAACAATCCAGTGATATTGAGCTCCTTAGAACCCGGTTTCTATTTTAGGACAGGATGAGCCAACTAACTTCAAGAGGGTACTTACCTACAAACCCCATGCAAGCCCAAACCTAAGGACTTGTTTTCTTTGTGTGAATATGATTACTTGTATATACACTCACTTGCTTTTGCATACATGTACATAACATCATGACATCATACCATAACATTTTTCACTAACCACTTCAAGGATCTCGAGGGTTCTTTTGATGCAGGGTTACGTTGAACCAGACGTCTACCAAAGGGCAAGAGGTTTCTCCTCTAAACAAATGCCATTAAAGATCAAGTGCAACAACTTGAATCAGGGGCTATGACCCACTCGACATGGTGAGCTTGATTCTCGTGGAAAGACATCCACCGGTGCAAAGTTCTCCAATCAAAGATCAAGTGCAACAACTTGAATCACGGGCTATGACCCACTCGACATGGTGAGCTTGATTCTCGTGGAAAGACATCCACCGGTGCAAAGTTCTCCAATCAAAGATCAAGTGCAACAACTTGAATCAGGGGCTATGACTCACTTGACATGGTGAGCTTGATTCTCGTGGAAAGACATCCACCGGTGCAAAGTTCCCCAATCAAAGATCGAAGTTCAACCTCTAACATTCTCTTGTGTTTACCCCAAGAAATCCTTGAAAACATTGCATATATATATATATATATAATACATATCATTGCATAACATGTTTCTCCCATACAGGTCTCCTTATCTTCCTACTGTTTATTTCAGTAAGATGGATATGGAACAAACGGTGAAAGATATCCAGGCTCAAAATGCTCAATTCCAGCAAAGGCTTCTGGCTATGGGGAAAGGGCAAGAAGATCTGAAAACTCTTCTTCTCAAAGACAAGGGGGTTAGTCTTGAAGAAGACCACAATGTGGAGATTGTTGAAGAGGAAGCTGACTACTCCGAGGAACAATATCCTCCCGCTGATGATAAGTACAAACAGTTGGAGGATCTCCTCAATGCTATGGAGGTTCAACAAATACCTGGCTTGGACTTAGGAGACCTGGGTTTAGTTCCTGGATTGATCATTCTGCCAAAGTTCAAAGTCGCTACCTTTGCTCTGTACGATGGAGTTTCTTGCCCTAAGACGCATCTAAGGTCTTATGTCCGCAAGATTCAACCATACACAACTGATCCAAAGCTTTGGATCCATTTCTTCCAAGAAAGCCTGGTAGGGGCTCAACTCGAGTGTTTCTATCAATTGGAAAGTTCTCGTATCCACACCTGGAAGGACTTAGCTTTTGCTTTCTATGAGCAGTATCAGTACAATACTGATCTTGCACCAACTCGTGTGCAATTGCAGAGCATGACCATGGGTTCCGACGAGAGCTTCAAAGGATATGCTCAAAGGTGGAGAGATTTGGCTGGTAGGGTGCAACTTCCTTTAACTGATAGGGAGATGATTGACATCTTCATGGGAACTTTGACAGGGCCTTTCTTCAATCACTTAATCGGAAGCTCCTCAGCCGGGTTCACCGAGCTGATACTGACCGGCGAAAGGGTCGAAGCTGGCATTAAAAGTGGAAAAATCCCAGAAACTACACCCTCGGATACTCAGATAATTCCCTACAACGGAAAGAAAGAGTCCAATGCAGTGACTGGTCAAAAGAGTCATCATGATCAACATGTAGGGGAAATCCTGATCTCTGATCCCACGACCGTTCAACAAAAACGGGGCAAGAGGCGTAGGGTGAGATATCAAGAAAGGCAGTATACTGACATCAACATGCCTTTGTCTCAAGCATTTCAACAATTGCTGAAGTTAAAGTTAATCACGCCAAAGGATCCTCCTCAAAATCCTGATACTTCCTCTTCCAAGTACAACCCGAGTGTGAGGTGTGCCTACCATTCTGACAGCCCTGGGCATGACACCGACAGCTATTGGACCTTGAAGAATCAAATTCAAGACTTGATTGATGCCGAGGAGATCAAGTTTTGACCCTCCGGAGACTCCAAATATGATCACTGCTGCTATGCCAAATCATGGAGAGCGTCTTTTGTTTCTTCGAATTTTCAAGTTGTAATCTCTTTGTCATTCAAACAATTATCTATTAATGTCAAACTTTGTTTCATTAATGCATTGCATATGTTTGTCTTGATTTGATCCACTCATTTTCATTACACTTGAGCTATGCTTTCTGCTTTCTTTATGATATTTGACTCTTGATCAAAAGCTGCAAGCCTTTAAAGGGAGGATGACGAAACAATACCATAATCTCATACAGTATGCTTTTGAACAGACCTTGCTGATGATGTACATGCATTTCTTTCAATTCCCAAACATTGGAGTTATAAGGAAGATAATCCCTAGTCAACCCCTTCGAGCCAAGAAGTAGGAGTTTTCTGTTCTAAACAAATCGAAACCTTTGATTTAAACCTGGGGCAGGGTAGTATCTCAGTTAATTCAAAAAAAATAAATGCGCATTGAAGTCGCAAACTCTCAGTTCGTAATACAACGAACGACATCAAAAAGAGAAAAACATTCCTTTGGAATCAAAAGAAAAGGGTGGTTCCCTATCACATAGGCAGTCAATCTCTCAAAAAAAAAAAGAGAGAAAAGCCCACTAAGTCAAAACCTGAAAAGGAGGCTTAAGAAAGCTGGGGCATCCCGCTGACTGTAATCTCAAAAACGGGAACAGTCAGGCAAAAGTTAGGGATAACAAATCAAAATCAAAATAAAGAGGCCATTACAAATCCTCAACAACATGAAAAATGTTGAAAAAAGAAAAATGAGATGATGATTGTCTCCCAAATTCAATTGGTGAACCATCACCCAAAAAGTCGTTCCAAATTCGAATGGAGTGCGACGCACAATTAACTGAGTCTAGGGTTGAAGAACATCACGAAGAGCGGGTGTGAACAAATATAATTTGAGCCTTTATCCTTTGTTTCTTAAACCGTGAACCTGGCCATGTTACAACCCTTCAAAAGTCCTAATTGAAGCATGGGTTAGTTCGAAAGCATACTGTTACAAAAGGTATCCTGACTCCTGTAAGGCTTTGCTCTAAATCTTGTGTTGATTTGTCTTATAAAAAGTTTTCTGCTAAAAAACGCATTTTTCAAAACTTCGAGACAAACATAAAACTTTGCATTGCTTGAATATCACTGTTTGCGTTTGGCTATTTGTTTGACAGCAAAGAAATTCATACAGCGAATGTTCGGAGGAACGAAAACTCTCAGTGAACAAAATCACTTCAAAAAGGATGACACTTCCATTACAATATCCTATCAACAAGGGGTATGACATGTCACTATCCAGCACGCATGGGGCAGTCCAGTCAAGGTTTCAACAGATCTTTCAAAGTTCAGTTAACCTGGGGCAGTCCAGTCAAGATTTCAACAAAATCTCTCAATTGCAGATTAACCTGGGGCAAGTCTCCGTCACCATCACTTGGGGCATTCGAATGTCAATCTAAAGGGTTACGAACAGACCAAGCTTCTTGGCAATATCACATGCATCTGATACTGGGGGCAGTGATGTAACCTCTCTAGCAGACCAGCAATCATGGGTTTATTTCCCCAACATTTGTCAAGGATTTATTCTCCAGCACAAATTACCTTTCAACAACATTCTAAACATGTGCAGTCTGATCAACAGATTCCTTCATCTTGAAGTAGTAATCATCAAGGTTCCTTCATCTTGAAGTAGTAATCATCAAGGTTCCTTCATCTTGAAGTAGTAATCATCAAGGTTCCTTCATCTTGAAGTAGTAATCATCAAGGTTCCTTCATCTTGAAGTAGTAATCATCAAGGTTCCTTCATCTTGAATTAGTAATCATCAAGGTTCCTTCATCTTGAAGTAGTAATCATCAAGGTTCCTTCATCTTGAAGTAGTAATCATCAAGGTTCCTTCATCTTGAAGTAGTAATCATCAAGGTTCCTTCATCTTGAAGTAGTAATCATCAAGGTTCCTTCATCTTGAAGTAGTAATCATCAAGGTTCCTTCATCTTTTGAAGTAGTAATCGTCAAGGTTCCTTCATCTTTTGGAGTAGTAATCATCAAAATTTTCTTCATCACCTGCTGAAAATTACAACCACCAACAAGATAACAGACAACTGAAAAATCTGTTTCTCTCAAGAATGAAGACTCTCATCCTTAAGACCTTAGAAGATTGGTATACTCCCAGTTTCTGACCGTTAACAGCATGAAGATTCTCATCACCTCAGAAGATTGGTATACTCCCAATTTCTGACCCTTAACAAAATCAAGATCTAGAAATAGTTCAGATGTGACCCAGATTTGGCGACATTCTGTAACTTATTCCAGACCTGCTTCCAGAAATAGTTCGAGATGTGACCCAAGATTTGGCGACATTCCGATACTTCTTCCAGATTTGCTTCTAGAGATAGTTCAAGATGTGACCCAGAGATGGCGACATTCTGTAACTTATTCCATATCAACACCTGCAGCAATCAAAAGATTCTTGTAATCCCCAGCCAGAGAGCCTTACAGAATCTAATTCCCCTCAGAGACAAGTTTCAAGATCCCCAGCGGAGCTAAAACTTCCAACTATCAATCCCCAAGCAGAGTGAAGACTCTCATTCTCATTTCCTCACAGGATATTCGAATATTCCTCAGTGAAGATCTCCTCAAGACAGGAATCCCCAGTAGATTGGCATACAACCCAAGCTCCTGATTCCCCAACAGTGGTCCCAGGACTTCTCATCTTCAACGATCAAAAGATTCTTGCCCTCCCCAGCAGCAGCCAAGGAATTATTTTCCCCGGCAGCAGTCAAGATTCTTTGTCTCCGGCCATCCAGGATTCATCTATCCTCAGCAAGACAGCTCATCAGCTTACATACGCATTCATCACATTCATATCATAAACATTGATGTAACATACATTGCATCATGCATCATGACATTGCATACAACTAACTCTTTACCTTCTTTCAGGAAAGATCGGTCGACAGACAAAGATCATCATCTTCCGAGATTCTTTCTAGAAATAGTTCAGATATGACCCAGACACAGCGACATTCTGATACTTATTCCAGATTCACCCAGAGATAGTTCAGATGTGACCCAGACACGGCGACATTCTGATACTTATTCCAGATTCATCCAGATGCAGTTTTACACGGACTCATCATCAGGAAACCCTACACTGGTTCCTTCTCCACTTCAAGACTTTTGAAAACAGTTTACGGACGCTTCCCAACAACGGATGCTGCTCTATTGCTTATTCAACTTTTAAAGACCTTTGAAAACAATTTACGGGTTCTCCAGTAACGGATGTAAACCTATCGCTTGTTCAGATTCTTCTCAACTTTTGAAAACAGTTTACGGACGCTTCCCAACAACGGATGCTGCTCTATTGCTTATTCAACTCCAACTCCTGAAAACAGTTTACGGATTCTCCAAACATGGATGTCAATCTATTGCTTATTCAGATCCCCAGTTCAGAGATGTTCCAAAGCATGGATACCTTTCTGATACTCATCCACTCACCAATGACATACAGTTCAATAATCACCTTCTGATGGCATCTATAAGCCCATCCTCCTATCAACATTTCCAGATGGCATCTCTAAGCCCATCCCCCGACAAGATTATGTCACATCCCTAGATGGCATCTTTAAGCCCATCACCAAATGGCATCTGTAAGCCCATTCCCTCTACCATCACATCACCGAGTGCAAATTTTTTGGGCACTCTAGTGTCCAATCTCCTTTTACCCTCGAGTCGCGAAAGGCAAACTTGCCAATCTAACTCTTCAGGTTCAAGAAGATTGAACAGGGGCAACTGTTGTACCCCAAAATTTGCCCTCCTCTTTTTCCACAAGAAATCACAGCTTCGGGCTTTTCCTGATTTTTCAGACTGGCTCAAGAATCGGTCAAACAGACTTTTCTCGTCAGTCTATACAAAATTAGGGTTTTCATGGCTCTGGAACAGTTCAAGCAGATTGCTAAGGTTTTGTTTAAGTTTGGCTCAGGTTTAATCAGACAGACGCTTCTCTGACATTTAACCGAGAACTAGGGTTTGTGCGCATATTTCTCAGAAAGAATTAATTCTACAGTGCTTTTCAAGTTATTCTGAGATATGGACTGAGGCATTTGATTTGAGTTTGCAGTGTTGGATTTAATCAAATGAAAAAAAGGGACATGTGGACGTGTGTTGTTTAGCGGTGCAATGCTCTGATTATTCAGAATTCCTGACGTTTATTTATTATTTATTATTCTGAGTTAAAATGGTTGGGATTTATTTCTAGTTATTATAATTTAAGAATTATAAATAATAAAATAAACAATTGAAAAGAAGAAAAGGAATTAACTGATAAAAAGACTTTTTATTTATCTTTAATTATTTGTACAATTGTTATTTAAATACAGTAATTATTTACAAAGTATTTACAATAATAATGTTACAAGTGATTGAAAGGAAAATAAAACTACATCCTAAAAAATTCCTAAATCTTCATTCTTCTACTGATGCTCCTTTGCTCAATTATCTTTATCTGCAAAACAAAGAAAAAGAAAAAGTCAAAAGCAGATAAAAAACAGACAGTTAAAAAGATCATCATTAAAAGCGACTGGCCGGAATCAGTTTGCCCTCTCTGTAAATCATAAGATTTCTCTTGGTTCACAAAGAGGGATGGAATGTCTTGCAATTAAAGAATGAAATGCACAAAGTTATAATTTTGCACAAATTCAAATTGTCAACCAACTGCACAGTTTCAAAACAAACAGCATGTACAAGTATAAAGTCCAAATTGAATTGCCTAAACAAATCAAAAAGGCAAACTGAATGTCAAAGCAACTGTCCACAAAGCTGTCCAAGAGATATAGAAAGATATCAAACTGTCCAAAGGCTATTCAAAGTTGTCAACAAAGTACACAAAGCATGCAAGAAATATGGAAAGTATGCAGAGAAAAGGGACAAATGCAAGCAAGGTTCAAATCATCACTTTCCAGCCAAGTTACTTTTTCAGAATAGTACATCATAAGCAATAAAAAATGCTTAAAACTGTAGAGAGAGAAAAAGAGAAAAGATAAGAAGGCTTACATCAGGCTTTAGGCTCGAGAAAAGATATAAACAAACTTATCAGAACATAAAGGAGGAGGCAGAAAATACCAAAGAAACAAAAACTGTAAAAAGTCTCAAAGCTGCCTCCAACCTGCTTCAAACAAACAGCAAGCCAAACCTGCATTAAACCTGAAGCTTGTTCACCTGTCCTAAACCAAAACATCAACCTGTGTTCAAGCTTACAAACAAGCTTAAAGAACAAACATTCAAACAGAAGCCAAGCCTGCCTTAAACTGTAACAAAACATCAAAACTTGCCTGAACTGTCAAGCCATCAAGCTCACTACAAGCAGTAAGCACAAGCCTAAACGGCTCAAACCTGTTACTGCATAAAGCCTAACAGAAGCCTAAATCCAACAAAGCCATACAAGCCTAAAACCTGTGCAAAAACCAAAACTATAAGCCTTCAATCTGCATAAGCCTTTTATCCAAACAAATATACAAACCAGAGAAAGCCTAAACCTTTCCAACCAAAGCAAAAAAGCTCATAAACCTGTGTCAAGCATATCAAGCCAAGCATACGAGCCTTGAAACATTCGAACCAACCACGACCTCAGAATAAGATCATCACAGGGTCAACAACACTCAAAACCATCATCAAGAGCATCAGTTATCAGAAATCAGCATATCAAGCAAATCCTAAGGCTCTCAGAACTGAGTTCGTCATCAAGCGGGCAAGCTAATGGAAGAGGAAAAGAAGTGTCAAAGCAAATAGGCATCTCAGCAAGCATACAGAAGCAAGCATTCAAGTGGACAGAAGAGGAAAAGAAATTAAAGCAAAGGTTCTCAGACATCATCATCATAAAACCTAAAAGGGCAAATACAGATACCAGATCTTCCAGCAAAGCAAGCTAGCTCATCAGCGCTTTCCCCTCGCCTCTGGCCGCCCACAGCGCCTCCTAATCCGCCTCCTCCTCCGTCTCCAACAAAGGTATAACTTCTTTCCTTTTCATACACCTCAAATAGCAAACAAATACCAACACATAAAATCAGAACATGAAAGTAACACATAAAAGCTTGAAACCCTAACGCGATAGAGACAGAAATCACTACCTTTTAACTATTGCCTGGATGATCCATGGAGGGGAGAGGGATGGATGATGGCGCTGGTTGGCCTTAGGCGAAGAGGAGATGTTCAGGCGCTTGGCATGAGAACGAACGAAGAGGAGAAGACAGCGAAGAAGATGAGCGCCGTTTGTAACTGAAACCCTAAATCCCAAATGAACACAACTCAATTGAAACCCTCACAAAATTGTGAAGTACATTTTGGGCCTTGCCCCATCAGCTGCCTTATCCCATTTGATTTCAATGCGCGTACACCCCCCTTCTCCTGAAACCTGCCTATTCTGATGGGCCCAAATAAATCTCCTAACCCATCAATTTCTCTTAGCTTATTTCTTCTATATTTTTGAAAACCAATAATCTCTTTTCACTTGTTTCTTTATTTCCCTTTTTTTTAACTTATACTAATACTTTGTTTATAAATTAAATAATACATTAACACTCTTTTTTATATAAAATGTTCTTAATTACCTTTTTTTAGCTAGTATAATTAAAAAATATAGAGGAATAGAACTTTTGAGTTAAATAATTTTTCTTAAATTTAAAACAATTTTCATTCTTTTTTTAACTAAAACATTTTGTACATAAAAATACTAATTAAAATACATCAATAAAATACATAAAAATAGAATACTTAAAACATTTCCTTTTCTTTTATTAAATTTTCTTGTTTGTACATATTAACAAATACATAAAAATAATTACTTTTTTCTTTAAAACTTTTGTTTAATTAATTTTATACAAGTTTATAAAACAATTAACAAAAAATACAAAAAAGATAATAACAATAAATAAACAATACTTAATTTTTTTTTCATTAAGTCAAACATCATTATCGCTTGTAAATAAATCACTTACACAAATACATTGATACATTTTACATTACCTTTATTCTTATACATTCGCTTATTCTTATACATTGCTATTACTTTACATTTGAGATTGCGATTGATTCGATTTGGTTGTAAATTATTTGGACACTACTCTCCTATTAAGTCTCATCCTCATTTGTAAATATTTGTACCCCCACTCCCGGATACTTATTTGTAATAGCGTAGATTTTAAATTCTCGCAATTTATCGCTTTCAAATATACAATGTTTAGACCTAGGGTTTGTATGTACATAAAATCAAACGCTAGATAACCTAAATACAAGACAAATGCATGACAATCAATACACTATTCACACTTACACCCCTAGGGTAATCCCGCTTGTTGCCTTCCAAAATGGGCCATGCTTACACGTTGAGTATCTTTGGCAAAACAAAACGAATCAAATGATCATAGTCCCTCGATGACGCTTTCGAAAGTTGCCTAATCAAAATGATCATAGTCCCTTCAAGCAAATTGCCAAAGACACTTGGCACCATTGCATTCATGGTCCATACGATGACCCGCGCATGTCCTGTTAACATCCTAACACAAGATAGCCCACCAAATTCAATGGTGGAACAAAATTGTTAAAAGGGTTAAAACATGAGAAAAAACTTTGAGTAAATTTAGGGGTAGACAACTCTTAGTTACTTGACAAACTTGCAAAATACCCTTGCCTATTTTTCAAAACCACACTCCACAAACACTTTCAAAACAAACTTCCAAAAACATTTGAAACATCTTTTCGAAAAGATACACACCTTTGTATATACTCAAACACGAGTCATTACAATGGTTGCCTAGACAAGGCCTCTTTTTCAAAACATTTTCAAAACACACACACACACACACACACCATTTCAAGCAATTGAAAATCAAAGGCAAGTGATCTAATTAAGTAACTAAGAGCTCATGGATAACCATGGATGAAAAGGGTGCTAATACCTTCCCTTTTCATAATCTACCCCCCGAACCCACGAAACATCTCAAAAGGTTTTTCCTATGCTTTTTTAACCTTTCCTTTAGGATAAAATAAAAGTCGGTGGCGACTCTTGCTAAACCGAACAAGTGCGGATACAAACGCAAACCTCAAGTCAGTTCTCCCACCGTATCACAACCGGATTCCTGTACTTTGTAGGTAAATGGCCGAAATTCCTGAGTCCTCGGGACGTAATGACGTCGAGGATACAAGCACAGCGGAAGAGACTATTACCCTGGTCGACACTGTCGACGACCTCACACTGGATTGGATGGGTGCTGAGCCCCGGGGAATAGCTTCGGTGTATAGCCATCGCAGCAGACAAGCTTATACCGTTGTCGAGTACGACGGTAATCAAGAAGGATTTCAACGGAACTTTAAAATAATGAGGCCGGCAAGGGATGCTCGCATCTGTTCGAAGTTCACCCAAGATGCGTTCCTCATGTATGAGATCATGTTCAGAGATCTTGGTATTCGGTTGCCCTTCAACGACTTCCAGGTCGGGGTATTTAACCATCTGAACTTGGCCTCCTCCCAGCTCCACCCCAACGCGATTTCCTTTCTCCTGGCATTCGAGCTAACTTGTCATTTCCTGAGAATTGGGGCGATGATTTCCCTGTTCTTAAGGGTTTTCCACCTGCAATGCCAGTCCCGAGGAGGGAAACATGGTTGGGTGTCTATTAAGTAGTCGAAGAGACTGTTTAGGATGTACATGGATTCTGTGAGGGATTTTAAGGACAAATGGTACATACTGCAACCGTCCACCCAGACGGTCTTAGATTCTTTGTTCAAACTGGCCACTGTGGTCGACGAGGATGGGGAGCCCTGTTTGGACGCTGAGGGTAATCCCGAGGTCGGGCAGATTTCTAGGTTTCCCATTCATTGGTGCTCGGTTCATTACGACCATGGTCCCGGGCACTACCATACTCCTGCTAGGGGTATGAGTGTCGAGGATAAGGAGGCTTACAACATCCTAAACAAGTTTGTTGATGGCTTCTTTCCAGCTCGGTGGGTCACTAGGGAAGGGGACAAAATTCTTGACGAGGATGGCTATCCGACGTTCGAGGCGTGCCCTATTAATACCAAGGCGCTCGTCGAATGCCAATCCTACGGGCAGGCCGTAGATCTCCTAGGTTTCTTTCTTTACTCTTATTGTTATTCCTTTTTAATTGGCTTTAATCGTACGTAGCTAACCCTAGTTTGCTTCCCTTGTAGGTCACATGGTGGAACAACATGAAAGGTTGCTAAAGTTGACCCAGGACAAGAAGATAAATAAGAGACTGGTGAGACCGCAAAAGGCCACGTGGATGGGCCCGCCTGCTGATTCGGGAAGAGAAGGATCCAGTGGGTCCTTGGGTTCTCCCGATGCCGAGCGCCAAACTGCGCTGGTCAGCAGGAAGAGGAGTCGGCCAGAGGATGGAGCAGAAGCGATTGATGAGCCTGTTGCTGCCCGGGCTTTTGGCTTACCGCCTTGCTTTATGGAGAAGGACTTCTTTGAGGGGTTTCCCCTTATCGTGTCTGACAATGAGGCCGACATCATCAAGCGGCTTGACAAGGAAGGTCGGAGGAAACACCTTACTGCTAGTATGGTCGGAGTGGTAAAGATGGTCGAGATGGTTGTGGTCCTCGCGGGGGAAGTGTGATACGGTGGGAGAACTGACTTGGGATTTTGCGTTTGTGTTCGCAAATGTTGCGGTTTATCAAGAGTCGCCACCGACTTTTTATTTTATCCTAAGGAAAGGTCAAAAAGCACAGGAAAGACCTTTGAGATATTTTCGTGGGTTCGGGGGGTAGATTATGAAAAGGGAAGGTGCTAGCACCCTTTTCATCCATGGTTATCCATGGGCTCTTAGATACTTGTTTTATATCACTTGCTTTTGTTTGAATGTGCTTGTGTGTGTGGTTTTGAAAAATGTTTTGAAAAAGATGCCTTGTCTAGGCAACCTTTGTAACAAATCTTGTTTGAATGTTTTACAAAGGTGTTTGTCTTTTTGAAAAGATGTTTCAATGTTTTTGAAAGTTTGTTTTGAAATTGTGTTGAGATGTGTGTTTGAAAGTAGCAAGGATGTTTTGCAAGATTTTGATCAAGTAACTAAGAGTTGTCTACCCTATTTTACTCAAAGATCTTTCTTATGTTTTTAACCCTTTTAACAGTGTTGTTTCACCATTGTGTTTGATGAACAACCTTGCGTTAGGATGCTTAACGGCACAGGCGCGGGTCATCGTATAGACCATGATAGCAATTATGTCAAGTATCTTTGGCAATTTTCCGAGGGACTAGATCATTTTGTATAGGCAACCAAGATAGCGTCATCGAGGGACTATGATCTTTTGTTTTATTTTTGTTTTGCCAAAGTATCCAACATGGATACCATGGCCATTTGTTTAGGCAACCAAGTGGAGATACCCTAAGGGGTGCATGTGTGCAAAGTGTGTTTTATTGCATGCATTTGTCTTTGATTTTTAGGTTGTCTAATTGTTGATTTTATCTTTCCATACACGCCTAATTACTAGCATTTGTACAAAGTAAATAAAATGCAGAAAGATAAAATCCTACGCTATTACAACCATATCGAAAGGCACAAAAAATATGAAGGAAAAAAATAAGATAAAAGTAAGAAAAATGAGTGTCTTTCGACCCAGGCAGTAGCAGCCTTCGATTTGCATTCTGTTGGTCTCCTTCGATTGGGGCCAGCACCAGTGAGGTTATGTCCTTCGACTGGCTTGGAAGTCAGTGTATGGCGAAGCCTTCTGGTTCTGCCTTGTTGTCTTCTTCGACTGGAGGTTGAAAGCAGTGAGGGAATGCCTTTTGATTAGGGGCTGGAAGTCAGCGAAGGCATGCTTTTCGTTTGGGCCTAGAAGTCAACATGGTTTTCCTCCTGGTTGTCTCTTTCATTTGACCTGGAGAAAGAGGGTAGAAGCCAGAAGCTTCGTTTCCTATTTCTTGTTTCCTTTTTCTTTCATTTCAAGCATTAAATGGCAACATGGCCTGAGGCAATGCTAGTATTTGTCTTGTAAACAATTTAATAGTTAAAGCAAGTTCAGGTAAACAGAAAGAAAAAACGAAAGGGTTTAGCTCTGAAAATATATTAAGTACGTGGAAACGAAAAGAACCAAAGTTTTATGTACATGTTTTGAAATGAAAGGGAAGATTATTCACATACTATGCCATGAAACTAAAGGTTCAAGGGTAAGAGTGACTTACCTTGCTTCATGCCTTGAATGGATGTGGGATTCGAACTTGAACTGCTACCTGGACATTTCTGGAATTCGAAGAGTAGTCACAGGGGGTTTGCTTTTGGTTCGAAGAGTTGTCACAGAAGGTTGTCTTTGAGTTTGAACAAACTTCTATGTGTGAGGTGTTCTTCAGAATCGAAAGAGGTGAGTGTTTGGGATTCTGGGTTTTTTTTTTATTTCTCAAGTGTTGATGAACTTGAGAGTTTTATTGTATTTGAGAAAATTTGGGGGATTCGTTCCTCTAGTCCAAAGATCCTCCCTTAGCTTTGCATAAATTCCTCTATTTATAGAGAAAAAGAATGGACATGTTTTCAACAGCCAGCCTTGCAAAATAATAAAATAATAGGTAACATGAAAGTACATGTGGGGGGCCTCTTGGAAGTTGGGGTGCAGAAGATGTGACTTTGGCCTCTAACGTTGCTTGTGCTCAGACCAAATTCAGGTTGAAAGCTGCTTTTGTGATAAAGTACTCTCTATGAAAAGAAAGAGTATGTAGCCTTTAACCAAGAATAGTAGTATCTAAAAGACAAAGTTTAAAACCCTTGTACAAGCTTCTGACTATGTAAAGATTTAGACGCAATATAGCCTGGCAAACGAGATTTGGTCTTGTGTCGAATGCAAGAGTGAGATCGAAGCACACCTGTTCGAAGGAAGCCTTTGCCTCAGTCGAAGCTTGTGGTCGAAACAAACTTACTCGAAGGAAGCTAATGCCCAGTCGAAGCTTGGATCAAAGCAAACATATTGCCCAATCGAAAGCTCGTGTTCGAAGGAAGCATGTTGCCCAGTCGAAGCATGTGGATCGAAACAAACATAAAGGGAGTCATTGCCTTGTGTCTTTTTAGCATGAGGGAAGTTCCTGGCTTCTGAATCGAATGGTGTTCCTTCAAGGGAAGCAAGAACTTAGTCAAATCTTATATGAAGATATCTCTTGGCTCAAACGAAGCTTGTGAGAGGCAAAGTCTGCAAGAGGCCCTTTGTGCAAGTGGATTCGAAGGAGGTTTCAAATCCAAACGAAGGATGTACCCAAGTTGCATTTGAAGGAGGTTTCAAATCCAAACGAAGGATGTTCCTAAAATTGCATTCGAAGGAGGCTTTGAGTTCAAAATGAAAGACATACCCAAGTTGCATTCGAAGGAGGCTCTTGCTCAAAACGAAGGATGTAATCCAAGTTGCATTCGAAGGAGGTGCAAAGTCCAATCGAAGAATTTGCCTTGCAGGGGGCACATGTGGCCAGCAAGTCATGGCCTTTGATTGCAAGCATGCAGGCAGCACACTTGTCCAATCGAAAGGTTGAATTGAAGGAGACCTATTTTCCTCCAAATTTGTCAAAATATTTTTATCTGTTTTCTCCCTTCTTGGCAGTGTCCTTTTAATTTTGGTATTGGAAAATCCCAATGCACTTGTTAAATAAAACAATTATCATAAATAAAATAAATGAAGGAAAAGAATAAAAAAAAAGAGAGAAATGCAAACCTATGGGGGTGTTGACCCCTTTTGGAGGTATGACTGAAGTAATTTGGCCCAATAGAAGCTTGGTCTGTTTGACTTTCAGCGTTCACGTGTGCATGGTTGACTAGTGGGTATGGTGATCTGCGTGATCTGGCCATTAGATTGGTCTCTGAAGCCATGTGGCGCGCCAAGGTGTTGAGTGCATGGTAGATCACTGAAAGGTACGCTGCACAGGAATAAGTTAAAGAAAAAATTAAGAAATATGCAAGGGGACCTGGGAATCGAACCCAGGTCCCAGCGTTTACCCATTACACATTCAGCCATCTGAGCTACGCGCGCACGTTGTATTGGAATTGGCCAGCGGATAACATAACACGACACAACGCTTAGTGATGTCCATCGCGCGAAAATTCAAACGTGCCTATTATCAGGGGACACGTCCTCCTTCTTCTTCATGTTTCCTGCAAATAAAACATGGATAGCGGGGGTTTTAAACCCCCACTAAATGACACGTACAAAAATAGCGAATAGAACATCGTTGATCATAAATTGAGCGCGATGCGTGGAATTAGTTCGTATGAAGCTTCTGATTCCAATGGTGTAGGTTAGGACGGCCAATTTTTCCATGGGAAAGAAACCCCAATTTCGAGCTTATGAAAACCTAGAAAACATCCATGGCATATTTCGCTACAGGCAGGATTAGTTCAATTCAATGGTACTATAAGCTTCAGTGAGTCCATATTAGTGTAAAACAATCATTAGAATGTATGAAAAATGCGTGCAAATCAAAATACGAATATGCAAATGTTCATGAACAGGGCGACTTCGTGCTACCGTTTCTCTGCGTGTGGGGATGTGATTTTGATTGAGAAAGCTTCCTAGTTATCCCAGCAAGCCTTTGGAATGGTTCTTTTGCCTTGAAACACACTCTAGCTATGAAATCAGATTTGAAGTTTTTGTGTAAAAAATGAAAATTGGTTCTTTGAATTTGGGCGCAGCTCTCTTCTTTTGTGCATTAGGGTTGCAATATGTATATGTATGTGAATGTTTTAGGTCAACAAAACAAGCCCAACGTCCAAGTTTTAATGCCTTTGAATTTTTGTGATCTTCCATGATTTTTTCAATCTTTTTCATACCTTTCTCATGCCAATCAATGAAGATTCTTGCCTTTTTAGTGATGCACGAAATATTTGCTCCATAAAGAGTGAATTAGCTGCACAAAAGATTTAAAACACATGATTTTCTATTTTTGTCATATTTTATTTTAATTAAATGAACTAATAATAATAATAATTCAAATAATTAATAAAAAATGATAAAATAACTCCCTTTAAAGTCAATGGGTCGTTCATAGCCTTTGGGTGATGATTCTTGGAAGAAATTGTGGCCCATTAGCAATTTTGAGGCATTTGAAGCAAAGTTGACTTTTCAAAATTCCCAAAAATTTCCCAAATTCCACAAGGCATATCTTGCTCAATTTTTAAGCTTTGATCATGTTCTTGGACATTTTGGAAAGGTCTTGAAGTCCTCTAACCAATGCCTTTGGTACCATGTCATTTTGATTTACCAATCTCAAGTTATGGTCCTTGACTTAAAGTCCCTTTTTGTTGACTTTTGAAAATGACCTATAATGTTAAAATTGATAACTTTTTGTGAGAGCATTTCTTGGACTTGAAGTGTGAAGATGAGTTGTAGGAAATGTCATTCTCTTCAAAATGAGCTTTGGATGGAATTTTTCTGATAAACCATGTGGAAGTTATGCCTTGGTCAAGTTACAGTTGACTTTTTCAACTGTCCAAAAATGGAAACTTTTGCATCTTGAGACTTTTTGAGCCATGCTTTGAGAATCATGATCAAGAATTGATCAAATGATGTTTGTGGCTTCAAAATAAGATGTTGACCAAAAATTTGGACTTTTGACTGTCAAATGACCATTTTGCCCATGCAGTTGACTGTGGAGCAATTAGGGTTTTTGACAGTGCAACTTGGTGCTGTGAGTCTTGAAACCTTGAATCTGGATGCTTGACAATGTTTATAGGCATGTGGGACTTGTTTGGACCCTTGGAAACCTCAACTTCTTTGTCAGAACCAAAACCCTAATTTTTGACTGTTAGAAGGCCATTGAACTGTGCAACCCTTGAGGGCTTTTGAACCTTTGACTTGGCAAATCTTGAAGAATATGGGAGGGAAAATTTTGGGGTACAACAGTTGCCCCTGTTCAATCTTCTTAGACCTGAGGATGTAGATTGGCTGGCGTGCCTTTTGTAATCCGAAGGTGGAAGATGATTGAACACTAGAGTGCCCAGAAATTTACGCTCACATAGTAGTGTGATGGTGGGAATGGGCTTATAGATGACATTTGGAGATTGATCGCATAAGAGATTCCTTAGCGAGAACTTGCGTAACTGAAAAAGAAAATGATTACCTGGCCTGTTACAGGAGCTGGTCTTCAAACTCTTTATATAGACGCACCCTGGTTGGTTACAGGAATCAGGTCTGGAGCTTCAAAAGGTGATGAATGAGTCAGGGATGGTTACTACCTCAACGGAATGATGAGAGAGCCTGGGGTGATTACTACCTCAACAGTAACGATGAGAGAATCTGGGGAGATTACTACCTCAACAGTAACGATGAGAGAATCTGGGGCGATTACTACCTCAACAGTAACGATGAGAGAATCTTGGATGTCTTCTACTGAGTCTTTATCAGGAAAATCTTTAGGAATCGATTTAACTGGACTAGAGAAGGCCTTTGACTGGATAAGAATCAGAAAAATCTTTAGGAATCGATTTAACTGAACCGGACAAGGTCTTGGAATCTTCAACTGGATAAGAATCAGGGAGATCTTAGGGTCGATCTGACTGAACCAGAGAAGGCCTTTGACTGGATAAGAATTAGAAAAATCTTTAGGAATCGATTTAACTGAACTGGACAAGGTCTTGGAATCTTCAACTGGATAAGAATCAGGGAGATCTTAGGGTCGATCTGACTGAACCAGAGAAGGCCTTTGACTGGATAAGAATCAGAAAAATCTTTAGGAATTGATTTAACTGAACCGGACAAGGTCTTGGAATCTTCAACTGGATAAGAATCAGGGAGATCTTAGGGTCGATCTGACTGAACCAGAGAAGGTCTTGGAATCTTCAACTGGATAAGAATCAGAAAAATCTTTAGGAGTCGATTTAACTGAACCAGAGGAGGTCTTGGACATAGCTGAGAACTTAACTGGATCTTTCCTGAAAGGTAAAGGTCAGTCATATGCAATGCATGATATGGATCGAGCAATGATGTTCTCAACATAAATGAGATTGTAAGGTCATGATGCGTACGTGCATGCTATAATGTATAGAAATGCGATGTTTATGAATGTATGTTTTTGTCTAGGAAAGTAAATCCTTGACGGGTGCCGGGAAGTTGAATCCTGAGCTGATGTTGGAGAATAGTGCTTTGTTGTTTCCGCTGGGGATGATAGTTGCAAGAATACCGGTAGGAGAAGATAACTCCGTTGGGGAATAGTCTTGGCGAAGAGATTATTCTGCGGGGAATAATTACTCTAGCGATCTTGCTGGGGAACAGTACTCTGTGGGAAGAGAGGTACTTTGCTGGGATGATGATAACTCCACTGGGGATACCATTGTTATGTTGGAAGTGTTAATAGACTTTGCTGGGGATAAGAAGACTTCACCGAGGATGATATTTCCATGGCTTTTGGCTGAGGATAACCCAGTTATATCCTGGTAGGGAAATAACCTTTGAATAAAGCCGGGGACGCGTTCGGGCTCTGTAGGGGGGAAGCTTCCAGAATCTACTGTGGATAAGCTTCCTGTTGGGGAGATGATTTAACCTTTCCTGGGGAAATCTTGATTGGACTCTCCTGGGGAAATTTTGAACTATATTGGGGAAGTGACTCCATTGAATGTTTGATATACCGTCGGGGAACAATCTTTAGGTCAAGACTGCCGGGGATGCTTGTTTAAGAATATCTGTATATCGTGCTGGGGAATGTTGAGATCTGCGGGGGTACCCAACTTCCTTAAGGCTGATAATAGCTTTGCTTGGGGAGAGTGCACTGACTTGCTGGCTCACTCTCTGGGGGGTTAAGATATACTGGTTGTGTTCTTCAGCTGAACATACCTTGATACCTTGATGGACAGAGCAATTAGATCGCTTAGACAACTCATTATTGCCCCTGTTTCTAATGTTACCTGTAATTAATCCTTTGTTTCGTATGCAAATATTTATGAGTTAGCAATTATCGTCAAATGCATATATCACAAATTGAACCTTGGACGTTCTTCACAAAACAAAACAGAAAAGGAAAACAATTGGCAATTTTAACTGAAAAGTGTATTTATATTGATTTTTGAATTTGCCTGTAAAATAGGCGTTTATGTACAAGAAGCTAACGTCCTAGTAAGAGAACGCCGCCGAACAAAAGAGTTTATACAATTTGTATAAAGGGAAAATAAAACAGCTGTGCGAAAAGAATAATCCCACTGGGTTCCAACTTTGCTATCGCCTTTATATCTTCGAGCGTCTCATCACTTGATGACCTAGTCGAGGATGAAGCTGATTGATCGATGCCGTTTGAACTTGATGTTGATACTGGATTCTGGATGCAAGGTGATCCAATGAGACATAGTATTACGCTTTTATCCCTAACTTTTGCCTGGACCATCCTTTCGGGTTTTCAGTCCACCGGGATACCCATTTTTGCCCAAGCCACCTTTTCAGGTTTTTGACTTGCCGGGTTTACAAATTTTTTCATTTCATCCCTTCATTTTGCCCGAACCCTTTTGGTTCGCCGGGAAGCCCTAATTTTTGCCTAGGTATGTCAACCTAGCGGGTCTTTTTTTTCATGCGTAGTATCTTTTTACTATGTCTGCATTGGCGGGGTGAGGAAGGTCGTCACCGTCCATGGTAGTTAGAATCATGGCTCCTCCTGAGAACACATGTTTAACCACAAATGGCCCTTCGTATGTAGGGGTCCATTTGCCCCATGGGTCACTCTGAGGAAGGATGATATGCTTGATTACCAGATCCCCAACTTGATACTCTTGTGGTCTGACCTTTTTGTTAAATGCCCTGATCATCCGTTTTTGGTACGTCTGACCATGAAAAATAGCAGCAAGTCTCTTCTCGTCAATTAAGTTTACCTGATCAAGTCGTGTCTGGATCCAATCATCTTCATTCAGGTCTGCATCCTTCATTATCCGGAGAGAGGGTATCTGCACTTCGATCAGTAAGACTGCCTCCATACCGTAGACCAAGGAGAAAGGAGTTGCCCCGGTTGACGTCCTTGTTGAGGTACGGTACCCATGAAGAGCGAACGGTAACATCTCGTGCCAATCTTTATAGGTCACTGTTATCTTCTGCACAATCTTCTGATATTCTTATTTGCTGCTTCTACAACCCCATTCATCTTCGGCCGGTAGGGAGAAGAGTTGTGGTGTTGTATTTTAAATTGCTCGCAGAGCTCAGTGATCATCTTGTTATTGAGATTGGTACCGTTGTTTGTAATGATTCTTTCAGGGACGCCGTATCGACAGATCAGGTTATGCCGAATGAACCGCGCCACGACATTCTTGGTTACAGTGGCGTAGGAAGCCGCTTCAACCCACTTTGTAAAGTAATCAATCGCTACTAGGATGAAGCGATGCCCGTTGGATGCCATAGGTTTAATCTCACCGATCATATCTATGCTCCACATTGCGAACGGCCAAGGTGCTGTCAAGACATTCAGAGGAACTGGAGGAACGTGCACCTTGTCTGCGTAAATCTGGCATTTATGGCATGTCCGAGAGTGTTGGTAGCAGTCGGCTTCCATGGTGGACCAGAAATACCCTGCCCGAAGGATCTTCTTTGCCATAGTATGTCCACTAGAATGCGTCCCGAAGGTACCCTCATGCAGCTCTGTCATGATCCTTTCTGCTTCAGTCTTATCCACACAACGCAGTAAGGTCGAATCATGGTTTCGCTTGTACAGAATGTCGTTGCTAAGGAAGAACTTTGCCGCGAACCTTCTTAGAAACTTTTTGTCATTGACAGAGGCACCTTCAGGATACTCCTGGGCTTCCAAGTATCTCTTCACCTCATGGTACCAAGGCTTCTCAGTCACCAACTCAGTCTCAAGGTCACAACAGTATGCCGGTTCGTCCAGTTTCCAGATAATGATCCGGGGAGCCTCATTGTCCCATTTGACCTTGAACATGGAAGACATCGTGGCTAACGCGTCCGCCAGCTGATTCTCCTCTCTCGGAAAGTGTTCAAAGGTTATCTCTGTGAAATGGGGGATCATTGTCAACACACATTCTCTGTAAGGAATAAGATTCAGATGTTTCGTATCCCACTCTCCTTTGATTAGATTGATCACGAGAGCGGAATCTCCGAAGACACTCAGATACTTGATCCTTAGATCGATCGCAGCTTGAAGACCCATGATGCATGCCTCATACTCCGCCATGTTGTTGGTGCAGTTGAAACATAACCGGGCAGTAAGTGGAGTATGGGTGCCTTGAGGGGATATGATCACAGCGCCGATGCCTTTACCCAAAGCATTGGAGGCTCCTTCAAAGTGCATATACCATCGGGATCCTTCCTCAGGTCCTTCATCCGGTCCAGGTACTTCGCAATCAGTCACTATCATGATGCTTTCGTCCGGAAACTAGAAGTTCATTGACTGATAGTCGTCTACTGCCTGATATGCCAAGTGGTCTGCCAATACACTTCCTTTGATGGCTTTCTGAGTGGTGTATTGGATGTCGTATTCTGTCAAGATCATTTGCCACCTTGCTATTCTCCCAGACAGAGCAGGCTTTTCAAATATGTACTTTATAGGATCCATCTTTGAGATTAATAAGGTAGTGTGAGTCAGCATATACTGTCTCAGCCGGCGAGCAGCCCATACCAAAGCGCAGCAAGTTTTCTCGAGCAGTGAGTATCGGGTCTCACAGTCGGTAAACTTTTTGCTAAGGTAATAAATGGCATGCTCTTTTCGGCCAGACTCGTCATGCTGCCCCAGCACACACCCCATTGAGTTGTCAAGTACTGTCAGGTATAATATCAGAGGTCTCCCTTCAACCGGTGGCATAAGAATGGGTGGTTCTTGGAGATACTCTTTGATTCTGTCAAAAGAGGCCTGACATTCATCGTTCCAACGTACTACCTGATCTTTCTTCAGCAGCTTGAAGATTGGTTCACAGGTAATAGTTAGGTGTGAGATGAATCGGGCAATGTAATTCAGGCGTCCTAAAAAGCCTCTGACTTCTTTCTCTGTCTTGGGAACTGGCATCTCTTGAATGGCTTTAACCTTGGCAGGGTCCACTTGAATACCCTTGTCACTTACAACGAAGCCTAGCAACTTTCCAGATCTTACCCTGAAGGTGCACTTGTTCAGGTTCAACCTCAGCTTGTACAGTTTCAGACGGTCAAATAACTTCTGCAGATGATCAAGGTGTTCCTCCTCAGTTTGGGACCTTGCAATCACGTCGTCAACATACACTTCTATCTCATGATGGATCATGTCATGAAATAAAGCAACCATGGCACGTTGGTAGGTTGCCCCAGCATTTTTCAACCCGAATGGCATGACCTTGTAGTAGAAGGTTCCCCACTGAGTAACAAAGGTAGTCTTTTCCATGTCTTCAGGAGCCATCTTGATCTGATTATACCCTGAAAAACCATCCATGAAGGAAAACACCTTATGCTGAGCAGTATTGTCAACTAGAACATCAATGTGAGGTAGAGGGAAGTCATCTTTGGGGCTGGCCCTGTTCAGATCCCTGTAGTCGACACACATTCTAACCTTACCATCTTTCTTTGGTACCGGCACTACATTAGCAACCCACTGAGGATAAGAAGTCACTGCAAGAAACCCGGCATCGAATGGCTTCATAACCTCGGCTTTAATCTTCTCAGATATCTCTGGACGCATACGGCGGACCTTTTGCTTAACCGGAGGGCAGTCTTCCTTGGTAGGAAAATGATGGACCACAATGTCGGTATCCAACCCAAGCATGTCTTCGTAGGACCAGGCAAAGATTTCCATGTAATCATGTAACATCTGAGTCAACTGTTGCTTCACGCTGAGCTCTAGGTTGGCACCAATCTTGACTTCCTTCCTATCTGTGTCAGTACCCAGATTTATTGTTTCCACCGGCTCTTCATGTGGTTGAATTGCCCTCTCTTCCTGGAGTAACAGTCTTGCAAGCTCGCCAGGCACTTCGCAATCATCTTCACCTTCGTCTTCGGCTAAGTTGATGGGATTTTCGAAGTCATAACTGGCAGTAGCAGAGTCGTTACCAGTGAGATCCAGAGTGGATTGAAACTTGTATGGGTGAGTGTGTGTAAATACAGCTGTTTTGCAATATATAAAGAAAGGAAAGAAAGAAAAGGAGCATAAGATTTGAAATGCGAGAAAACGTCCAAGGTCTTTATTCATGATATATGAAATGACAATTAATATGCCCTCACAAATGAAGCCACGATGCCCCGGGTAAGACACCGGGCCATAAAGTTTTAATTCATTGTTTATTACAAATAACAAAAACAAAGGAGTTTATTACTGCGTAACAAAAGTAACAGGAGTATGATCTTTAGCAGTCCAATTGGTCAATCCACCATCAGTCGTCGGGTAGATCCAGCTATCAAACTCTGACTCTTCCACTTCATCTTCATCCCCAATGGCATTCACTCCTGGATTGGTGATGAGCACAGGAGGTCTTCTGGTTCTAGCTTTGCGCACAGCCTTCTGAGCCTCTGCAGTAAAACCCAGTCCAAACTTGTCAGTTTTTGGTGTAAAATCAGGGAGCCTTCCCCAGTTAGCACATTCACTTTTCTTGATTACAGCCCGGGCGTCCTTCAAGGAAGCCATCTTCAATGGAAAGTCCTCTTCAATCACTGCTTCTGCTGCTGCCAATGTTGGAGGTACCTCTTCAAAATGCTGAAAGGGGGTTTCAATAAACTCCCCATCCATCTCAATATATCGGAAGGAATTCAAGTGACTAACCATATACTCCTCCTCTCCCTGCACAGTGACAATCTTCCCTCTGACGGGGTACTTGAGCTTCTGGTGTAGGGTAGAGGTCACTGCCCCAGCTTTGTGAATCCAAGGTCGACCCAGTAAACATGAATAAGATGGACGGATATCCATCACATAGAAAGTTGAATCGAATAATTGAGAAACCACACGAATAGGAATGTCTACCTCTCCATGAACCATCCTCTTAGAACCGTCAAAGGCTCTAACAATGATGTTGCTAGGTTTCAGCTCCAGGCCCTCACAATCCAACCGGTCTAAGGCCTTTTTGGGTAGCACATTCAGGGAAGAACCGGTGTCCACCAGCACGTGCGCAAGAGTAGTGCCCCTGCATTCAATAGAGACATGTAGGGCGTCATTGTGGTTCTTTCCCTTAGCAGTAAGGTCAGCATCCGAGAAATCCAAACCATTGTCGGCTGTCAAATTGGCTACGCAATCAGTAAACTGGACTACAGATGTCTCCTGTGGCACGTGAGCCGTCTTGAGAAATGAAATCAAGGCCTTAGCATGGGCCTCTGAGCACAGCAGCAAGGAGAGCATAAAGATCTTGGAGGGGGTATGCCCCAGCTGCTCAACAACATTAAAATCGCTCTTCTTGATTATTTTGAGAATTTCCTCCATTTCTTGCTGGGAGGCTTCAACATTCACAGACTTTGGTGCCTCCATCTGGGCAGGCTCATCATCAATCCCTTTGCCCCGAGCATTAGATGACTCGGCAGCAGGGGAAGCAACTTGATCAGAAACGGGAGCAGGTGCACTTGCAGGTGTTATAACGAGAGGTCTTCGAATAGCTGGTGGTGCAATGTCAGGCGAGAAGAGCCTGCCACTGCGGGTAAATTTGGCTGGACCAGTGATATTGCTGATGCTGGTGCCAGTGTTGAACTCTTGCTTTATTCCATGTACATATACATCTTCCCCATAGTGCCATGGGACAGCCTTATCTGATTCATAGGGGAGGGGCCCCGGAACAGTAATGACAATGGGTGCGACAGTCATGATTTTAACTGGCTTCCTCGGGGGAGCCTTGATTGGATTATTGAAAATTGTAACAACAGATACATCTTCCACAGAAACAAACGGAACAACGGTCTTCTTGAACAGAATCTCTCTGCTGTCCATCAGGCTTTGGATGCCTAACTTCAGCAAAGGACAACCAGAAAGGGAAACAGCACACAAAAGGCAACCTTCGCTACAACCCGGAAATAAACCGGCTAGCAGTAGGTTCCTCTTAAATGTCATCAGAGGAGTAGCTACATCATTCACAGAAACGGCATACACATCTTCATCAACGACATTCACTCCATGCTGGGGCATAGGAGCAGTCACCACATTTGGCCTCTCAGGCGCTTCAAATTGTATCTCCTTTGCGTCAATAAGGTCTTGCACCTTATTCCTCAAGGCCCAACAGTCATCAGTGGAATGCCCCAGGCTATCGGAGTGATAAGCACAGCGGGCATTTGGATTGTACTTGGGAGAGGCAGTATTCACAACCTTTAGGGCTTCTCTGACAGCCACCAAGTTGGTGGATAGCAACTGCGGCAAGATTTGTGATAGGGTCATACTCAGCCGGGTAAACTCTCTTCTAGGTCTTTCAGCCCTTTGTGGATTGGTTTGCCGAGGAGCGGCAGCAGGCTTAGCAATCACCACCGCGTTGACAGATTGGCGGTGCTCTGGTTTATCATGTCTTCTAGGCCCATATACAGCACTGGCCTCCCTCTTAAAGGGTTTCTTCTCAGAACTCGAAGACGCACCCTTCTGAATTTTATCGGACTTCATTCCAGCCTCTATCCTCTCCCCAGTCAGAATAAGGTCAGTGAACCCTGCAGATGAATTACCGATGATATGATTGAAGAATGGCCCGGAGAGGGTCCCCAAGAACATATCTACCAGCTCACGGTCAGTCAACGGAGGCTGCACCCTGCCAGCCAGATCCCTCCACTTCTGTGCATACTCTTTAAAACCTTCGCTTGATCCTAGCGACATACCCTGGAGTTGGGTACGTGTAGGAGCAAGGTCGGCATTATATTGATACTGCTTATAAAAAGCAGTAGCCAACTCCTCCCAGTTACGAACCTTGGTCCCATCCAGATGATAGAACCATTCGAGATAAGTCCCTGAAAGACTCTCCTGGAAGAAGTGGATCCACAAATTCTTATCCACAGTGTACGGCTGAATCTTCCGTACATAAGATTTGAGGTGTAGCTTGGGACAAGACGCCCCGTCATACTTGGTGAAAGATGGTGCCTTAAACTTGTGAGGAATGATCACACCAGTAGATAAGCCCAAATCTCCGAAATCCAGCCCAGACACTTGTTGGATCTCCATGGCGTTCAGTCTGTCTTCCAACTGCTTGTATCTGTCTTCAGCCGGAGGATATTGTTCCTCATTGAAGTCAGTCTCGTTGTCAGAGACTACCGGACTAGGACCTTTTCCCCCTTGGGGACTGCTCTTGCCTACAGAAGAACCAGCTTCCTCATTCTACAGAGTGTTGCCAAACCTTCGGCCCGTGTTGAAAAGAACAGTTCTCTTCTTCTTCTTCTCCTTCTTCAGGAGTAAAGCCTTCAGCTCTTCTTGGCCTTGAGCCAAACCCATGATCAGCTCCTGAAATTGCGCGTTCTGCGCCTGAAGGGCCTTGATAGACATCTCGGTTGATGATGAGTCAGGGTTCATGATGCTGAAATAAACAGCGAAGAACAGTAAGCAACCTGAAAAGAAGAATACCTGTTATGCACATGATGAATGGAATGCGTATGATTTATGTTTTCAAAGACAATCGGGAATCAACTTTGTAAACCAAAAGGAACACACTTCATTAGATTCAACTTTGAAATTTAAATTGTTCAACAGGTTGCCCTTAGGCGTTACATAAAATGGAAATACTGAAAAGGGAAATAAAACTGTAAAAGAACATCCAGAGCTCATCATTGATCCCAGGGTCTCCTCTTCTCAGTACAGATGTAGTCGTTCAGAGCTCGCTCATTCTCCAACTGCTTTGTCAGCTTCTGGATCTTCAATTCCTGCTCATTGAACTTTTCCCGATACGAATCCCGTTCTTCTCGCAGTTGCGACCAAGACCTCCTTAATGTCTCATAATCAGTAGGTATCTGAGGAGGGAGGACAGTTGGAGGAGCCCCATCTTTGTCAGGATACTCAAGAATGACGGGTCTGACAGCTTCGTATGGCATACCTAACTTCTGAGCACGGATGCGAACCCATTTGCAGTAGGCTTCCATAGGTAGAGAAGTCTTTGGCCCCAACTCTTGTGGGTCAGCTTTATGAACTCTGTCCCAAGCCTTGATGAACCTACGACGCAGCTCGTCACTATCCACCTGAAACTCAAAACTGATGTGAGGCACCAACATCTCATGAGGCCCTGCTCTTCTGGCCCTTCCAAACTGACGGAGAGCTAGACATGGATTATATGAGATTCCTCCTTGAGTACCAATCAAAGGAACATTAGGGTATTCTCCGCAACGATCAATAACAGCTACCTCATCCAAACCTCTGAGAGTCCAAATGATGTCCTTATCAGTGAGAGACATTAACCTATGAGCCCAACCTCTTCCTTCTTGGTTCTTCAGCACGGACTTAGGGAGGTGCGAAATAAACCACCTCACCAACAAAGGGATACAACACCACAGGGTTCCTCGTCTTCGGGCAGTACGAGCATAAAGCTGTTGCAGTACGTCACCCAAGAGAGTGGGCACAGGATTCTGAGACATGAAGATCCTTATGGCAGTGACATTGATGAAGTTGTCAGGATTAGGAAACAAGACTAGACCATAGATTAAGAGAGCCAAGATGTCTTCATATTCCCTAAAGTCCAAGTCATTCCAGAAACTGTTTGCTTTACCAATCAGAAACTTGGCCAAGAAACCCTTAACTCCGCTTCTAGTCACCCAGTTGTCCATTACTTCTTGATGAGTCAAGGGGAGAGCTGCAGCAACCTCCTCAAGCCTGAGGGTCTTTTCCCAACCAGTGAAGGGAGTCTGATCCAAGATAGGGATACCAAGCAAATCAGAGAACTCTTCCAGGGTAGGGACCAGCTGGAAGTCTTGAAAGGTGAAACACTGGTACAGAGGGTCATAGAACTGGGTCAGGACACTCATCAACTGTTGATCCCGCTTTGCAGTGACTAAATTGAGAAGAGAACCATGCCTCTGGATGAAGGAAGTGGTGTTTGGAATTCTGCTAACCAACTCCTCAAGCAACTCAGGTGGGTGAACAAAGTTGAACCGGATAGTATTCCTTCGCATGGGCATCATGATGTCCTACAAAACAGAGCAAAGGTGAAACCCTCTTGTCTTTGAAATGGTCAGTCCTTATGCAGGATGCATGCAATGCTCATGATGTTATGATGTTATGATAAAGCACACCACAAATATTTACAAAAGCACACATGTAAGGCACACAAGTCACGCAAGACAAGCCCTTAAAGTTTAGGCCAGCATGAAGTCTAGGTATTACCCTCTTTCAGTTTGTTGGTTCATACCTGTCCTATCAAAAGTAACCGGGTTCTTAGAGGATCCCAATATCATTGACTACCCTCAATCGGTCATAACTCCAGCATCGTAATCTTTTCTTGCGGCCAGAACCATCACGAGAGTTTAGCCTCAATGGGCGTAGCGTACTGCTACTGTTCTAATGGCCAAGTTGTGTCATTTAAGGTTCTAAGGTCTGTTGGTGCTTAATGACTCCTCAGAAGACCCATATTCTCCTCGTTGCAACACAAGGGATATCGGTACAGACCAATGTGCCACACCAACGTAGCCACTGCTTCACCCATGTCGGTCTACGCCAGATAGGTCCCTCATAGCTTATGCTACCTAAACAGGGTATCCCCAGATCCGGGTTAGGATCTATGTAACTCCGATGCAACCCACAATTTAAAGCAAACAAGTTAAAACAATTGAAAACACAGTTATGAACTATCCTAAGGTACACCTCACTTTATAAAGAGTCCCCAGCAGAGTCGCCAGTTCTGTGATCGGTGGATCTGGAACTGACTGTTTAACGCTGGTTCGCGAAATGTCCTGGAAGCAAGAGTCGCCACCGTCTTTTATTTTCTCCAACATGGAAAGGACAAAAGCACAGAAAAATTCCTTATTGAGATTAGTTCTCGGTTCGGGAGGTAGATTTATAGAAAGGGAAGGTGTTAGCACCCTTTCTATCCATGGTTATCCATGGGCTCTTAGATACTTGCTCATTTATGTTTTCAAAAATGTTTGTTTGCTTTTCAAGGTGAGTGGGTTTGAAAAAGTTCCGTTTAAAATTTCAGTTCGACTATTATATCAGTCCTCAAGAGTGTTTGAAAAGTTGTTTTTGAAAGCTTTTTGCAAAGTGTCGGTGTGAAAAGAAGTTTTTTTGATTTGTTTTGAATTAGAGCAAGTATCTATGAGTCATCCACCTACCCTAAGGAATTAGTCTGTGTAAATGTCCTTAAGGTAGTGCCATCCCACCATTGAGGGGTAGGTAGCACCACCGTTGGAGGTGTTCGGGTCAATTCGTTGGTTCGGGACAGTGTGGTCACCAGAGCAATAGGAAGACACCTTAGAAGCTACCCCCATGCCATGTTCATGGACATGAGGACTTACTAAAACGTCCTCTACTCGACGACCACGTTTCGAGGGGCAAGGCAACAGTGAGGCGTACCCTAAGAGTGGTGTGTGAATTGTGTGTTATTTTCAGTTATTATTTGTCTTGATCATGCATTGAGTGTTCTACGCTTTGATTTTATTTTTGGCCATTCATTCTTTCATGCAAATTATTAGCAGTTAAAAGGTGCGGGAATTAAAAGTCCTACGCTATTACAAAGGCGCGAGTCTACAACGCCAAATTAAACAAAGACCCGAATTGAATAAATAAAATGCGGAAAAATAAATATCCTAATTAATCTATTACAAGGCTTTTGGGCAAGTACATAAATTTCACAAAGAAAAATAAAATAAACGCGCGAAGAGAAAATTATATTCGAAGGTGCGAGGGCGTTGGACCCTTTGAGGAAATTAAATCGAAATTATTAAATTAATTAAATTAAATAAAGGAAAGGACTTATTTTTTATGTTTTTTTGTATTTATGAAATTAGAGAAAATTAAATGGAATTAAAACCCTAATTCTAAACATTTTTAATTATTAAAGAAATAAATTCAAGTTTGACCTAATTTACATTAATTATTTACATGACATATTTATTTACAAAAAATAATTAATACTTAATAAATGGTAAAAAGAAAAGAAAAAGAATAAAAGTATTAAAATCCTAATTTCTACATTTTTTAGCTTATTAAAAAAACATTAAAATTAAACCTAAAATTAAAACTAAATTAATTAACAAAATTTATTTCCAAAATAAATATTAGTGAATTAAATAATAAACATATTTTACTTTTTGACTTTCTGATTTTTTTATTTTTGTGTTATAAAAATTTATTTTATGAATTAAATAAAACAATTATCATAAATAAAATAAATGAAAGAAAAGAATAAAAAAAAAAGAGAGAAATGCAAACCTATGGGGGTGTTGACCCCTTTTGGAGGTATGACTGAAGTAATTTGGCCCAATAGAAGCTTGGCCTGTTTGACTTTCAGCGTTCACGTGTGCATGGTTGACTAGTGGGTATGGTGATCTGCGTGATCTGGCCATTAGATTGGTCTCTGAAGCCATGTGGCGCGCCAAGGTGTTGAGTGCATGGTAGATCACTGAAAGGTACGCTGCACAGGAATAAGTTAAAGAAAAAATTAAGAAATATGCAAGGGGACCTGGGAATCGAACCCAGGTCCCAGCGTTTACCCATTACACATTCAGCCATCTGAGCTACGCGCGCACGTTGTATTGGAATTGGCCAGCGGATAACATAACACGACACAACGCTTAGTGATGTCCATCGCGCGAAAATTCAAACGTGCCTATTATCAGGGGACACGTCCTCCTTCTTCTTCATGTTTCCTGCAAATAAAACATGGATAGCGGGGGTTTTAAACCCCCACTAAATGACACGTACAAAAATAGAGAATAGAACATCGTTGATCATAAATTGAGCGCGATGCGTGGAATTAGTTCGTATGAAGCTTCTGATTCCAATGGTGTAGGTTAGGACGGCCAATTTTTCCATGGGAAAGAAACCCCAATTTCGAGCTTATGAAAACCTAGAAAACATCCATGGCATATTTCGCTACAGGCAGGATTAGTTCAATTCAATGGTACTATAAGCTTCAGTGAGTCCATATTAGTGTAAAACAATCATTAGAATGTATGAAAAATGCGTGCAAATCAAAATACGAATATGCAAATGTTCATGAACAGGGCGACTCCGTGCTACCGTTTCTCTGCGTGTGGGGATGTGATTTTGATTGAGAAAGCTTCCTAGTTATCCCAGCAAGCCTTTGGAATGGTTCTTTTGCCTTGAAACACACTCTAGCTATGAAATCAGATTTGAAGTTTTTGTGTAAAAAATGAAAATTGGTTCTTTGAATTTGGGCGCAGCTCTCTTCTTTTGTGCATTAGGGTTGCAATATGTATATGTATGTGAATGTTTTAGGTCAACAAAACAAGCCCAACGTCCAAGTTTTAATGCCTTTGAATTTTTGTGATCTTCCATGATTTTTTCAATCTTTTTCATACCTTTCTCATGCCAATCAATGAAGATTCTTGCCTTTTTAGTGATGCACGAAATATTTGATCCATAAAGAGTGAATTAGCTGCACAAAAGATTTAAAACACATGATTTTCTATTTTTGTCATATTTTATTTTAATTAAATGAACTAATAATAATAATAATTCAAATAATTAATAAAAAATGATAAAATAACTCCCTTTAAAGTCAATGGGTCGTTCATAGCCTTTGGGTGATGATTCTTGGAAGAAATTGTGGCCCATTAGCAATTTTGAGGCATTTGAAGCAAAGTTGACTTTTCAAAATTCCCAAAAATTTCCCAAATTCCACAAGGCATATCTTAATCAATTTTTAAGCTTTGATCATGTTGACATTTTGGAAAGGTCTTGAAGTCCTCTAACCAATGCCTTTGGTCCCATGTCATTTTGATTTACCAATCTCAAGTTATGGTCTTTGACTTAAAGTCCCTTTTTGTTGACTTTTGAAAATGACCTATAATGTTGAAATTGATAACTTTTTGTGAGAGCATTTCTTGGACTTGAAGTGTGAAGATGAGTTGTAGGAAATGTCATTCTCTTCAAAATGAGCTTTGGATGGAATTTTTCTGATAAACCATGTGGAAGTTATGCCTTGGTCAAGTTACAGTTGACTTTTTCAACTGTCCAAAAATGGAAACTTTTGCATCTTGAGACTTTTTGAGCCATGCTTTGAGAATCATGATCAAGAATTGATCAAATGATTTTTGTGGCTTCAAAATAAGATGTTGACCAAAAATTTGGACTTTTGACTGTCAAATGACCATTTTGCCCATGCAGTTGACTGTGGAGCAATTAGGGTTTTTCACAGTGCAACTTGGTGCTGTGAGTCTTGAAACCTTGCATCTGGATGCTTGACAATGTTTATAGGCATGTGGGACTTGTTTGGACCCTTGGAAACCTCAACTTCTTTGTCAGAACCAAAACCCTAATTTTTGACTGTTAGGAGGCCATTGAACTATGCAACCCTTGAGGGCTTTTGAACCTTTGACTTGGCAAATCTTGAAGAATATGGGAAGGAAAATTTTGGGGAACAACAGATGAAAATATGAAATGTTGGGCTTTCTGTTCTTCCACAATTCATATGGAGTCTTTTCCAGAATAGGTCTTATGGAGATTCTATTCTGAATGTAACACGCTGTGTTTATTGCCTCTGCCCAGAAGATCTTAGCAACGTTAGTCTTGTTGATCATGGTTCTGGCCATTTCTTGCAATGTTCTGTTCTTTCATTCTACAACTCCATTTTGCTGGGGAGTTCTAGGACAAGAGAAATCATGCAGAATGCCTTTGTCATTAAAGAATGACTCAAAATCTTTATTTTCAAACTCTCCACCATGATCACTTCCGACTTTGACGATTCTAAGATCCTTTTCATTCTGAACTTGGTTGCAGAAGGTGACAAACACAGAGTGTGACTCGTCCTTGTGTCTTAAAAACTTTACCCATGTCCATTTGCTATAGTCATCTACGATTACTAACCCATACTTCTTGCCACTGACTGAAGCAGTTTTAACTGGTCCAAATAAGTCAATATGCAGAAGTTCTAATGGCTTAGAGGTGGAAACAACGTTTTTAGATTTGAAAGCTGGTTTTGCAAACTTGCCTTTCTGACATGCTTCACACAGAGCATCTGAATTGAACTTCAGGTTAGGAAGTCCTCTGACCAGATTGAGTTTGTTAATCTGAGATATTCTTCTCATACTAACATGTCCCAATCTTTTGTGCCAGATCCATTGCTCATTGTTAACAGACAAAAGACACTTTACATTCTGACTTTTTAGTTCAGAAAGTTTTATTTTATAAATGTTGTTTCTCCTCTTTCCATTGAATAGGATAGTCCCATCTTTCTGACTAACAGCTTTGCATGAATTTTGATTAAAGATTATATCATAACCGTTATCACTTAATTGACTTATGGATAACAGGTTATGCATTAATCCATATACTAATAAAACATTACTTATAGAGGGAAAATTTCCATTACCTATTGTTCCAGAGCCAATGATATTTCCTCTCTGATTGCCTCCAAAGCCTACGTGGCCTCCAGGCTTAAGTTCCAGGATTTGGAACATATGCCTTCTTCTCGTCATGTGTCGTGAGAAGCCAGAGTCCAGGTACCATGATTGGTGTTTCTGCTTTGCTGCTAAAGATATCTGCCACATGTATTATTTTATCCTTAGGTACCCATATTTTCTTGGGTCCTGATTTATTAGTTTTACCAAAACTCTGGTTGAATTTTGGTTTGACAGAATAATTACTACTAGTATATTTAATGTCATGTGTGTGCCCATATACAAAGTGTGAATCAAGTGAAGTGTGTTTTATAACTAAATCCATGGCATTCTTTGGTGTAGGTACCTTACCTTGGTATCCTATTCCCTTTCTGCCATTTCTGCTAACTCCATAGATCATTGAAGCCATTTTACTTCTATCTATGTTTTTAGCTAGAAACTTCTGAAAGCTGTGATCATACCCCTTGATGATCTCATCAGCACTACTGGGAGTTTCAGGGATTGTTTCCTTCTGAGAGTTTTGCAATTGGTTTTCTAATTTTTAAATTTTATCTTTTAACTCAGAATTCTCCAATTTGAGACTCTCAGTCTTATCAGAGTCAGAAGCAAGATTCCTTTTCAGGTTTCTGAATTTGACTCTGATCTGCTGATATCTTTCCAGAATTTCATTTAGGCTTTCAGCTAGTTCAGCCTTAGTAAAGTTTATAGCAAAGTCAGGAAATACCTCTTCTGTATCTGATTCAGAGTCTGACTTAGAAGCTTCACTGTCTTATGTTATGTTTGCCATGAGAGCTATGTTTGCTCTTTCATCATTTGATTCTGAGTCAGCTTCAGATGTGTCAGAATCATCCCATGTAGCCATGAGACTTTTCTTCTTTTCCTTGCCAAACTTCTTTTTGGGCTTTTCCTTCTGAAGCTTTGGGCAATCACTTTTGTAGTGTCCTTGCTCGTTACATTCATAGCATATCAAATTCTGAATGAGCGCAAGAGCTTTAGTTTCTTTGACTTGAATGTTGCCTTCATGCGTCATTCTCAGAGAGTCAAACATATTCTTTGCAGTGTCTCTGTTTGATATCTTTTCATATTCTGAATAGGAGATGGCGCTGAGAAGAATTGTTCTGGCCTTGTGATGATTTCTGAAATCATGCTTTTGCTGATCAGACATTGCTTTCTTGTGATTCTTCTGACCACTTCCATCCACTGGGTGCGTGTATCCATCTGTCACCATGTCCCATAGATCAACATCATGGCCTAGAAAGAAGCTTTCAATTCTGTCTTTCCAGTAGTCAAAGTTTTCTCCATCAAAGACTGGAGGTTTGCCACTGAATCTGTCTCTTTCTTCATTGTTGTCATTGTTGATGTTTTGATGTGGTCCTGCCATTGTGTTTTTCTGACGCTGGATCTTGTACTGACACGGTTAAGTGTTATAAGCTCAGAACCAGGCGCTCTGATGCCAATTGAAGAAGTGAAAAACACAAGAAGGGGGGTTGAATTGTAAAACTTAAATCAGAAGCTTAAACAACACGGTATTTTTATCCTGGTTCGTTTGATCTCAAACTACTCCAGTCCACCCATCAAGGTGATTTCGCCTCTCTCCAACAAGGTCTTAATCCACTATAATCAACTGATTACACAACTACTTTAACAACTGTTAAAGCCTTCTTGAGTCTAACCATAGACCGGTTTATCTCAAGGAAATTCTCTTACAGATAAATGAACAAAAGTGTGTTTGATGTTTTCTAATAAAACTATATATCACAACTGTGATAATACACAATATTAAGCTTAGAATGAAACTGGATAGCTAATGCTTTTGAGTAGGCGTGGTTGAAAGCTTTAGCAAATTGTATGAGTGAGTTCGTTTACGTAGGCGTGTATATGCGTGAAGATTATTATCCTTTTATTTTCTCACATAGTCTTGTTTAAATAGCCAAGGAAGAGATACGTTGGTTGTCCATAAATCACTTTCAATGATAATAACGTTCTTTCCTTTTTGAGAAGATCTTGTCTTGGAATAAAGCCGTTGGTAATAAATCTGTCTTGAATGCTTAGTAACGCTGACGCTTCAGAGTCTTCTTTGCTTATGGTAATCAGAGTGTTCTTGGCTTTAACTGATTTTGACGCTTCTGAGTGTTGATGACTTGGTAAGGATCTTTGATCAGAGTCAGAGTATTTTATGTGCAGATTCTGGTCATCAGGCTTCAGCGTATGATCTGGTAACTTCAGCGTGTAACACATGTTTGATCTTCTGATGCTGACATATCTTCTGATGCTGATGTTGATACTGATCTTCTGATGCTGATTCCATCAGAGTTTCTGTAAATACACAACATAATTTTAAGTAGCATATATGTCTTATATATATATATCTTACAATTTATTTATTCTTGTATTTTGTTATCATCAAAACTCTAATTGAGGGTTGTAGAATCAAACTATGTTCTAACAAAAGTTTGTGCTTCGAGCGAAGATACCCTTTCGACCCCCGTGATGGTTCGACATATTTCGAAATGTGTTGATTGTGCGGTGTGGAGTTTGCATGTCGGGCGTATGACCTAGATCGGGGTCTGACGCTCACGGCGTGAACTTCCCATCACGAGCTGGGTGTTCTGCCATGTGGGTACTTCGACAGTGGAGCTCGATCGAGATGTCCCTGCCGGGCATTGGCGTTCGACTCATTGGGTGAACGACGGTATGCCCCTCGGTGGTTGGTAGGTCGGGTTTGTACCTTGACTCGCCTACGTGGTCGAGACTTTCCCTTTGTTGGCTAAGGGTGAATGTTCGACGTTAAAAGTCCATAGTGGTTGAGGGCTTTAGCTATAGTACTGTTTCAGCTTTTCAGCATTCCAGGGTCGTGGTAGTGGTTCTCCATTTAACTGCTCGAGATGATATGCTCTGATGCCTATAGCGCCCTGGATGCGGTAAGGTCCTTCCCAGTTCGCGGCCAATTTCCCTTCGCGGGAATCTTTCCGGTTTCTTCGCAAGACTAGGCTGCCGACCTGGAACTCACGTCTGATGACCTTGTCGTCGTGACGCGGGGCTACTCGTTGTTTCAAAGTGGCCTCGCGCAGGGCTTCCCTCGATCGTACTTCCCCGACCAGGTCGAGCTCATCCTTCAGGGCCTCGTCGTTCATTTCTTCGTCAAGAGGCATCTCTGTCCTCCTGGAGGGTTCCCTGATCTCTACGGCGATGACGACCTCAGTGCCATATGTCAGTCGAAACGGGATCTCGCCTGTCTTCGAATGGGGCATGGTGCGGTAAGCCCATAGGACGCTATGTAGTTCCTCGACCCACCCCCTTTTTGCTTCGCCCAGACTGCGCTTAAGTCCTCGCAGGATAACCCTGTTGGCGGCCTCGGCTTGCCCGTTGGTTTGGGGATGCTCGAATGAGGTGAAATGTTGTTTGGTACTGAGTTTGGTGACGAAGCTTTGGAAGCTTTTGTCGGTGAATTGGGTACCGTTATCTGTGATCAACGCCTGCGGGATTCCAAATCGGGCGAGGTCGTTTCGTTTGTAGAAGCAAAGGATGTTATGGGAGGTGATTTTTGCGAGGGCCTCGGCCTCTATCCACTTCGTGAAGTAACCCACGGCCATAATGAGGAACTTGTTATGGTACGTTCCTTGTACGAATGGTCCGAGGATAGCCATCCCCCACCAGGAAAATGGCCACGGGGATGACAATATATTCAGCTCGTATGGGGGAGCGAGATACATGTCGGCGTGCTTCTGGCACTTGTCGCATCTCTTGACGTGGTCTTTGGCATCCTGTTGCATTGTCGGTCAGTAGTACCCTGCTCGCAGAGCCTTCCTTGCTAGGGACTTTCCGCCCATGTGCTGGGCGTTAATACCTTCGTGTATCTCGTGCAATACCTTGGGGGCTGTGGATTCTTCGATTCACTTCAAGAGGGGGATGCAAAATCCCTTGCGATATAGTTTGTGCTCTATCACCACGTAGGATCACGCTCGTCGTTTGGTCGCGGATGCCTCTGTTCGGTCTGGAGGGAGTTCTCCTTTTGTCAGGAAGTTGAACACCGAGGTCATCCAGCACGAACTGTCTCCGATGGCGTTCACCTCGAACGGGATCGAGGTTTTTTCGATGCTCGGGCGGGATAGAGATTCTTGTATGAAGGATTTGTTTCCGCCATTTTTTCTCATGCTTGCGAGCTTCGAAAGTATATCGGCCCTTGTGTTTTGCTCGCGCGGGACGTGCGATATCTCTGCTCGGTCGAACTTCTTCATATACTATTTGACTAAGTTCAGGTATTCGATGAGGCTGTTATTTTTAGCCTGATAGCCTCCTTGGACTTGGGAAGCGATGAGTTGAGAGTCAGTGAAAATTTGTACTTCACGGGCACCTAGGTCCTCGGCTAATCTTAGTCCTGCGAGCAGGGCCTCGTATTCCGCTTGATTGTTAGAAGTTGGGAAGGAGAGGGTGTGTGAGTGCTCGGTCACCACACCTTCCTCGTTCTCTAAGAGGATCCCTGCGCCGCTTCCGGATGGGCTGGACGCTCCGTCGACAAAGATGATACACTTGTGCTCTTTCCCTGCGGGGGGTTCTGAGCGGTCATTTCTGCGACGAAATCGGCCAAAGCTTGTGCTTTTAGGGTTTTCCTGCTCTCGTACTGAATGTCGAACTCAGAAAGTTCCAAGGACCACTTTAACATTCGACCTGCCATGTCCGGTCGACCTAAGAGTTGTTTCACTGGCTGGTCAATTTGTACTATGATCGTGTACGCGAGGAAATAGTGTCTGAGTCTCCTCGCCGCGTTGACGAGGGCCAGAGCTACTTTCTCTATCTGTTGGTATCTGACCTCGGGACCTTGCAGTGCTTTGCTCATGAAATATACGGGTTTTTGTCCGTCGGGCGTCTCGCGAATGAGGGATGCGCTGAAGGCTCCGACCGAGACGGCCAGGTACAAGAACAAAGGTTCCCCGTTGATGGGTCGTGATAATACGGGCGGTTGAGATAGACTTTGTTTGAGATGGAGCAATGCCTGCTCACATTCCTCGGTCCATTCGAAGGCTGCTTCTTTGCGAAGGAGCTTGAAAAAGGGGAGGGCGTGCTGAGCGGATGTCACGATGAAGCGGGATAACAAGGTGAGCATACCGTTCATGACTTGTATGTATTTTTTCGATGTGGGTGTGGGAAGGTCAGAGAAAGCTCGACATTTGTCGGGGTTGGCTTCTATTCCTCGTTCTGTCAGGTAGAAGCCGAGAAATTTTCTCGCCTTGACCCTAAATGTGCACTTCTCGGGGTTAAATCTCATCTTGCATTGCCTTGCTTGAGCAAAGACTTCTTTGAGGTGAGCGGCATGGTCGGTGTCTGCTCGAGATTTGACGATCATGTCGTCCATATACACCTCGAGCATGTCCCCGATTTGGTTATGGAATACTTTGTTCATCATTCGTTGGTATGTTGCTCCTGCGTTTTTTAGACCAAAGGGCATTACGTTATAGTAATAGTTTCCCGAGCTGGTCATGAAAGCAGTGCAATGCTTGTCGCTTACGGCCATTGGGATTTGGTTATAGCCCGAATAGGCATCCATAAACGATAGTATTTTATAACCGACCGAGTTGTCGACCAACATATCTATGTTGGGTAAAGGAAAAGCATCTTTCAGGAATGCCCGATTGAGATCAGTATAATCAACACACATTCGCCACTTTCCATTATTTTTCTTGACAAGTACAACATTTGACAGCCAGGTTGAATATCGGGCTTCGGAAATAAAATTTGCCTCTAGGAGGTCTTTTATAGCTTTTTCAGCAGCCTCTGTTTTCTCTGGAGACTGCCTACGTCTATGTTGTACTACTGCTTTAGCGGCTGGATCTATGGCGAGACAGTGACAGGAGACCTTAGGGTCGAGTCTGGGCATCTCAGCGACGCTCCACGCGAATAGGTTCACATTCTCATGCAAGCAGGCTTTGATTTGCTTCCTTGCCAAGTCGGGGAGGCCGGTGTCGATCTTCACTCCTTTTCTTGTGTCCTCGCCGAGAGGGATGAGTTCGAAGTCCCCGTCCAAAATTGGTCGGAGGGGGACTTTCTCACCGCTAGGAGGTTCATTCTGGTCGAAGAGGGTGTCCAGGGATATTGAGTTGACCTCTGGAGGGGCTTTCTGCTCTTCTACCTTGACGGGCTATGTCCTCTTAGGTTTTGGTCATGTTGTTGCAGCTCTCTTGGCGAGCCTGGTACCGGTGTCGACCGTATCGCGTCCCTTGGATGCCACATTAAAACACCTTCGGACAGCTGCTAGGTCCCCTTGGATGGTGGCGACCCGTGCCCTCTTGGTGTAAAACTTCATCTTCAGGTGGACGGTAGAGGGTACTTCGGTCAGCTCCGCCTGTGTCGGCCTTCCTAGAATGCAGTTGTAGAGGGAAGGGCAATCAATGACGAGGAAATGCACCTTGACTTGCCTTGTTTCCGTATCCTCGCCGAACGTGACCATGAGCTCGACGTATCCCCAAGGTTTGGAAATCGATTCGTTAAAGCCCTGCAGGTCTGACCCCATGTAAGGTGAGAGGTGTGAGTCGTCGAGCTGTAGGGTTCGGAATAGTTGGTTGTACATTACATCGACGGAACTCCCTTCATCGACGAGGACACGATGTACGTCAAAGTTGGCCATTCTCGCTCTTATCAGCAGAGGAATGACCGCGTTGGGGGCCCTTCCGGGGAGCTCTTCGAGATAAAAGGTGATAGGTTCTGACCTACCCTTTACCTTTTCAAAGGTCACCGTCTGAGGAGGTGCCGTGTCGACCAATTCGTCCAGCTTCCTCTTGGTTGAATTTATGGTCAGGTCGTTGAACCCTCCACCATTGATGACCATGGCGGAGGGAAAGTGCTCCCATCTGCTGTGCATCGACAACGGTCCTTGCATGTGTTCGGGGACGTAGAAGTCCTCGGGTCTGGTGACAGAGAAGGCCGTTTGGATGGGGACCGACTCGTCAGATGGTCGGGCCTCCTCTTCTGCTTCTCTTGTCTCACGGGCGTCGCGACGAGGAGCGTCGTTTCGTCGATACTGGGCGAGCCTCCCCCCTTTTATGAGGGTCTCGATGGCGTCCTTGAGGTGGACACAGTATTCAGTTAGATGGCCATGGATCTTGTGGTACTGGCAGTATTTGCTCCTGTCCACCCCGGGTTTGGCAGGAGCTGGTCGGGGGCGCTTGACGCTGCCATCTTTGAAGTCTGTGCTTGCACACTCTGCTAAGATGCGCTCGCGGGAAGCTGTGAGCGGGGTGTACTCTGTGAAACGCCCTGAAGGCCCCCTCTGTTCTCGGATGTCCCGGGGTTTGTCGTCTTTCCTTTTTTCCCTGGTTCGTCGAGGAGGGATGGCTTCTTGGCGCGGGTTGCTGCTGGATCCGCGAGTCTTGGGGTCATGGGCTTTGTTGGCCGCTTCCCTTTCTTCATAGTCCATGTAGGCCCTGGCCTTCTCGAGGAGAGCATCAAACGTTCGGGGTGGTTCGATGCCCACTGCTTTCCTGAATTCTGTGTCGGGGAGGAGGCCCCTCTCCAGCAGGTATCTCTTCATATGGTCCGCACAAGGGACCTGGATGGCTTCGCGGTTGAAGCGGTTGATGAATTCTCTCAAGGTCTCATCCTGCCTCTGGATGATGGCCTCAAGCGCCGCTTCGGTCTTTGGATGTCACCGCGATGCAGTGAACGAGCTTATGAATTGGGTTTTTCAAGTTTCGCCACGAGGTGATTGACCCCGGGGCGAGACCCTTGTCCCAATCCATAGCCACTTTCCTGAGGGTCGTGGGGAACAACCGGCATTTGATCGGTCCCCCGACATTATGGTAGTGCAGCATGGCTTCGAACACGTCTATGTGATCGACCGGGTCGGAGACTCCATCGTATTCTTTCAGGTGTGGAGGTTTCTCCATGCCCGGGGGAATGAGCGCCTCCATGATAGCTTGTGATAGGGGACCGCGGGGGTCGTCCTCATCACTTTGTTCTGGGGAGAGGGACAGGGACCTGACGTATTATCGGTCACGATGGCCCTGGTCGTGCTGGACGTTCCTCGAGCGATGTGTCTGTTGATATGTTCCCCCATGTCTATCTCTGGAATGCCTTCGTTCTTGCTGTGAAGGGCCGTGGTCGCGCCTTCCGGCTTCGATGATTGGTTCTCTCTCCAAGGCGGGTCGCCGCCCTTGTGGTCGGGACGACGGGCTTCGAGAGATGCCCCAGTCTTGTCTCCGCGAGGGAGATCGGGGTCGTTCCTCCATTCTTCGAGGAGGTGGGGATTGAGGCCTCCTATGTCTCCTCGGGGGCCTTCAGTCTTCCTCTAGTGCTCTCAGTCTTTCCCCTTGGGCAAAGATGAGGTAGTTGGTCTGGTTGATTGCCGCGAACAGTGCTCTGGTCGTGGCATCTGCCTCGGCGGGGACAGGAACCTCATTGAATTGAGCGGCTAGATAGTTCGGGGGAATTGGGTTATCTTCTTCGAGTCGAGGAGGGACTGATGAAGACGAGGCCGTGGCTCCATCCCGGTAGTTGGAGATTCCGGGGATGTTGCTGCCGGGAGCAGTGATGTGGGCTGTGACGCCGACGTTGTTGACGGCGAGGTTATTGTTGGCCTCGATGACACGGGCATTCTAGTTGTCCTGAGCTTGGTCAGCCATGACGGTGGAAGATGGTTTTAGCTTTGGTCTTTGTATGTTTGTAAGACGGGGAAGCTTAGATTCCCACAGACGGCGCCACTGATCTTACCTGATCAGAGTTGGACCGCCACAGTTGGTTCGAACTGGATTTGAAAGAGATGGGGGGGGAGTACCTACAAGACACTCTGATGACAAAGTAAGCGATGCAATGAGCAGGTGAATTGTAAGTAGGTGTGTAAAGAATGAATACCTGACCCTCTTGAAATAGAGGGTATTTATAGCCCACAGCGCTGGGCCAAGGTCTCTTTATTGGACCGACCAAAATCGGCCCAACAAAGGGACTGCCAGGTTCTATGTGAGTAGTGGGGACCCGCACGTGGTCCCCTGCCTGGATGATGCTCTGTGAAGAATAAGGAAGAACGAAGACGCGATCTTCCCGGAGCTCTAAGAACTCTGAAGCATCCGGAGGGGCTGAGAGTCTGCCCTACAGGGAGGATGCTCGAGTAAGGCTCAGGTTGGGATGTCCTTGGTCGGGAACGCCTCTCGTCGCGGGCAGCGGCAGGCATAGCCGTATTAGTCCTACAACCCGTGACTGAATATGCTCGGGAGATCTGGTTCCCAGTATAGCACGTGGCACAGTTTGGATTGAGTCTTACTGGTGATTTGGCCCAATCCGAAACAAAATGTGTTCACATGAACTACTTGGGAGATTAGGTATATAAATGTACACAAAATATGACGTATTAAATACATAAGTAGAAATATGTAATTCCTACCATATAATTATCTTTTTACAAATTTTTTGTTTTGCATTTCGCTTTTCTTTTTGTTAATACTACTTTTACACAATCTCCTGAATATTCTAATTAATCGAACTTTGAATGTTCATCATATTATGGATATGATGGGTGAATTGATTTAATTTTCAATATTTTTTATTTTAAAAGTAAAAAATAACAATTAGAGGTAAAAAATTATTAGAGAAGCAATCTACTATAAAAAATTTTAATTTTTTTTAATTTAATAATTTTCTTAATCACATTCTTTGTATTATTTTCTTAAGCACTCCTTTCAATTGTAAGGTTTTTAATATTTTAATAGAAGACTTTTTCAGTTTTTCTGTTAAGTAGGATAGTAACTAAACTCACACACCTTAAACTATTTATTATTTAACTAATAAATCTATAATCTCTTGGATGAAGATTTATTCTCATAAGATAAAATAATCACTTATAACAATAAATCAATGTCGAGCTCAAATAATATGTAAATTATTATTTCAAGCACTTATATAAAATATATTCACATGTACTAGTTATGAGATAGTGTAGAAAAATGTATAAAATATGAGGTACTTCATATGTAAGTAGAAATATGTCATTTCTACCGTACTTTTACAAAATCTTTCTAAAATGTTTTACTTTCTATCTTAATTATTATTATTATTTTATTATATATTTATTTGTATATACTAGAACTAGAAAATATAGGTAAGGATTAGAGAACAGTATTTTTCTTTTAAATTTTATTATTCTTGTATTAGAGTGAGTAAAGTGTTTCACAATTTGAATTGGTGTTTGATTTATTTAAAATTGTTTGATAATATTGTAACACATTTGCTTATCCTCTATGCGAGAAGAGAATGATTAGAAATCTAATGAAGTCTCATAATTTAAGTGGTAAGTAAGTGTCAATCTTCGTTATGAAAAAAGGAAATCACTTCCATCATATCTACCTTACAAATTTTACTGGTTTCAAATTTATGAATATCGAAGAAGAAGTTGAGTAATTTTTTAATAGAAAAATAAAATTATTTTATCACAAAAAATTCATTTTATCAGCTTCTTCTTTTGATAACTTTGCAATAAAACTACTGAAACTTCTAGTGATGAACTATTTAATTTGGTACATGGTACTTGATGGTTAAAATTGTATAAAAAAAATAAACGTAAGATAAAGAGTTCAAATTTCCGTTTCAATTTTAAAAATATCACTGTATTTCCATACAATTTTGTTGATTTATTTTCCGGATTTTTTTGGTGACCGGTTAATATACACTTTTTATAGATATTTTGAAATGGTTATAAAAAGTTAGTATAAACTCTTAAAGTTAGATTCATTATTTGATTAATAAGATTTAATTTAAATATAGTGTGTAAATTGAATTCGGTTAATTGGTATATTGTTTGTGTAATATTTTCTTATCTCATATTTGTTGTATTTTTTAATATTTTAAATAAATTGTGAAATTCTAAACTCATCTTTTATAATTAAAAAAAATGTTGTTATGCTTTTTTGTAAAGTTTTATTTTTGAAGAAATTATTTGAAATTGATTTTAGGGGAAAAGTCTATTCAACCACCATTTAAATCATTCTACACTCATATTCCACTCAATATTTTTACCGATGACTTCTATATTTTCAATTTGATGCGCGAACATTTCAATGAAAAAGATAAGGTGTGCCCACCAGCGTTAATATTTTTTTTGTACACTAAAAAAATATATAACCACTTTATAAAAAATTAATTATGTTTTTGTATGTAAAAGAGAATGAAACATGGCTTAAGTATACGTTTGATCTAATCGACAATGCTCGAGAAATTGCCCATGTCTAAGAATTTGCGAACAAGCACTAAGAAGTATAACTCTAGAGTAGTCCCAAGGGACTTGAATGAGGGTGATCTTGTGCTTAAGTGGTTTCCCCTACTCATATAGGAAAGATCATCCCTAATTAGTATAGAGCTTATATAGGACGTGAGAAACTGCCATGTGGCGCATACAAGCGGGATGCAAATCACGGTCGCAAAACCCATAACTCATTAAATGTAAGGAACTAATATAGTTAATTTATTATTCTACTTAGTAAAATTAGGCAGTTATATTCATTCTTCTAGTGTACCTGTTTTTAAAACTTCTTTCAATTAATCATAGGGTTGGGGTGGCACCCTTTTTCCCTACAAGGGCATGAGATCTTTCAATTAACTTGTTTGTATATCTGAAAACTTCTATATGCATGTTAAGACTATAAGCCAGCCTTCATGATCCTAATAAGGAATCATTGTCGCCCCAAGAGGAAACCTTTCTTGATTCCAGATGAGGAATTATTATTTCCATATAAGGAAACCTTATTTGATTCCTAATAGAGAATCATTGTCATTGTATCTGGCAACATTGCTTGACTCTTGATAGAAAATCATTGAGGCCCTATCTGATAACCTTGATTGATTCTTGTTCAAGAATCATTGTTGCTCTATAATGCAACATCATATAATTCTTTAACCAGATCAATAAACACTGGTCCACAGAGACGACCGAAGTAGATTTACCAGCCTTGAATAGTAACAACATCTAGAAGATCGCAATCATTTGTAGCAAGGTTTTCGAAATACACAAGGGCTTCAAAAAGAACCATCAATTCATTAACATGAGTGGAAAGGAATATATCAGAGGTTTGTTCTTGTTGTGGTTGTTGAATTTGACCTTGAGCTTCAGCAGATTATTATTGAGCAGTCATTGATAATGGTGAATAGATGCAAACAAAGACTAGAACGAAGGATTTTAGGGTTTTAAGAGTTTCGGGGCTAGAAAAATTAAAGTGTAGGATAAGTGTAGCGTAAGTGTGTGAAGTGATGTGAGTGGGTTTTAAATAGTATTTGTAATGATGGAAAATGATTTTGAATATTACAAAAGTCTGACAAGAGGTACAATAATGAGATTCATTACTTAATTTCGAGAATATCTCGTTTTCCAATAAGTCACATCAAGTGCTAAGGGATGGTTCAGAAGAGGTTGTTGTCTTTAATTTGAATCACCAACTATTCACTATTATGACATCTCATTTAATGAAGTAAACTCTTCAATAACCAACGAACAGAGGTATTCTCAAGAGACTATTCTGACCACGGATACTTCTGATATATGAGGACTTCACCAATATGAAGCATCATATCCCAGAAGCTAACAGAAGAAACAATACATACCTTAGTATCCATAATCCAATCTTTGTTCAGAAGCTCTTCATAAATAGATGTAGACTCTATCAGGGACACTAAACCTAGAAGCATCGCTTTAGACAGTTTGAAAGATGATTTTGTTATGACAGGTTTAGTCTTGTCACCCAGAATACATTCCTTAGAATATGATGATTTCAATACGTGCTTCAACAGCTTCTGGTTGATCATCATTTTAGTCTCTGACTTCTTGTCCTTCTTTAGCAGCTTCATTACCTTCATCTCCTCAATAGGTAATCTCTAGATCTAAAAAAATATCAACTAGCATTGACTTTTCAAGGTCACACTTATCATTAATCTTAACATTAATTGATTCTTCAAAAATAAGCATTTCATTGTTGTATACTTTGTAGCCTTTTGAGCATTCATAATATTCTAACATGATACATTTTTTAGCTTTGAAATCAAACTCGTTAAGATTCTCTTTTTGAGTTCAAGATAAACAAGATCATAAAAATAAGAAAACTCATCCTTGAGAGCAAAAGACTTCACTCATGTCCAATTTTTTTGGATCCTATGATCTTTCCCTTCTGATCACCTTCGAAAACCAAAACACCTTTAGAGTTAAGTTTCGGGCTTTGGAACATATGCCTTCTTCCCATCAAGTGTAGCAAGCAGCCATAATTAAGGTACCATGATTGGTGTTTCAATTAAGTTGCTGAGAATATCTACAACATAAATTATTTGTTTCTTGGGTATATAACACCCAAACTACCCGACGGATAAATAAATATCAGATTTATTTTAAGGTAAATTAGGATGTCATATTTCCAAAAATATACAAACACCTGCTCATGAATAGTATAAGATACATAATACAAATTTTCCAGATGAACCAAAACAAAGTAACATATTTCAACTTCAATTTTTATTAATGCAGCGGAAAAGAATTATACTCGAAATCCTACAATATTTTTAAAATAATTCAACGTATATTTAAAATTCATAAGGAGTTCTTAAGACTTCAAACAATTACTAAAACAAATCAATAAATAACATTCATCCCCCTGATGTTACGTATCAGAGCATTGACACCGACTAAAAAGTAAATAAAGAGCAAGCTCTTCCGATCCTTGCAGCCTCAGACTACTCCTGACTATCTGCACGATGTCGTATAAAACACCATTCCAACAGAAGGGTGAGATATCACAACAATATAAGAGAATGCATAATAATAAGTATACAACAAATAAATCAAGAGTTGCCAGTTCTATAACGCGGTGGGAGAATTGACTTGGTTGTTTTGCGTTTGATCTCAATTATACGGATAGCAAGAGTCGCCACTGACTTTTCTTTTATCCAAAAGGAAAGGCTGAAAAGAAAAGGAAAGACCTTTAGAGATGTTTTCTTGAGTTCGGGGGGTAGATTATGAAAAGGGAAGGTATTAGCACCCTTTTCATCCGTAGTTATCTACATGCTCTTAGTTGCTTGTTAGATCACTTGCTTTTGTTTGAAAATGTGCTTTGTGTAGTTTTTGAAGTATTTTGAAAAGGCGACATCGTTTACGCAAACTTTATAATGATTCTCGTTCATAAGAAAGTATACAAAGTGTTGATCTTTTGAAAATCTTTCGAGTTTGAAAGATGTTTTGAAAGTGTTGGTGTTTTGTTTTGAAAATAACAAGGATGTTTTGGTTTGAAATTGAGCATGCAACTAGGAATATTCTACCTACTCAAAAAGTCTTTATCGTTTATTTCATCTTTCCTTTGACATTGTTATTTTACCAGGGATTGCTAAGTAACCTTATCTTTGGATGTAAAAGGGACGAGCAAGGGTCATCGTATAGCCATGATAGCAATGTTGTGAGATATCTTAGCAATTCTCTTTGAGGGACTAAGATCATTTTCAAAAGGCAACATTGATAGCGTCATCGGGGGACTATGATCTTGAATTTTTGATTTGTTTTTGCTAAGATACTCCACATGCATAACATGGCCATTTTTCATAAGGCAACAAAGTGGATTTACCCTAAGGGTGTAAGTGTGCAAGTGTGTTGGTTTACATGCATTGTTTTGTCTTTATTAGGGTTTGCTAATCATTGGTTTTAGTCTTGCCATACAAACCCTAATTTACTAGCATAAAACATTAAATTGCGGAAAATAAAAATACTAAGCTATTACATCATTAGGGGAGGGGGTGTACAAATTTACAAATGGGGAAATTGCAAGAAAATTAAATCTAAATAATTATTACAATCATATTGAATATTGTACAAAAATGAATAAATATTCAAGAACATAAATGGAAAAAGGAAAAGGATTTTTGTTTGGATTTTTAGGAAGGGGTTTGGTTTTGACCTAATTAACTAAAAGAAAATAATTAATTAAATTAAGAAAATTAAACCTAAATTAATTAAGAAAGGAAATTAAATAAAAATCCTAATCTAAATATTAATTGATTAAGAAAAGAAATTAAGTTTGTAAGAAGAATATTTTTTGATGTTTTTTGTCTTGAAAGAAAATTAAAATGTTATATGGTATTATAAAAATATTTTTGGTCTATTTGATTTTAAGAATATTTTTAATTGTGTAAAAAGAAATAACTAAAACCCTAGTTTCTAATTTAATTTACAAACTAAATAGTAAAATAAATAAAGTGTGATTAAATTAAAATATTTTTTTTTGTGTAAAGATTAAATGAATTAAATAAAAATATGAATCTAATGTTTTTTATAATTTTTTATGATTTTTTTCAGTATTAAGTAAAACAATAAAAGAAAGAAAATAAATAAAAATGAGGAAAAGAAAATAAAATGGGCCATGTGACAAAAGTGAGCAGGGGGGTGAAAACTAGCAAAAATCTCACGCCCAAAGGAGGAAGGCCCAAGCGCCCGTTTATGAGACAAAAGGAAAAGAAATGTTGGAAAATATCAAAAAGTGGCAGTGCTGGGGCCTGAACCCACACCCTTGACATGATAAGTGCGTTGCCTTACCACTGGGGTGGCTATACATCCCTTAATTTATATAAAACAACAAATACATAACACAAGTTAAGTCCTGGAAATGACTTCATCTTCAACCTCCAGCCAGGATCCCTGCAACTTATTCGTTTCTCAACCATTTGCAAAAATGTAAACATGAAAGTTGTGTAAAATTTTATCACAATTCTAGAAATGTAAATAACTAAAGCTATAAATCAAAGATGAATGAGAATTTCTAATGGCACCCAATTCTGACCTAACTTTTCCGGGATGTTCAGATTCAAAATTCTAACTATTCAAGCAATATAAATGAAATCTAAAGATATGGTTAGTTTCAAGGCTATGATATCTACATTTTATCTTCACAAATGGAAAACAAATGATGCCTATATGAAGAGTTCAAAAGTCAAAAAACTCACCTTGAAAATGGAATTCGTGTTTTGAGTTTGAGCTCGTTTCAAGGTGCTGCAAGGATCAGGTTAGCTTCCTTGAGGTCCCAGGAAGCTAATGCAATGATTAGCTTGATTGGAGAGTGGATGAAATGGTCTAGATAAGTCCACTTGCAGTTCTCTATTTTTGAGTTGGGACAAAGGTGGAAATGGAGTTACAGAACTATAACAGGTATTGGGATGAGTTGTGGATGATGTTTAGGAACTTTTGGAATGATTTGGAGAGGAGGCGCACGAGTAATTTGAGAGATGGGAGTGTAAGGTCAGTTTCTGCATAAAAATGGAGTTTTGTATGCAATCTGAGTTTGTGAGGGTTTGAGTGAGTTTAAGGGGTTGTACATGCGTGTGTTATCTTGAAAATAGTGTATGTATTTATAGGCAAGAGGTTTTGTGTTCTACAACAAGTCAAAATTTGAATTTTATGTTGTAAAACCTTTACTTGTTTTTGAAGCAAACATGACAAACATCTTCCTAAAGCTTGTACCATGCTATTGTAGAATGGTTGAACTTTAAACAAGCTTGCTTCTGACTTGTAGATTTTGTGTGTGCAGAAGGATCCATTGAGAGGCTCAAGAAGGGTTGACATTTTCAAAATCATACTTTTCCAAAATGGAAGTCTTGCCTTTCTTCCAAAAATGGCAAGTTAACTTAGACAAAGCTTAGATTTAATGGATAATAGCCATAAATTTTGTGAAATATTCTGATTAAGGATAGATACACAAGTTAGAGGTCCTGAAAAGTGGGATTATCCAGCATGGCTATGAATTTGGTTCATGTTCATCACAAAATATGTCTTGCAAAACAAGTTGAAACCCTAACTTATGGCCTTCGATTCCCCTTGCTCAAAAATAATCTCAAGGAGTTCTTTAACATTTTAGAAAGCTTGTAATGTTCTCTACAACCCCTATTTGTATCACTTTTTCAAAATCCAATTGGAACTATATGAAACTTTTCCCAGAAGTTAGGTCAAAATCCTGACCAAAATGCTCAAAATTTCACTAAGTGTTTTAGTTTCATGACCATGATTTCATGGATTAATAACTTGAAATCCATACATTTCTAGGAGGAGTTTTGTTCAGCAATGTTTTATATCTCATTGAGATCTACAACTTTCTTGTTGAAAGTTTCCTTTGAATCATCTTGCATCATGGTGAAAAATTGGCTCAAAGTTGTGACAAAATATGAAGTTTTCAACACTTAGAAATATTTCTAAGTTTGGAAACTTTGAATTTTCAAAATGAAATCTTGATATTTTGATTTCTTGATGAACAAGTTTCATATTTTGACATGTTTTGATGAATTGTGATTTTTGACACTTGATTTTGACCAAAAAGTCAAAGTTTGACTTTTCGGTGTGTAGTTGACTTTTTGATCAGTTGACTGAAAATCAACTATCAATTAATTGACCTTGAGCAATGTTTTGAGTCTTGCCATTAAGTCAAAATGATGAAATTGAATCCTTAAGATCATGTTTCCAACCAACCAACCATTTGCTAGGTCAAAAAAATCAGAAATATCCTTTTCTCAGTCAAAACCCTAATTTTGACCATTTTGCCCTTTTGATGATTTGATCAAGTTTCTTGAGGAATTATGGTCCAAACTTGATCAAATGACATATAGGATTTCAAAATGTTGATATGGATAAAAAATTACGAAGTTTGACTGTAAATTGGCCATAGTTGACTTTTTCCCAATACAACTGATTTTTAGGTCAACTGATCAATTGACTGAGCAAAAGTGTGATCCAAGACTTGAAACTTGACATGAGCAATCTTGAGGGTCCATAATGATTCATGAAAGTAATATGAGGCATTAAAAGTTAAATTATCCTTGTGCAATCTCAAACCCTAATTTTCAGTTATTAGTGTTTAAGGAGGTGTCTTGAGCTGATCAACCCTAGTGCAGTCTTGAACCAAAGGAGATCTTGTGAGAAATTACTTGATAAATGAGAGGGAAAATTTTGGGGTACAACGGATTCCCCTGTTCAATCTTCTTAAACCTAAAGAGTTAGATTGGCGGATCCACCATTCGTGACTTGAAGGTGGAAGATGATTGAACACTAGAGTGCCTAGAAATTTGCACTGGAAGATGAATTGTGAATGGGGTTTTAGATTTAATTTGGAGGAATGGGGGAGATTTTCCGGAGATGGGCTTATAGATGCCATCCAAAGGTGACTGTTGACAGAAAATGGACTAAGTCTGAACTTGATTTCAACTGGAAAAGAATGTGAATAAATCTTTGGAGCGATTTATCTGAAACTGGCAGAAGTCTTGTATGTTGTTTGATTGGGAAGAATCAGAATAAATCTTGGAGCGATTTATCTGAACCAGAAATTTTCATTTGGAAAGTATCAATATAAACCGTTGAGAGGTTTGAATTGAACCAAAAGAGGTCTTGAATATTCTGTAACTGGAGAGAATCAGAGAAAATCTTTGAGTGATTTATCTGAACCAGAGAAAGTGCATACTAGGAAAGAATCAGAACAAATAGTTGAGAGATTTATCTGAACCAGCAGGGATTTGGAGAAGAATCAGAATAAATTGTTGAGATATTTATCTGAACCAGAAATGTTCAATTGGAAAGTATCAGGATAAACCGTTGAGAGATTTAAATTGAACCAAAAAAGGTCTTGAATATTCTTTAACTGGAGAGAATCAGAGTAGATCTTTGAGAGATTTATCTGAACTAGAGAAAGTGCCTACTAGGAAAGAATAAATCGGTGAGAGATTTATCTGAACCAGCAGGGATTTGGAGAAGAATCAGAATAAATCATTGAGATATTTATCTGAACCAGAGAAGATGTCTGCGGGAAAGAATCAGAATAAACCGTTGAGAGATCTAAACTGAACCGACAGGGATCTGGAGAACAATTAGAATAAATCCTTGAGAGATTTATTTGAACCAGAGAAGACATCGGCAGGAAAGAATCAGAATAAACCGTTGAGAGATTTAAACTGAACCGGCAGGGATCTGGAGAAGAATCAGAACAAATCTGAGAGATTTATCTGAACCATAGAAAACATTTGTGGGAAAGAATCAGAATAAACCGTTGAGAGATTTAAACTGAACCGACAGGGATCTGGAGAAGAATCAGAATAAATTGTTGAGATATTTATCTGAACCAGAGAAAACATTTGCGGGAAAGAATCAGAATAAACCGTTGAGAGATTTAAATTGAACCGACAGGGATCTGAAGGAAACATCTGTTATGTAGATGGTCGGCCAGTCCTTTCTCGGGAACTGATCTATAATTGACTTGTTGAAAATTTGATGATCATTTTCTATTGATTGATCTTTCTTGAAAAAGTGAAAGGTTAGTGCATGCAATGCCATGATGTATGAAATGCACGGTATAATGTTGTTTCTCAAAATAAATCAGATCGAGTTGTACGCATATGTGTTGTCAATGCTATGATGTATGGATGTAATGTATAGACACATTAATTGTTATGCCGCTGTGTTGCTAGAGTCGGGGAAAATAAATCACTGAGTATTGATGGGAATGAGGAGTGCAAGTCATCATATTTTGAAGTTGAAGTGTTGATGGATGAATTTCCATTTATTAGAGAAATAAACTCTGTTGTGGAAGGGAAACACCGTGCATTGCTTGTGGACCTCGTGAAATCCTGCTGGGGAACCCTGAGAAACTGGGCGACTTTCATTAGGGAATATTTGGAGCGGTAACCAGAAGTTTTGTTCCGTCGGGGATGTGAGAGCACTTGATACCATTAGGCTGCATACTGGAGATATGTTAGCGATCCTGTAGTGGGATGTCCCAGCTTTCTCTCTTGCTGGAAAAGTACCTGCAGGGGATTTTATTGAATGGTCTATAGATATTATCATGTTTCTTAAAGCCAATAGTGATTGTCTTTCTATTTTCTGTTCCCCTTTTTTTTTGCTCATTTGTAAACAGTAATCACGTTCAAATGCATATGTTCAAAAATAATCATTGGACGCTTTTGCAAACAAAACACGAAAATAAAAGAAAAACAGATAGTTTTGCACTTTCAAAGGAATATCTTTGTATTAACTTGAATAAGTATTTTTTGTACAACGAGACGAACATCCTAGTAAGGGAGTGTCATCGTAGAAAATGAAAATTGATACAAAGAAAAGATAGCTATGTGAAATAATCCCATGGGGCTCCCATTCTGCTATAGCCTTCATGTCTCTGAGTGTCTCGTCCACTTGCTGCTTTGTCCAAAGTTGATTGGATTGATTAGAACCGTTTGAGGTTGTCAGTCGATACTGAAGGTTGTCTGTAAGGTGATTCAACGGGACGTAGTCATACGCTTTAATTCCCTAACTTTTTCCTAGACCGCCCTTTCAATTTTTCAGTCCATCGGGATACCCTTTTTTTCCCAAGCCGCCCTTTCGGATTCTCAGCTTGCCGGGTGTATAGATTTTTTTTTTTGTATTTTATCCCTAATTTTTGCCCGAACCTTTGCGGTTCGCCGGGATGCCTTAATTTTTGCCTAGTCCAGTCGACCTAACGGGTCTTTATTCATGCGTAGTATCTTTTGACTATGTCCTTGTTTACAGGATGTGGAAGGTCATCACCATCTATAGTGGTTAAGATCATTGCTTCACCAGAGAATATGCTTTTGATCATAAATGGTCCTTCGTATGTAGGAGTCCATTTGCCCATGGGATCACCTTGTGGCAATATAATACGCTTGATCACCAAGTCACCAACCCGATATACCTCACGTCTGGCCTTCTTTTTAAAAGCTTTGATCATACGTTTTGGTACACCTGACAATGACAGACAGCCATAAGCCTCTTCTCATTGATCAAGTTCAACTGGTCAAGTCGAGTTTGAATCCATTCATCTTCATTCAGCCATGCATCTTTTATGATTCTTAGAGAAGGTAGTTGGACTTCAATTGGTAGGAAGACTTCCATACCGTATACCAAAGAGAAAGGAGTTGCCCCTGTTGACGTGCGTGCCGTGGTACAGTAACCATGGAGAGAAAATGGTAACATCTCACGCTAGTCCTTGTAGGTCACTGTCATTTTTTGTATAATCTTCTTGATGTTTTTATTTGTGGCTTCGACAGCGCCATTCATCTTTGGCTGGTAAGGAGAAGAATTATGGTGCTGGATCTTGAATTGCGCGTATAGTGCAGTAATCATAGTATTGTTGAGATTTGTACCATTATCCGTATAGATTCTCTTTGGGATATCATACTGACAGATGGGATTATGTTTGATGAATCGGGCCACAACGTTCTTGGTAACAGAAGCGAAAGAAGCTGCCTCAACCCAATTCGTGAAGTAGTCAATGGCCACCAAGATGAAGCGGTGTTCATTAGAAGCTGTAGGTTTGACTTCTCCAATCATGTTGATGCCCCACATCGCGAATGGCCAGGGAGAAGTCAGGATGTTTAGAGGAACTGGAGGCAAATGTACTTTGTCAACATAGATCTGACACTTGTGACAGGTCTGTGAATGCTGATGGAAATCTGCTTCCATGGTAGACCAGTAGTACCCCGCCCGTAGGATCTTTTTAGCCATCGTGTGCCCACTAGAATGGGTGCCAAAAATGCCTTCATGTAGATCAGCCATGATCTTGTCTGCCTCACTCTTGTCTATGCAACGAAGCAAAGTAGAGTTGTTGTTACGTTTGTAGAGAATGCCATTACTGATAAAGAACTTAGCAGAGAATCTTCTCAAGAACTTCTTATCATTGACTGAAGCTCCCTCTGAATACTCTTGGGCCTCGAGATACCTCTTAACTTCATGGAACAAAGGTTTGTCCATTACTTCTTCATTATCGATCTCGTGACAGTAAGTTGGTTCATCCATCCGCTCAATGGTGATCTGGGGATCCTCGTTATCCCACTTTATTTTAAACATGGATGACATAGTGGCTAGTGCGTTCGCTAGTTGATTTTCCTCTCGTGGAAAATGCTCAAAGGTAATTTTCTCAAAATGTGGGATTAATGTCAACACATGTTCTTTGTAGGGGATCAGATTAGGGTGCTTCGTGTCTCATTCTCCTTTGATATGATTGATGACTAAGGCTGAATCTCCAAATACACTTAAGGACTTGATTCCCAAATCTATGGCAACTTTGAGACCCATATTACACGCTTCATATTCCTCCATATTATTGGTACAGTTGAAACAAAGTCTTGCAGTGAAGGGAGTATGACATCCTTCAGGGGATATGATCACAACATCTATGCCATTGCCGAGTGCGTTGGAAGCTCCATCAAAAACCAAGGTCCATCGGGATCCTTGTTCAGGTCCGTCATATGGTCTGAATTCTTCACAATTGTTTACCAACATGATGTCTTCATCTGGGAACTCAAATTTCATGGACTGGTAGTCATCCACAGCCTGATGAGCAAGGTGATCAGCTAGCACACTTCCCTTTATTGCTTTTTGGATAGTGTATTGAATGTCGTATTCTATCAGGATCATCCGCCATCTTGCTATTCTTCTCGAGAGGGCGGGATTCTCGAATATGTGTTTAAGTGGATCCATATTGGATATCAATAAGGTGGTATGGGTCAACATATACTGTCTTAGCCGACGAGCAGCCCATGCCAGAGTGCAGCAAGTTTTCTCGAGCAGTGAATATCTGGTTTCATAGTCGGTAAACCTTTTTCTCAGGTAGTATATTGCGTGCTCTTTTCGGCCAGACTCGTCATGCTGCCCCAGCACACACCCCATTGAATTTTCCAAGACAGTTAGATACATGATCAGAGGTCTTCCCTCGACTGGCAGCATCAAAACAGGAGGCTCTTGAAGGTACTCTTTGATCTTGTTGAAGGCAGCCTGGCAGTCGTCGTTCCAATCCAACACTTGATCTTTCTTCAGTAATTTGAATATTGGTTCACAAGTAGAAGTTAGGTGAGAAATGAATCTGGCGATGCAGTTTAGCCATCCTAAGAATCCTCTGACTTCCTTCTCGGTGCGAGGAGCAGGCATTTCTTGTATTTCTTTTGCCTTTGCAGGGTCCACTTCGATACCTTTACCGTTGATGATGAATCCTAGGAGTTTATCGGACCTCACTCCAAATGTGCATTTACTCGGGTTTAACCTTAGCTTGTATTTCTTTAGCCTCTCAAACAGTTTATGCAAATGGTCAAGATGTTCCTCTTCAGTTTGAGATCTAGCTATCATGTCATCCATGTAGACCTCTATCTCGTGATGGATCATGTCGTGAAATAGAGCTACCATGGCGCGCTGATAAGTTGCCCCAACATTTTTCAAACCGAATGGCATAACTTTGTAACAGAACGTGCCCTACTGTGTGATGAAGGTCGTTTTCTCCATGTCCTCAGGTTCCATTTTGATTTGATTGTACCCGGAGAAACCATCCATGAAGGAGAATAATTTATGTTGTGCGGTATTGTCAACCAGAATATCAATATGGGGCAGCGGGAAATCATCCTTAAGGCTTGCCCTATTCAAATCTCTGTAATCCACACACATGCATACTTTACCATCCTTTTAGGCACTGGAACAACATTGGCGACCCATTGTGGATAGGAGGTGACGTCTAAGAATCCGGTGTTGAATTGTTTCATGACTTCAGTCTTGATCTTCTCTGACATTTCTGGCCGCATGCGACGAACTTTCTGTTTTACCGGATGGCAGTCTTCTTTTGTCGGTAGACGATGGACCATGTTATCAGCGTCAAGTCCTGGCATGTCTTCGTATGACCAGGAAAATACCTCAACATAGTCATGTAGTAACTGATTTAAGCGCTTCTTGACACTAGGTTCTAGATTGGCACCTACCTTGACTTCTTTCTTGTCCTCTTTGGTACCTAAGTTAACGGTGTCGACCGGTTCCTCGTGGGGATGTATGGTCCTTTCTTCCTGTTGTAGTAACCTGGCTAGTTTCCCTGGCACTTCACAATCTTCCTCACCTTTGTCTTCGGCTTGGTAGATCGGATTTTTAAAGTCACAATAGGCCATAGAAAAATCGTTACCCATGGGATCCTAAGTGGATGTAGATCTACATTTTGATATGTGAGTGTGTGTAAGAGCATAGCTATCTTTGAACAAAATAAAAATGTAGAAAAAGAAGAACAAATAGCGTAAAATTTGCATGCAAAAACGTCCATGATTCATTGATGACATATGAAAATGAAGTGAAAACCCTTACAAATAGACCGTTGTGCCTCGGGTAAGACACAAGGTTTTAAAAGTCTAAATTGTTTAATTATTACAAGTCCGACAAAAATTTAAAGACAATCACTGTTGGATAAAAGTAAAAGGGAAAAATTCTTTGGCTTCCCAATTGTTGAGTCCTCCGCTGATAGTTGGAAAAATCCAATCTTGCAGGTTACAACTGTCATCACTATCCTCCGCTGCGTTGACTCCATGGTTGCTGATCCGCAAAGGTGGTTGTCCGGCACGAGCATGATGAACAACTTTCTGGGCTCCTGAAGTAAAACCCAAACCAAATTTTCCATATTTGTAGGGAATATCTGGGAGTTTTCCCCAAATAGTACACCCACCTTCTTCGACTAATGCCTTGGCATCTTTCAGAGAAGCCATCTTCAGCGGAGGTCTGGTAATCTTCAGAACTTTAGAAACAGTCTTGGTTGCCGCAACTGTTTATGGGACTTCCTCGAAATGCTGACATAGAGTTTTGATGAATTCACCATCCATTTCCACATATCTGAAGGAGTTCAAGTGACTGACCATATATTCCTCCTCTCCATGGACAGTGATGATTTTTCCCTTGGTTGGGTATTTCAACATCTGATGTAATGTAGAGGTGACGGCACCAGCATCATGAATCCAAAGTTGGCCCAATAAACAGGAATAGGAAGGGAAAATATCCATTACATAGAAAGTTGAATCAAAGGTATGAGTTCCAACTTTAATGGGGATGTCCACCTCCCCGTGCACCATTCTCTTCGAACCGTTGAAGGCCCTTACCACTATGTTGCTGGGTTTTAAGGTTAAACCTTCACAGTCTAGTCTATCCAGAGCCTTCTTAGGCAGCACATTAAATGATGAACCAGTATCTACCAGGACACGGGCCAAATTAGTGCCCCTGCATTCGACAGAGACATGAAACGCCTCATTGTGTTTCCTCCCTCTAGGTGTCAGGTCAGCATCAGAAAAACCCAAACCGTTATCAGCTGTTAAACTGGTCATAAAATCTTAGAATTGATCAGCAGAGGTTTCCTGTGGCACATGTGCAGTTTTAATTAATTTCACCAAGGCCTTTGCATGAGCTTCGGAGCACAACAGTAAAGCTAGCACAGAAATCTTTGAAGGGGTCTTCCCTAGCTGTTCGACTATATTGTAGTCGCTTCTCTTTATAATTTTCAAAATTTTCTTCCATCTCCTCCCTGGAAATCTCTAGGATAGATACTGATTGCGCCTTCATCCGGACAGGTTTAACCAAAATGCCTTTGCCCCGAGTCTCGGTCGACTCAGTGATAGGGGTGTCACCGGGGGTAACCACATGAACTGTAGTAGTAGTATCAACAGGAACAAACGCAAGGATGATCACAGGACCTGTAACATTTTTCGGAGGAGCAATCTCAGGGGAGAACACCCTTCCACTTCTGGTTATTTTCCTGGTTCCCACAATGTTGTCAATGTTGGGGTCAACCCTCTCAAAACATGAGTCTTCATCAGCCAGCCAATCTTACTTGACGTCGTGGTAGTAGACGTCACCCCCATAGTTCCAGGGAACAGTTTTATATGAGGAGTATGGGATTGGCCCTGGCATAGTAATTATCAGTGGAGTCACCATCGGAACAGATGTAATCTTAACGGGTCTTTTGGTGGAGACCCTGGGAGGATTGGCGGAAATGGTTAATATTGAAACATCCTTGTAAGAAATGGTTGGAATGGGAGTCTTTTCAAACAAAATCTCTTTGTCATCCATCAGGCGTTGGACACCTGCCTTTAATAAATGACAACCAGTTGATAAGGATAAACAGAGGTGGCAGCCTTCGCTACAGCCTGGAAATAAATCGGCCTTCAACAGATTCTTTTTTACGGTTGGGAGAGGAGTAAAAAGTTCATCGACAACACAACAAACACATCATCTTCAACAACATTAATACCACGGTCGTGCTTGGGCATAGGAGCGGTGATAACATTTGGGATCTCAGGAGCGTCAAATTCAATTTCCTTTGCCTCGAGAAGGTCTTGCACCTTGTTTTTCAAAGCTCATCAGTTGTTTGTATCATGACCTAGACATTCTGAATGTTAAGCACAACAAGCATTTGGGTTATAATAGGGAGAGGCGGTGTTGGGATTCTTCGGAGCTTCCCACAAGGTCACCATATTAGATTTCAACAAATGCGGCAAGACTTGAGACAACGTCATATTTATCCGGGTAAATTGTCTTACCGATATTTCTGTTCTCAGCTAATTATTCCTTTGCTGAGTAGGTGCAGGTTTAGAGATCATGACGGCCCCTACTGTTGGACGATGTTCAGTTATGTCCTGATTCCTTTGATGGTACACAACACCAACCTCTTTCTTCCCAGCAAATGGTTTCTTCAACACGCTCGAGGATGCATCTTTTTGAATTTTTCCACTTCTTATACCTGCTTCTACCCGTTCACCGGTCATGATTAATTCGGTAAATCCAGCCGAGGAGCTTCTGATCAAGTGTTTGAAGAATGGACCAGATAGCGTGCCTAAGAACATATCCACCAATTCTCTGTCAGATAGAAGGGGTTGGACCCTTCCCGCAAGATCCCACAATTTTTTAGCATAGTTCTTGAAACCTTCACCTGCACCCATAGACATGCCTTGCAACTGTGACTGTGTTGGAGCTAAGTCAACATTATACTGGTATTGTTTGTAAAAGGCGGCAGCCAAGTCTTCCCAATTGCGAATATTTGTCCCTTCCAACTGATAGAACCAATCCAATTGCGTCCCTGACAAGCTTTCTTGGAAGAAATGTATCCATAGGTCTCTATCGGCAGTATGGGGTTGAATTTTCCTGACATATGATCTCAACTGCAGCTTTGGTCAAGAGACACTGTCATATTTAGAAAAAGTGGGGACCTTGAATTTCTATGGTATGACAACCCTTGAGACAAGTCCTAGCTCCTCGAAATCCAACACGGGTACTTTCTAGATCTCCATAACATTTAATTGATCTTCCAACTGTTTGTATTTGTCGTCAACTGGAGGATACTGCTCTTCAGGATAATCAACCTCTTCTTCCTCTTCAGATTCTGGATGGTCAGTCACTTCCTTGTCTTTCCCTTCTTGATTATCCCTTTCACCTAACGATGTTGTGAAGTCTAGGGTCCATCTGGCTGGTCCTCTAAACCTTCTTCCCAGATTCAAAACACCAGTTGATTTCTTCGCTTTCTTCTTCTTTTCTTTGATCAGCAGGGTTTTCAACTCATCTTATCCTTTTGCTTGATTCAAGAACATTTGTTGAAACTGGGCATTCTGTGCCTGGAGATCTTTTATTGTCTGTTCAATATCCATCTCACTGAAATAAACAGTAGAAATATAAGGAGACCTGTTGTAAGAAACCTGTTTGTGTTATGATGAATGAAGAAGCATATGCAAATGATTTCAAGGAAATTAGAGATTTAAATTTTCTTTAGACAAAAAGGGACACACGTTGTATTAATAAATAGAATTTTGAGTACATCATGCCTCTTTAGGCTTACAATGAAAGAAATAAAATACAAAGCTCTAAGAAAAAAAAGTTGAACGCATCCTCTTTGGTGTAATGTAGGCGTTAAGACTCCGCTCTTCATGAAGCTGCTTGGTGAGTTCCAGAACTTTCTTCTCGCTGGTGTAGAATTGGGCTTCAAAAGTGTCTTGCTCTTCCTTAAGTTGTATCCAATCCCTTTGTAAGTCTTCGATAGAGGTGGGCATGTTAGGATGAAGAATAGTGTATGGAACATCTCCTTCCATAACAGGCTCTATGATAACTGGGAGAATGGAGGGGTAAGGCATCATAAGACTTTGAGCACGAGCTCGTACCCATTTGAGATAAGGCTCAAGAGGGATGGAATTCTTGTGCCCCAGTGTATTGCTATCAACTTTATGTACCATGCCCCAAGCTCGCATGAACCTTTTACGGTAACCCTGAGCATCATTCTCGTAGTTGAAGATGATTCCTTTGATAAGTGTATCATGAGGACCATCCCTTCTCGCATATCCAAACTTTCGCAGTGCCAAACAAGGATTGTAAGTGATTCCCCCCTAATGCCTAAGAGAGGGACATTAGGGAATTCTCTGCATCGATCAATGATGGTAACATTCTCCGAGAATCGAGGACACCAATGAATGCCTGAATGTGTAAGAGTCATTAGCCTATGAGACCATTTCAACCCTGTTCATTCTTCAAGACGGATCGGGGTAGGTGCGAAATAAACCACCTAGCCAAAAGATATGTGCAGCACAGAAGGGTTCCTCTCCTCTTTATAGTGCGAGTATGCAAAGAATGTAGGATATCTCCAAGCAGAGTAGGTACCAGATTGCGTGACAGGAAAACCTTAACCGCATTCAAGTCTATGAGCTGGTCCAGATTAGGAAACAGTACCAACCCATAGATGAGAAGGGCTAACACATCTTCAAAAGCTTGTAAGTCCAGGGTATCCCAAAAATGATGAGCTTTCTCAAACAAGAACTTAGCCAAAAAATCCTTGACACCTCTCCTGGCTTCCAAATTTTCTACTACGTCAGACCGTTGTAAGGACAGAGCTTTAGCAATAGCTTCAAGTTTAGGGTCTTTTTCCATACCATTGGAAGGTACCTCGTTAAGGATAGGCACCCCCAGTAACAGAGAAAACTCCTCCATAGTAGGCACTAACTGGTAATCCGGAAAAGTGAAGCAGTGATGTAGAGGGTCAAAGAATTGAAAGAGCACTTTTAACATTTCTTCATCGGGGTATGAGGTGACCAAGCTGAGAATTCGACCATGTCTTTCAGTGAAGGGAGAGCTTTCAGTAACCCTTGATACCAATTCCTTAAGCTGAAGAGGTACCTTTACCAGACTAACTTGGATAGTGAATTTGCGGGCGAGGGCCATGTCCTACAAAACAAGACAAAAAATAAACCCTAAGAATCCTTGAAATGGTTAGTATGATATGCTATGTTATGATGTCATGATTATGCTCAGATATAGTAGATATAGCAAGCATAAGCAAATCTCATAGAGACCTTAGGTTTAAGGCTTGCATGGATTTTAAGGTGATACCCTCTTGAAGTTGGGTTGGCTCAACCTGTCCTAAATATAGTAACCGGGTTCTAAGGGATCTCAATATCACGGTTATTTCCCCCAACTCTCGTTCCAATAGACAATTGACTTGCCACCAAACAAAACTCAAGGGTCAAACCTCAATGAGTGTAGCATCGAGTATCAACCGACTTTGGGTTTACACCAAAGAAGACTATCTCACTATGTCCTAAAAGCCAAGCTGGTCAATTAAGGTGCTAAGGTCAGTTGATGCTTTATGATGCCACGCAGTGGCCCCATATTCTCCTTCATTACTCAAGGGCTACCGGTACACACCAAAGTATCGCATCAACATAGCTATTGTTTCAATCGTGTCGGTATACCCTACACAACTCCCTCACAGTTTATTGCTACTTACCTAAAAGGTGCCACAGATCCGAGTGTAGGATCCTTAATAGTAACCCAAACAAGGACCCAAAATGTAAAGCATACAAGTCAAATAAAGAAAGCAAGTAAAGATGATCTAACCCTAAGGTAACCCCACTTTTAAGTTTAATCCTAAGCAGAGTCGCTAGTTCTATAACAAATTGGGAGAACTGACTTGGTTGTTTTGCGTTTGATCACAATTGTGCGGATAGAAAAAGTCGCCACCAACTTTTCTTTTATCCAAAAGGAAAGGCTGAACACAATGGGAAATACCTTTAGAGATGTTTTCTTGAGTTCGGTGGGTAGATTATGAAAAGGGAAGGTATTAGCACCCTTTTCATCCGTAGTTATCTACGAGCTCTTAGTTGCTTGTTAGGAAAACTTTGTAATGATTCTCGTTCGTAAGAATGTATACAAAGTATTGATCTTTTGAAAATGTTTCAAATTTGAAAGATGTTTTAAAAGTGTTGGTGTTTTGTTTTTAAAATAGCAAGGATGTTTTGGTTTGAAATTGAGCAAGCAACTAGGAACATTCTACCTACTCAAAAATTCTTTCTTATTTATTTCCTCTTTCCTTTGACATTGTTATTTTACCATGGATTGGTAAGTAACCTTATCTTTGGATGTAAAAGGGACGGGCAAGGGTCATCGTATAGCCATGATAGCAATATTGTGAGATATCTTAACAATTCTCTTTGAGGGACTAAGATCATTTTGAAAAGGCAACATTGATAACGTTATCGAGGGACTATGATCTTGTATTTTTGATTTGTTTTTGCTAAGATACCCTACATGCATAACATGGCCATTTTTCATAACGCAACAAAGTGGATTTACCCTAAGGGTGTAAGTATGCAAGTGTGTTAGTTTACAAGCATTGTTTTGTCTTGATTAGGGTTTGCTAATCATTAGTTTTAGTCTTGCCATACAAACCCTAATTTACTAGCATAAAGCATTAAATTGTGGAAAATAAAAATGCTAAGCTATTACATCATTAGGGGAGGGGGTGTACAAATTTACAAATGGGGAAATTACAAGAAAATTAAATCTAAATAAGTATTAAAACCATATTGAATATTTTACAAAAATGAATAAATATTCAAGAACATAAATGGAAAAAGAAAAAGGATTTTTGTTTGGATTTTTAGGAAGGGGTTTGGTTTTGACCTAATTAACTAAAAGAAAATAATTAATTAAATTAAGAAAAATTAAACCTAAATTAATTAAGAAAAGAAATTAAATAAAAATCCTAATCTAAATATTAATTGATTAAGAAAAGAAATTAAGTTTGTAAGAAGAATATTTTTTGATGTTTTTTGTCTTGAAAGAAAATTAAAATGATATATGGTATTATAAAAAATATTTTGGTCTTTTTAGTTTTAAGAATATTTTTAATTGTGTAAAAAGAAATAACTAAAACCCTAGTTTCTAATTTAATTTACAAACTAAATAGTAAAATAAATAAAGTGTGATTAAATTAAAATGATTTTTTGTGTAAAGATTAAATGAATTAAATAAAAATATGAATCTAATATTTTTTTATAATTTTTTATGATTTTTTTAAGTATTAAGTAAAACAATAAAAGAAAGCAAATAAATAAAAATGAGAAAATAAAATAAAATGGGCCATGTGACAAAAGTGAGCAGCGGGTGGAAAGCTAGCAAAAATCCCAGGCTCAAAGGAGGAAGGCCCAAGCGCCTGTTTATGAGACAAAAAGAAAAGAAATGTTGGAAAATATCAAAAAGTGGCAGCGTTGGGGCTTGAACCCACACCCTTGACATGATATACGTGCTGCCTTACCACTGGGGTGGTTATACATCCATTAATTTATACAAAACAACAAATACATAACACAAGTTAAGTCCTGGAAATGACTTCATCTTCAACCTCCAGCCAGGATCCCTGTAACTTATTCGTTTCTCAACTATTTGCAAAAATGTAAATTTGAAAGTTGTGTAAAATTTCATCACGATTCCAGAAATGTAAATAACTAAAGCTATAAATCAAAGATGAATGAGAATTTCTAATGGCACCAAATTCTGACCTAACTTTTCTAGGATATTTAGATTCAAAATTCTAACTACTCAAGCAATATAAATGAAATCTAAAGACATGGTTAGTTTTAATGCTATGATATCTACATTTTATCTTCACAAATGGAAAACAAATGATGCATATATGAAGAGTTCAAAAGTCAGAAAACTAACCTTTAAAATGGAATTCTTGTTTTGAGTTGGAGCTTGTCTCAAGGTGCTGCAAGGATCAGGTTAGCTTTCTTGAGGTCCCAGGAAGCTAATGCAATGATTAGCTTGGTTGGAGAGTGGCTGAAATGGTCTAGAGAAGTTCACTTGTAGTGCTCTATTTTTGAGTTTGGACAAAGGTGGAAATGGAGTTACAGAACTGTAACAAGTATTGGGATGAGTTGTGGATGATGTTTAGTAACTTTTAAAATGATTTGGAGAGGAGACGCACGATTAATTTGAGAGATGGGAGTGTAAGGTCAGTTTCTACACAAAAATGGAGTTTTGTGTGCAATCTGAGTTTGTGAGGGTTTGAGCGAGTTTAAGGGCTTGTACATGCGTGCGTTATCTTGAAAATAGTGTATGTATTTATAGGCAAGAGATTTTGTGTTCTACAACAAGTCAGAATTTGAATTCTATGTTGTAAAACCTTTACTTGTTTTTGAAGAAAACATGACAAACATATTCCCAAAGCTTGTACCATGCTATTGTAGAGTGGTTGAACTTTAAACAAGCTTGCTTCTAACTTGTAGATGTTGTGTGTGCAGAAGGATCCATTGAGAGGCTCAAGAAGGGTTGACATATTCAAAATCATACTTTTCCAAAATGGAAGTCTTGCCTTTCTTCCAAAAATGGCAAGTTAACTTAGAAAAAGCTTGGATTTAATGGATAATAGCCATAAAGTTTGTGTAATCTTATGATTAAGGATAGATACACAAGTTAGAGGTCCCAAAAAGTTGGATTATGCATCATGGCTATGGATTTGGTTCATGTTCATCACAAAATATGTCTTGCAAAACAAGTTGAAACCCTAACTTCTGGCCTTCGATTCTCCTTGCTCAAAAATAATCTTAAGTAGTTCTTGGACATTTTAGAAATCTTGTAATGTGATTTAAAACCCCTATTTGAATCACTTTTTCAAAATCCAAATGGAACTATATGAAACTTGGCCCAGAAGTTAGGTCAAAATCCTGACCAAAATGCTCAAAATTTCACTAAGTGTTTTAGTTTCATGACCATGATTTCATGGATTAATAACATGAAATCCATACATTTCTAGGAGGAGTTGCATTCAGAAATGTTTTATATCTTATTGAGATCTACAACTTTCATGTTGAAAGTTTCCTTTGAATCATCTTGCATCATGGTGAAAAACTGGCTCAAAGTTGTGATAAAATATGAAGTTTTCAACACTTAGAAAAATTTCTAAGTTTGGAAACTTTGACATTTCAAAATGAAATCTTTATTTTTTGATTTTTTGATGAACAAGTTTCATATTTTGACATGTTTTGATGAATTGTGATTTTTGACACTTGATTTTGACCAAAAAGTCAAAGTTTGACTTTTTAGTGTGCAGTTGACTGAAAATCAACTATCAATTAATTGACCTTGAGCAATGTTTTGAGTCCTGACATTAGGTAAAAATGATGCAATTGAATCCTTGAGATCATGTTTCCAACCAATCAACCATTTTCTAGGTCAAAAAATCAGAAATTGCTTTTTCTCAGTCAAAACCTAATTTTGACCTTTTTGCCCTTTTGATGATTTGATCAAATTTCTTGAGGAATTATGGTCCAAACTTGATCAAATGACATATAAGAGTTAAAAATGTTGATATGGATAAAAAATTATGAAGTTTGACTATAAATTAGCCATAGTTGACTTTTTCCCAATACAATTGATTTTTAGGTCAACTGATTACTTGACTGAGCAAAAGTGTGATCCAAGACTTGAAACTTGACATGAGAAATCTTGAGGGTCCTTAATGATTCATGAAAGTCATATGTGGCATTAAAAGTTCAATTATCCTTGTGCAATCTCAAACCCTAATTTTCAGTTATCAGTGTTTAAGGAGGTGTCTTGAGCTGATCAATCCTAGTGTAGTCTTGAATCAAAGGAGATATTGTGAGAAATTAATTGATAAATGAGAGAGAAAATTTTGGGGTACAACACACACATTCCACATCTCACACCTTTTCATAACAACAACAATATTATTACATAATAACTTCAAAATCATGCATAATCATCACACATGTCAACAATTGTCATGTATCACATACACCAATCACACAACTCAAACATCATGTTAACAACAATCCAATCCAATGAGACCGACTCACAGATTCAATGCATGTGGTACCAATATCGCTCCTGAATCCATGCCATCTAGTACTAGAGCCACCAATATCGTGAAAAATTTGGTTCACCTCGCTTCTGATCCACACCATCTAGGATTAAAGCCAACCCACATCCTGAACGATGAGGCTCACATCGCTCTCGATCCATGCCATCTAGGATTTAAGCCATCAAACTGGACCAATGTACCCAACAGGAAATGCATGTGACTCTACCATGCAACAATACAACACATATTGATATCTATATCTATTAATATGACACACCAATACGACCACTAACTACTCACACATATGACATACCAATCATACAATACAAGCAAAATCACACAACATTATCATATATCATTACATGCATATATCTCAATATAATAGGAGAAATTACACATAAAAGGTTATAAGATAGAAAAGCATTTTTATAAGATATAAAATATTTTCAGCTTTTTGAAGGATCAAACATTGCGTCAAATGGACAACCAAGTCAAAACTTATAGATTTTTAAAGTTTTCAAAAATAATTCTGCTACAGCGCTGCTTCGCCTGAGGCTCGCTCAATGAATGGGTCTGTCGCCTGAGGCTCGCCTGGCGAAGCGTAGGCGAGGCCTACACTCCCATAAATTTTCCAGGAGCACCCAATTATGCCACTTCCTTCAACCGCTCCCTCGCCCGATGAGGCTTGGGAAAATTCTCTCGCCCGACATCGCAAGAAGATCGTCTGACGAAACGTGCCTAGCAGCAACATTGCTGTTAAGATTCCTGCACTAAACCATTCCCAAATTTCACACGATCAAAATAGTTCCGAATATACCAAAAATCAACATTTTATCATACCATAACAACAACACATCATCATACATGTTATGAGCGTCAATTCACATGAATCACACACTTTAGATTCATCAATTTTATTAGTATTTCATCATACTAACAAACTATCACAAAACCCCAACCAAATCTAAACCTCTACCAATGGTGATAAGCAGATTACCCCTACATAATTATTGTTACATAAACTCTTAGAGAGTTGGAACCCCACCCTTACCTTGGATTGACGATTCCTAAACTTCAACAATGGTTCTTCTTTTGACCTAACTCTTCTCACTCCTCTGCTTTTGCTTTTTCTCAGAGTACGATCGTTCCAACAATATGATTCACTCTCTAACTTTTACCTTAAGTCCTTCTTACCCCTTGGACCTCTAATATGGTATTCTCATTCTTATCCTTACTTACTCTAATCAACATTACCATGACTCCCTCAATATCTCTACTCATGTTATCTAATTTAATTATTATATAAATCCTACACAATTATTCCAAAATCTAAATAATTCCAACTAAATTATCTAAATTGCAGAGTAATTCTCATTACTACTTTAATCCGACATTACACCACATATAACATCACCAAACCATCTACTATACCAAATAAATCACAACAAAGTGCTCAACAACACATAAAATGCACAACATCAAATAATTAATCTATTAAAAATAATCAAGAAAATAATCGGGGTGTTACAGGGTACCCACAACTTATTGGGTCATCTCTTGTTAGTTCTCCCATATTCTTAACAACTTTGGGTTTAGCAAAAAAATATTTATATTTACAGTAATTAAAATTAGAAGGTTTAGCCAAAGATTTTGTCTTAGGTTCATAAGAAGATTTCTCTTTTTCTTTTCCCTTATCTTTTGGCACAAACCCAGTTGAGACAAAATAAGAGTGAAGAGTATTAGGTTTTTCTTCCTTATCAGAATTAGATTCGTCATAGGAGTTATAACCCACTTCGTTGGTCCCATTTCTGCTCACGCCATAAATCATAGAAGTCATCATGCTTCTCCTTATGCTTCTGGCTAGGAACTTTTGAAAAGCTTTGTCATATTTCTTAATGACATCATTAGTACTCTCTGAAGCTTATAAAAGAGTTCTCATGCCTTTGAGGGCAGATTTCTCATCTTTAAGGAAAACAAATTCTTTATTAAAAATAAGGAGATCTCCCTTAAGCTTACTATTTTCAGAAGATATGGATTCATGAGACTTTTTAAGTTCCTTGAATTCAATCTTGAGTAACTCATATTTTTCTAGAATTTCAATTAAAGAATAAGTTAATTCAGAATGAGTAAGTTCAGAAAATACATATTTAGATAATACCTCTTCTATGTATGAATCATTTTCTGCTTCATCTTCTGGAGGGATGTTTTCATTAGACATTCTAACATGAGCCATCAACTCCATGTTATCATGTTCTTCTTCTGAGTCGTGCTCTGAAGAATCATAATCATCCTAGGTTTCCATCAACCCTTTCTTTTTACTCTTAAGAGCTTTCTTCTTGGGCTTGTCCTTTTGAAGTTCAGGACTGAAGGTGTAATGAAAACGCAAGAAAGGGGGGGTTTGAATTGGGTTTTCCATTTCATTCTAAACTTTCGTTTCTTAATATGGTTGCGTTAAGTGATGCTTCTGAATATGTTATAGAAGCATAAACAATTAGGCATAAGCATAAATAAAGAACATGTGATATATCCTGGTTCACTTGAGAAACCCTCAAGCTAGTCCAGTCCACCCTACCAAGGTGATTTCTCCTTGAACTCAAGGACTTAATTCACTATAACCAAACTGATTACAATCTTCACGGGCAACCGCCAGTGACTAACATCCAATGACACATTCAGGGATCCAAACTAGATATAACGTCCATTGACCCAAGAAATCCGATTCTTCAGAATCTCCTATCAGTATTTCCCATAATAATCGCAACCATTATCTTCTTGAGATCAGACCTTCACCCAGTCTCTCAAGGAACCTTGCAATTATATGTTCAATGATCCAACCGGATATAACAATCATTTCTCGATAGAATCTGATCCCGCAGAATATCCTATCTATTTTTACAAGGTTCGTTTTCAAAAGAATACTTCTAAACAAGAAAGTGTAAACTCAATTAAGTACATCAGAAGATCCTAATACACACTAAAAATATTACATTGTATTGTAACTTTAATGTGTGGTCTTATTTTCTTCAAGTAGATTCTTCACTGACAACAACTCAAAGCACTTGAATCGCTGAAGTCTTCTTCTTCATAAGCTTCTGAAAGCTTTGTTGATCTTGATGTAGTAAAGAGAAGAACTTCTTCATCTTGATTGACCTTAGAACATTCTGGACAACATCCCTTGTTCTATTTACTTCAATGATCATTTTAGAGCATAACGTTCATGTTGTGGAGTAACTAGAGCTTCCATGATCATCTCCATTATCTTCCGTGGCTTAGCAAGCTTCTTGCAGTAATGAAATTAAGCACATTGTGAATCAATGGTTTAATTTTTTTTCCTTGAAATCATAAACAACATGATTTAAGAATCATTTTGATAACAATTGTTCTTGTTGTTGCTGTAGTGGTTGATAGCTTTGGTTATGTTTCTATAATGAAAACTTTCATTGAACATTTGAACACCAACAACCTTTTAAGCATATGATCCTTTTCTTATATAGCCAAGCAAAATAGAGTCGTTGACTATTGAAAAAGAGTCGTTACATAATGATGAAGATAGTATTGCCACGTTATTTTCTTTTCCCCAATTCAAGATGGTGGAGAGGTATTGGGATAAGGCTTTTTCATACTATGTACTTTTCATTGCTGACGGTAACATTTGTCTCTGAACTTCAGAGGCTTCTGATGGTACATGATTGAAGCATAAGTAGAATCATGACATTTGAATCTCCATATTATCAAGTCTTCAGTCGTCAGAACTTGTTCACTCAGAACCTTGTCTTTGAAACTTCAACACTTGGTCTTGAGAACCTTTTCTAGAACCTTGGGTCTTTAGAACTTCAAGTATTCAAAACTTCGTTTTCAGAATCTTCAGTACTTTGTCGTGAGAACCATTTTCTTATAACCATGGGTCTTTAGAAAATTGAGTCTTTAGCATCGGACTTAAGTAGAACTTCTTGTCTTCAAATCTTCTGACTATTTCTTTAGAACCGGTTTTCTTCATAATCACGAGTCTTCAGCATCTAGAATTTAGTAAAAACTTCTGTCTTCAGATCTTCTGACTTGTTTCTTTAGAGCATGTTGTCTTTAGAAGCATGAGTCTTCAGCATCTGGACGTAAGTAGAAACTTTTGTTTTCAGATCTTTTGACTTATTTCTTTAGACAAACATTAGAGCCTACACTTCAGAAGCTTCTAGAGTGTCTTGCTACTGTTCATCAGAACCTGTGTAACGCAGAAGCGGAATTAATTACCTTCTAATGTTTTGGCCATGCAATCCATCAGAAGCAGAACCTGTTTGTTAAATACTCAAAAATAACAAACATTAGAGTATCAAAATTATTCATACAAACATACTCATTTGTTATCATCAAAACTCATAGATAATATTGCAGAACCAAATCTTGTTCTAACAATCTCCCCCTTTTTGATGATGACAAAAATATGTATTTTGATTACACAATTTTGTTCAAATTATCATAAAAAGTAAAAATAATAAGGTGAGGAATACTTATCCTTTTATGAAACTCCCCCTGAGTCACTGACTTGATGAAGCTCGAATATCCTAACTCTGAACCTTTTGAGTAAAAATCCCCCTGGTTCTAATAGAACAGGTATTGAGATCTTGAGAGTCTTGACTCTTGATACCAATAGAAATAATTGAGATCTTGAATTCATCAGAGCTTCTTCTTATTGAATCTTCTATCTAGATTTTTCAGATAGCCTTCAAATTCTGATTCGCTCAGTTCTTCTAAAAAGCATCTGCTTCTGCTTTTGATTCTTATGTTCTTAATATCACATTCTCAGACATTTTACATCTTTTGAACATTATGATACCAAAATCAAGATAACTTTAAATTTTAGAAAGTTCTCAACTTCTAAACAGTATTGGGTCTATCTGATTCTTGAACATGTGTTCACAAAGTGTACATATTTGATTATATGAATAATCAGTTCTTAATAACTTTAACAAAGTTCTTTCATTTTAACCTGTCTAAGAATGCCTAGTGAACTTGTTCAGAGTTCCTCGGTTAATCATCAAACAAACAAACACACGTCAGTGGTAAATGCACATTTCATATCATTTTATTATTATGATGAGATTTGCATTTATTTTTTTATTTATCAAAATCATTATATTTCTTCCCCTTTTTGACGTCATCAAAAAGGTAACTATGCGTGAAAAACATAAAAACCAACAGAAGTAACAACAAGTGGTAAACAGAAAGAGTTTTCATTGATGATAGAATTAAAATAAGTTACAAAACAGAATGAAAGATGACAGAAATAAAGCTTATTTTAACCACTGATCATCAAAAGTCTCACACTCCTCTTGTTTCAAAGCATCACTAGGACCATTAGGAATCCTTCGAAGGATTCTCACAATCTCACTTAGAACAAACACTTTTTACAGGATTCTTCCATAGGGAATAAGGGTTTTGTTCAAGTTTTCAGAAGAAGTGATAGAACTTTTAAGATGACTGAGCATGACTTGAGGAAGATCAATCGGAATACATTTGATCAGACAGAAAATTAGAGTCTTATCATCATTGGTTAAGACATTTTTGTTAGTTTCGCGAGGACAAATATTTTCAGAATAAAGTGAAACCAGTCTTTGGCAATAGGCTTAAGACTCTCAAGTTTAGTAGAGTCGAACTCAGTAGATGATTCAAATATGGAAATAATTTTAGAATCAGGGATGCTATCGAGAGAGACACGATCAGTCGCGATACCCATACGAGGACAAATTAGCATTTCAATAATGCATTCAGCAGTGAAGACAACATCCCATCCATATATATTTGAAGAGATTGAGGTACCATTGAGATTGACATAAGAATTTTTCCAAAAAGTCTTTACAATATTGGGATAAATGGTACCTCTTAGTAAAGAGATATAGTTATTCCAATTTTGAAAGTGAATGCTAAGATGGAATTTCGGACTAGCGCGAAGAGTTTTGGATGTTTTTCAATGATGAATTCCAAAATATCATCATTTCATGAGAAGTAGTTGAATTCAAGATGAGAGAGAGAGAGAGAGAGAGAGAGAGAGAGAGAGAGAGAGAGAGAGAGAGAGATATATAGAGGTAGAGGGTAATTGTTACCATTTGTTAGAGTATTACTTGTTTGGTGAGGTAGAGAGCAAACATGGTGTATAAAAAGAATCGAGAAGACGTGACTTGACAAAATGATTTTCCTTAACTAAGGTAATCAATCTTGGAAGACTCAATAATAAATGACCAAGGAAGGTCAGAAAGATAGCTATAACTCCTAAGATTCTATAAGAGAGTGAGAGAGAGAGAGAGAGAGAGAGAGAGAGAGAAATGAGTGACAATTGATATGTTTTAAGTAGGTTACGAGTATCTAGAGTAGACTAGGACATATAGATGCATGGGAAATGGAAAAGGAATAGTTAATCTCATTTATGAGGGAATATCGATTGTTCATTAAAAGAAGTTTAAACAACTACCCTCTAATACGTGGAGAAAGTGACTGACAAACATTAAAGGTCTAAAACCTTACATATGCTCTAGAGACGCATGTGTGACTATCTTACTTTAGACTTTAATGAATTTATAATGCCTAAATACTTGTAATTTCATGATAATGCATGATTATATTATATCATAGTTTTTAGATTTTTATATCCAAATTAAGCATACAAAGTAATTCATTAAAAAAATGAAAGGCTTCATTAATTAAAGAAATACAATAGACAAAAAAATAATAATCAGACAAGAGAATAAGCAACAAAGACAACCACGATTAGATAAGATAGACTATGTTCTCCTAACCACTAAAGATTTCACACTTAGTCTTCAACAAATAGCTTTCAGGACATTTCTCGGGACCATCTTTTGCTATCATTTCCATGATAATATTCACTATTCCTTCTTGAAAAATATTTCAGACAAAACTCTTCCATAAGGAATGTATGACTTAATGTGATTTCTAGACTCAGAGATAGATTTCCAAAGACAGATGAAGATAGACTGTGGAAGACTTACTCGAGTATCATTCATCAGAAGATAGATGAGTGCTTGGTCATCATACCTCAGAAGGTCTTGGTTTTCCCCTCTAGGAAGAACGTTGGACAACACAAGCTTAAACCAAGTGTTGTACCCTAAAATTTTCACTCTTATTTTCAAATTAAATTATTTAAAAAGGTCACCTAATCTTCTTAGGGTTCTCAATTGCTCAAGATTACTCAAGGAATTGATCAGACAAGTCTTCTCCTAAGCAATTAGCCTACAACTAGGGTTTTGCTTTTCTTAAAGGAAATTGGACTTATAATGCCTAAAATGGTTTTCATGACTCTTCATATGTCCCTAAGAATGCTCATGTCAATTTTCAAGCCTTGCACCACAAGTTTGCTCAGTCAATTGCTCAAATGATAGGAAAATCAACTGTATAGGATAAAAAGTCAATTATGGTCAACATACGGTAAAACTTCAATATTTTTGGTCAACATAAACATTTTGAAGTTATACCCATAATTTTATAAAGTGTTGATCATGATTCCTCAAGAAAATCTTTCAAATCATCAAAAGTCAAAAGTTACAAAATTAGGGTTTCCTTAGGAGAAGTCAATTGAACTTTGACCATGCATAACTTTCACATGATTGATCAGTTTTTCCCTAATAGAAGCTCATTTTGAAGGAAATCCAATTCTATACAACTTTGTCTCTATAAGATTAAATATAAAAGTGCATCATTTGAGAGATATGAGCCAATACATTATAGGTTATTTCAAAAGTCAATAAAAAGACACTTTTTGTCAAGGCAACTTACATCAAGATAAGGTTTTCAAATGCAAAAATGATCAAAATAGAGATTATATAGGACATATTGAGCTTTCCATTAATTCCAATATCACCTTAAAAATATAATAATTGAGTGAGACATGGTTTGTTCAAGTTGGGCAATGTTTCAGAAAATGCATGAAACTTCATTTGAGCAATTTTGAACTTTTGGACTAATGGGTCTAACTTTTGAGGATTAAACATCTCTATAACATGTTATAGGACCTCTAAGTACATTTATACCTTAATTTGATTTTTTATTTTATTTATTTTTATTTTATTCAAATTAATTCAAAATAAATCAAATAAAATATGAGTTGATGGACCAAAGGGCGTGTGAGCTTCATTTGGGTATCTTCTAAAAGGCCCAAGCCTCTTAAGAGTTTGCCAAAACCGTGAAAACATGTTGGAACAAAAATCTTCAAGTTTGGAAGGTTCTTAAAACAATTTTATAAAGATTTCAATGTGTTTTTCTTGTACTCCAAAATTTGCCCTCTTATTTTACTCAACACATGCCCATTGAGGTCCTCAACTTGCTCAAGGATGCCCAAGAGTTGACCAAACAAACTCTCTCCTAAGGTATTGTACCTCAAACTAGGGTTTCCATTTTTATCAAGATTTGTGAACTCCAAAGGCCCCAAATGCTTTCCATGATCCTAATGTGTCCTCAAGATCATCCATGTAAGGTCTCATGCCTTGCACAAGAAGTTTACTCAGTCAATTGCTCAGATGCCTGAAAATCAACTGTACTAGGTCAAAAGTCAACTGTGGCCCACATACAGTCAAACTTCAAGATTTTTGGTTAACATCAACATTTTGAAGAGATATCCATCATTTTATCAAGGGTTGATCATGATTCCTCAAGGAATGCCCCCTAATTCATCAAAACCCAAAAGTTGTTAAATTAGGGTTTCTCAGGAAAAGTCAACCAAATTTTGACCGAGCATAACTTCTTCATACTTTATCAAAAAATTTCCATCCAAGGCTCATTTTGAAGAGGATGCAATTCCGTACAATTCATCTTTAGCCCACAAGTTCAAAATATGCACTCATCAAAAGATATGAATTTCTACATTAAAGGTCCTTTTGAAAAGTCAACAAAAACACCTTTTGGGTCAAAGCTTCATACATGAACATGGAAGACCCAATTGAGATGAAACTAACAGGGTTGTTTAGGGGACATCCTAAGATTTCTAAAAAGTCCAAGAACACCTTTCTAGGGTTAAAATTGGAGGAGATATGCCTTGTCAAAGTTGACTATTTTTGCAAAATTGCCAAAAGTCAAATATGCTCAAAAATACATATTTTGTCAAATGGGCCTAGCATTTCATGATTGTATCTTGTTAGAAACATAGTCCACGACCCAAATCAGCATCCACACATTATTTGCTTCATTATTTATTTTATTTTGATTTTTATTATTTAAAATTCAAATTAAATCAAATAAATGGCAAAAAATACAAAAGATTGAATTTGATTTGATTTTTTTTGTAGGAATCAAATCTATTCAAGTTGGATTAATCAGAACAAATCAAATCAAGGCAAATTGAATCAAAATTGGCATGATTAGGCTATTTTGGAAAGATATCATACAAGGAGCAAAATCAAATCAAATCTCCATGATTTTCAAAGATACAATTTGTTTTTGTTAACCTAATTTGTCCTAGTATATATGCAGAACATAACCAATGCGCAAGAAGAAGGATTGCAGGTCGTAAAAAGCTGGAAACAAAACTGAAAAAATTGACAAAAAGTGGTGAATCGTTTTCTAACCTAGAGGTCAATTCAAGCCATTCTAAAGCTCCTAATAGACTCCTAGACATCTCCAAAATGTGTCCCAATCATTTGCAAGCTTCCACAAGCCCAGAAACACGACATACGACTCTCACGGTTTGGCTTATCTCTTGAATCTAAGTTTAATTATTCACGCGTGATTAACCACTTTTAAGCATAGAATTGTATTTGTATCATCATTTGGAATGTTTTGGTTTAATTAATTTTGCATTTTGATGACTGTATTCATAATTTCCATTGTTAGGGTTTACCTTGCCATTTTAGGGTTTTTCTATACAGGTTAAATTGGCACAAGAAAAGGGTACCGTGATGCTCGTGAGATCAAGACGAATTGATCTATGTACTCACAATTGATTTATCATGCTTGCTGTGAATTTTTGAAACTTGCAGTGCTATAGCCATGGAAGATGTCCGTAGGTATAAGTCTGGTACCTAAGACAACAGACCAAGGAAGAAGAAGACAACGTGGCTGATAACCATTGGCTGGTTTGAATAATGGGCGCGCGTTTTCTTTTATTCAGTTATCCACTTGTTTTTCATATATTATTAATTGTTGTTATTGTATTAACAATTCAGACACACAGCTCAGATGGCAAGGCACGCATAATATGAGTGGAAGGACCTGGGTTTGATCCCAGGTCCCAACAATTTTATTTTTCTAACTTTGTTTCAGCAGTTCCCATGCATTTCCTTGCCACGCGCCTTCTATGCACCCCACTGATCCAGCCAATGGATCATTTCCTAGCCAGATCCAACGCCCATCAAGGGATGGCCATGGTGCACCATCAGCAAGGACCAACACTAAATCAAACGTGGGACTGGGCTTAACAACTTTTGGGCTTAAACAAATTCAACATGCACCTCTCCCAACTGCTTATACAGGCCCATTCTTTTCTTTTCTATTTTAATTTTTTTAATTGTTTTACTAATTATTTTCTTTTATTAAAATAACACCAAAAAATCATTATTGTTTTTATTTAATCAAAAAATCATCAAAAACATCAAAAACATCAAAAATCTTTTTTCATAAAAATATATTTTATTTCCTTAATTAATTAGATTAATTTAAATTAGGGCAATTTAATTCCTTTTTTATAATTAACATCACTTAGAATTAGGATTCAATTTGCACATAACCTAATTTTTCTCAAAAATAACCTAAATCTTTTTTCAATTAGATTTTCTAGGTTTCTTAATTATTTCTCGTGCTTAATTCGCCGCGCGCATTTTCAATTCATTTTTCATTATTATTGTAACTGCTCCGAGTTTCTAATAGTAATTAGGGTTTTAAATTATGCATCTTTATTTTCAGTCCAAGATAATTATGTATCTGCAAAAGCCTTGTAATAGCTAGGACTTTTAAATTTCCCGCATTTTATTTTCGCAAACTACAAACTGCTTAGATGAATGTTAATAGGATTGTATGGAAAGACAAACTAAAAATTAATACGGTAGAAAACCCTAAATGTGCAAAGATAAATTAACTAAAAATTACACTCGCACATGCTCACTCCTAGGGTTTACTCCACTCTGGTTGCCTTCGGTAAACGATCATGAAGTATAGGGTTTGTTAGTGGTTGTCCTCTAGCCCCGAAAGATCTAAAATGACCTATTCAGATGTTGCCTCAAAAAAAGATCTTTAAGGCTTTAGGATGATTACTAACATATCCTAACATTGCTTTTGTGACCGTATTTGTCCCTTCGAATGTCCCTAAAAAACTCCAACGACGACGTTACCTATTTCTCAACAATGGGATAACATTGTCTAAAAGGAAAACGAACATACCTTTTTCGAGTAGGTAGATTAGTTCCTAGGTACTTGCTCAAACAAACAAAAACTTTTTCACACCAACGCTTTCCCAAACAAAGTTTTTAAAAACAACTTCGTAACACTCTTAAGGACAGAAACAAGGGTTAACACGAAGTAAAATAAAACTTTTCAAAACAAGCATACACAAGAAGTTTTCAAAATGAGCAAGTACCTAAGAGCCCGTGGAAAACCATAGATAGAAAGGGTGATAACACCTTCCCTTTCTATAATCTACCCCCCGTACTCAGAAACATCTCGAAAAAGGTTTTTTCTGTTCTTTTTTCTTTTCCTGATTGGATAAAATAAAAGTCGGTGACGACTCTTGCTTACCGCGACATTTGCGAACAAAAAACGCAAACCAGTATTAACAGTCGGTTCTGCCACCGTATCACAGAACTGGAGACGCTGTTGGGGAATAAAATATAAAGTAGGGTAAACCTTAGGATCTAGGTCATATTTAATTTCTTTCTCTTGATTGTCTTGCTTGCTTTTTATTTATGGGAACTGTTTGGGTTATTTGATCCTACACCCGGATCGGGAAACACCTTTTAGGTAAGTAGCAATAAACTGTGAGGGAGCTGTGATGGGGTATACCGACACGGTTGAAGAAGTAGCTACATTCATGTGGCACTTTGGATGGTACCCGTAACCCTTGAGTCAATCAGGGAGATGTACGGGGCCACCGCATGGTTTCATAAAGCATCAACTGACCTTATAACCTTTAATTGCACAACTTAGCCAGTAAGACGTAGCGAGATGGCCGACTTTAGTGTATGCCCAAGGTCGACAAATACTCGATGCTACACTCATTGAGGTTTGACTTCTTAGTTTTGTTTGATTATGAGTCAATCGTTGATTGAACAAGGCTTGGGGGAAAGATCAGTGATATTGAGATCCCTTTAGAACTCGGTTACTATTTATAGGACAAGTTGAACTAATCCAGCTTCAAGAGGGTATGACCTAAAAACCCATGCAAGCCTAAACCTAAGGTTGTTTGCGTGACTTGTGTGCTTTCAACTGGAACTACTTGCAGAATTTTATTACTTGACAACATGAGTTCCTTGCAGGTTTTGTTTACAGTTATTATCCAATAACTTGGATTTCTTGCAGGGTTTACTTGCTTACATCACTTCGCACCTTTGCTTAAAAGCATAGCATACACATCATAACATCATGCCTTAACATTTCCTTAACCATTTAAAGGATCTCGAGGGCCTGTGATACAGGTTATGAAAAATCATACGTCTAGCAAGGGGCAAGGGGATTTATTTTCCTCTAGCCAATGTCGTTAGAAGATCAAAACTCAACAACTTGAGTCAGGGGCTATGACCCACTTGATATGGTGAGCTTGACTCTTGTAGAAAGACTCTTAACGATGCAAAGTTCTTCAATTAAAGCTGCAAAATTCAACTTCTGACATTTTCTTGTTTACCCTACGAGATCCTTGAAAACATCACATACATATATAATACATATCATTGCATAAGCAGGTTTCAAAGCAGGTCTCTCATGTTCTCGCTGTTTATTTCAAGAATGGCTCTCCAACAAGACAACAGAGATCTCCAAGCTCAAGATGCCCAATTCAAGGAATTTCTCCTGAATCTATCCAAGGGGCAAGAAGACCTGAAAACACTCTTCGCCGGGAATCTGACCAAGGAACGTCCTGACAACAACAAGGATGAACAATTAGAACAAATGCAAGCTGAGGTAGAAGCAATGAGAATCCAGATGCTGGGGCCGATGACTCTTATCCAAAACTTAGCTCGAGGACAAGAAGGGCTAAGAGACTTCCTCAACAAGCTTCACCAAGATGGATGCAGATCCATGAAACAAACAGTTAAAATTATGGATCAAGGAATTAATCAACCCCCAGTGAGAGAAGAGGTTGGTTTGGTCAGGAACAGACCTTTCCAGATTGCTACTACATCACAAGCCCAACTACAACCTCGCCAATGACAACGGAGCAATCGGCATAAGAAGAATACATCCAAAAGACACTTCACCGAAGTCAACATGTCATTGGCTCAAGCATTACAATGCATGTTGAAGGCTAAGATGGTTATGTTAAGGGACCCTCCTCAGAATCCCAACATAGCCTCCCCAAGGTACAATCCAAATGCAAGATGTGCATACCACTCCAACAGTCCTGAACATGACACCAACAACTGTTGGGCATTGAGAAATAAAATTCAAGACCTGATTGATGAAGGAGCGCTAGAATTCGCACAAGACGGCCAGGTTGAGTTCTTCTGCCATACGTCCAAGGCATACCATATGTGATCGGTGGAAATAGAACTGACTATTTTTTAAGCTGGTTCGCGAAATGTCGCGGTAAGCAAGAGTCGCCACCGTCTTTTATGTTCTCTAACATGGAAAGGACAAAAGCACAGCAAAATTCCTTCTTTGAGATGTCTCTCGGTTCGGGAGGTAGATTTATAGAAAGGGAAGGTGTTAGCACCCTTTCTATCCGTGGTTATCCACGGGCTCTTAGGTACTTGCTCTTATGTTTTCAAAATTTGTTTGCTTTTCAAGTGTGTGTGGGTTTTGAAAAAAGTTTCGTTTGAAAAATTTCTAAGTAACTCTTGTATCTGTCCTCAAGAGTGTATGAAAAATTTGTTTGAAAACCTTTTGAAAGTGTAGGTGCGAAAAGTTTTTTTGTTTGTTTTGAAAGAGCAAGTACCCAGGAGAATCTACCTACTCTAAGGAATTAGGTTGTGTAAGAGTCCTTTAGATAGTGTTATCCCACCATTGAGAGGTAGGTAGCACCATCGTTGGAGTTATTCGGGTCAATTCGATTAAGGGACATGTGTGGTCACCAAAGCAATGGTAGGACACCTTAGAAGTAACCCTAATGTCCTAGATCTTTTTTTTATCCGAGGCAACTTTGATCTTTAGACAGGAGGGCGACCTCTAAAACACCCTATACTCAATGACCATGTCGAGGCAACCAGTGAGGCGTACCCTAGGAGTGGCATGTGCTCGTGTGTTGTTTTTCAGTTAATGTTTATCTTTGATCATGCAATTGTGAGCTACAGATTGATTTTATTATTCATACAAGTCTTTCATGCATTTTTTAACAGTTAGGAGTGCGGAAAATAAATTGCGGAAAGGTAAATCTAACTATTACAAGGCGCGAGTCTATACATCGCCAAAAAACAAAAACCCGTTTTGAAAATAAGAATGCGGGAAATAGTAAATAAAGAGATAAACCTAATTAATTATTACATTTCCGGAAGCAGTTACATAAATAATCAAAATAACGAATTGAAACTAAAATGCGCGCGAAAGAATGAATCGAGATGTCCTAAGGGTTTTGACCCTTTTTTGAGAAAGAATTGAATTTTTGTCCTTTTTTTTTGCAATTAATTAAAAATTAAGCCTAATTATTAATTAATTAATTATATATTAAAAGAAAAAAAAGTTTTTTTTTTTGTATTTTTATGTTTTAATGAAAATAAAAATAAAAGAAATTAAAAGTCAAAAGAAACCCTAATTCTAAATTGTTTTTATTTATTGTAAAAAAGGTTAAAATTAAACTAATTAAACTAATTAATTTGTTAGTATTTTATTTACAAAATAATTACCTAAGTGAAATTAATAAAAATAAAATATTTACTTTTTTTTTTTAGTTTTTTCTGAATTTTATTGTGAAAATGTTAATTAATTGATTAATTAAATAATACTAATAATAATTACTAAAGAAAATAAAAAGAAAAGGAAAATAGAAAAAGAAATAGAAACCAATGGGGGTGTTGATGGCCCAATGGAGGTTTAGCCTGGAAAATTAGGCCCAAGAACATCAAGCCTTCGTTCACTTTCATAATCAAGCGCCTGTTGGTTGACTGGAGAATATAGTGTTCATCACTTTTTGGCCCTTGGATTGATGATCATGGCCACTTGGCATGTGGAACGCTGAAGGTTCATGGTGAAACGCACTGGGCATCATGCATAGAATCATGTTATGAAAATATAAATAAATATTGGGGTGGACCTGGGAATCGAACCCAGGTCCCAATACCTATTACACGATTGCCTTAACCACTCCACCACTTTGCTTTAGTCATCAATAAAACAAACAAAAATTAATATATTCAATAATCAATTCCAATGCTGTAAAACTAAAACGCGTGCATATTATTTGAATGGACCAATAGCCTGCTTCCACATCTTATCTTCTTCGTTGAAATCTGCAGAAAAATAAATCAAATAGCGGGGGTTTTTAACCCCCACAATATGGAAAAGGAAAAATAGCGGTTAGGATTCTACGCTATATAAATAGGGCGCGAGCATTGCTTTGTGTTTGTCTCGTTCCAGCGATCTCAACCATAGGCGTTGGAGGTTCTAATTTTACCTATATAGCAAAGCCCCAAATCAAGAGCTTGGAAACCCTAGAATTCTCCAATGGTGATTTGCGTTTCAGGGGACCATAAGACAATTAACCAATACCAAAAGCTTCAGAAAGGTTAGAGCAATGCAAAGCATACAAAAAATCACATTAAATATGCAGGAATTATGAGCTTCGATTATGGAACAGAAACCAAATCGTGTGACTTGTTCTGGGCGTTTCCTTGAGGTTTATGGCTTGTTTCCGATTGCAATGTGTTCCTGGAAGGTCCAACAAGATGTTTGAATCTTTAAATTGCTGTGAAAGGGCCCGGAAGGTGGAATTCAGTTTTGAGCTTTTCTTGCTTTTTTTCAATATTGATTATGGCGTTCTTGCAGCAATATCACGTGAAAAGAGGTTTGGAATGCTTGCATATGTATATGTGAATGCAATTAGGTTAGCAGCTAGGCTTGGGATCCATTGCATTAATGTCTTGAGATTTTGGTTTATCACCATTAAAGGACTTTCCAAACTTGGTTCAAAACCATGATTTTGTGCACAAAATAGCCTTACACGAATTTGGTAGCTGGCTCATCATACATAAAAGCTATTAAAACCAAAAATATGCCATTCCATTAACTTTTAGATTTTATTTGAATTTTTATAGATTTAAAATGAATTAAATCAATAAAAATTAAATAAAATGGAAAAATAAATGTTTAATCTTGAAATTAATCATGGGACACGTGTATGGCATGACAAGGCTGAATCAAGTGGAATAAAGTGGGCCCTTTTGTCAAAAATTGAAGTTTTAAGGATAGTTGACTTTTGCCATTTCATGAAAATTTCCCAACTTCTCCAATGCATATCTTGCTCAATTTTAATCATATGAACATGTTCTTGGACATTTTGGAAAGGCCTTGAAGTCCTCTAACCAATGCCTTTGGTCCCATGTCATTTTGATTTACCAATCTCAAGTTATGGTCTTTGACTTAAAATTCCTTTTTGTTGACTTTTGAGAATGACCTATAATGTTGAAATTGATAACTTTTTGTGAGAGCATTTCTTGGACTTGGAATGTGAATATGAGTTGTAGGAAATGTCATCCCCTTCAAAATGAGCATTGGATGGGATTTTTCTGATGAACCATGAAAAAGTTATGCCCTGGTCAAATTACAGTTGACTTTTCAGCTGTCCAAAAATAGAAACTTTTGCATCTTGATGATTTTTGAGCCATGCTTGTGGAATCATGATCAAGACTTGATCAAATGATGATTGTGTGCTCAAAATAAGATGTTGACCAAAAATTTTGAATTTTGACTGCCAAATGACCATTTTACCCCTACAGTTGGTTGTGGAGCAACTAGGGCTTTTGACTGTGCAACTTGATGCTATGAGTCTTGAAACTTGGCATGTAGATGATTGACAATGTATATAGGCATATGTGACTTGATTGAGCCCTTGAAAACCTCAACTTCCTTGCAAGAACCAAAACCCTAATTTTGACTGGCTTAGGAGGCAGTTGGACTGTGCAATCTTTGAGAAGTCTTAAACCATTTGAATATTGATCTTGACAAACCTTGAAGAATGTGGGAGGGAAAATTTTGGAGTACAACAGTTGCCCCTGTTCAATCTTCTTATACCTGAGGATGTAGATTGGCTTGTGTGCCTTTCATGATCCGAAGGTTGAAGATGATTGAACACTAAAGTGCCTAGAAATTTGCACTCACATAGTAGAATATCAGCAGTGTGATGGAGGGAATGGACTTATAGATGCCATTTGGAAAGATGGTGGATAGGAGGATGGGCTTATAGATGCCATCTGGAGATGCGACAGAATCTTGTCGGGAATGGGCTTATAGATGCCATTTGGAAGTGATGGATATGAGGATGGGCTTATAGATGCCATCTGGAGATGCGACAGAATCTTGTCGGGAATGGGCTTATAGATTCCATTTGGAGACTGGATAGGAGGATGGGCTTATAGATGCCATCTGGAGATGCGACAGAATCTTGTCGGGAATGGGCTTATAAATGCCATTTGGAGACTGTCTGTTGAGTTGTAATTTTGTGAGTTGAAAGAGGGAACCTGTGTAGGGTTACCTGATGATGGACTCGTGTAAAACTGCATCTTGGAAAGAAGGAAACCTGTGTAGGGTTGACTGGTGATGAGCCCGTGTGAAGCTGCATCCGTGTAGGGTTGACTGATGATGAGCCCGTGTGAAGCTGCATCTGAAATGGAGAAGAAACCTGTGTGGGGTTACTTTGATGATGAGCCCGTGTGAAACTGCATCTTTAATGGAGAAGGAACCAGTGTGGGGTTACTTTGATGATGAGCCCGTGTGAAACTTCATCCTGGAGGAAATAAAACCTGTGTAGGGTTTCTGATGACGAGTCCGTGTAAAACTGCATCTTTGGAAAGAGAGAACCTGTGTAGGGTTTCTTTGTGACGAGTCCGTGTAAAACTACGTTTGGAGTTGAGAAGGAAACCTGTGTAGGGTTTACTGATGACGAGTCCGTGTAAAACTACGTCTGGAGTTTGAGAAGGAAACCTGTGTAGGGTTTACTGATGACGAGTCCGTGTAAAACTACGTCTGAAGTTTGAGAAGGAAACCTGTGTAGGGTTTACTGATGACGAGTCCGTGTAAAACTACGCCTGGAGTTAGATAACTTGTGTAGGGTTACTTCGGGATAAGTTCGTGTAAAACTTCTGGAGGAACCGGGGTAAGGTTACTGCAGGGTAAGTTCGTGTAAAACTTCTTGATGAACCGGGGTAAGATTATCTTGAGATAAGTCCGTGTAAGACTTCTGGAGGAACCGGTGTAGGGTTACCTTAGGATAAGTCCGTGTAAGACTTTGGGAGGAACCGGTGTAGGGTTACCTTGGGATAAGTCCGTGTAAGACTTTTTCTGAAAGAAAAGGAACCGGTGTAGGGTTACTTTGATGATAAGTCCGTGTGAGACTTCGTCTGAAATTGAGAAGGAACCGGTGTAGGGTTGCCGGATGACGAGTTCGTGTAAAACTACATCTAAATTTGAGAAGGAACCGGTGTAGGGTTGCCTGATGACGATCAAGTAGATAATCGTCCTGTCTGGTTTCAGGTATTAACCCATGATCAGTCGTCCACAGAATTTTCCTGGCTTGTTACCGGTGTTGATCTGGAACTGCAAAGGTAGATGGTAATCATCTTTTGATTGACCTTTTCCTGAAAAGGCAAAACGTTAGTTGTATGCAGTGTCATGATGCATGAACTGCATGATATTAAGACGTCCTCAAGAATAAATGAGATTTGTGTTGTATGATGCGTATGCATGTCATAATGTATGAAGATGTGATGTTTATGAATGTATCTTCGTCTGGGAAAATAAATCCTTGACGATTGCCGGGAAGTTTGTTGAATCCTGGGTTGATGTTGAAGAGTTGAGTTCTTCGTTTCCACTGGGGATGATGGTTGCAAGAATAAACCGGTAGGAGAAGATGACTCCGTTGGGGAATAAACTTGTTGAAGAGAATATTCTGCGGGGAATTACTCTGTGGGAAGAGATACTTTGCTGAGATTTTGGTGATAACTCCGTTGGGGATTCCGTTGATAAGTTTTGTTGAGGATTTTGATGAACTCCGTTGGGGAATAGGAAGAACTTCGCCGAGGACGATCTTTCCGTGGTAATTAGATGAGGATAACCCAGTTATAGGCTCTGGTGGGGAATAACCTTTGAATGTGGTCGGGGAGAGACGTATGTACTCTGCAGGGGACCAACTTCCAGACTCTACTGGGGATAAGCTTCCAGAATCTACTGGGGATATTGATTCAACTCTCCTGGGGAAACTCTTGGACTGCACTGGGGAAGTAGTTCCACTGGGTGTCTGGTATTCTGCCGGGGAACAATCTTATATTAAGACTGCCGGGGATGCTTGCTTAGGAACATCTGTATACTCCGCTGGGGAATATTGAGATTTACTGGGGGTACCCAACTTCCTTAAGGCTGACAGTAGACTAACTCTGCTTGGGGACAGCATTGCTGACTTGCTGGATATACTGTGCCTTGTCAGGGCTGACGGGAGACCAACTCTGCTCGGGGGAGAGTATTGTTGAACCTTGTCTTACTCCCGAGGAGTGGAGGCCTCTTGGTTATGTTCTTCAGCCGAACCTACCTTGGTACCTTGGTTGGCAGAGCAACTAGATCGCTTGGACAACTCATTATTGCCACTGTTTCTGATGTGAGAGAAGAAGATACCTTGTGAGGTGTTAGACAACTGCCGATTCGACAAATCTTCTTCTGGTAGGAGAGTGACGAGATGACGGGACATAGTCGTACGCTTTTGATCCCTAATTTTTGCCTGGACCGCCCTTTCGGGTTTTCAGTCCACTGGGATACCCATTTTTGCCCAAGCCGCCTTTTCAGGTTTTCGACTTGCCGGGTGTACAGATTTTTTTCCGCTTCATCCCTTATTTTTGCCCGAACCCTTTTGGTTCGCCGGGAAGCCCTTATTTTTGCCTAGGTGTGTCAACCTAGCGGGTCTTTAATTATGCGTAGTATTTTTTCCGACTATGTCCACGCTCTTAGGATACAGGAAGTTGTCACTGTCAGTAGTGTTGTTATGTTACCAGAAGATCTTTGTTTGATTATGTAGGATTCGTAGATGGAATTCATGTCCAATGCCCCAAGTGACTCGGGCGAAGATTTGCCCCAAGTTGGTTGGCCTTTTGAGAGATTCTCCGAATCTTGACTTAACTGCCCTAGATAATAGACCATGATCATGTCTGCCCCTTGGTTGGAAATACTTTTGTTCATCATACATTCTTCGTGCGAACTTCTACGTTGTTCAAACAAATAGTCATATGCAAACGATGTTATATTAAAAATGCAAAGCTTATGTCTGTCTTGAAATTTTAGAAAATGCATTTTTTCATAAAAACAAGTGAATTTTGTAAACTGTGATGTTAACTAGTTATTTTACCGCAAGCCTTAAGGAGTCAGGATACCTTTCGTAACAGTATGTTTTCGAACTAACCCATGCCTCAGCTAGGACTTTTAAGGGTTGTAGCGTGACCTGGTTCATGGTTTAAGAAACAAAAGGAAAAGGCTCAAATTTTATTTGTACCCACCCGCTCTTCGTGATGTTCTTCAAACCTAAACTCAGCTAATCGTGCGTTAGACCTTGTTTGAGTCTTTGCTTTAATATTCCGGTGATGGTTCAGATACTGATGGTTTATTTTGAATAGGAAGTCATTTATTTTTGTTGAGGGTTTCTAGGACCTCTTTTCCTTTTTTGATTTCGTTATCCCTGTTTTTTGCCTGAACTGTTTCTTTTGTGATTACAGTCAGCGGGATGCCCCAGTTTTGTAAGTCTCATTCATAGGTTTTGACTTGTTGGGCGTTTATTTCTGAGAGATAATGACTGTCTGTCTTTATGATTATTTGGAACTATCATTGTATTTTGTTTTGGAAGGCCTCCTTTGATGTTGTTCATTGTGCACCTGGATCAACCGAGAAGACTACCCTGCCCCAGGTTATGATTAAGGGTTTTAATTTTCGAAAAGAAAAACTCCTACCTCTTTGGCTCAAAAGGGGGTTGACGAGGGATTATCTTCCTTATAACTCCAGTGTTTAGGAATTGAAACAATGCATGTACCTCATCAGCGGGGTCTGTTCAAAAGCATACTGTAAATGTTGTGGTATCGTTTTCGTCATCCTCCATCAAGAGGCTTAGAGTTATTAATCAAGAGTTGAATATCAAGAAAAATAAAAGCAATTTTGAATATAGTAAACATAATTACTTCAAAACAGACACGTGTAATGCATTAATGAAATAATAGAGTTTGACATGATAATTTTTTGAATAAGCATAGAAAAATACAATATCAGAATTTAAATGAAACAAGAGTCTCTCAATCCTAGCCATGTTTTGGAAAGGGAGCAGTGATCACGTTGGGAGTCTCGGCAGGCTCGAATTCGTTCTCCTTAGCATCGATCATGTTTTGGATCTTGTATTTCAGCGCCCAACAATCCTCAGTATCGTGCCCCGGGCTACCGGAATGATAAGCACACCTCGCATCTGGGTTGTAGTTTGGAGAAGAGGTCTTGGGATTTGCAGGAGGGTTGATCACCGCAATCAGATTCATCTTCAACATGTGCTGCAATGCTTGTGAGAATGGCATGTTGATGTTGGTGAACTGTCTTTTAGGCTCGTCTGGCCTTCGCTGATTTCCCTTTTGCGGTTATCAGCGTGACGCAGAACCAGAGATCATGACTTTCCCTGCATGTTGGTCACGACGACTCTTTTGGCTATATGCAGCATTGGACTCTTTCTTCCCCGTGTAAGGCTTTTTATGAGTATCAGGAGATGTGGCCTCTTGAATCTTCCCACTTTTGATGCCCGCTTCGATTCTTTCCCCAGTCAAGATCAGATCTGTAAACCCAGCAGAAGAATTTCCAATCAGATGGTTGAAGAACGGCCCAGACAGGGTCCCCAAGAACATGTCAACGAGTTCCCGGTCAGTCAGAGGTGGTTGCACCCTTCCAGCAAGGTCTCTCCACTTTTGCGCATATTCCTTGAATCCTTCACTCGTCCCTAGTGACATATCCTGGAGTTGGGTACGCGTAGGAGCGAGGTCGGAATTATACTGATACTGCTTATAAAAAACAGTTGCCAAGTCCTCCCAGTTACGAATACTGGTTCCATCCATCTGATAGAACCATTCGAGTTGAGTCCCTGAAAGACTTTCCTGGAAGAAATGGATCCATAGATTCTTGTCAACAGTGTAAGGTTGGATCTTCCTTACATAGGATCTGAGATGCAGCTTAGGACAGGAAGCCCCGTCGTACTTTGCAAAAGCAGGTGCCTTAAACTTGTGTGGGATCACCACCCCAGAGGATAGACCTAGATCTTCGAAGTCCAGGCCAGACACCTTTTGTATCTCCATGGAGCTTAACCGGTCTTCGAGCTATTTGTACTTATCCTCAGCAGGAGGATACTGTTCATCATTGAAATCCGTCTCGTTGTCGGAGACCACGGGACTAGGAACCCTTCTCTCTTGGGGACTGTCTTTCCCTACAGAGGAAGTAGCCAGATCAGCCTCGTTTTGTGACCCATTCCCAGATCTGCGTCTAGGATTGAACAAAACAGTCCTCTTCTTCTTCTTTTTCTGTATCAGAGTCTTCAACTCCTGTTGACCCTGGGCTAGGCTCATCACCAACTCTTGGAACTGGGCGTTCTGGGCCTGGAGGGCCTTGATAGCTTATTCATTGGATGATTCAGGATTCATGATGATTGCTGAAATAAACAGCGAAGAAGATCAGTGACCTGTCAAAAGGGTACCTGTAATGAAATGATATGTATGTATGCATGCAATGTTTTCAAAGATCTCGCGGGGTAAACAAGAAAAATTGTTAGAATTTGGTACCTTGATTGAAGGAACTTCATGTTGTTGAGAGTCCTTCTTCAAGAGTCAAGGCTCACCATATCCAGTGGGTCATAGCCCCTGACTCAGGTCATTAACCTTGGCTAGAGGAAAATAAATCCCCTTTGCCCCTTGCTAGACATTTGATTCATCATGACCTGCATCACAAACCCTTGAGATCCTTGAAATGGATTAGTCCTTATGTAGGATGTATGCAATGGTATGATGTTATGCTATGCATGGAGTGATGTAAGTAGACCCTGTAATGAGTCCCCATTAAGGACTGTAAACAAAACCTGCAAGGAACTCGTGTTGTTAGATAACAAGTATGCAAGTAATTCAAGTATGAAGGCACACAAGTCACACCAGACATCCCTTAGAGTTCAGGCCAGCATGAAGTTTGGGGTACTACCCTCTTGAAGTTGGTGGGCTTAAAACCTGTCCTATCAAAAGTAACTGGGTTCTAAGGAGCTCAATATCATTGGGTTGTTTTCTATGTTCATTGTTTTGATTTAGCCACTGAACTGGCGATCAAAATATTCCAAGAAAACAACCCTCAATGAGTGTAGTATCGAGTATCAACCAACTTCGGACTGCACCAAAGTCAGTCACCTCACTACCCCTAAAGAGGCCAGGATGGTTCAAGTAAGGTTCCTAAGGTCAGTTGATGCTTCACGACACCACGCGGCGGCCCCGTACTCTCCTTGACTTGACTCAAGGGTTACCGGTACTCACCAAAGTGCCACATCAACGTAGCAAACTACTTCAACCGTGTCGGTATACCCCACACAGTTCCCTCACAGTTTGTTGCTACTTTCTGTAAGTGTTTAGTTATTGGCATGTATTTTTGGTAAAACCAGGTGTGTGAATGTCATGACTAATGTCATAACATTCTGGTTTATTAGGTACTTTTTGCAGAAAAATTATGGCATACAGTAGCTACTGTGTATGAGTGTGTATCTGAGCATTTTGCAAAAGATCACATTTATTGCCTTCTACCAAAATCAATAAACAGGAATTTTGATGTCATAACAAATGTTAAGACATCCTGTACTGATCTAACAGTAGTGCAGTTTGGTTAATTCTGAGATTTTTCAGGAAGTTGGCTCATTCCTTCCAGAACAGAATCTCCCGTTGTCTTTGGGTTAACCTAGCTCAACCCTAAACTGGTTGATAAAGTCTTGTGACCAAGTCTTATGGTTAAACCTAATTAACCCTAGCTTTTTGTGGAAACCGTAACTGAAGAAACAACTGCTATATATTCAACAGGATTGCTGTTTGGAAAATATCTCTTTTGGACTGAAGATCAATCAGAAACTGTATAGTTTTAACTGCTGTAATCCAAGCAATTATCATTGTGATAAGTGACTTGGAATAGGTTTTGTTTGTAAGGGTTTTTGTACCACTCAAAGCTTTTAAGAAAGAGTGTTTTGTGTCCCTTGACTAAAGCTTTGAAGCAAAGTCAAGTTAGGTTTATGTATCACTAAAAGCTGTGAAGCAAGAGTGTTTGTGTTACTTGATTAAAAAGCTGTGAAGCATAATCAAGTGTATGTTCTGAAGAGTGTCTTCATTAATTCATTAGTCAATTGTTTTAAGTATCACTGCTGTGATTGAGGGGGAGTGAGTAGGAACTCAGGTTTAAGTAGAACTTAGATTGAAGTTGCATTGGGTAGGTCTTAAGTGAAGGAGATAAACTGGTTGGTTTATTCCTGAATTAATATCTCTTATAGTGGATTTCCTCCCTGGCTTGGTAGCCCCCAGAGTAGGTGTTGTTTCACACTGAACTGGGTAAACAATTGACTGTGTTCTTTACTGTTTTTATTTACTGTCTTATAGAAAGTCAGATACGGTGTCATAACATTCACTGTGACATTGAGTATCTGCTGCCAGAATTTTCAATTGGCATCAGAGCAGGCACCCTGCCTGTATTACTGGGTGAGATCTAGGGATATCACTTTCTGGCACTATGGACAAAGAAGGAGTTTTTGGAAATAGACCACCCATTCTGGATGGAACAAATTATGACTACTGGAAACCTCGTATGATTGCCTTCTTAAAATCTCTGGACAAAAAGGCTTGGAGAGCTGCTGACAAAGGATGGAACCATCCCACCATAACTGAGAAAGATGGGACAATCAGTCTGAAGCCTGAGGAAGAATGGAGCAAAGAAGAAGATGAGTTAGCCCTGGGAAATTCCAAAGCCTTAAATGCCTTGTTCAATGGAATTGATAGAAACATTTTCAGACTAGTACATCAATGTGAACTGGCCAAGGAAGTGTGGGACACTCTCAAAACTACCCATGAAGGCACATCCAAAGTAAAAATGTCAAGGCTTCAGATGCCGACTACAAAGTTTGAGAACCTAAGGATGAAGGAAGATGAAACCATTCATGAGTTTCACATGAACATCTTGGAGATTGCCAACACCTCAGGAGCATTGGGTGAAAAGATGTCTGAAGAAAAACTGGTGAGAAAGATTCTCAGATCCCTGCCTAAAAGATTTGCAATGAAGGTAACTGCTATAGAGGAAGCCCAGGACATCAGCAACTTAAAAGTGGATGAACTCATTGGGTCTCTTCAGACTTTTGAGATGGGGATCAGTGACAATGTTGACAAGAAAAACAAGAGCATAACACTTGTATCCAACACTGAAGATGAAAACAAGGAGGATGAAGAAGAAAATATTTCAGAAGCTATTGCCATGCTTAGAAGACAATTCAACAAACTCGTCAAGAGAATGGATCCAAAGTCAAGGTCAAATGTTGATAACATTCCCTCTGACATTAACAGATCTTATGACTCCAGCAGAAGACCAAGGTCTGAAGAGAAGGGAAATCAAGGCAGAGGAATTCAATGCCATGGTTGTGAAGGATATGGGCATATTCGAGCTGAATGCCCTACCTTTCTTAAGAAACAAAAGAAAGGAATGATTGTTACCTGGTCTGACTGTGATTCAGAAAGTAATTCTGAAGAAGAATCTGCCAAACTAGTTACTGCTCTAACTGGTGTTTGCACCTCTGAAAGTGACACCAGTGATGAGGAAGTGACATTTGAAGAACTGGCTGATACTTACAAGAAATTGTGTATCAGAAGTGCTGAAGCCTGTGTGCAAAATGAGAGACAAACAAAGCTCATCATAAAGTTGGAGGTTGAAAAAAGGGTAGACCTTGAAACTATAAGTCATCTAGAAGGGGAAGTTCAATTGCTGAACTCACAACTGAACCAGATGACCAAATCTGTCAAGATGCTGACAAATGGAACTGACAAATTGGAAGAAATCCTTCAGGTTGGACAAAATGTGGGAAACAAGTCTGGACTAGGATTTGTGGAAGCAAAGAAATCTGGTGCAGACAAGAAGATCAAGTCTGATAATCAAATGTCAAAGCAGATGTCACAACATAACGCTCAACATCGGGAACAGAGAAATATGAAGAAAAAGTACCAAAGATGGAGATGTCATCATTGTGGGAGGTTTGGTCACATAAAGCCTTTCTGCTTCAGATTGTATGGATACCCTAATCATAACCCAGGTGTCAAACCTAAGGCTAACAGGGTACCTCATACTCCTCAATGGAAGAAAAAGGCTACTGCCCTGATAGCCCATACTTCCCTGAGAGTCTCTACAAAGGAAGACTGGTACTTTGACAGTGGGTGTTCTAAGCACATGACTGGAATCAAGAACATTCTCAATCATGTTAAACCTCACACCACTAGTTATGTGACCTTTGGAGATGGTGCTAAAGGTGAAATCAAAGGAGTTGGTAATTTGGACTGCCCTGGAGTTCCAAATCTGAATGAAGTACTATTGGTAAAAGGCCTGACTGCTAATCTCATTAGTATCAGTCAATTGTGTGATCTAGGATTCAAGGTCAACTTCTCAAAATCTGAATGTCTTGTAATAAATGAAAAACAAGAAGTTGTAATGAAAGGAGTCAGATCTAAAGATAACTGTTACTTGTGGGAGCCTGAGAACACTAATAACTCCACTGTGTGTTCTATTGCCAAAGAAGAAAAAGAGGTGAAACTGTGGCACCAAAAACTTGGCCATCTTCATCTAAGAGGAATGAAAAGAATTATCTCCATGAAAGCAGTCAGAGGGATTCCAAGACTGCAAATTGATGAAGGGAGAGTTTGTGGTGAATGTCAGGTTGGTAAGCAGACAAGGATGTCACATCCAAAGTCAAGACATCTGACCACCTCTAAGGTTCTGGAACTTCTACATATGGATCTGATGGGACCAATGCAGGTGGAAAGAGATATGCCTATGTTGTTGTGGATGACTATTCCAGATTCACCTGGATTAACTTCATTAAAGAAAAATCTGATGTGTTTGAAGTCTTTAAAGAACTGTGCAGAAGAATTCAAAGAGAAAAGGAAGGATGTATTGTCAGAATCAGAAGTGATCATGGCAAGGAATTTGAAAACAGTAAGTTTAATGAGTTCTGTTCCTCAGAAGGAATTAGTCATGAATTCTCTTCTCCTATAACTCCCCAACAAAATGGAGTTGTAGAAAGGAAAAATAGGACCATACAGGAATCTGCCAGAGCTATGATACATGCCAAAAGACTTCCTATTCATTTTTGGGCTGAAGCTATGAATACAGCCTGTTATGTCCATAACATAGTCACTTTGAGAAAGGGAACCTCATCCACCATCTATGAACTCTGGAAAGGAAGAAAGCCAACTGTGAAGTACTTCCATGTTTTTGGCAGCAAATGCTATATTCTGGAAGATCGTGAACAAAGGAGAAAGTTGGACCCTAAAAGTGATGAAGGTATATTTCTAGGATACTCCTCCAACAACAGAGCTTATAGGGTATTCAATTCCAGGACCAAAGTCATGATGGAATCAATAAATGTCATAATTGATGATTATCATGAAGAAACAGATGTCCCTTGTAATGTTGAGACATTCTTTGAGACTCCAACTCAACAGAATGACCTTTCTGACACCACTACAGCAGACTCTGAATCCAAGGAAGCTAGAAAAATCCCTTCCATCAGAATTCAGAAAGATCATCCTAAAGAACTCATTATAGGGGATCCAAATAGTGGAGTCATTACAAGATCTAGAGAAATCATCTCAAACTCTTGTTTTGTGTCTAAAATTGAACCAAGAAATGTTAAGGAGGCCTTAACTGATGAATACTGGATTGGTGCAATGCAAGATGAATTGAACCAGTTTAAGCAACATGAAGTTTGGGAGTTAGTTCCTAGACCTGAAGGAACAAACATCATTGGCACAAAATGGATATACAAAAACAAATCAGATGCTGAAGGAGTTGTCACTAAGAATAAGGCAAGACTTGTTGCCCAAGGATACACTCAAGTTGAAGGGGTTGATTTTGATGAGACCTTTGCCCCTGTAGCCAGACTGGAATCTATCAGACTCCTGTTGGGAATTGCTTGTCTCCTGAAGTTCAAGCTGTTTCAGATGGATGTAAAAAGTGCCTTCCTAAATGGGTACTTAAGTGAAGAAGTTTATGTGGAACAGCCTAAAGGTTTTGTGGATCCAAACCACCCTGATCATGTCTACAAATTGAGGAAAGCTCTGTATGGCCTAAAACAAGCTCCTAGAGCATGGTATAACAGGTTAACAAAATTTCTCTCAGACAAAGGATACAGAAAAGGAGGCTTGGATAAAACCCTCTTTGTCAAAAATGAAGGAGGGAAGTTAATGGTAGCTCAAATATATGTTGATGACATAGTGTTTGGGGGAATGTCAGAACAAATGGTTAAACATTTTGCTGACCAGATGAAGGCTGAATTCGAAATGAGTCTCATGGGAGAACTGACTTATTTTCTTGGACTGCAAGTCTCGCAGATGGAGGACTCTATCTTTCTATCTCAAAGCAAGTATGCAAAGAACATTGTCAAGAAGTTTGGTATGGAGAATGCCAGTCACAAAAGGACCCCTGCACCTACTCATTTAAAGCTATCCAAAGATTCAAGTGGGGTTAAGGTGGACCAAAGTCTGTACAGAAGCATGATAGGAAGTTTGTTGTACTTAACAGCCAGTAGACCTGACATTGCTTTTGCAGTTGGAGTTTGCGCAAGATACCAAGCTGATCCTAAAGTCAGTCATATTAACCAAGTAAAGAGAATTTTGAAGTATGTAAGTGGAACTTACAACTATGGCTTGTTGTACTCTCATGGTTGTGAACCAACTCTGACTGGTTATTGTGATGCTGATTGGGCTGGAAGTGTTGATGATAGAAAAAGCACCTTTGGAGGATGTTTCTTCTTAGGAAATAATCTGGTCTCCTGGTTCAGCAAGAAACAGAACTGTGTGTCTCTCTCTACTGTTGAAGCTGAATACATTGCAGCTGGTAGTAGCTGTTCTCAAATGATTTGGATGAAACAGATGCTTACTGAGTATAATGTCACACAAGATGTTATGACATTGTACTGCGACAATCTAAGCATAATCAACATTTCCAAGAATCCTATTCAGCATAGCAGGACCAAACATATTGACATAAGACATCACTTTATCAGAGACCTTGTAGAAGAGAAGACGATTAAACTAGAACATGTTGCCACTGAGCTACAGCTGGCTGACATCTTTACCAAGGCACTTGATGCAAATCAATTTGAAAACTTGAGGGGCAAGTTGGGTATTTGTTAAGTCTATTTTGATTGGGTTAATCATATGTGTGATCGGTGGATCTGGAACTGACTGTTTAACGTTGGTTCGCGAAATGTCGCGGAAGCAAGAGTCGCAACCATCTTTTATTTTCTCCAAATGGAAAGGACAAAAGCACAGAAAAATTCCTTAAAGAGATTTCTCTCGGTTCGGGAGGTAGATTATAGAAAGGGAAGGTGTTAACACCCTTTCTATCCATGGTTATCCATGGGCTCTTAGATACTTGCTCATTGTGTTTTCAAAAATGGTTTGTTTGCTTTTCAACTGTGGGTTTTAAAAAGTTTCTTTGAAAATTCCAGTTCGACTCTTGTATCGGTCCTCAAGAGTGTTTGAAAAGTTGCTTTCGAAAGCTTTTTGAAAAGGTGTCGGTGTGAAAATTATTTTTGAATTTGTTTTGAAATTAGAGCAAGTATCTAGAGTCGTCTACCTACCCTAAGGAATTCGTCTGTGTAAATGTCCTTAAAGTAGTGCCATCCCACCATTGAGAGGTAGGTAGCACCACCGTTGGAGGTGTTCGGGTCAATTCGAAGGTTCGGGACATGGTGATCACCAGAGCAATAGGAAGATACCTTAGAAGCTACCCTCATGCCAGGTTCCCGGATCATGAGGACTTACTAAAACATCCTCTACTCGACGATCACCTTTCGAGGCAAGGCAACAGTGAGGCGTACCCTAGGGGTGGTGTGTGATTTGTGTGTCGTATTCGTTTATTTTTGTCTTGTCATGGTATAGGTGATCTACGCGTTTGTTTTTATTTTTATCATTCATTCTTGCATGCAATTATTAACAGTTAAAAAAGTTGCGGAAATTAAAGTTCCTAAACTATTACAAAGGCGCGGGTCCACATCGCCAAAATTAAAATCCAGGCCCCGATTTGACGGAAAGTAAATAAAGAAATAAAGTAAAGTGCGAGAAATTAAGTTTACAAGGCTTTGGGAGAGTTACATAAATATTTAAAAGAAGGAAATAAATAAAAATGCGCGAATAGGAATTAAAATTGGAAACGAGGGCGTTGGACCCTTTTTAATGAAATTAAATTAAATGATTAAACTAATGAAATTAAAGAGAAAAAAGAAATTATTATTTTTTTTTGAGTTTTTGGTATTTATGTTTTTTATGTATTTTTATGAGAAAGATTAAATGAAATTAAAATATTAACCCTAATTCTAATTTTTTTTATTTATTAAGAAAAACATGTTAAAATTAAACCTAAAATTAATCTAATTATTTACATGTAATTTTGATTTATAAAAATAAATAATTAATTATTAGTGAAATTTATTTACAAAAAATATTAATTAAATAAATATATTTTGATTTTTATGACTTTTCTGTTTTTTACTATTTTTTATATTTTATGAAAATAAGTTAAATTAAAGGAATTAATTAAAAAAAGAAATAATTGAAATAAATAAAATAAGGAAAAGAAAGAAAATACAATACCTTGGGGGGTTTCTGTCCCCTTTTTGGAGGTGAATTGGAGTGGTTTGACCATTTGTGTTCTGGCCTCATCATGCATAAGTTGTTCTACTTTGGCCATTTGGCTTTTGGCTTTTGGCCATTTGCATTTTGGCCTCAACGTTCCTTAATCTTCTCAGGATGTCTGTCTCGCCATGTATTGGTGTCATGCATAAGTTTTTCTACTTTGGCCATTTGGCTTTTGGCTTTTGGCCATTTGGCTTTTGGCCTCAACGTTCCTTAATGAACATGGGATCCTGTCTAAACCTGCAGTTGAATCTCACGAACACATTAAATAAAATCATAAAATGCAAATAAAGCCAATATATGAAGAAATTTAATGTTTAGGCACAATATGGCATGTATGAATGATTATACCCTTTTGATCATGGAGATCAAATCAATCTTATCCTTACTGGAAAATCAGTGGCCTGAATGCTTTTATTCCCTTTGGATCATGGAGATCAAGCCAGCCTTATCCTTACTGAAGAAGTAATAAGATGTTGGTTTGTAACTGAGATGGCTTTGTTTGTAGTGAGAGAGAGATTTGTAATAAGGATTTCAAGGTTTTAGGGTTCTTGAAAGAATTTGATATTCTGACAGTTTGTGGCAAGGTTTTTTTTCTCCTTTTTCTCCTCCCTGGTTTGTGTGAAAAGAAGGTGATTATATAATGAAAATTAGGGTAAAGCAAATGGGCTTTGAATGTGCAATTGGGCCTCCAATATTCACTTGAATTCGTCACTTTCCAGGCTAGATCGCAGGGACTTAAGTGCATTTTTTGAAGTCGAAATATGAAAACAAAATGTATCCGACATCGAGAACTAACTCCTGTCCGAAAATCGACTCAATCGGATAAACGGTGAATTAGTTATGAATTTTTGAAGTTTCAGCTCAGACAAACTTATTTTGGGCTTCAGTGTCGACTCTGACACGTTCTTCAATAAAAAACTGGTATTGATCGGTGCATAATTTGGTCTCGACTTTTGAAGCAAAGTTGTAGATCTATGAGTCAGTAACCTTGTGTAAAAATATGAGCCCAATCCGATAAAAATTGACCGAGTTATGAATTTTCGAAGTTTCGGCCCAGATGAAATAATATTCAGCATTCAGGATTTTCGGCGTGTCACGCACTCTGAGCAAAAAATGAAGGTCTTTTGAATACCTTTTGAACTCAATACCTTCTGTGAAAATTTAGCCAACTCAATTTGTAAAATTTTGGCGCCAGAACCAGCTCGATACGATGAAAATCGACCAAGTTATGATTTTTTGAACATGACGCAAATAAACTTCTGTCACAAATTTTCTGCACGAAAATACTTGATAAATCCACATTTTTGAAGACCTTCTGATCGAAATTGGCTTCCAGCCGTGAGAGATGAAAACGTAGATAATGTCAAGACGGAATTTTGGCCACCGGAACGGGTTCAAAACGAGTCACGATCTTCAAGTTATGAATTTTTTAGCGCGTAAAAACTGCACTTTCAGCACACTTTTTCACTATATTTTTTCAAGAAAACTCACACATTCGGATACCTTCTTTAAAGAATTGACTCTTGAGCCGAACCTGAATTTGAGAATATGTTATCAGAGATATCTTGGCGAAAGAACACCTGAATATAACGCGCCGGCTTGGACTTGTGAATTTTCTTGAAATGTTTTGAGAAATATGGGAGGGCAAATTTTGGGGTACAACAGTTGCCCCTGTTCAATCTTCTTAGACCTGAGGATGCAGATTGGCTGACGTGCCTTTCGTAATCCGAAGGTGGAAGATGATTGAACACTAAAGTGCCCAGAAATTTGCGCTCATATAGTAGTGTGATGGTGGGGGAATGGGCTTATAGATGCCATTTAGAGATTGATGGATAGGATGATGGGCTTATAGATGCCATGCTAAGATGTGATGGATAGGTGGATGGGCTTACAGATGCCATCTGGATGTTGATCGCGTAAGAGATTCCTTAGCGAGAACTTGCGTACCTGCAAAAGAAAGATGAGTACCTGACATGTTGCAGGAGCTGGTCTTCAGATGCTTTGTATAGATGTGTCCTGACTGGTTACAGGAGCTGGATCTGGAGCTTCAAACGGTGATGAATGAACCAGGGATAGTTACTACCTCATCAGGAACGGTGAGAGAACCTTGGATGACCTTATTCTCAACAGCAATCGTTGAGAAAATCTTGGGATGATTACTACCTCCGCAGTATCGGGGAGAGAACCATAGGCGACTACAACCTCAACAGCAATCATTGAGAGAATCTTGGATAACTTCTGCTGAGTCTTTATCAGGAAAATCTGTTTGGGGTCGATTTAGCTGGACTAGAGAAGGCCTTGGACTGGATAAGAAATCTTTGGAGTCGATTAACTGAACCGGTCTAGGTCTTGAATGTCTTCAACTGGATAAGAGACAGGGAGATCTTTGGAGTCGATCTGACTGAACCAGACAAGGTCTTTGGAGTCTTCAACTGAGTCTTCAAAAGAAAAACCTTTAGGAGTCGGTTTAACTAGACCAGAGAACGCCTTTGACTGGATAATAACCAGGAAAATCTTTGGAGTCGATTTAACTGAACCAAACAAGGTCTTTGGAGTCTTCAACTGAGTCTTCAAAAGAAAAACCTTTAGGAGTCGGTTAAACTAGACCAGAGAACGCCTTTGACTGGATAATAACCAGGAAAATCTTTGGGAGTCGATTTAACTGAACCAGACAAGGTCTTTGGAGTCTTCAACTGAGTCTTCAAAAGAAAAACCTTTAGGAGTCGGTTTAACTAGACCAGAGAATGCCTTTGACTGGATAATAACCAGGAAAATCTTTGGGAGTCGATTTAACTGAACCAGACAAGGTCTTTGGAGTCTTCAACTGAGTCTTCAAAAGAAAAACCTTTAGGAGTCGGTTTAACTAGACCAGAGAACGCCTTTGACGGGATAAGAAATCTTTGGAGTCGATTTAACTGAACCGGTCTAGGTCTTAAAATAGCTGAGAACTTAACTGAATCTTTCCTGAAAGATAAAGATCAGTCATATGCAATGCATGATATGGATCAAGCAAATGATGTTCTCAACATAAATGAGATTTGTAAGATATGATGCGTCTATGCATGCTATAATGATGTATGGAAGTGCGATGTTTATGAATGTATTTTTTTCGTCTTAGGAAAATAAATCCTTGACGGGTGCCAGGAAGTCACTCCTGGGCTGATGTTGGAGAATAGATTTTGCTTCCGCTGGGGATGGTAGTTGCAAGAATACCGGTAGGAGAAGATAACTCCGTTGGGGAATAAACTTGGCGAATGGATAACTCTGCGGGGAGGAAAGTACTCTAGTGATCTTGCTGGGAAGCAATACTCTGTGGGGAGAGAGATACCTTGCCGAAATGTTGATAATAACTTGCTGGGGATACCCTTGTTGTGTTGGAAGTGATGATAGACTTTGCTGGGGATAAGAAGACTCCGTCGAGGACGCTCTTTCCGTGGCTTTTGGTTGAGGATAACCCAGTTATATCCTGGTAGGAAAATAACTCTTTGAATAAAGCTGGGGGACGCGTTCGTGCTCTGCGAGGATAAGCTTCCAGAATCTACTGGGGATAAGCTTACTGCTTAGGGGAGATGGATTCCAACTTTCCTGGGGGAGCTGGATTGGACTCTCTTGGGGAAGTTTTGAACTGTATTGGTTATGTTCTTCCACGGAACCTACCTTGATACCTTGGAGGACAGAAACAATCAGATTGCTTAGACCACCCGTTATTGCCCCTGTTTCTATGGGGGAGGCACCTGTGGGATGCTGATAATTGTTGAGGGTCAAACCTTCTTCAGGTAGGCAGGTGACAAGATGACAGGACATAGTCGTATGCTTTGATCCCTATCTTTTGCCTGGACCGCCCTTTCGGGTTTTTAGTCCACCGGGATACCCATTTTTGCCCAAGCCGCCTTTTCAGGTTTTCGACTTGCCGGGTGTACAGATTTTTCATTTCATCCCTTATTTTTGCCCGAACCCTTTTGGTTCGTCGGGAAGCCCTTATTTTTGCCTAGGTGTGTCAACCTAGCGGGTCTTTGATTTTGCGTAGTATTTTTTCGACTATGTCTGTGCTTTCAGAATGTAGGGAGTTGCCCTTGTTAGAAGTGCTTTGTCATGCCACCAGAAAGTGTTTGATCAGGCAAGATTCGTTGTTGGAATGCCCCAAGTGACTCAGGCGGAGATTTGCCCCAGGCTATTTGGCCTTTGAGAGATTCTCTGAATCTTGACTGGATTGCCCCAGATGATGGACCATGCTCATGCCATGCCCCTTGATTGGGAGTATTTCTGTTCATTAGGCATTCGTCGTGTGAATTTCTATGCTGTTCAAACAAAAAGTCATATGCAAACAAAGTTATGTTAAAAATGCAAAGCCTATGTCTGTCTTGAAGATTTTGAAAATGCATTCTTTTTTCATAAAACAAATGAATGTTTGTAAAACTTGATGTCAACTCCGTATTTACCGTAGGCCTTCAGGAGTCAGGATACCTTTCGTAACAGTATGCTTTCGAACTAACCCATGCTTCAGCTAGGACTTTTAAGGGTTATAACGTGGCTTGGTTCACGGTTTAAGAAACAAAGGATAAAGGCTCAAATTTTATTTGTACCCACCCGCTCTTCGTGATGTTCTCCAAACCTAAATTCAGTTGATCGTGCGTTAGACCTTGTTTGAGTCTTTGCTATGATGTTCCGGTGATGGTTCAGATATTGACAGTTTATTTTGAACAAGCAGTCATTTCTTTTTATTGAGGGTTTGTAGGACCTCTTTCTTTTTTGATTTCGTTATCCCTGTTTTTTGCCTGAACTGTTTCCTTCTTTTTTTTGGAATTACAGTCAGCGGGATGCCCCAGTTTTGTAAGTCTCCTTCATAGGTTTTGACTTATTGGGCTTTTATTTTGAGAGATAATGACTGCATGTCTTTATGATTATTGGAACCATCAATGTCTTTTGTTTTGTAAGGACTCCTTTGGTGCCATTCGTTGTGCACTTGGATCAACTGAGAGACTACCCTGCCCCAGGTTATAATTAAGGGTTTTAAATTTCGAAAAGAAAAACTCCTACTTCTTTGGCTCAGAGGGGTTGACGAGGGATTATCATCCTTATAACTCCAGTGTTTAGGGATTGAAACAATGCCTGTACCTCATCAGCAGGGTCCGTTCAAAAGCATACTGTAAGAATCGTGGTATCGTTTTCGTCATCCTCCCTCAAGAGGCTTAGAATTATTGAGAGTTGACCATCAGAAAAAATATGAAAATAATTTGCATATAGTGAATACGAATATGATTACTTCAAAACGGACATATGTAATGCATTAATGAAATAACAATGTTTGACATGAATATTATTGTTTGAATAAACAAAGAAAAATACGACTTGAATTCAAATGAACAAAAAAGTGCTTTCTATCCTAGCCATGTTTTGGCATGGGAGCAGTGATCACGTTGGGAGCCTCGGGCGCCTCGAACTCAATCTCCTTTGCGTCAATCAAGTCTTGGATCTTATTTTTCAAACTCCAACAATCATCTGTAGTATGCCCCGGGCTGTCAGAGTGATAAGCGCAGCGGGCGTTGGGGTTATACTTCGGTGACGTTGTATTTTGATTCTTCTGAGCTTCTTTTAGAGTTACCAGCTTGGTCTCCAGCAACTGTGGCAATATCTGGGATAAGGTCATGCTGAGCCGAGTGAATTGCCTTCTCTCGCTCTTTTGTTGGTTGTGATGTTGCAGAGCACCAGCAGGTTTTGAGATCACCACTGCATTGGCAGCTTGGCGGAGTTCTGGTCTATTCTGTCTCTTTGAACCATGGACGGCATTGGATTCCTTCTTAAAAGGTTTTTTATCGGTGCTCGATGAAGCATCCTTCTGTATCTTCCCAGCCTTAATGCCAGCTTCGATCCTCTCTCCAGTCAAGATCAGATCTGTAAACCCCGCAGAAGAGTTCTCAATCAGATGGTTGAAGAATGGCCCAGATAGGGTCCCCAAGAACATGTCTACCAACTCCCGATCAGTCAATGGAGGCTGCACCCTGCCAGCCAGATCCCTCCACTTCTGAGCGTACTCTTTAAAACCTTCACTTGATCCTAACGACATACCCTGGAGTTGGGTACGTGTAGGGGCAAGGTCGGCATTATACTGATACTGCTTATAGAAAGCAGTAGCCAACTCCTCCAAGTTACGAACCTTGGTCCCATCCAGCTGATAGAACCATTCGAGATGAGTCCCTGAAAGACTCTCCTGGAAGAAGTGGATCCACAAATTCTTATCCACTGAGTACGGTTGAATCTTCCGAACATAGGACCTGAGATGTAGCTTGGGACAAGACGCCCCGTCGTACTTAGTAAAAGATGGTGCTTTGAATTTACGAGGAATAATCACACCGGTAGACAAACCCAAATCTCTGAAATCCAGCCCAGGTACCTGTTGTATCTCCATAGCATTCAGTCGATCCTCTAGTTGTTTGTACCGGTCCTCAGCTGGAGGGTACTGCTCATCATTGAACTCCGTCTCGTTGTCGGAGACCACTGGACTAGGCACCTCTCTCTCATGGGGACTGTCTTTCCCCACAGATGGAGTTGTCCTTTCAGCTTCATCCTGCAGTGTGTTCCCAGACCTGCGTCTAGGGCTGAACAAAACGGTCCTCTTTTTCTTCTTCTGAATCAGAGTCTTCAATTCCTTCTGACCCTGAGCTAAGTTCACAATCAACTCCTGGAACTGGGCATTCTGGGCCTGGAGAGCCTTGATGGATTGCTCAGTAGACGATTCAGGATTCATGACGATCGGACTGAAATAAACAGCGAAGAAGGTAAGCGACCTGTCAAAAGGGGTACCTGCAATGCAATGATATGTATGATATGCATGCAATGTTTTCAAGGACCTCGCGGGGTAAACAAGAAAACTGTTAGAATTGGGATCCGGTAGCTTGATTGAAGGAACTTTATGTTGTTGAGAGTCCTTCTTCAAGGGTCAAAGGCTCACCATATCCAGTGGGTCATAGCCCCTGACAACCTTGGCTAGGGGACTCTTCTTCAAGTGTCAAAGCTCACCATATCAAGTGGGTCATAGCCTCTGACAATCCTGGCTAGAGGAAAATAAATCCCCTGTGCCCCTTGCTGGACAGTTGGTTCATCATGACCTGCATCACAAGCCCTTGAGATCCTTGAAATGGGTTAGGATGTATGCAATGGTATGATGCTATGCTATGAATGGGGTAATGTAGGTAACCCTGTTATGAGTCCCAATTAAGGACTATAGACAAACCCTGCAAGAAATTCAGTATACTTTGTGATGAGTCCCAATTAAGGACTATAGACAAACCCTGCAAGAAATTCAGTATACTTTGTGATGAGTCCCAATTAAGGACTATAGACAAACCCTGCAAGAGACCTAGTAAACCCTGTTATGAGTCCCAGTTAAGGACTATAAACAAAACCTGCAAGTAGCTTATGTGTCAGATAACATGCATGCAATTAGTCAAGTACGAAGGCACACAAGTCACACAAGAGAAGCCCTTAGAGTTTAGGCCAGCATGAGGTCTAGGTGTTACCCTCTTTCAGTTGGTTGGTTCATACCTGTCCTATTAGAAGTAACCGGGTTCTAAGGGTCCCAATATCACTGGATTGCTTTCATTGTTCATCGTTTCGATTTAGCCACTAAACTGGCGACCGAAATATTCCAGGAAAGCAACCCTCAATTGAGTGTAGTATCGAGTATCAACCAACCTCGGACTGTACCAAAGTCAGTTATCTCACTACCCTAAAGAGACCAAGATAGTTCAATTAAGGTTCCTAAGGTCTGTTGATGCTTCACGACACCACGCGGAGGCCCCGTACTCTCCTTGACTGAACTCAAGGGTTACCGGTACACACCAAAGTGCCACATCTACGTAGCAGACTGTTTCAACCATGTCAGTATACCCCGCACAGTTCCCTCACAGCCTTGTTGCTACTTTCTAAGAAGGTATCTCCAGATCCGGGTTAAGATCTATAGAACTCCCAAGACAGTCCCACAATTTAAAGAAAACAAGGAAAGCAATTGAAAAAACAGTTATGAACTAACCCTAAGGTACACCTCACTTTAAGTTAAGTCCCCAGCAGAGTCGCCAGTTCTGTGATCGGTGGATCTGGAACTGACTGTTTAACGCTGGTTCGCGAAATGTCGCGGAAGCAAGAGTCGCCACCTTCTTTTATTTTCTCCAAATGGAAAGGACAAAAGCACAGAAAAATTCCTTAAAGAGATTGCTCTCGGTTCGGGAGGTAGATTATAGAAAGGGAAGGTGTTAGCACCCTTTCTATCCATGGTTATCCATGGGCTCTTAGATACTTGCTCATTGTGTTTTCAAAAATGGTTTGTTTGCTTTTCAACTGTGGGTTTTAAAAAGTTTCTTTGAAAATTCCAGTTCGACTCTTGTATCGGTCCTCAAGAGTGTTTGAAAAGTTGCTTTCGAAAGTTTTTTGAAAAGGTGTCGGTGTGAAAAGTATTTTTGAATTTGTTTTGAAATTAGAGCAAGTATCTAGAGTCGTCTACCTACCCTAAGGAATTCGTCTGTGTAAATGTCCTTAAAGTAGTGCCATCCCACCATTGAGAGGTAGGTAGCACCACCGTTGGAGGTGTTCGGGTCAATTCGAAGGTTCGGGACATGGTGATCACCAGAGCAATAGGAAGATACCTTAGAAGCTACTCTCATGCCAGGTTCCCGTATCATGAGGACTTACTAAAACATCCTCTACTCGACGATCACCTTTCGAGGCAAGGCAACAGTGAGGCGTACCCTAGGGGTGGTGTGTGATTTGTGTGTCGTATTCGTTTATTTTTGTCTTGTCATGGTATAGGTGATCTACGCGTTTGTTTTTATTTTTATCATTCATTCTTGCATGCAATTATTAACAGTTAAAAAAGTTGCGGAAATTAAAGTTCCTAAACTATTACAAAGGCGCGGGTCCACATCGCCAAAATTAAAATCCAGGTCCCGATTTGACGGAAAGTAAATAAAGAAATAAAGTAAAGTGCGAGAAATTAAGTTTACAAGGCTTTGAGAGAGTTACATAAATATTTAAAAGAAGGAAATAAATAAAAATGCGCGAATAGGAATTAAAATTGGAAACGAGGGCGTTGGACCCTTTTTAATGAAATTAAATTAAATGATTAAACTAATGAAATTAAAGAGAAAAAAGAAATTATTATTTTTTTGGCTTAAATGCAGTTTTGACCCCCCTAGTTTAAGGTTTTTGGAGTTTCGATCCCCCTAGTTTAAAAGTCAGGTTTCTAGTCCCCAAAGTTTTCAAATTTGGGATTTTTGAAGCCCCCTCCATCTGGCTGCCCAAAAAGTGACATGGCAATGCCACGTTTTTTTTTTTTCCTTTCGAACCTTAATTTTTCCCATGAGGAGAAGAAAAAAAAATTTAAAAAAAAAAAATTAAAAAAAAAAAATTAAAAAAAAAAAATATATGTGGCATTGCCATGTCACTTTTTGGGCAGCCAGATGGAGGGGGCTTCAAAAATCCCAAATTTGAAAACTTTGGGGACTAGAAACCTGGCTTTTAAACTAGGGGGATCGAAACTCCAAAAACCTTAAACTAGGGGGGTCAAAACTGCATTTAAACCTATTTTTTTTGAGTTTTTGGTATTTATGTTTTTTATGTATTTTTATGAGAAAGATTAAATGAAATTAAAATATTAACCCTAATTCTAATTTTTTTTATTTATTAAGAAAAACATGTTAAAATTAAACCTAAAATTAATCTAATTATTTACATGTAATTTTGATTTATAAAAATAAATAATTAATTATTAGTGAAATTTATTTACAAAAAATATTAATCAAATAAATATATTTTGATTTTTATAACTTTTCTGTTTTTTACTATTTTTTATATTTTATGAAAATAAGTTAAATTAAAGGAATTAATTAAAAAAAGAAATAATTGAAATAAATAAAATAAGGAAAAGAAAGAAAATACAATACCTTGGGGGGTTTCTGTCCCCTTTTTGGAGGTGAATTGGAGTGGTTTGGCCATTTGTGTTCTGGCCTCATCATGCATAAGTTGTTCTACTTTGGCCATTTGGCTTTTGGCTTTTGGCCATTTGCGTTTTGGCCTCAACGTTCCTTAATCTTCTCAGGATGTCTGTCTCGCCATGTATTGGTGTCATGCATAAGTTTTTCTACTTTGGCCATTTGGCTTTTGGCTTTTGGCCATTTGGCTTTTGGCCTCAACGTTCCTTAATGAACCTGGGATCCTGTCTAAACCTGCAGTTGAATCTCACGAACACATTAAATAAAATCATAAAATGCAAATAAAGCCAATATATGAAGAAATTTAATGTTTAGGCACAATATGGCATGTATGAATGATTATACCCTTTTGATCATGGAGATCAAATCAATCTTATCCTTACTGGAAAATCAGTGGCCTGAATGCTTTTATGCCCTTTGGATCATGGAGATCAAGCCAGCCTTATCCTTACTGAAGAAGTAATAAGATGTTGGTTTGTAACTGAGATGGCTTTGTTTGTAGTGAGAGAGGGATTTGTAATAAGGATTTCAAGGTTTTAGGGTTCTTGAAAGAATTTGATATTCTGACAGTTTGTGGCAAGGTTTTTTTTCTCCTTTTTCTCCTCTCTGGTTTGTGTGAAAAGAAGGTGATTATATAATGAAAATTAGGGTAAAGCAAATGGGCTTTGAATGTGCAATTGGGCCTCCAATATTCACTTGAATTCGTCACTTTCCAGGCTAGATCGCAGGGACTTAAGTGAATTTTTTGAAGTCAAAATGTGAAAACAAAATGTAGCCGACATCGAGAACTAACTCCTGTCCGAAAATCGACTCAATCGGATAAGCGGTGAATTAGTTATGAATTTTTGAAGTTTCAGCTCAGACAAACTTATTTTGGGCTTCAGTGTCGACTCTGACACGTTCTTCAATAAAAAACTGGTATTGGTCGGTGCATAATTTGGTCTCGACTTTTGAAGCAAAGTTGTAGATCTATGAGTCAGTAACCTTGTGTAAAAATATGAGCCCAATCCGATAAAAATTGATCGAGTTATGAATTTTTGAAGTTTCGGCCCAGATGAAATAATATTCATCATTCAGGATTTTCGGCGTGTCACGCACTCTGAGCAAAAAATGAAGGCCTTTTGAATACCTTTTGAACTCAATACCTTCTGTGAAAATGTAGCCAACTCAATTTGTGAAATTTTGGCGCCAGAACTAGCTCGATACGATGAAAATCGACCAAGTTATGATTTTTTGAACATGACGCAAATAAACTTCTGTCACAAATTTTCTGCATGAAAATACTTGATAAATCCACATTTTTGAAGACCTTCTGATCGAAATTGGCTTCCAGCCGTGAGAGATGAAAACGTAGATAATGTCAAGACGGAATTTTGGCCACCGGAACGGGTTCAAAACGAGTCACGATCTTCAAGTTATGAATTTTTAGCGCGTAAAAACTGCACTTTCAGCACACTTTTTCACTATATTTCTTCAAGAAAACTCACACATTCGGATACCTTCTTTAAAGAATTGACTCTTGAGCCGAACCTGAATTTGAGAATATGTTATCAGAGATATCTTGGCGAAAGAACACCTGAATATAACGCGCCGGCTTGAACTTGTGAATTTTCTTGAAATGTTTTGAGAAATATGGGAGGGCAAATTTTGGGGTACAACAATATGCTTTCCCATTTATTTCATAATTATTAAGAATAGACACTCATTTGCCTCCTTCCTCTCTCATCTCTGCAACAAATCCCATTCTCTCAATCAAACTTCTCTCTCTAGTTGGAACAGGAGGAGACTGAACGAATCAGAAGGGAAGAGGTTGTTGTTGAAGATCAGCTCAATGCTGAAGAAAGTAGCTCCTCTGAAGGTGACAGTGCTTAAAGTCTGGTGGAATTGTCAAGCCTGATGCTGATGCTGTTGATGCAAGTGTCTTCATATTTTATTTGTTGTTTTTATTACCTATTTTGGATAAATGTATAAAATTTAAGTACATGTTTCTTTGGCCTATTTGTGGCTAAAGAGGGGGAGATAATTTCTGTGTTAATCACTTGGTAGACCTCATATTTTTTCTGCAGTCATATTCATTTTGCTGCTCTATATTCTCTGATTGCTTAGGGGCTTTAGCCAAAAATCTGCCAAAGGGGGAGTTTGTAAGTTTTTAGTTATTGGCATGTATTTTTGGTAAAACCAGGTGTGTGAATGTCATGACTAATGTCATAACATTCTGGTTTATTAGGTACTTTTTGCAGAAAAATAATGGCATACAGTAGCTACTGTGTATGAGTGTGTATCTGAGCATTTTGCAAAAGATCACATTTATTGCCTTCTACCAAAATCAGTAAACAGGAATTTTGATGTCATAACAAATGTTAAGACATCCTGTACTGATCTAACAGTAGTGCATTTTGGTTAATTCTGAGATTTTTCAGGAAGTTGGCTCATTCCTTCCAGAACAGAATCTCCCGTTGTCTTTGGGTTAACCTAGCTCAACCCTAAACTGGTTGATAAAGTCTTGTGACCAAGTCTTATGGTTAAACCTAATTAACCCTAGCTTTTTGTGGAAACCCTAACTGAAGAAACAACTGCTATATATTCAACAGGATTGCTGTTTGGAAAATATCTCTTTTGGAGTGAAGATCAATCAGAAACTGTATAGTTTTAACTGCTGTAATCCAAGCAATTATCATTGTGATAAGTGACTTGGAATAGGTTTTGTTTGTAAGGGTTTTGTACCACTCAAAGCTTTGAAGCAAGAGTGTTTTGTGTCCCTTGACTAAAGCTTTGAAGCAAAGTCAAGTTAGGTTTATGTATCACTCAAAGCTGTGAAGCAAGAGTGTTTGTGTTACTTGATTAAAAAGCTGTGAAGCATAATCAAGTGTATGTTCTGAAGAGTGTCTTCATTAATTCATTAGTCAATTGTTTTAAGTATCACTGCTGTGATTGAGGGGGAGTGAGTAGGAACTCAGGTTTAAGTAGAACTTAGATTGAAGTTGCATTGGGTAGGTCTTAAGTGAAGGAGATAAACTGGTTGGTTTATTCCTGAATTAATATCTCTTATAGTGGATTTCCTCCCTGGCTTGGTAGCCCCCAGAGTAGGTGTTGTTTCACACTAAACTGGGTAAACAATTGATTGTGTTCTTTACTGTTTTTATTTACTGTCTTATAGAAAGTCAGATACAGTGTCATAACATTCACTGTGACATTGAGTATCTGCTGCCAGAATTTTCACTTTCTAAGAAGGTATCCCCCAGATCCGGGTTAGGATCTATGAAACTCCCAAAACAGGCCCATATTATTAAATCAAGCAAAGCAAGCAATTGAAAACATGATGATGAACTATTCCTAAGGTACACCCCACTTTTATTATCCCCAGCAGAGTCGCCAGTTCTGTGATCGGTGGAAATAGAACTGACTGTTTTTTAAGCTGGTTCGCGAAATGTCGCGGTAAGCAAGAGTCGCCACCGTCTTTTATGTTCTCCAACATGGAAAGGACAAAAGCACAGCAAAATTCCTTCTTTGAGATGTCTCTCGGTTCGGGAGGTAGATTTATAGAAAGGGAAGGTGTTAGCACCCTTTCTATCCGTGGTTATCCACGGGCTCTTAGGTACTTGCTCTTATGTTTTCAAAATTTGTTTGCTTTTCAAGTGTGTGTGGGTTTTGAAAAAAGTTTCGTTTGAAAAATTTCTAAGTAACTCTTGTATCTGCCCTCAAGAGTGTATGAAAAATTTGTTTGAAAACCTTTTGAAAGTGTAGGTGCGAAAAGTTTTTTGTTTGTTTTGAAAGAGTGTTGGCTCCTAAATCCGACACCTTTGTTTTGCTTGATAACAGCCATTAAAAGCTGAAAGATGCTTTCGACTGGCTAAGCCTGTCGAAGTGCCCGTCGAAAGATGGCAAAATACTTAGAAGATTTCTTCCAAGGGAGAAGGCTGATTGCCTTCGACGTCGAAGGAGTTTTCGTCGAAGACGTCTCTTGACGAACGTGTTCGATGGTCCAGAGTGGAGCAGTTTGAAATTCAAAGCTTTGGAGGGAAAACGGTTTCCAGCAGTTACTACGTGCGAACGTGCAAGGATCTGGAGCGTCGAGCATGGAGAACGTGACAAGTGGCTTGATCTCGAAGCAGTGTAACTGCCCGACGGTTACTTGGAATGTTTTTGTATAAATAGGAGTAGAAGTGTAGTTTCTCGCGGGTGTGTTCACAATAGATACATAGTCACTCATTTAGATTCAAGTACCCAGTGTGAGCGAACGAATTGTTGAGAAATGTATGTGTGAAACACCAATTTATCAATTCAAGTCATTTACTTTTCCAGTATTTTACATGCTTTTTCCCTTTAAGATTCCTGTCGAACCTTGACATTCAAGCCTTGTTATTTTACCAAGCCTTTTCCTTATGCAATTTACTTTAAACAATTTACTTAAAGCCTTATCCACATTAATTAAACTTCAAAATCAACCTATGTCCATAGGATCAATCTGATCGATCCTGCGAGTAACCAAATAAGTAACCATTTGGAGGATCAGCGGTTGTTTACCAAATCCCAAGGTAAACAAATTGGCACACCTGGTGGGACTGTGTGTTGATTGTTGAAAAAATCTCATCTTTTCGAGTTGTATGTTATTGAGGAGTGGTAGAATATACACCAACGATAATAATACTGCCAGAAGAAGGGAAGAGATGGCGAATCCGCCAAACAATAATGAAATTCCACCACCAAGTGGGGGAGCAACGGTTAATATGACCGTTAGTGAAGCGACGAATGTTGGTTCGATGCCAGCAGTGTCAGTCACAACCACGGGGCCAATAACTTCGTTAACAGGCCCCAGAATGCCTTTGGGAACCCCCCCTCCAAGGGGAAATACTGGCCCAAGGCCAGTGGTTCCCCCAGGATTTATTCCATTCTATGGTATGCCAACTTCTGAATTGGCAAGCCTGACGAATGCTGCGTCCACTTATTCAGAACCTTTCGTGAGTGCCACTTCGCCACTCCAAGGCTCTGGAGTAGGCATGGCGAATAGAAATAGGACCCAACTCTTAGGAGGAACGTCCCAAGTAGCCCATGGCCTTACAAATGCCTCGACAGCAGTCTTGAGGCAACAGATGGACGAAAGCAACCATGATATGGTGCAAATGTTGGCACAAACTTTGAGTACAGTGCTAAATCCTCTAATACAAAATACTACTTAGTCGAATCAGCAAGTTACAGCGCAAATGACGCGTTTGGCTGACTTCTTTGGAGTACCCCCACCTATTCGACAGCCCCAAAGGGCGCAAATAAGAGGAAATCAGGGGATATTTGTAGAGGAAGAAACCACCATTAACCAGGTTCAACAGCCTGTCGAACAGCCTGTCGAAGAACCTAGGGTAATAGCCCCAGAGGTAAGGTTAGTGAACAGAAACCAAAATGCTGACGAAGTGGTTCAGCATATCCAACACCAAAACATGGGTTTGGAAAATAATCTGGCAACCATGATCGAAAGGATCATGACTCAGAATGGGATGAACATGGGCTTTCGAAGGCCCAACTTTACTTCTCCTTTGTCAGAATATGTGTTACAAACTGACTTACCCCCTAGAACCAAAGTTCCCAAATTTACTAAATTCTCTGGGGACACGACAGAATCTACTGTCGAACATGTGGCAAGGTATTTGATCGAAGCAGGAGACATTTCAAATAATGAAAACCTAAGGATCAAATACTTCCCAAGTTCCTTAACCAAGAACGCTTTTACTTGGTTTACAACTCTACCCCCCAATTCGATCCACCATTGGACTCAATTGGAAAGATTGTTCCATGAACAATTCTATATGGGGCAAACCAAGATAAGCCTGAAAGAACTGGCGAGCGTGAAGAGACGTTTCACTGAACCTGTAGACGAATATCTGAATAGGTTTAGGTTGCTTAAGGCGAGATGTTTCACACAAGTGCCAGAACATGAGCTGGTCGAAATGGCCGCAGGCGGTTTAGACTATTCCATTAGGAAGAAGCTAGATACCCAGTACCTAAGAGACATGGCCCAACTGGCCGATAGAGTTCGACAAGTCGAACGCCTTAAAGCTGAAAAAGCTAAGGCAACTAAAACTCACAAGAGAGAAAGAATAGCTTACGTTGAGATGGATGACGAAGATCTAGAATCCTTCGACGATACTTTAGCTGTCGAAGAAGGAGAAGTCGACTTAGCAGAACTAAAACAAGGGCCCCCATACTCTTGTAAACAGTTAGTCCCCTCAAATGGGAAAAATCCCATTGGTCCAGACAAGACCAATGATAGGTTCCCAAAAAAGACTTATAGTTTTGACATCACAAAATGTGATGAAATATTCGACTTACTAGTTAAAGATGGCCAAATGATAGTACCCCCTGGGGTAAAAGTGCCTCCTCTTGATCAAAGAAAGAAGAGAGGTTTTTGCAAATATCACAATTTTCTGGGCCATAAAACTTCTCAATGTTTTCTTTTCAGGAATCTTGTCCAGGACGCTATTGAGGAAGGGAGATTAAAGTTTGCTGACAAATCCCCCATGGCTGTCGACTCCAATCCAATGAAGGCTGAAGCCCACTATGCAGAACCCTCTGAGGTGAACATGATAGAGGCTACCAAGATCCAGTCGAAGAAGCCAGGCATTAACATGGTCGAAGTCTCTAAGGATCACATCAACATGCCAATCTTTGGCAGTTTTTCTGGAAACTTATCCAGGAAGACAATTGAGGCTGTCCAGAAAGCGGTCGAAGACCCAAAGTCGAAGACTGCTGAAGTACAAAAAACTGGACCAAAGCCCAGTTCCCAATTGGCCACTGTACAAGGCCAGACGGAGAAACTGGAAACACAAATGAAACAACTTACTCTTGCTACTAAGGATACCATGAACATCAACATGGTTGAACTTTCTGACCCTAAAGCTTCAGAAGAAGCCATAAGGCAAGAGCAGGCAAATAAGACGGCCTTCCCTAAGGAAAACGAAAACTTGGCAGATTTTTTACAAAGATGCCAAAAGAAGAAATCAGAGGTTATGCTGTGTCCAAGATGCAGTTCTATCTTTGATAAAAAAGCTGCTGAACACATACAAGGAGTGAGAGCAGCAAATAAGAGAAGGGAGAATTCTGACCTTCGACATGATCCCAGAAGGGGTTCTAATCAAGACAAGAGGCCTTCGACTTTTAGGCCTCCAACAAATGTACCAGTAGACACTTGGTACAAAACATCTGGCCGGAAAAGGCCAAGTGAAGAGAAATGGCATTCTTTCGAAGTGCCAAGAGGTTCCTCTTTAATTCAGAAGAAAGATCCTCAAGTTGCTGCACCCAAGGTTGCTCAAGTGTCCAGCAACTACAAGGGAAAAAATCCTATGTCGAGATCCCAATGGAGGAGGTATCAAAGAAGGCGAAAAGCTGAAAGAGAGGCTGCCAACGAACCTAAGGCTGAAACTAGTTCGAATGTGCCTCAAAGGAAACAAAGAAAGCCTCTTGAGAGAGAACCAGTTACCAACAGGCTAGTTTGGCCTAACCAGAGCGAAGTCGAAGACGAAGATGATGCTGAGTCTGACGATACTCTGGATATAATGGTGAACGTTGTTTCAATGCTGCCTAGGGAATTCAATCGACAAGTAGAAGTCGAAACCAGTGACTGGGAGATGGAACAAGAGATGGCCAGACACAGGCCAGTGTGCTATTTTGTCATGGACAATGGCACTACAGAAGAACAAAATGGTTTCTTCGAGCCACCCACAGAGGCGATGAAGAATCACCTCAAACCTTTGTTCATAAGGGCCAAGCTCGAAGAGACCACTGTGAACAAGATATTGGTCGACTGTGGGGCCACTATCAATATTATCCCTCATTCTGTGCTAATAAAGATTGGCAAAAGGGATGAAGAAATTAAACCTCACAATATGGTCCTATCCAACTATGAGGGAGGCATTGGGACCACCATGGGAGTGATCCAGCTCGACATAAAAGTTGGGTCGATCCTTCGACCAACAATGTTCATGGTCATTTCGGCCAAACCTAACTACAACCTTTTGTTAGGCCGTGAGTGGATACATGGTGTAGGTGCTGTGCCTTCATCGATGCATCAAAGACTGCTTCTATGGCGCCCAGATGGGTTGGTCGAAAACATAGAGGCTGATCAGAGTTACTACCTTGGCGAAGTAAACCACTTGGGTGTAACAGATTTCGACAAAAACTTGGCTCACATAGGGCCATGTCCAGCCCCTGACTTCGACATGGCGCCAGCGCCAAACACCTTTTGTTCCCTATACCTGCATCCTGAGCATGGTTTCCAATGGGACAGAGAGGACGTGTCACACATAGAATTCAGTGGGCTAACTGGTATCCAACCAACTGGTTGGGGAAGTGAATTCAGTGATAATGACTGAGTCACAATCTCTGAAGCGAATTTCGGCCTATGTGGCTGAAACCAAGATGATAACGGCTCTCGAAGCCGAAGTAAAGTACATGGCCACACAGGCCAATGATCAACAATTATCTGCTGTTGGCCCAGGAAAGGATTTCGATCCAAGACCTCCTGATATCATGCCAGACGAAATGCAGGAACAGAGGCTCGACGCAATCTATGACGATGAGCCTTTGGGCTTCGAAAAGGATCCCTTGGCGAACAACATTAAGATGTTAGCACAAGACCCTTTAGAAGAAATCAACTTAGGCGAAGGATCAGAGAATAGGCCAACTTACATCAGCGCCAAAATTGATCCAGAACTTAGGTTGGAAGTAATCCAATTGCTGAAAGAGTTTAAAGACTGTTTTGCATGGGATTATGACGAAATGCCCGGTCTCGACAGAGGATTGGTAGAACTTCAGTTGCCAATCAAACCTGGAAAGAAGCCAATCAAGCAAAATCCAAGACGCTTCGCTCCAGAAATTTTGTCGAAGATCAAAACGGAAGTCGAAAGACTTCTGAGATGCAAATTCATCCGTGTTACAAGGTATGTCGAATGGATTGCAAATATTGTGCCAGTAATTAAGAAAAATGGCACATTAAGGGTGTGCATAGACTTCAGAGATCTGAATGCTGCCACCCCCAAAGATGAATATCCTATGCCTGTGGCGGAAATGCTAGTTGATTCTGCCGCTGGCTACGAATACCTGAGTATGCTCGACGGTTATTCAGGATATAATCAAATTTTCATTGCTGAAGAGGATGTGTCGAAAACAGCTTTTCGATGCCCTGGGGCCTTAGGCACTTACGAATGGGTAGTGATGCCTTTTGGTCTAAAGAACGCTGGGGCAACGTACCAGCGAGCAATGAATACTATCTTCCATGATTTTATTAACACGTTTATGCAAGTTTATATTGATGATATTGTTATAAAATCTGTTTCCAGGAAGAGTCACATTGACCACCTTCGACAATCATTCGAAAGAATGAGAGAACATGGTCTGAAGATGAACCCTTTGAAGTGTGCGTTCTGTGTAAAAGCTGGAGATTTCCTGGGCTTCGTTGTCCACAAGAAAGGAATCGAAATAAATCAGAACAAGACGAAGGCAATTTTGGAAGCGAAAGCGCCATCGAATAAGAAGGAATTGCAATCTCTCTTAGGCAAGATAAATTTCTTGAGAAGGTTTATATCTAACCTAAGTGGGAAAGCTCAGGCCTTTTCACCCTTACTTCGACTGAATAAGGAGGGGTTCGAATGGGGGCAAGAGCAACAAGAAGCCTTCGACAAAATCAAAGGGTACCTCACTAAGCCACCTATTTTGGTGCCTCCTTGTAGCAATAGGAGTATGAGATTGTACATAGCTGCATCTGACAAAACTCTGGGAAGTATGTTAGCCCAAGAGGATGAGAATGGAGTCGAAAGACCCATTTATTATCTCAGTCGAGTTTTGAATGATGCAGAAACTAGATATAGCGAAGTTGAAAAATTGTGTCTATGTCTGTATTTCTCTTGTACAAAACTCAAACAATATATAAAACCAGTTGATGTTTACGTTTCGTCTCATTTTGATGTTTTCAAATATATGTTGTCGAAACCTATCTTGCATAGTCGAATTGGCAAGTGGGCATTAGCATTGACTGAATACTCCTTGACCTTTATGCCTCTTAAGGCAGTAAAAGGACAAGTGGTTGCAGATTTCATAGTCGACCACTCTATTCAAGTCGAGGATATTAATTATGTGGAGATAGAACCTTGGAAATTCTACTTCGATGGTTCCAGCCATAAAAATGGAACAGGAGTAGGAGTCTTACTTATTTCTCCAGATAAAATTCCAACAACATTCAAGTACCAAATCGAAGGTTCTTGTTCGAATAATGAGGCTGAGTATGAAGCTCTAATTACTGGCCTTGAAATATTGTTGGAATTGGGGGCAACTCGAGTCGAAATAATGGGAGACTCAGAGTTAGTCGTCAAGCAAGTCACAAAGGAGTATAAATGCATAAGAGAGAATCTCATTATGTACTTTGTGATTGCAAATCGTTTATTGAAACAATTTGAAAGTGTCAATATTCGACACATACCCAGAGTCGAAAATCAAATAGCCAATGACTTGGCACAGATTGCATCTGGGTATAAAATTTCAAAAACGAGATTACAAAGAGCAATCGAAGTTCGAGAGAAGATAAGAGCAACCTGTCTATCACCAACAGACTTGGAATCAACAAGGTTAGGATATGCTGATCACTCAAACTTCGAGATTTCGTTCATTGATAATTTGTCAGACCAGGATTGGAGGAAACCCATTGTGGACTATCTTCAAAATCCAGGAGCTCCGACAGAACGAAAAACGAAATACAGGGCGTTGAGTTTTGTACTCATGGGTAATGAGTTATTCAAGAAGACGCCTGAAGGGGTGTTGCTGAAATGTTTAAGTGAAACTGAAGCATACATAGCCCTTTCGACTACACATGCTGGGGCATGTGGGGCTCACCAAGCAGGCCATAAGATGAAATGGTTGTTGTTTCGACAAGGACTATATTGGCCCACTATGTTGAAAGATTGTGTTGAGTTCGCCAAAGGTTGCCAAGAGTGTCAAGTTCACACAGGCATCCAGCATGTACCAGCAAGCGAACTTCACTCGATAGTGAAGCCTTGGCCCTTTCGAGGATGGGCGTTGGATCTTATTGGAGAGATTCGACCAGCATCATCAAAGAGTCAGAAATACATATTGGTAGGCATTGATTATTTTACTAAGTGGATCGAAGCTGTCCCTTTAGTCAATGTAGACCAAGAAAATGTCATTGAATTTATTCAAAAGAACATTATATTTAGGTATGGAATCCCTGAGACAATAACAACTGACCAAGGTTCAGTGTTCACTGGTCGAAAGATGCAGGAATTTGCTCAGGAAACAGGTTTCAAACTCCTAACATCCACGCCTTACTATGCACAGGCGAATGGTCAAGTCGAAGCAGCTAACAAAGTGGTAATTGGCTTGATAAAGAAACATGTTGGGAAGAAACCAAAGAATTGGCATAAGACGTTAGACCAGATTTTATGGGCTTGTCGAACGTCCCCAAAAGAAGCCACTGGTACAACACCATATAGGCTAACTTTTGGCCATGATGCAGTATTGCCAGCAGAAATTTGTCTTCAATCTGCAAGAGTTCAGAGGCATTATGATATTCCTTCTGAGGTTTATTGGAACATGATGTTAGATGAACTGGTGGATTTAGACGAAGAGAGATTACACGCTCTCGACTTACTCAGGCTTCAGAAGAAAAGAGTCGAAGACTCTTATAATAGAAAGGTAAAACCTAAGGTATTCTTGCCTGAAGATTTAGTTTGGAAGGTAATTCTTCCCATGGATCGACGGGATCGAAGCATGGGGAAATGGTCACCCAAATGGGAAGGACCCTTCAGAATTATCCAAACTTTTTCTGGTGGAGCCTATGAAGTCGAAGAGATAAGTGGCGATAAAAGGCTCTTGAGAGTAAATGGTAAATATTTGAAAAAATATAAGCCTATACTTCAAGAGATAAAAATAAAATAATAAACTAAGTTAACTATAAAGATGCCAAAATGGAAATTTTATTAATTTCTGCCAAAATGGCAATTGTTGTCGAAAGCGATTACAGAAGATGGTTACAAAAGAGAATCAAAAAGAAAGAGAATTCTTCAGTCGAAGATACTTGGCATGCTGTAAGTCCAACCTCTTCTTGCACCAAGATTTTTCTTGCTCCAGTTTGGCAATTTGAGCGTCGAGGCTTTGGGCCTTCTCAGCGAACTCCAGGCCTTGCTTGATCTCAGTCTGGCTCTCAGCGTCTGAGATGGTCGAAAGAATTTCCTCCTGGAGCACAGCGTTGGCGTTTATCTTCGCCTCTATCTCTGCAATTTGTGCTCGGAAGGAAACATTCTCTCGCTCAATAGCATCGAACCTTTCCTGTGCAGACGCTTTCTGTTTCGACAACTCGGCAATTCGAGAAGTCGAACTTGAGACGGCAGTCCATGCAGATAAGCTCTTGCCATGCAACGTTTCGAGCTGACTGTTAAAAGTTCGTTGGCGCCGGTAATCCGCTGAGACTTGGTCAATCATAGAATGTAATTCCATGATTAAGTCTGAGATTTCTGGAGCTACAGCATCGAAATCAACAGCATTCAAAAACCCCTTTTAAGCAAGATGGAGCAGTGGGGTCCCCCTCTAAAGCCTTCATTAAATCTCTCTTGAAGAACTGGGCCTTGACCTTCGCCAACGCATCATCAAGAGGAGAAGTCTCAGTAGATTTCCCCGACAGAGTAGGAATTTCCTGACTGGTGTCGGAAGAACTCTTACTCTCAACGATTGCATTGAGGTAGCTGACAGGGTCAGTTTGTTTCAAGATTTCCAAATCTTCTTTCGACCTATGCTTTGAGGAGGTGACCTTTGCCACAGTATTATCTTGGACTGGAGGCTGTTGAATGCTGAATGCTTTGTTTGGATGCTCTTCGACTTGAACTGAGGCGGTACTAGCGTCGACATGTGGTTCTTCGTTGACATCGCCTTGGGGTCTTTCGCCAGCGTCATTTTTTGGCTCTTCGCTGGCGTCATCCTGGTGTTCTTCGCCAGTACCACCTTCATGCTCTTCGTCAACAGCATCTTGATTCTCTTCGCCATTGCCTTGGTCTCTTCCTTCAGGATTCTCTTCTGATGACAAGACCACCACAGGAACCGTTTCTGGCTGTGTTTCCTCCGCCATAGGTTCTTCAGTTGTCTTCTCCACTGTTTCAGCATTGGCCTCGTGCTCAGTATGGGCTTCGTCATTGCCCAAATCTTGCACCTGAGGCCTGCTAAGGTCAGCAGATTCCAGAGTTTCTGAAGTCCTTGGTGGGGAACTTCCAGTAGTGTCCTGAAAAAGAGGAAGAAGACAAATCTTCAGATGTCGAAAGAGATATAATCAAATACTGGTATTTGTGCCTAAGTTATAAGAAGGGTCCAATAGATTACCTGTGGATTGGCTTCAGCCCCAGGGCTGGAATTATCACTTTCGACAGGCTTGTTAACTAGAGCGTTCAGTTCCTCCTCAGTTGGTTCTTCGATGACCACTGCAGGTGGCCTAGGCTTTCTTGCACCAACCTTTATTCTGACGGTTCGACCTTCAGGAGTTGGAGTAGGAACAGAAGCGTCCTTCGTTAACTTTCTCCTCTTTAAGGGAGTAGGAGGGGTATCGCTGTCGTCGTCACTCCCCGATTCGACCACCAATGCTGTCCTTTTCTTGGGCGAAGGGGCCTATAAAACCAATAGGAATTCGATTGAACAATTACGTCGAAAATAAAAAATCGAAAGCCAGAAGAAAAATGAAGAAAATCTGGTTACCGATGCAGGAGGCCTTCTCGAAGAGCCTTCCCCCTGTTGGTTGCCTGTTGTCTTCGCCGGCGCTATAGTCTTCGCCGGCGGTGGAGGTTTCGTCGAAGGGACCCCTCCTTGTGGGCCTCCTGTAGCCTTCTTGGCCAAGGGTTTTCGAACAACTGGAAGCGAAAAGGAAAGTTAACAGGCTAACAGTCGAAGAGAAAGATAAAAAGTAATGTGAGAGTATGAACTTACATTTCTTTACTTTGTCCAACACAAGGACAAAAGACTTCTGCAACTCTGCTATGAAGTCCTTCTCGTCGAAGAAGTACTCAGCGTAATAGCTTCTCCACCATTCTTCAAAAGATGGCGAACAAAGGAAGTTAAGCTGGTAGTTGAACAGCGAGAGGATGGTTCGACCAGCATATCTTCCAATATGCCTGGTGGCAGCTTCTTCTGTATAATCGTTGCAGAAGTACAACATTGACTTCTCTCTTGGGAAAATGGGAGAAGGCAGGGTTTGGATGATACCAAACTGGCGAGATACCAGGTTTGGTTGATAGGCAAGCAGACTCAGATGAGTCTTAGAACTCTTAAATCGAAGAGGCATAATCCTTGGGGTAAGGAATGCCTCCCAAAGTACAGAGTGCTCATCGACATTGGGACCACTCGACTCCTTGGGATGCGGCCTTGTAAACCATGCTGGCCCCACCTTTCGTTGTGCAAAGGGAGCCATAGTTGAAACGAATTCCTTCCTTCGAGCGAACATCAGCACGAAGTTAGTGAAGGTTTGTTGGAACTCTAGCCCATCTTCCACAGGTGTCAGTAGAGCCAGCCTAATTCCTTCGATACGTCTATTAGCTATCGCTGGGGCTTGTTCATTTATCTGAGTCTTCTTGGGTATGAAAGACTCGAAAGTGGCATTAAGCCACAGTTGAAGTAGCCAGAAAGGCCCAGCGAGTAACAGACTGTTCCTATCTTCGATATGCTTCAAAAGAGTAACCCCATTGCTGATTGAGTCATAAAGACTGGCCAGAATCAGTTCGGCCAGACAGATGTTCTGGCGGTGATGCAATTGGGTGGCCAGAGTGACCATTTTTTTGGTCACTTGCAGAGACTTCGAACAGAACACGAAGCGAGTCAGCCATAAGGCTAGAAACGCTATGTGCTCAACGTCTGACACTGCGTCTGTCGACTGGTCATGAAAATGGTTGATAAAGGTGGTAAATGTTGGCTTCGTTTCAGAAAAGCCAATTTGGTCCTCCGACATCTCTTCCGGGTCGAAGTAATCTCCGGTTGGTCGAAGGCCAGTGATGGCTGCTACGTCGAAGAGTGTGGGGGTTAACATCCCACATGGAAGGTGAAAGGTGAAGTGAGAGTTATCCCAGAAAAGCATCGAAGCTATAAGCATCTCTGGGGAGTAGTTTAAACCTGTCTTCGACAGCATTATTAGGTCAAAGATTCCCATTTCCTTCCAGACTGGAGTTTGATGTTTTTCCAGCTTTGTTAGCCAAGCAACGTAGTCCTGGGTCAGATTAGGGCAAGACCTAAAAACTCTAACGCTTTTGTTGAAGAAACGAAGGTCGATCTTCTCGTGTGTGGGGTCTTCGTTGTCTTCTGGATCCTTTTTAGCACAGGCTACTGGCTTAAGTTTCTCAACAATGGGGAAGTAGCTCTTGATCTTCAGAGCTTCAGAGATGCTGGGGTTCATGGGTCCAGCCATTGCGAAGATTTGGTTGGAGTATCCAACCGGAATCATCAAGTGACGCGAGTAAGCATCACGGACGGAGATGTCAGATGGTTCAGGGACCCTTCGTTTCCCTGTAGCGTTCACTACCGGAGCAGTTACAAAGACCTTGGGTTTAGCAAGTTGCTCAGTTGGTGCGTTAGTCTTGGGGGCAGTTGAAGCAGAAGCCATTGTTGAGGATGAAGATGAAGTTGGAAAAGGAAGAGTTTTTCAGCAAAGAGAACAAGTTTACAAGAAAGCAAGGGAGTTTGAGAGATGGTTTGCGTGAAAAGTCCCACAATGGGATATTCACTACTATTTATAGTAGTGGGAGAAATTCCCAATAACGAGGGCATTAAATGTCATTTAATGCTGCAGGAAGTAGTGGGACGCGTGTCAGCATCTTGTTGTTTTGGCCGTTTCTGCAGAAACAGAGAGACGCAGCGTGCGTCCTCGTTTTTTTGAATTTGTCATAATGACAAATTATGAAGTGATGTTTTGGTTCTGCACGCCGTACTGACAGTGACGTCCTAGGATCAAATCAATGATGATTTCTTGGGATTGCCAATAGTTGGTAAAAAGCAACAAAAAGTGCACAAGTTAACTTGTGACTAAGCGTGGAAAAACAGGTGTCGAATGGCGTTTTCAAAGAATGCCTTTTTCTTTCAGAGTCGAAATAAGGCATTCTTGGGGGGCAATTTGTTGGCTCCTAAATCCGACACCTTTGTTTTGCTTGATAACAGCCATTAAAAGCTGAAAGATGCTTTCGACTGGCTAAGCCTGTCGAAGTGCCCGTCGAAAGATGGCAAAATACTTAGAAGATTTCTTCCAAGGGAGAAGGCTGATTGCCTTCGACGTCGAAGGAGTTTTCGTCGAAGACGTCTCTTGACGAACGTGTTCGATGGTCCAGAGTGGAGCAGTTTGAAATTCAAAGCTTTGGAGGGAAAACGGTTTCCAACAGTTACTACGTGCGAACGTGCAAGGATCTGGAGCGTCGAGCATGGAGAACGTGACAAGTGGCTTGATCTCGAAGCAGTGTAACTGCCCGACGGTTACTTGGAATGTTTTTGTATAAATAGGAGTAGAAGTGTAGTTTCTCGCGGGTGTGTTCACAATAGATACATAGTCACTCATTTAGATTCAAGTACCCAGTGTGAGCGAACGAATTGTTGAGAAATGTATGTGTGAAACACCAATTTATCAATTCAAGTCATTTACTTTTCCAGTATTTTACATGCTTTTTCCCTTTAAGATTCCTGTCGAACCTTGACATTCAAGCCTTGTTATTTTACCAAGCCTTTTCCTTATGCAATTTACTTTAAACAATTTACTTAAAGCCTTATCCACATTAATTAAACTTCAAAATCAACCTATGTCCATAGGATCAATCTGATCGATCCTGCGAGTAACCAAATAAGTAACCATTTGGAGGATCAGCGGTTGTTTACCAAATCCCAAGGTAAACAAAGAGCAAGTACCCAGGAGAATCTACCTACTCTAAGGAATTAGGCTGTGTAAGAGTCCTTTAGATAGTGCTATCCCACCATTGAGAGGTAGGTAGCACCATCGTTGGAGTTATTCAGGTCAATTCGATTAAGGGACATGTGTGGTCACCAAAGCAATGGTAGGACACCTTAGAAGTAACCCTAATGTCCTAGATCTTTTTTTTATCCGAGGCAACCGTTTCGAGGCAACTTTGATCTTTAGACAAGAGGGCGACCTCTAAAACACCCTATACTCAATGACCACGTCGAGGCAACCAGTGAGGCGTACCCTAGGAGTGGCATGTGCTCGTGTGTTGTTTTTCAGTTAATGTTTATCTTTGATCATGCAATTGTGAGCTACGGATTGATTTTATTATTCATACAAGTCTTTCATGCATTTTTTAACAGTTAGGAGTGCGGAAAATAGATTGCGGAAAGGTAAATCTAACTATTACAAGGCGCGGGTCTATACATCGCCAAAAAACAAAAACCCGTTTTGAAAATAAGAATGCGGGAAATAGTAAATAAAGAGATAAACCTAATTAACTATTACATTTCCGGAAGCAGTTACATAAATAAACAAAATAACAAATTGAAACTAAAATGCGCGCGAAAGAATGAATCGGGATGTCCTAAGGGTTTTGACCCTTTTTTGAGAAAGAATTGAATTTTTGTCCTTTTTTTTTGCAATTAATTAAAAATTAAGCCTAATTATTAATTAATTAATTATTTATTAAAAGAAAAAAAAGTTTTTTTTTGTATTTTTATGTTTTAATGAAAATAAAAATAAAAGAAATTAAAAGTCAAAAGAAACCCTAATTCTAAATTGTTTTTATTTATTGTAAAAAAGGTTAAAATTAAACTAATTAAACTAATTAATTTGTTAGTATTTTATTTACAAAATAATTACCTAAGTGAAATTAATAAAAATAAAATATTTACATTTTTTTTTAGTTTTTTCTGAATTTTATTGTGAAAATGTTAATTAATTGATTAATTAAATAATACTAATAATAATTACTAAAGAAAATAAAAAGAAAAGGAAAATAGAAAAAGAAATAGAAACCAATGGGGGTGTTGATGGCCCAATGGAGGTTTAGCCTGGAAAATTAGGCCCAAGAACATCAAGCCTTTGTTGACTTTCATAATCAAGCGCCTGTTGGTTGACTGGAGAATATAGTGTTCATCACTTTTTGGCCCTTGGATTGATGATCATGGCCACTTGGCATGTGGAACGCTGAAGGTTCATGGTGAAACGCACTGGGCATCCTTCATAGAATCATGTTATGAAAATAGAAATAAATATTGGGGTGGACCTGGGAATCGAACCCAGGTCCCAATACCTATTACACGCTTGCCTTAACCACTCCACCATTTTGCTTTAGTCAACAATAAAACAAACAAAAATTAATATATTCAATAATCAATTCCAATGCTGTAAAACTAAAACGCGCGCATATTATTTGAATGGACCAATAGCCTGCTTCCACATCTTATCTTCTTCGTTGAAATCTGCAGAAAAATAAATCAAATAGTGGGGGTTTTTAACCCCCACAATATGGAAAAGGAAAAATAGCGATTAGGATTCTACGCTATATAAATAGGGCGCGAGCATGGCTTTGTGTTTGTCTCGTTCCAGCGATCTCAACCATAGGCGTTGGAGGTTCTAATTTTACCTATATAGCAAAGCCCCAAATCAAGAGCTTGGAAACCCTAGAATTCTCCAATGGTGATTTGCGTTTCAGGGGACCATAAGACAATTAACCAATACCAAAAGCTTCAGAAAGGTTAGAGCAATGCAAAGCATACAAAAAATCACATTAAATATGCAGGAGTTATGAGCTTCGATTATGGAACAGAAACCAAACCGTGTGACTTGTTCTGGGCGTTTCCTTGAGGTTTATGGCTTGTTTCCGATTGCAATGTGTTCCTGGAAGGTCCAGCAAGGTGTTTGAATCTTTAAATTACTGTGAAAGGGCCCGGAAGGTGGAATTCAGTTTTGAGCTTTTCTTGCTTTTTTTCAATATTGATTATGGTGTTCTTGCAGCAATCTTACGTGAAAATAGGTTTGGAATGCTTGCATATGTATATGTGAATGCAATTAGGTTAGCAGCTAGGCTTGGGATCCATTGCATTGATGTCTTGAGATTTTGGTTTATCACCATTAAAGGACTTTCCAAACTTGGTTCAAAACAATGATTTTGTGCACAAAATAGCCTTACACGAATTTGGTAGCTGGCTCATCATACATAAAAGCTATTCAAACAAAAAATATGCCATTCCATTAACTTTTAGATTTTATTTGAATTTTTATAGATTTAAAATGAATTAAATCAATAAAAATTAAATAAAATGGAAAAATAAATGTTTAATCTTGAAATTAATCATGGGACACGTGTATGGCATGACAAGGCTGAATCAAGTGGAAGAAAGTGGGCCCTTTTGTCAAAAATTGAAGTTTTAAGGATAGTTGACTTTTGCCATTTCATGAAAATTTCCCAACTTCTCCAATGCATATCTTGCTCAATTTTGATCATATGAACATGTTCTTGGACATTTTGGAAAGGTATTGAAGTCATCTAACCAATGCCTTTGGTCCCATGTCATTTTGATTTACCAATCTCAAGTTATGGTCTTTGACTTAAAATTCCTTTTTGTTGACTTTTGAAAATGACCTATAATGTTAAAATTGATAACTTTTTGTGAGAGCATTTCTTGGACTTGGAATGTGAAGATGAGTTGTAGGAAATGTCATCCCCTTCAAAATGAGCATTGGATGGCATTTTTCTGATGAACCATGAAAAAGTTATGCCCTGGTCAAGTTACAGTTGACTTTTCAACTGTCCAAAAATAGAAACTTTTGCATCTTGATGATTTTTGAGCCATGCTTGTGGAATTATGATCAAGACTTGATCAAATGATGACTGTGTGCTCAAAATAAGATGTTGACCAATTTTTTTGACTTTTTACTGCCAAATGACCATTTTACCCCTACAGTTGGTTGTGGAGCAACTAGGGCTTTTGACTGTGCAACTTGATGCTATGAGTCTTGAAACTTGGCATGTAGATGCTTGACAATGTATATAGGCATATGTGACTTGATTGAGCCCTTGAAAACCTCAACTTCCATGCAAGAACCAAAACCCTAATTTTGACTGGCTTAGGAGGCAGTTGGACTGTGCAATCTTTGAGAAGTCTTAAACCATTTGAATATTGATCTTGACAAACCTTGAAGAATATGGGAGGACAAATTTTGGGGTACAACACCATCTGAAGTGACAAGCTCTCACAACAAGACTTTTCGTTCATTAGAATTTTCAATGTGTAATTTTCTTTTGATTTGTTTGAACATTTATTCATATCAAACCTCGTTATTTCATCAATGCATTGCACATGTTTGTCTTGAATCAATTCATTCGTATTCACTATTTCAAAATTGTGTTCTTATTTCCTTTTGTGATATTCAACTCTCGATTAAAAACTCTAAGCCTTAGAGGGAGGATGACGAAAATGATACCACAATCTCTACAATATGCTTTTGAACAGACCCCGCTGACGATGTACAGACGTTGTTTCAAATCCTAAATAGTGGAGTTATAAGGAAGATAATCCCTAGTCAACCCCTTCGAGCCAAAGAAGTAGGAGTTTTTCTTTTCACACAAATTAAAACCCTTAATAATAATCTGGGGCAGGGTAGTTTTATCAGTTAATTCATAGGCGCATTCAGTCACAATCTGTCGTTTCGTACACAATGAATGGCATCGAAGACGTCCTTCCAAAATAAAAGACGGTGATGGTTCTGTATAATCGTCAAGACAGGCAGTCATTATCTCTTGAAATAAAAGTCCATTAAGTCAAAACCTATGAAGGAGGCTTAAGAGAAAAATTGGGGAATCCCGCTAACTGTAGTCACAAAAGAAACAGTTCAGGCAAAAGAAGGGATAACGAAAAAAAAAAAGAGGTTACTACAAATCCTCAACAAAAAGAAGATTACAAAAATGACTGCCTTTTCAAAACAAATGTTCAATTTCTGAATCATCACCAAGTATCAGAGCAAAGATTCCAGACTCAATCGGGATCTAAACGTGCAATTAACTGAGCATAGGACTCAAGAACATCACGAAAAGTGGGTTGGGTACAAATAAAATTTGAGCCTTTATCCTTTGTTTCTTGAACCGTGAACCAGGCCACGTTATAACCCTTAAAAGTCCTAGCTGAAGCGTAGATTAGTTTGAGAGCATACTATTACAAAGGTATCCTGACTCTTGTAGGCTTTGTTACGAATCCTGAGTTGATATCACATTCTTGCAAATTTCGTTTTACTACACAAAACACATTTTCAAAAAAATTTCAAGACAGACATGAGTTTTGCATTCTTTAAATGAAATTGTTTGCATATGACTAATTGTTTGACAACAGAGAAATCCGCACAATGAATATTCAATAAACAGACATCCTCTCAATGGACAGAATCACCTCAGCGGGAAAGACACTTCCAGTAACAGGTATTCCATAAGCAAGGGGCATGACATGATGTATAAACACACCTGGGGCAGTCTCTCCAAAAGTGCCAAATAACCAGGGGCAAATCTCCATCTGAATTGCTTGAGGCATTATGCACGCATTCCAGCAACGAATCATGTGCCATCAAGAAAACAATTTTGGCAGTACTACAACACAACACTATGGACAGAGATAACTCTATACATCCTGAAAGCATGGACATAGTTGGAAAATACTACGCATGAAAAAAATACCCGCTAGGTTGACACACCTAGGAAAAAATAAGGGAATCCCGACGAACCAAAAGGGTTCGGGCAAAAGTTAGGGATATACATTAAAAAAATCTGTACACTCGACAAGTCAAAAACCTGAAAAGGCGACTTGGGCAAAAAGGTATCCCGGTGGATTGAAAACCTGAAAGGGCGGTCCAGGAAAAAGTTAGGGATTTAAAACGTACGACTATGTCCTGTCACCTGTCTATCAATGGAAGACTTATACCTTGATCAACATTCATCAAGAGCACCAGAATCGAGAAACGGTTCAGATACAATCCAGATGCGGATGTCATTCTGCTACTTATTCAAGATTTTCATACATCGAGAAATGGTTCATATACGATCCGGATACGGGTGTCATTCTTCTACTTATTCAAGATTTTCATACATCGAGAAACGGTTCAGATATGATCCAGATACGGGTGTCATTCTGCTACTTATTCAAGATTTTCATACATCGAGAAATGGTTCAGATACGATCCAGATACGGATGTCATTCTTCTACTTATTCAAGATTTTCATACATCGAGAAACGGTTCAGATACGATCCAGATGCAGATGTCATTCTGCTACTTATTCAATATTTTCATACATCGAGAAACGGTTCAGATACGATCCAGATACGGATGTCATTCTGCTACTTATTTAAGATTTTCATACATTGAGAAACAGTTCAGGTATGATCCAGAGACGGATGTTATCCTGGTACTTATTCCAGATTTCTCTTCTAGAAACAAGTCAGGTACGATTCAGAGACGGATGTCATCCTGATACTTACTCCAGATTCTCCTCTAAGTACAATTCAGATACGATCCAGAGACGTGTAATTCTGACACTTATCCAACACATGTTTCAAATACAGTTCAGATACGATCCAGAGACGGATGTCATTCTGACACTTTTTCAACACATGTTTCAAATACAGTTCAGATACGTTTCAAATACAGTTCAGATACAATCCAGAGACGGATGTCATTATGACACTCATTCAACACATGTTTAAAATACAGTTCAGATACGATCCAGAGACGGATGTCATTATGACACTCATTCAACACATGTTTCAAGTACAGTTCATATATGATCCAGAGACGGATGTCATCCTGACACTCATTAAATACATGTTCAAGTAAAATCACGACATAGATCCATCCATAAAATCTCTGCATGTACTTTTTCCAGCATGGTACAAGGGGAAGAGACAGTTGGAAGCAAAGTCACTATCACATATAAGCCAGTGATACCTATATTCCCCATAGAGCCGAGACAACCAAGGTTCGACCTCCGTATCCCCAAGCAAGAATTCCTTCCCCAGCAGGTTCCTTCGAAAAGCTGATATCTGCATTCCCTAGCCGAGTTTTATAACCATGAGCAGTTTATAAAGCCATCTCCTGAGCAGAGTTTATTTCTCTAACAGCGGAAGCTCAATATCCAACAGAGCTCTTCTCTCCAGCAATGGAAGTTCATCCCCAACTGAGTTTATTTCTCCAAATCAGCAGATCTTCCAACAGAGTATCTCTCTTCCCCATAGAGTCATTCCCCCGCAGGATTATTCTTAGATAGAGTCTCCTCGGGTAGAATTTTCTCAAGCAGAATGGATGTAAATCCCCAGCTAATCATCTTCGGTCACTATCCCTAGCGGAAACGAAGAACTCAACTCCTTATACTCTCCAGTAGCAGTCCAGGATTTATTTTCCCCAACTAGAGAATATCACAATAACATTGCATATCCATACATCATGGGAAATATGCAATCAAGTTCTCATAAGTTCTCTCTGGTTCAGTCAAACCGACACCAAGGTTTCTATTCCATTTGAAGATATTCCAACACTTTTCAAGATTTTCTCTGGTTCAGTCAAACCGACACTAAGGTTTCTATTCTAGTTGAAGATATTCTAAGACTTCCGTCTGGGCCAACCGAATCGCCACTAAGATTCCCCTGATTTCTATGCCAATCAAAGTTAATCCGAGACCTCTCCTGGGATCAGTCAAATCGATACTAAGATTTCTCTCCCAGTTGAAGACAACTCAAGACCTTTCCCTGGTTCAGTCAAATCGATACTAAGATTTCTATTCCAGTTCAAAAGCTATGAAGCCAGGAAACTGACCGGATAATAGTCAACCAACAATACATCATACTGTGAAGCCTGGAACACGACCGGATAACAGTACAAAATACTACAAAGCCTGGAATCGACCAGATAGTGGTATATTTCAAATTCAAGCTATGAAGCCCGGAAATCGACCGAATAATATCTTAATTTCTACAAATACTACGAAGCCTGGAGTCGACCAGATAGTGGCATATCTCAAATTCAAGCTATGAGGGCCGGAAATTGACCGGATAATATCTTAATTTCTCCAAATTACTGAAGCTTGGGAAACGACCAGATAACGGTATAAGACGCTGTGAAGTCTGGAGCACAACCAGATAGCGGCAAGAGACATTGTGAAACCTGGAGCTCGACCAAATAATAGTATGAGGTACTGCGAAGCTTGGAATTCGACCAGATAGCAGTTTACTCGGCCAATTACTATTGATGCCTGGAAATGACCGTATGTTAGTATGCCTTAAATTCAAGTTGAAACTCGGATCCAGCCAGATAACCACTTAATTCCTTCTGAAGCCTGAAGCACGACCAAATAATAGTTTTTGAGATTGCAAATCTTGGAGCACGACCATATAGAAAGTTTAATCTCATCTCCCCAGTAAGTCACTGTAAAACCTGGAGCACGACCATATAGCAGCCAGTCTTATTATCCTTAACAAATCACTGTAAGGCCTGGAGCACGACCAGATAGCAGTTCATTTTCATCTCCTCGACTAAGAGATGATTCCTCAGTAGAGTAACAGACAACCGAAGTTCCTAAAATTCCATTTCTCCCAAGACAGAGACCAACATTCCTCAGCAGATTCCTCCTCAATAATAGGAACAGGAATTCTCATTAAAGAAATATCTCGAGAAATCAACATCCTCTAGATGGCATCTTTAAGCCCATCTTTGAAGATTCTCCGTCATATCTTCCGGATGGCATCTTTAAGCCCATCTCCGGTGACCTTCCGTCATCTCCTCCAAATGACATCTGTAAGTCCATTCCCGATACTACCTACACAGTCCAGCACCATCTCAGGTGAGTGCAAATTTCTGGGCACTCTAATGTTCAATCATCTCCCACCTTCAGATTACGAAAGGCAGACAACCAATCTACATCCTCAGGTTTAAGAAGATTGAACAGGGGAAGCTGTTGTACCAAAAAAAATTCCCTCTCATTTTACTCAACACATTCCCATTAAGGTCCTTAACTTGCTCAAGGATGCCCATGAGTTGACCAGACAAACTCTCTCCTAAGGCAATGTACCTCAAACTAGGGTTTCCATTTTTATCAAGATGTGTGGACTCCAAAGGCCCCAAATTCTTTCCATGGTCCTAATGTGCCCTCAAGATCATCCATGTCAAGTTTCATGCCTTGCACAAGAAGTTTGCTCAGTCAATTGCTCAGATGCCTGAAAATAAACTATACTAGGTCAAAAGTCAAATGTGGCCCACATACAGTCAAACTTCAAGATTTTTGGTCAACATCAACATTTTGAAGATATATCCATCATTTGATCAAGGGTTGATCATGATTCCTCAAGGAATTCCTCCAAATTCATCAAAACCCAAAAGTTGCTAAATTAGGGTTTCTTAGGAAAAGTCAACCAAACTTTGACCAAGCATAACTTCTTCATACTTTATCATAAATTTTCCATCCAAGGCTCATTTTGCAGAGGATGAAATTCCCTACAATTCATATTGAGCCCACAAGTTCAAAATATGCACTCATCAAAAGATATGAATTTCTACATTATAGGTCCTTTTGAAAAGTCAACAAAAACACCTTTTGGGTAAAAGCTTCTTACATGAACATGGAAGACCCAATTGAGATGAAACCAAAAGAGTTGTTTAGGGGACATCCTAAGATTTCTAAAAAGTCCAAGAACACCTCTCTAGGGTTAAAATTGGAGGAAATATGCCTTGTCAAAGTTGATAATTTTTGCAAAATTGCCAAAAGTCAAATATGCTCAAAAATACATTTTTTGTCAAATGGGCCTAGCATTTCATGATTGTATCTTGTTGGAAACATAGTCCACGACCCAAATCAGAATCCACGCATTATTTGCTTCATTATTTATTTTATTTTGATTTTTATTATTTAAAATTCAAATTAAATCAAATAAATGGTAAAAAATACAAAATATTGAACTTGATTTGATTTTTTTGTAGGAATCAAATCTATTCAAGTTGGATTAATCAGACCAAAACAAATCAAGGAAAATTGAATCCAAATTGGCATGATTAGGCTATTTTGGAAAGATATCATACAAGGAGCAAAATCAAATCAAATCTCCATGATTTTCAAAGATACAATTTGTTTTTGTTAACCTAATTTGTCCTAGTATATATACATAACACAACCAATGCGCAAGAAGGATTGCAGGTCGTGAAAGCTGGAAACAAAACTAAAAAAATTGAAAAAAAGTGGTGAATTTTTTTCTAACCTAGAGGTCAATTCAAGCCATTCCAAAGCTCCTAATAGACTCATGGACATCTCCAGAACGTGTCCCAATCATTTGAAAGCTTCCACAAGCCCAGAAACACGACATACGACTCTCACAGTTTGGCTTATCTCTTGAATCTGAGTTTGATTATTCATGCATGATTAACCACTTTTAAGCATAGAATTGTATTTGTATAATCATTTGGAACGTTTTGGTTTAATTAATTTTGCGTTTTGATGCATGTATTCATAATTGCCATTGTTAGGGTTTACCTTGCCGTTTTAGGGTTTTTCTATACAGGTTAAATTGGCCCAAGAAAAGGGTACCGTGATGCTCGTGAGATCAAGATGAATTGATCTATGTACTCATAATTGATTTATCATGCTTGCTGTGAATTTTTGAAACTTGCAATGCTATAGCCATGGAAGATGTTCGTAGGTATAAGTCTGGTACCTAAGACAACAGACCAGGGAAGAAGAAGACAACATGGCCGATAACCATTGGCTAGTGTTGCACCCCAAAATTTGCCCTCTCATGTTTTCCAAAGTCTTCCCCTTGCATGGTTGATCACAAACCCTTGCCTAAGGAAAAAGAAAATTTTTGAGTGGTGCTTTAAGAGAATTTCGATTGGCATTCTGAAGGAGCACTTCGATTTGCATTCTGAAAGACATTTCGATTGGTATTCTGAATGAGCCTTTCGATTGGCATTATGGACAAGCACTTCGATTGGCATTCTGAAAGACCCTTCGATTGGCATTCTGAAGGAGCATTTTGATTGGCATTCTGAAGGAGCCCTTCGATTGGCATTTTGAAAGACCCTTCGATTGGCATTCTGAAGGAGCATTTCGATTGGCATTCTGAAAGAGCACTTCGATTGGCATTCTGAAAGACCCTTCGATTGGTATTCTGAAGGAGCATTTCGATTGGCATTCTGAATGAGCCTTTCGATTAGCATTATGGATAGGCACTTCGATTGGTATTCTGAAGGAGCATTTTGATTGGCATTATGGACAAGCACTTCGATTGGTAGTCTGAAAGACCCTTCGATTGATATGCTGAATGAGCCTTTCGATTGGCATTATGGACAGGCACTTCGATTGATCTTTGGACAAGGGCCATTCGAAGGAGGTCATCAAGAGGGCACTCAAGTCAAAAGCGTCCAGGTTCATTCAAGAGACACAAATGTTTCAAAAAAGGAAATTATTTAATGTTTCCGTTTCTTGTCTCATGGCATTTAATGGCCTGTTTAATGGCTGTCTCTTGCCATTACTGCACCCTCACACCCCTATAAATACAGAGGCCAGCATACATATCCAGGACACGAAAATTATACAACACACACGAAAAATCACACAACAGGAGAACAAAAAACATTGGAGTTACGCTGCCAAAAGTCATCAGCATCTTCATAAGTAATCCAGGCCACGGTAACCCCTCAACAAAAGATCACAACGCCCATAAGCCCCATATCGAAAGTGCCTACATCCAGGAAGTTCCCAAATCGAAGACTCAATCTGCAGGTAAGAAAGGGTAAATTGTCCAACTTTACATTTGCATAACACATTATTTCTTGTTGCTACCTTTGATTTGCCATCTTAGACAGGATCGAAAGGCCTGGGTTTGGCACCCAGGTCATGTTTTTTCATTTGCTAACATTTGCTGCAGACATAGCCTGAAGAGACCCAGCAAGCGCATGATCGAAGGGCCTGGGATTCAATACCCAGGCCCTGCATTTTGTTTCGCTAACATACTTTTGCAGGTATAACATCCCAGATCGAAGGAGAGCCCTTCTCTGGATCGAACCCATTAGCATGATGGATCGAAGGAGGCATCTCATTCCTGGATCAAAAGCCATGACCTCCATGATCGAAGGGAAATCCTCTTCCCTGGATCGAAGGCTACTCACGCCTTACTGTCTGGCCCAATCGAAAGGACCAGGACCCTCTCTGGATTGAAGCTTCCATTCCCTCCCTGGGTCGAAACTCCTTTTTTCCCCGGATCGAAGGATTCCCCCCTTGTATTTTATTTTTGTTTTCATTGACATATTTTTATCTTTTTTAATTAACATTAAAATCAAAAAACCACAAAAAACATTAGGCTAGTTTTTTCTATTAAAATTAACTTTGTTAATTAATCTCTTAATTATCTTAACATTTTCTCAAAAACTAAAATTAAATAGATTTAGATCATTTTCCCAAAATAAAATAAAACAACAAAAAGATTTTATTCTTAGGATTTTTAGAGTTTATTTTCAGATTCGCGCGCGTTTATTTTATTGTAATTGCCTACTGGTTTGTAATAGCTTAACTAAGACTTTTACTTTACTGCTTTATTCCCCAATTTTGGACATGTAAATAATCCCCCTCCCCGAAGCCTTGTAATAGCGTAGGATTTACAATTTCTGCACTTTAAATTCCTATACATATATTAACTGCTTAGATGTATGCTAACTAGGATTGCATGACAAGATTAACTCTTAACTTAAAATCAACAGTAGCTCACCATACCATGTACAAAGATAATATAAACTGAAAATTGACACACATGCACATGCCACTCTTAGGGTACACCTCACTTGGTTGCCTCAAATGTGGTCATTAAGTATAGGATGTTTTAGAGGTCGCCTCCTGTCTAAAGATCAAAGTTGCCTCGAAATGGTTGCCTCGATAAAAATGATCTAAGACATTAGGGTTACCGCTAAAGCATCCTAACATTGCTTTAGTGACCACACGTCCCTTAAATCGAATTGACCCGAAAACTCCAACGACGGTGCTACCTACTCCTCAATAGTGGGATAGCACTGTCTAAAGGATATTTGCACAATTTAATTCCTTTTTGAGTAGGTAGAGGTTCTTAAGTACTTGCTCCTTTTAAAACAAAACAAAAAACTTTTCGCACTTACACTTTCTTCAAAAACAAAACTCTTTTCAAAACCCACAATCACAAAGAAAAGCAAACCTTTTGAAAACATAGTGAGCAAGTACCTAAGAGCCCGTGGATAACCAAGGATAGAAAGGGTGCTAACACCTTCTCTTTCTATAATCTACCTCCCGAACCCGAGAAACATCTCGAAAAGGAATTTTTCTGTGCTTTTGTCCTTTCCTTGTTGGATAAAATAAAAGACGGTGGCGACTCTTGCTTACCGCGAAACTTTGCGAAAACAAATGCAAACGCGAACCAGCATTCCAAAAACAGTCAGTTCTCGTTCCCACCGATCACAGAACTGGCGACTCTGCTGGGGATTTACTATAAGTGAGGTGTACCTTAGGATTAGATCACTTGTGTTTTCAATTGTATGCTTTGTATGCTTTAAATTTTGTGGGTTTGTATCGGAGTTCTATAGATCCTAACCCGGATTTGGGGATACCCTTTAGGTAAGTAGCAACAAACTGTGAGGGAACTGTGCGGGGTATACCGACATGGTTGAAATAGTAGCTACGTTGATGTGGCACTTTGGTGAGTACCGGTAACCCTTGAGTTAAGTCAAGGAGAGTACGGGGCCGCCGCGTGGTGTCGTGAAGCATCAATTGACCTTAGAACCTTGCTTGACCATCTTGGCCTTTTTTAGGGCTAGTGAGATGACCGACTTTGGTGCAGTCCGAAGTTGGTAGATACTCGATACTACACTCATTGAGGATTGTTTTCTTGGAATATTTTGGTCGCTAGTTCAGTGGCTAAACCAAAACAATGAACATAGAAAACAATCCAATGATATTGAGCTCCTTAGAACCTGGTTACTATTTATAAGACAGGTTTTGAGCCAACTACACTCAAGAGGGTACTTACCTATGAAACTCCATGCCAGCCTAAACTTAAGGTTGTTTGTGTGACTTGTGTGCCTTCAAACTTGAACTGCTTACACATTCTTGTTATCTGACCACATGAGTTCCTTGCAGGTTTTGTTTACAGTCCTTATCCAATAATTTGGACTTATTGCGGGGCTTACTTACATCACCTCACACTTTTGCTTAAACGCATATCATACACATCATAACATCATACCTTAACATTTCCTTAACCATTTCAAGGATCTCAAAGGTTTGTGATGCAGGTCATGATGAATCAAATGTCTAGAAAGGGGCAAAGGGGATTTATCTTCCTCTAGCCAAGGATGTCTAGAAATCCAAACACGACAACTTGAGTCAGGGGCTATGACCCACTCGATATGGTGAGCTTGACTCTTGAAGAAGGACTCTCAGCAACATGCAGTTCCTTCAATCAAGCTATAAGATTCAAATTCTAATAGTTTCTTGTTTACCCTGCGAGATCCTTGAGAACATTGCATACATATATCATACATATCATTGCATAACATGTCTCCCAGTACAAGTCTCTTATCTTCTTCGCTGTTTATTTCAGCAATCATCATGTCTACTGAACCTTCCACTGAGCAAGCTATCAAGGCCCTCCAGGCCCAGAATGCCTAATTTCAAGAGTTTCTCATGAGCCTAGCTAAGGGTCAGCGGGACTTGAAGACCCGGATTCTGAAAGAGAGGAAGAAGAAGGAGAAGAGGACCATCCTGTTCAACACCGGACGCAGGTTTGGAAACGGGCTGCAGAATGAAATTGATCTGGCCACCCCATCTGGAGAGAAAGACAGTCCACAAGAAAGGAGGGCTCCTAGCCCTGAAGTCTCCGACAACGAGACAGACTATGATGAAGAACAGTATCCTCCTACTGAGGATAAGTACAAACAACTGGAAGACCGTTTGAACGCTATGGAGATATAGAAGGTGCCTGGTCTGGACTTCGGAGATCTAGTTCTATCCTCTGGGGTGGTGATTCCCCATAAATTTAAGGCACCTGCCTTTGCAAAGTACGACGGCGCTTCCTGTCCAAAGCTACACCTCCGGTCATATGTGAGGAAGATTCAACCCTATACTGCTGATAGAAATCTCTGGGTTCATTTCTTTCAAGATAGTCTGTCAGGGACTCAATTGGAATGGTTCTGTCAACTGGAAGGAGCTAACATCCGCAACTGGGAGGACCTTGTTGCTGCGTTTTACAAGCAATACCAGTATAATGCCGACCTTTCTCCCACACGTACTCAGCTTCAGGGTATGTCTATGGTTACAGGCGAAGGCTTTAAGGACTACGCTCAGAAGTGGAGAGATCTTGTTGGAAGAGTCCAACCCCCTCTATCTGATAGGGAGTTGGTGGATATGTTTCTTGGGACTTTGTCTGGTCCCTATTTCAATCATTTGATCGGCAGCTCGTTAGTGGGTTTCACCGAACTAATTCTGATCGGAGAAAGAGTCGAAGTTGGCATCAAAAGTGGAAAGATTCAAGAAGCTACACCTTCTGATGCTCAGAAAAAGCCCTACAATGGGAAGAAAGAGTCCAATGCTGTAAACAGTCAAAAAAGTCACCGTCACCAACACGTAGGGGCAGTCCTGGTCACTGGTTCTGCGTCACACCAACAACAGCAAAAGGGAAATCAACGAAAGCCAGATGAGCCTAAAAGACAGTTCACCAACATCAACATGCCGTTGTCTCAAGCGTTGCAACACTTGTTGAGGATGAATCTAATTACATTGATAGGACCTCATCCAAACCCCAAGACTTCTTCTCCCAACTACAATCCTAATGCGACCTGCGCTTATCATTCTGACAGTCCCGGGCATGATACTAACGATTGTTGGGCATTGAAGTACAAGATTCAGAATTTGGTTGATGCCAAGGAGATTGAGTTTGGTCCTCCGGAGACTCTAGCATAATCACTGCTCCTACGCCATATCATTGAAAGCTTTTGTTCATTTGAATTTTCAAGTTGTAATCTCTTTGTTATTCAAACAATTATCTATTAATGCCAAACTTTGTTTCATTAATGCATTGCATATGTTTGTCTTGATTTGATCCAATCATTTTAATTACATTTAAACTATGCTTTTTACTCACTTTATGACATTCAACTCTTGCTAAAAGTTACAAGCCTTTAGAGGGAGGATGATTAAACAATGCCATAATCTCATACAATATGCTTTTGGACAGACCTTTCTGACGATGTACATGCATTTCTTTCAAATCCTAAACACTGGAGTTATAAGGAAGATAATCCCTAGTCAACCCCTTCGAGCCAAAGAAGTAGGAGTTTTCTGTTTTTAAACAAATTGAAACCTTTGATTTAAACCTGGGGCAGAGTAGTCTCTCAGTTAATTCAAATGCGCATTGAAGTCGCAAAACTCTCAGTTCATAATACAACGAACGACATCAAAAGCATTCCTCTGGAATCAAAAGACAGTGGTGGTTCCTTATCTCATAGGCAGTCAATCTCTCAAAAGAGAAAAGCCCACTGAGCCAAAACCTATAAAGGAGGCTTAAGAAAGTTGGGGCATCCCTTCGAATACAATCTCGAAAACAAGAACAGTCAGGCAAAAGTTAGGGATAATAAATTAAAAGAACGAGGTTGCTAAAAATCCTCAACAACATGAAAAATGTTGCAAAAATGACTGCCTTCCAACAAATTCAACTTGTGTGAACCATCACCAAAAACGCCGTTCCAGACTCATTTGGAGTTCAAATGCACAATTAACTGAGTTTAGGATTGAAGAACATCACGAAGAGCGGGTGGGTACAAATATACTTTGAGCCTTTATCCTTTGTTTCTTAAACCGTGAACCAAGCCACGTTACAACCCTTTAAAAGTCCTAACTGAAGCACGGGTTAGTTCAAAAGCATACTGTTACAAAAGGCATCCTGACTCCTGTAAGGCTTTGCCCTAAATCTTGTGTTGAATTTGTCTTATAAAAAGCTTTCTTCTAAAAAACGCATTTTTCAAAACTTCGAGACAAGCATAAACTTTGCATTATTTGAATATCACTGTTTGCATTTGGCTATTTGTTAGACAACGGAGAAATTCACACAACGAATATCCAATGAACGAAAGCCCTCTCAGTGAACAAAATCACTTCAAAAAAGGATGACACTTCCATTGACAAAACTCCTATCAACAAGGGGGCATGACATGTCACTATCCAGCACACCTGGGGAATTCCAGTCAAGATTCCAGGAAATCTCTCAAAGAAGTGCAGAGTAACCAGGGGCAGGTCTCCATCTCCGTCACTTGGGGCATTGAAAATCAATCTCGGTGAAGGGTTACGTACAATTAAACATTTTCTGGCAATGTCACAAACACTTGCTACTAGGGGCAATGACAAATCCCCCCAAAATCCTTCTCATAGGATGATTCCCTAGCAAGGGTTTAATCTCTGAAAACCTTTCCCCAACTGAATCAACCTCAAGAATCCTCGAGGACTTCCCCCAACGAAGATGTCACCTCTCTAGCGGACTGACGACAGGGTTTATTTCCCCAACAACACCAGGATTCCCCAGCTTGAGTTTGCCTCTCCGACTACTACAAATCAAAGGACCACAACTCCTCTTCCCCAGTAGACTCTGGAAGCTTGTCCCCTGCGAAGCACAAATAAGTCTCCTCAGCCAAATTTAGAGGTTATCCTTACAAGAGTCTAACTGGGTTATCCTCAGCAAGTTGCAACTGAAAGATCATCCCCAGCGGAGTTCATTCCTTTCATAGACAGAAATTCAATCCCCAACAGGGTTCACTGTCACCAGCAACAACAATTCATCCCCAGCTGAGTTTTATTTCTCCAAATCAGCAGATCTTCTAGCAGGGTATATACTCCCCACAGAGTCATTTCCTCGTCAGTCCATTCCCCAGCGGAGTTATTCTCTCCTGCAGGATTATTCTCCCAATCATCTTCGGACGTTATCTCCAGCGAGTGAAACTCTTTATTCTCCAACAACAGTCAGGGATTTATTTTCCCAAAACTCGGACGTACCACAATAGCATTTCATGTTCATACATCATGACGTGCGCATACATATTGCATACAGCATAATCTCATTTATTTTGAGAACATCTCATACAATGCATGTCATGCATCATATATGATTAATCATGTACCTTTTCAGGAAAGATGGTTATCATCAACAACTTCCAGCGAGTTCAAGATTAACTCTGGAAACTAAACAGACTTCACATGGGTTTATCCTGAAAAATCCTACACGGGTTCTTTCTCAATTCCAGATGTAGTTTTACACGGACTCGTCATCAGGAAACCCTACACCGGTTCCCTCTTTCCAAAGATGAAGTTTTACACGGACTCGTCATCAGGAAACCCTACACCGGTTTCCTCATCATGAAGCAACCCTACACCGGTTCCTTCTCAATTCCAGATGTAGTTTTACACTGACTCATCATGAACCAACCCTACACCGGTTCCTTCTTAATTCCAGATGAAGTTTTACACGGACTCGTCATCAGGAAACCCTACACCGGTTCCCTCTTTCCAAAGATGAAGTTTTACACGGACTCGTCATCAGGAAACCCTACACCGGTTCCCTCTTTCCAAAGATGAAGTTTTACACGGAATCGTCATCAGGAAACCCTACACCGGTTCCCTCATCTTCAGGCAACCCTACACAGGTTCCTTCTCAGGAAATTTCAGATGTAGTTTTACACGGACTCGTCGTCAAGAAACCCTACACATGTTCTCTCTTTCCAAAGATGAAGTTTTACACGGACTCCTCATCAGGAAACCCTACACCAGTTCCCTCTCTTCAAGATGTAGTTTTACACGGACTCGTCGTCAAGAAACCCTAAACAAGTTCTCTCTTTCCAAAGATGAAGTTTTACACTGACTCCTCATCAGGCAACCCTACACCGGTTCCCTCTCTTCAAGATGCAGTTTTACACGGACTCGTCATCAAGAAACCCTACACAGGTTCTCTCTTTCCAAAGATGAAGTTTTACACGGACTCCTCATCAGGCAAACCTACACTGGTTCCCTCTCTTCAAGATGCAGTTTTACACTGACTCATCGTCAAGAAACCCTACACAGGTTCTCTCTTTCCAAAGATGAAGTTTTTACACGGACTCATCATCAAGCAACCCTACACCGGTTCTCTCTTTCCAAAGATGAAGTTTTACACGGACTCCTCATCAAGCAACCCTACACAGGTTCCCTCTTCCAAAGATGAAGTTTTACACGGACTCGTCATCAAGTAAACCTACACAGGTTCCTCCTTTCCAGATAAAGTTTTACACGGACTCATCATCAAGTAACCCTACATAGGTTCCTCCTTTCCAGATAAAGTTTTACACGGACTCGTCATCAGGAAACCCTACACCGGTTCCCTCTCTTTCCAAGATGAAGTTTTACATGGACTTATCATGAAGTAACCTTACCCAGGTTCCTTCTCAGTCCAGATATGCAGTTCACCACCAAAGTTAGACTTCCCCAGCGGAATCTTCTACAACAACAGGTATGCAAGTTCTCGCTAAGGAATCTCTTATGTGATCGACACTCCTGTAGATTGCATATATAAGCCCATACTCCTACCGACAACCTCCAAATGGAATCTGTAAGCCCATTCACGACATCACAATGCTGATACTACACCATACGAGTGCAAATTTATGGGCACTCTAGTGTTCAATTATCTTCCACCTTCGGATCACGAAAGGCACGCAAGCCAATCTACATCCTCAGGTTTAAGAAAATTGAACAGGGGCAACTGTTGCACCCCAAAATTTGCCCTCTCATGTTTTCCAAAGTCTTCCCCCTGCATGGTTGATCATAAACCCTTGCCTAAGGAAAAAGAAAATTTTTGAGTGGTGCTTTAAGATCATTTTGATTGGAATTCTGAAGGAGAACTTCGATTGGTATTCTGAAAGACATTTCGATTGGTATTCTGAATGAGCCTTTCGATTGGCATTATGGACAAGCACTTCGATTGGAATTCTGAAAGACCCTTCGATTGGCATTCTGAAGGAGCATTTCGATTGGCATTCTGAAGGAGCCCTTCGATTGGCATTCTGAAAGACCCTTCGATTGGCATTCTGAAGGAGCATTTCGATTGGCATTCTGAAGGAGCACTTCGATTGGCATTCTGAAAGACCCTTCGATTGGTATTCTGAAGGAGCATTTCGATTGGCATTCTGAATGAGCCTTTCGATTGACATTATGGACAGGCACTTTGGTTGGTATTCTGAAGGAGCATTTCGATTGGCATTATGGACAGGCACTTCGATTGGCATTCTGAAAGACCCTTCAATTGGTATGTTGAATGAGCCTTTCTATTGGCATTATGGACAGGCACTTCGATTGATCTTTGGACAAGGGCCATTCGAAGGAGGTCATCAAGAGGGCACTCAAGTCAAAAGCGTCCAGGTTCATTCAAGAGACACAAATGTTTCAAAAAAGGAAATTATTTAATGTGTCTGTTTCTTGTCTCATGGCATTTAATGGCCTGTTTAATGGCTGTCTCTTGCCATTACTGCATCCTCACACCCCTATAAATACATAGGCCAGCATACATATCCAGGACACGAATATTATACAACACACACGAAAAATCACACAACAGGAGAACAAAAAACATTGGAGTTACGCTGCCAAAAGTCATCAACATCTTCATAAGTAATCCAGGCCAAGGCAACCCCTCAACAAAAGATCACAACGCCCATAAGCCCCAGATCGAAGGTGCCTACATCCAGGAAGTGCCCAAATCGAAGACTCAATCTGCAGGTAAGAAAGTGTAAATTGTCCAACTTTACATTTTCATAACACATTATTTCTTATTTCTACCTTTGATTTGCCATCCTAGACAGGATCGAAAGGCATGGGTTTGGCACCCAGGTCAAGTTTTTTCATTTGCTAACATTTGCTGCAGACATAGCCTGAAGAGACCCAGCAAGCGCAGGATCGAAGGGCCTGGGATTCAATACCCAGGCCCTGCATTTTATTTCGCTAATATACTTTTGTAGGTATAACATCCCAGATCGAAGGAGAGCCCTTCTCTGGATCGAACCCATTAGCATGCTGGATCGAAGGAGGCATCTCATTCCTGGATCGAAAGCCATGACCTCCATGATCGAAGGGCAATCCTCATCCCTGGATCGAAGGATAATCACGCCTTACTGTCTGGCCCAATCGAAAGGACCAGGACCCTCTCTGGATCGAAGCTTCCATTCCCTCCTTGGGTCGAAACTACTTTTTTCCCCGGATCGAAGGATTCCCCCCTTGTATTTTATTTTTGTTTTCATTGACATCTTTTTATCTTTTTTAATTAACATTAAAATAAAAAAACCACAAAAAACATTAGGCTAGTTTTTTCTATTAAAATTAACTTTGTTAATTAATCTCTTAATTATCTTAACATTTTCTTAAAAACTAAAATTAAATAGATTTAGATCATTTTCCCAAAATAAAATAAAACAACAAAAAGATTTTATTCTTAGGATTTTTAGAGTTTATTTTTAGATTCGCGCGCGTTTATTTTATTGTAATTGCCTACTGGTTTGTAATAGCTTAACTAAGACTTTTCCTTTACTGCTTTATTCCCCAATTTTGGACATGTAAATAATCCCCCTCCCCGAAGCCTTGTAATAGCGTAGGATTTACAATTTCTGCACTTTAAATTCCTGTACATATATTAACTGCTTAGATGTATGCTAACTAGGATTGCATGACAAGATTAACTCTTAACTTAAAATCAACAGTAGCTCACCATAACATGTACAAAGATAATATAAACTGAAAATTGACACACATGCACATGCCACTCTTAGGGTACACCTCACTTGGTTGCCTCAAATATGGTCATTAAATATAGGATGTTTTAGAGGTCGCCCTCCTGTCTAAAGATCAAAGTTTCCTAGAAATGGTTGCCTCGATAAAAATGATCTAAGACATTAGGGTTACCGCTAAAGCATCCTAACATTGCTTTAGTGACCACACGTCCCTTAAATCGAATTGACCCGAAAACTACAACGACGGTGCTACCTACTCCTCAATAGTGGGATAGCACTGTCTAAAGGACATTTGCACAATTTAATTCCTTTTTGAGTAGGTAGAGGTTCTTAAGTACTTGCTCCTTTTAAAACAAAACAAAAAACTTTTCGCACTTACACTTTCTTCAAAAACAAAACTCTTTTCAAAACCCACAATCACAAAGAAAAGCAAACCTTTTGAAAACATAGTGAGCAAGTACCTAAGAGCCCGTGGATAACCACGGATAGAAAGGGTGCTAACACCTTCCCATTCTATAATCTACCTCCCGAACCCGAGAAACATCTCGAAAAGGAATTTTTCTGTGCTTTTGTCCTTTCCTTGTTGGATAAAATAAAAGACGGTGGCGACTCTTGCTTACCGCGACACTTTGCGAAAATAAACGCAAACACGAACCAGCCTTCCAAAAACATTCAGTTCTCGTACCCACCGATCATAGCTAGTTTGAATAATGGGCGCGTATTTTCTTTTATTCAGTTATCCACTTGTTTTTCATATATTATTAATTGTTGTTATTGTATTAACAATTCAGACACACAACTCAGATGGCAAGGCACGCATAGTATGAGTGGAAGGACCTGGGTTCGATCCCACGTCCCAACAATTTTATTTTTCTAACTTTGTTTCAGCAGTTCCCATGCATTTCCTTGCCAAGCGCCTTCCATGCACCCCACTGATCCAGCCAATGGATCATTTCTTAGCCAGATCCAACGCCCATCAAGGGATGACCATGGTGCACCATCAGCAAGGACCAGCACTGAATCAAATGTGGGACTGGGCTCAACAACTTTTGGGCCTAAACAAATTCAGCATGCACTTCTCCCAACTACTTATACGGGCCCATTCTTTTCTTTTCTATTTTAAATTTTTTAATTGTTTTACTAATTATTTTCCTTTATTAAAATAACACCAAAAAATCATTATTTTTTTTATTTAATCAAAAAATCATCAAAAACATCAAAAATATTTTTTCAAAGAAAATATATTATTTCCTTAATTAATTATATTAATTTAATTTAGGGAAATTTAATTCCTTTTTTATAATTAAAATCACTTAGAATTAGGATTCAATTTGTACATAACCTAATTTTTCTCAAAAATAACCTAAATATTTTTTCAATTAGATTTTCTATGTTTCTTAATTATTTCTCGTGCTTAATTCGTCGCGTGCATTTTCAATTCATTTTATTATTATTATTGTAACTGCTCCGAGTTTGTAATAGTAATTAGGGTTTTAAATTCCGCATCTTTATTTTTAGTCCAAGATAATTATGTATCTGCAAAATCCTTGTAATAGCTAGGACTTTTAACTTTCCCGCATTTTATTTCCGTAAACTACAAACTGCTTAGATGAATGTTAATAGGATTGTATGGAAAGACAAATTGAAAATTAATACGGTAGAAAACCCTAAATGTGCAAAGATAAATTAACTGAAAATTACACTCGCACATGCTCACTCCTAGGGTTTAATCCACTCTGGTTGCCTTCGGTAAACGGTCATGAAGTATATGGTTTGTTAGTGGTTGTCCTCTAGCCCCGAAAGATCTAAAATTACCCATTCAGATGTTGCCTCGGAAAAATATCTTTAAGGCTTTTGGATGATTACTAACATTTCCTAACATTGCTTTTGTGATTGTATTTTCCCCTTCGAATGTCCCTTAAATACTCCAACGACGACGCTACCTATTTCTCAATAATGGGATAGCATTGTCTAAAAGGAAAACGAACAGACCTTTTTCGAGTAGGTAGATTAGTTCCTAGGTACTTTCTCAAACAAATAAAAACTTTTTCACACCAACACTTTCCCAAACAAAGTTTTCAAAAACAACTTCGTAACACTCTTGAGGACAGAAACAAGGGTTAACATGAAGTAAAATAAAACTTTTCAAAACAAGCACACAAAAGCAGTTTTCAAAATGAGCAAGTACCTAAGAGCCCGTGGAAAACCACATATAGAAAGGGTGCTAACACCTTCCCTTTCTATAATCTACCCCGCTTACTCAGAAATATCTCGAAAAAGGTTTTTTCTGTTCTTTTTCCTTTTCCTGATTGGATAAAATAAAAGTCGGTGGTGACTCTTGCTTACCGCGACATTTGCGAACAAAAAATACAAACCAGTATTAAAAGTCGGTTCTGCCACCGTATCAAAGTTTCTTTGCAATGAATTGTGACATAATAATACAAGATCCTTGCCTTGTTTTGAACCATTTCAATCCTCTATAAATATATGAAACACTTAAGTGAAAAAGAAACATAAAAGTAGCTACCATAGAAGCAAGGTTTCAAAATCACAAATTTTCAAAGAAAGGTGTAAACTCGTATCAAAATTTTCAGCCACTCTCAATCAAAACCAAGCCTTAAATTGTGTTCTTGAAGCTCCCATGAATCTCACCAAGTCCAGAAACAAATATATTCACGTCTGGAATAGCTTACACAAGCTCACCGGTTTTGGTAATTTTCTTGAATTCGAATCTTTTAATCTATGCATATTGAACTAATTTCGTGTGCACAGATGAGTTCATCATGGTTTTTATAACTGGTTTGAATAAGAAAATGCAAGCTTTAATGCAAGGATGATGAGTTACCATGGCTAGAGCATGATCAAATTCTCTCTTTGAAACTCCATTTCCACTAATTTATTTATTTTTTACAATAAAAATCAAAACATATAAAAATCAAAATATTACATAAAATCAAAAAAATAGTCTTTTAGGTTTTCTTAATTAACTTTTTTCATTTAATTAGATTTTAGGTCTTATTTTTTTAATTTGTAAAACTAATTAGAATAATTAGGTTTTTATTAATTATTAACTTAAATTATTTTCTACAAAAATACACAAAAAAAATTAATTTCTAACGTTTTAGATTTTAGGACTTTAAAACATATTTTCTAACATTTTCTTACTTAGTTTACCCTTTACTTTCTTAGATAAATTATATATGTCGCACAGTTTTTTTTTTTGTAATAGTTGTAGTTTTATTTCTCGCAAATTTATACTATTGTATATGCCCCAAATCCTTGTAATAGCTTAATTAGGGTTTACTTTTCCGTACTTTACTTTATGCACCTATATTATGTTTGCTTGTTGTAAAGCAGTTGGAGAACTAATTTGGTTGTTTTGCGTTTTATCGCAATTGTTTTGGATAGCATGAGTCGCCACCAACTTTTCTTTTATCCAATAAGGAAAGGGTGAAAAGAACAGGAAAGACGTTTGAAATATTTTCTTGAGTTCGGGGGGTAGGTTATGAAAAGGGAAGGTGTTAGAACCCTTTTTCATCCATAGTTATCTATGGGCTCTTAGTTGCTTGCTAGATCACTTGAAAATTGCTTTGTTTGAAAATGTGCTTATGGTGGGTTTTGAAAGTACTTTTGAAAAGCGCTTTTGTTTAGGTAAACTTTGTAATGATTCTTGTCTCTATAAGAATGTATACAAAGTGTTGGACTTGGGAAAATATTTCATGTTTTTGAAAGTGTTTGGTGTGTATGAAAAGATGTTTGTTTTGGAGATGGATTTGTGAGCAAGCAACTAAGAACGTTTCTACCTACTAAAAAGTCTTTTATTCATTTCTCTCTTCCTTTGATATTGTTATCTCACCATTTATTGGTAAGTAACCTTATCTTTGAATGTAAAGGGACGGGCGTGGGTCATCGTATAGTCATAAAATGCAATATTGTGAGATACCTTAGCATTTTTCTTAAGGGTCTAAGTTCATTTTGAAGGCAATATTCGAAGTGTCATCGAGGGACTATGATCTTGTATTTTTTTATTGTTTTTACTAAGAAGTCTCACATGCATAACATGACCTTTTTCTCAAGGCAACAAAGTGGAGTTAACTCTAGAGATGCAAGTGTGCAAGTGTTTTGTATTTCATGCTTGATTTATCTTAAATTAGGATTTTCAAAGTATTGATTTTATCTTTCAATACAAACCTTAATTTACTAGCATTTATATGAAAGCAGTAAATTGTGGAAAATAAATATTCTACGCTATTACATCATTTGGGGATGGGGGATACACATTTACAAATGGGGATTTGCAACAAAATTAAACCCTAATTATCTATTACAACCATATTGAATTTGAATAAATGTACAAGAAATGAAATGAATATAATGTACAAGTATAAATGGATAAAGAATGGATTTGTTTGGATTTTTGTTGAGAGATAGTTTTGACCTAATTAAATTAAAAGAAAACTAAAATAAGAAAATAAAAATTAAATTAATAAAAGAAATTAATTTATTAAAGAAAACAAGTTTTTTAGGGCTTTGTTTGTAAAAAAAGGGTTTAATTAGATTAAGTTAGTGTAAAAATTAATTAAGAGAAAATCAAAATTCTAAGTTAATTTTTAATTAGAAAATAAACTAAGCCTAAGTCTATTTAATTGATTAAAAAAAAGAAAAGAAATTAAATTTGTAGTAAAAATATTTTTGATATTTTTTTGGTCTTGAAAAAATAAAATAAGTATATAGTATAAATAAAACAAAATATTATTTCCTTTTTTTATTAATAAAAATAATGATAATGATAATAATAAAGAAAATAAGAAAGAAAAATAAAATAAATAAAATAAATAAAATAAGTTAGGAAGGAGGTGAAAGTTGAATTTGAGGTGTTTTTGTGTAGAAAACAGATTTTGTTTGGCCTGGCCCAATAATCATTTAATTAGAAAATTAAGAAAAATATAAATGGGTTGCATTGCTAAAGTAAACGGGGGGGTGGGGGGGGTGTCAGAAAAATAAAATTTTCAAGGCCCGGCTAATGGAGGCCCAGGCGCGCTTCCTGCAAACAAAAAAAAGGCGAGAAAGTACGAAAAAATGAAAAAAGGTCTCGCTGGAGCTCGAACCCAGGACCTTCTCATGGCAAGGCTTTAGCGCTTGCTATTTGTACCACTAAGGTGGCTTGTTTCATTTGTTCATAATACAAGTTGCAATAAACTTAAAATAAAACAAGTCATATGGCCAGCTTCATCTTCAACCCCGTGCCATAACCAGTCAGGGATTTTAACCTTGTATCTTTTTCATCTCTCAACCATTTGCAAAAATGTAAACATCAAACATGTTCCAAATTTTATCACGATTCCAAAAAAGTAAATAACTAAAAATATAAATCAAAGATGAATTAGAATTTTGTTGACCCTAATCTGAACCCTAACTTTTCCAAAAATTTCAAATTCAAAATTCTCTAAACTCAGGCAATATAAATGAAAACTATGGACATGGTTAGCTTCAGGGAAATGATGTCTACATTTTATATTTGAAAATGGAAACTTAGCAATGCCTGTATAATGAGTTTGAAAACCAGAAAACTTACCTTGCAAGTAGGGATCATATTTTGAGTTAGAGCAACTTTCAAATTGTTGTGATGATCTGCTTAGCTTGCCTAGACCCCCCCCCCCCCCCCCCCCCCGAGTGTGTTGCAATCCTTACTCTGCCTCGTGGATGGTTGAAACTCTCTACTCAAGTCAAGTTGCAAGCTTGAGTTTTGAAAATGGTGAATGGTGCAAATGGAGTTACAATCCAGAAACAAGGGCCTGGATCACTTTGATATGATGTATATTAAGTGTTTGGATGGTTAAAACACAATACGCATGAGTGGATTTAGAGATGGCTATGTGAAGCTCAAAACTGTCAAGATATGGAAGATTTTGAGTTACAGAATGCTTGGGAGAGTTTTAGGGTGCTTGAGCCCGTGTCTTGTGCTGCAATAGACTTGTGTATATGTATGGAAAAGGTTAGAGATCAATTGCACTCTAGGTTTCTGAGTTCCGGCCTTTTCTCTCTATAACTTGCTTTTAAAGAAAAGTGAGGAGACAAGTCTCAAAGTGTTGTACATGCATGGTATGAGTTGGTGAAGGCCTTAAACATGTTTCTTTTAGTTTTGACTTTGCTTGTGTACAGAGAAAACAATTGACAGGCTCAAGGAGTTGACAATTGCAAAAACTTGCTTTTCTAAAATGGAACTGGTACCTTTCTTCCTAAAATGGATTAATCACTTGGACAATGGCTTAAATGCTTGGACCAAAGCTCTAAAAGTTGTGTAAACATTTACTTATCGAGTGAAACACAAGTTTGGGCCTGCAAAGTGAGATCTGTACAGCAAGCTTGAGGATTGGATAAGTGTTCATCACAAAATCTGCCTTGCAAAATAAGAATGAAACCCTAGCTTCATGGCTTTGATTCTCTTAGCTCAAACATGATCTCAATAAGTCTTTGGACTTTTTATAAAGCTTTTAACATCCTCTACAACCTTCATGTTAGACATTTTTCAATAATCAAATTGGAACCATGTGAAACTTGGCCAAGAAGTTAGGTAAAAAATCTTCCTAACTAGGTCAAAATTTCACTAAGTGTTTTTGTTTCATGTACATGTCTTCATGAATTTATAACTCAAAATCCAAGCATTTCTAGAAAAATTTATGTCCTATAATATTTTAGATCTCATTGAGATCTACAACTTTCATGTCGGAAGTTTTTCTTGAATCATTTAGCATCACGATGAAAATTTGGCACAAAGTTATGAAAAAAAGTAAAATTTCCAACACTTAGTAAAATTTCTAAGTCTTAGAAATTTTGAATTTTCAAAATGAATTTTGACTTTTAATTTCTTGATGAACAATCTTCATATTTTGACATTTCTTGATGAAATATGATTTTTGAAACTTGATTTTGATCAAACAGTCAAAGTTTGACTTTTCAGTGTACAATTGACTTTTTCATCAGTTGACCACATTTCAATTATCAATCAATTGATCTTGAGAAGTGTTTTGAACTATGCAATTAGGTCAATATGATGAATTTGAATCCTTGATATCATGTCTCAAGCCAATAAGTCATGTATTAGGTCAGAAGTCAAAAGTCAAGCCTTCTCAGTCAAAACCCTAATTTTGGCCATTTTGCCCCTATGGTGATCTGATCAAATTTCATAAGGAATTGTAATCCAAACTTGACCAAATTGTTCATATGAGTTGAAAATATTTATATGGATAAAAAATCATAAAGTTTGACTATAAGTTGGCCACAATTGACTTTTTACCCAATGCAATTGATTTTAGGCCATCTGATCAATTGATTGAGCAAACTTGAACTGCAAGACTTGAAATTTGTCATGAGCATTATTGAAGGTAAAAAATGATCCATGAAAGTCATATGAGGCATTAAAAGTTCATTTGTCTTTTTTAAACTCAAACCCTAATTTGAGTCATTAGTGTTGATGAAGTATCTTGAGCTTATCGATCCTTGTGCAATTTTGAGCAGTTCAAAATCTTGTGAGAAATTTCTTGAGAAATGAGAGGGAAGATTTTAGGGGTAAAACAGTTTCCCCTGTTCAATTTTCTTAAGCCTAAAGAGTTACATTGGCGAATCCACCATTTGTGACTTGAAGGTGAAAGATGATTCAACACTAGAGTGCTGAAAAATTTGCACTCGATGATATGTTGGTTGATCGTGTCGAGAATGTTCTTAAAGATTCCATTTGGAGAGGTGATGGAGAGTTTGTCAGAGATGGGTTTATAGATGCCATCCAGAGTGACATAAGAGTTCTATTGTTTGGCAACTTCATTGAGGAAATAATCTTAACCAGAAGAAATTTGTTGATTGCCTGTCATTAACTAGAGGATGTGAATCTATCCATAAGAGGACTTGACTGATGATTGATTTCTTCCTCTAAGGAAAAGGGTTAGTTGCATGCATATGTATGCATGGTGCAATGATGTTCTCAAAATAAATGATATTACGCTATATGCATTTGTGATATGATATATGAATGTGGTACATTAAAGTGCATATTTGTCTTGAAAATAAATCCTTGACAAATTGATGGAGTGTTTTGGGAATTTAAATCTCTGACTGCTGCTGGATATGAAGAGTATGTGTATCTTCAAACTTTGTTCATAGTTCTTCATGTTGGGAATTTATGATCTTGAGGAGAACTCTGCTGGGAAATGTTGATTTTCTGTTTGGGGAATAGAGTTCAGGAGTTATTTCTCTACTAGGGATCCATCTAGAAAGTTTAGATGTTATCTGGTCAGATTCCAGGCTTCATAACAACTTGTTAGGGGTAATAAAGCTAATTGTTATCTGGTCGTATTCTAGGCTTCGCAGCTTCATACTAGGGAATATGAAAGCTAATTGTTATCTGGTCGGGTCCAGGTTTTAGAAATTCGAATTGTTATCTGGTCGGGTCCAGGCTTTACGGTAATTGGAGAAGTTAAACAGTTTATCTGGTCGGGTCCAGGTTTTAGTAACTTGAAATTGAGATCAACTGTTATCTGGTTGGGTCTAGGTTTTATAGTAACTCAAACTGTTATCTGGTCAGGTCTAGGCTTCAGTAACTTAAAACTGAGATTAGTTATTATCTGGTCGGGTCCAGGTTTCAGCAAATCAAACTACTCTCTAGTCGGATCCAGTCTTTACAGTAATTTAAGGGTAACATGAAGTTGAGATGGTATCTGGTCGGGTCCAGGCTTCATAGTAACTTACTTGGATAAGAATGAAGTTGAACTATTATCTGGTCGGATCCAGGCTTTGCAATGGTTGAAGAAGTTAGACTGTTATCTGGTCGGGTTCCGGGATTTGCAGTAATTTGCTAAAGAGATGAAGTTGATCTGTTATCTGGTCGGATTCCAGGCTTCGCAGTAACCCATTTGAAGTTGAACTAGTATCTGGTCGGATCCAGGCTTCGTAGTAACTTGTTAGGATATTAATGACTTCGTTGGGGATTGAGGGGTTTCGTCTGTTGACCTGTAATAGTCTGAGAAGCAAACTCGAGATGGGGAATTTGCAGTTTGTTGGGGAAATAAACCCTGTTGAGAAGAAACATTGACGACCTACTTGGTGAAGTGAATTCTTTAGGAAGAAATTCAACATGCTTCTTCTTTTAAAACCAAACTCAACTGAGGAGAGAATTTTCCGGAGATTGAAACTCTGGTTGGGGATTTCATGAATCCAAATTTGTGGGGATAGTTTGATTGAAGTAACTTTGTGGGGAAAATTCAAATCCTTAAGGAGATACTTATTATTGTTTTCATGTATTTGTTAAAAGTTAATAATGTTCATATGCATATGTTCATTCAATTTTAGCCATTGGACGCTTTTGCACTCAAAACATAAAAACAAAAAAAAGTTTGCACTTCAAAATATATTTGTATTGATGTTTTGCCCATAAGTAGGCGTTTTTGTACAAAGAGACAGATATCCTAGTAAGAGGAAATCGTCGAAAGAAATGAAAAGAGTACAGAGCAAAAATAATATCCATGTGGAAGTGATCTTATTGCGTTCCAACTCCACTATTGCCCCTATGTCTTCGGACATCATCCCTTGTCGTTGAAAGAAAACTATTTAATTGATCTTGTACCATTTAACTTGGTCCTTGGTAATAAACTAGCTGTAGGGATACAATGGGACACAGTCATACGCTTTAATCCTTAACTTTTGCATGAACTGCCCTTTCGGGTTTTTAGACCACCAGGATACCCATTTTTACTCAAGCAGCCCTTTCAGGTTTTTGACTTGCCGGGTGTATAATCTTTTGCATATATCCCTAATTTTTTCCTGAACCTCTTTGGTTCGCCATGATGCCCTTATTTTTGCCTAGGTATGTCAACCTAGCGGGTCGATTTATGCGTAGTATTTTTTAACTATGTCCGCGTTCACAGGATGTGGGAAGTCTTCACTATCCATAGTAGTCAGCATCATGGCACCACTGGAGAAAACTTTCTTAACAATAAATAGACCTTCGTACGTGGGAGCCCATTTGCCCCTAGGGTTGCCTTGGGGTAAATTGAGGCGCTTTATTACCAAGTCACCAGTCTGATATATTCGAGGCTTGATCTTTTTGTTGAAATCCTTGATCATACGCTTTTGATACATTTGACCATGACAAAGAGACACCAGTCTCTTCTCATTAATTAAGTTTAGCTGATCCAACCTAGTCTGCACCCATTCGTCTTCGCCTAGATCTGCCTCTTTCATAATCCTTAGGGAAGAATTTGAACTTCTATAGACAAGAAGGCTTCCATGCCATATACCAAGGAGAAAGAAGTTTCCCCAGTTGACGTTCGAGCTGAAGTATGGTAGCCGTGGAGAGTAAACAGTAACATCTCGTGCCAGTCTTTATATGTTACCACCATCTTTTGCACAATCTTCTTGATATTTTTATTGGAAGCTTCCACTGTGCCATTCATCTTGGGTCTGTACGAAAAAGAATTATGATGCTTGATTTTAAACTGAGTACAAAGTTCCGTAATAATAGCATTGTTTTGGTTGGTTCCATTGTCAATGATGATCCTTTCGGGGATACCATAACGACAGATGAGGTTATGCTTGATAAACCTAGCTACAACGTTCTTGGTAACTGAGGCATATGAGGCAGCTTCGACCCACTTGGTAAAATAATCAATGGCAACATGGATGAAATGATGTCCATTAGAAGCAGTAGGTTTTATCTCTCCAATCATGTCAATGCCCCACATTACAAACGACCACAGAGCGGTCATGACATGTAGGGTAATTGGAGGTACATGAACCTTGTTAGCATAAATTTGACACTTGTGACAAACCCTTGAGTGATGATGACAATCAGTTTCCATTATGGACCAATAGTAACCAGCTCTCAGGAATTTCTTGGCCATAGTGTGCCCACTAGAGTGAGTCCCAAATATTCCATCATGCATGTCTTCCATAATTTTCTCAGCCTCCTTCTTGTCCACACACCGCAGTAGAGTAGAATCATGATTTTGCTTATACAAGATTCCATTGCTTAGGAAGAATTTGGCTGAGAATCTTCGTAAGAATTTCTTATCATTGATGGAAGCTCCTTTAGGAAACTCTTATGCTTCAAGATATCTCCTTACTTCATGCTACCATGGTTTCTTTTCATCCGTGTCAAGATCATAGCAGTGTGCAGGTTCATCAAATATTTTGATTGTAATTATAGGAGCTTCGTTGTCCCATTTGACCTTGAACATGGAAGACATTGTTGCCCAGACGTCAGCCAACTGATTTTCTTCTCTAGGAAAATGTACAAAGGTGATCTCCCCGAAGTATGGTATTAGGTTAACACAAGCTCCTTGTAAGGAATAAGGTTAGGATGCTTAGTGTCCCACTCTCCTTTGACTTGACTGATCACTAGAGCAGAATCTCTAAATACATTCAAGAACTTGATCCTTAGGTCAATATCAGCCTTTAGACGTAAAATGCATGCTTCGTACTCAACCATGTTGTTCGTACAATCGAAGCACAATATAGCAGTGAAAGGAGTATGGTAACCCTCAGAAGAAATAATCACAACACCAATTCCATTGCCTAAAGCGTTGGAAGCTCCGTCGAAAACCATAGTCCATCGGGATCCTTGTTCAGGTCCCTCATACGATCCAGGTTCTTTACAATCAGTTACTAGCATAATATTCTCATCAGAGAAGTCAAAGTTCATAGATTGGTAATTATTAACAGCTTGATGGGCTAAATGATCTGCCAATACACTTCCTTTGATTGCCTTTTGTGTAGTATACTGGATATCATATTCGATCAGAATCATTTGCCATCTAGCTATTTGTCTGGAGAGAGTTGGCTTCTCGAAGATGTACTTGATAGGGTCCATATTAGAAATCAATAAAGTTTTGTGAGTAAACATATACTGTCTTAGTCGGCGAGAAGCCCACGCTAGAGCGCGACAAGTTTTCTCGAGTAGTGAATATCTAGTTTCACAGTCGGTAAACTTTTTGCTCAGTTAGTATATTGCATGCTCTTTTTGGCCAGACTCGTCATGCTGGCCCAACACACACCCCATGGAATTCTCTAATACAGTTAAGTACATGATCAAGGGTCTTCCTTAAACTAGAGGCATCAAGATAAGAGGTTCTTGTAAATATTCCTTGAACTTGTCAAAGGAAGCTTGGCAGTCGTTGTTCCATTTGACTACTTGATCTTTCTTCAGGAGTTTGAAGATTGGATCACAAGTAGCAGTTAGATGAGATATGAAACGAGAAATGTAATTAAGACGACCCAAGAATCCTCTAACTTCATTCTCAGATCCTGGAACTGGCATTTCTTGAATGGATTTAACTTTTGCAGGATCAACTTCGATGCCTTTTCCACTGACAACAAAACCTAGGAGCTTTCCAGACCTTACCCCGAAGGTGCACATGTTAGGATATCCTTAGCTTGTACTTCTTTAACCTCTCAAACAACTTGTGTAGGTGATCAAGGTGATCTTCTTCAGTTTGAGACCTTGAAATCATATCATCCATATAAACCTCTATTTTATGATGGATCATATCATGAAATAAAGCTACCATAGCTCTTTGATATGTTGCCCCTGCATTCTTTAATCCGAACGACATGACTTTGTAGAAAAATGTTCCCCATTGTCTAACAAAGGTGGTTTTCTCCATGTCTTCGGGATCCATCTTGATTTGGTTGTAGCCGGAAAATCCATCCATGAAGGAGAAGACTTTATGTTGAGGGTGTTGCCAACCAAGACGTCAATATGAGGTATATGGAAATCATCTTTGGGGCTTGCCCTATTCAGATCCCTATAATCTACACACATGTGAACCTTTCCATCTTTCTTTGGCACAGGAACCACGTTCACAACCCATTGAGGATAAGATGTCGCATCTAGGAAACCTGCATCGAATTGTTTCATCACTTCAGCTTTTATTGTTTCATACATGTCAGGCCGTATGCGACGAACCTTTTGCTTAACAGGAGGACAATCTTCCTTCGTTGGCAGACGATGAACCACAATATCGGTATCCAACCATAGGATATCTTCATACGACCAAGCAAACACTTCAACGTAGTCATGTAACATCTGAACCAATCTGCTATGGATACCGTCTTCTAGGTTGATGCCGATCTTGACTTCTTTATTGTCTGTCTCGGTACCTAGGTTGATAACTTCGACTGGCTCTTCATGAGGTTGAATAGATTTCTCTTCTTGCATCAGCATCCTGGCTAGTTTTCCTGGTATTTCACAATCTTCCTCACCTTCATCTTCGGCTTGGTTAATTGGATGTTCGAAGTTATAACTAGCAATAGTAGAGTCTTTGGCAATGAAATCTAGAGTGGATGAGGATCTGCAAGTGTGTGTGTGTGTGCATATAAGATACATGGTGTGATCGGTGGATCTGGAACTGACTGTTTAACGCTGGTTCGCGAAATGTCGCGGAAGCAAGAGTCGCCACCGTCTTTTATTTTCTCCAAATGGAAAGGACAAAAGCACAAAAAAATTCCTTAAAGAGATTGCTCTCGGTTCGGGAGGTAGGTTATAGAAAGGGAAGGTGTTAGCACCCTTTCTATCCATGGTTATCCATGGGCTCTTAGATACTTGCTCAATGTGTTTTCAAAAATGGTTTGTTTGCTTTTCAATGTGGGTTTTAAAAAGTTTCTTTGAAAGTTTCAGATCGACTCATACGTCAGAGTGTTTGAAAAAATTGCTTTGAAAGCTTTTGAAAAAGTGTCGGTGTGAAAAGATTTTTGTTTGTTTTTGAAGAGAGAAAGTATCTACGAGAACCTACCTACCCTAAGGAATTCGTCTGTGTAAATGTCCTTTAAAGTAGCGCCATCCCACCATTGAGAGGTAGGTAGCACCACCGTTGGAGGTGTTCGGGTCAATTCGAGTTTGTAGGGACATGGTGATCACCAGAGCGATGGGAAGACACCTTAGAAGCTACCCTCATGCCAGGTTCCCGGATCATGAGGACTTACTAAGACATCCTCTACTCGACGATCACCTTTCGAAGGCAAGGCAACAGTGAGGCGTACCCTAGGGGTGGTGTGTGCGATTCGTGTGTTGTTTTCATTGATATTTGTCTTGTCATGTTTATTGTGATCTACGCTTGATTTTATTTAAGTCCATACATTCTGCTTTTTGTTAACAGTTAAAAGTTGCGAGGAAAATAAATCTAAAGCTATTACAAATGGCGCGGGTCCACATCGCCAAAATTAAACCGGACCCGATTTAACGGAAAGTAAATAAAGCAAATTAAAAGTGCGAGAAATTTAAGTTACAACGCTTTGGGAGAAATACATAATTATTTAAGCAATAAAATAAATACGCAAATTAAACAATTAAAAATATGGGCGTTGGACCCTTTTGCAAAATTAAAATTAATAAAAGAATTAAAATTAAAATTAAAAGAAAATATTTTATGTATTTTTATATTTTTTAAGATTTAATGGAAAAAAAAATTAATTAAAACTAACTAACCCTAATTCTAATGTTTTTTTGAGTTTGTTATGAAAATATTAAAATATAACCTAAATTAAACCTAAGTTAATTTATGTACAATTTAATTATGAAAATAAAATAAGTAATATTATTATTATGAAAAAAAAGAAAAATTAAAAAAAAGGAATAAAATTCATTAAACCTAAATTCTATGTTTTTTTTGGATTTTTGGTTATTAAAAAGAATTAAAGTTAAAACCTATTTTACTAAATTTATTTACATGCATTTGTTTACAAGAAAATAATTAAAATAAATGAATATTATATTCTTCTCTTTTCTGATTTTTAAGCCTTTTTGTATTTTGTAAAATAATTGATCAAATTAAAAATAATAAAGAAAATAAGATAACAATTAAAAAATAAGAAAGACAAAAAATAGGAAATTGCAAACCAGTGGGGGGTTCAGTCCCAATTGTGAGGTGTTGATCCAATAAATTGAGCCCAATCTTGCAAGGCCTGATTGACTTTTGGACAAGCGTGTGGTGCGTTGACTGGGATTGTAGCGTGTTCATCCATCCTGTGCCTTTGGTTTGGTCATCAGGGACGCGTGGACGTTGGATAATGAAGATGCATGGTGTGCCTTATCATAAGCGCTGCACATGAATGGTTAATGAAAAATAACATGAGAAATATACAGACCTGGGACTCGAACCCAGGTCTTGGACGTTATTGCAATCACCAACTGCCAGCTGAGCCACTACACGTATTTGTTAATTAAACATACAACCAATATAATAAAAGAAACAACGCGTTAGTGCTGGAAAACGCGCGAACTTTTAAACCAACGAATCACTGGTTGCCGCCACATCATCGTCCTCACCACCCCTGCAAAACAAAACACAATAGCAACGGTTTTCATAGCGTGGTTTTAGGCATGTTTCCAGAAAATAGCGACTAGCGCTGTAGGGATCATAAATTGATCGCGACAAGTGTTTCTTCTTCGTCTAGGTCTGCTGAGTGGAATGGTGGTGGCCTGGAACCTCAATTTTTCCTTATCTCAAAAACCCCAATTTAAAATGCTGAAAACCCTAAAAGCCACGCATGGTGAAATCTTATATACAGCGTAATAATGCAATTAAACATGATGGTTAGCTTTAGAATCTCATGAGGAATAAGAATCAATAAAAATAATGCTGTAAAAATGCTTGAATCATGATGCACGATAATGGAATTTTCTTGATGCAGTTTGAGTTCAATCTACCAGTTCTTGGCGTTTGGGTTGATGTTTTGGATTGCAATGTGATCAGGGACCTTCAAGGAAGCTATTGGAATCAAGATTAAGGCTTGAATCGTCCTCCAACAATGATTTCAGAATTTTGTTTTCAAGGAATTTTTTTTCAAGTTTCCAATGGCCTTTGAGCGCAGCATTCAGTCCATTGTGATTAGGGTTTGATTTCTGGCTTTGTAGTGAAGGCATTAGGTTAAGAAAATTGAATCAAATCTCTTCCAATCAATGATTTTGCAAATTGATTTTTCACCATTATGTTTCATATCTTTTCCATGTCCTTTTGTGCAAATCATGATCAAATCAAACCAAATCTTTCCTAATTGGCATATGCACGAAATATTGAGTCTAGAATGTGTACAAAAAGATTGGTTAGGGTGAATTAAATATTTTCCATATATTAAAATGATTTAAATGAATTAATATTAATAGAAATTCAAATAAATAAATAAAAAATGAGAAAATACTTCCCTTTGGGCCAAATGGTCGTGCACATGTTTAGAATGATGAATCTTGGAAGAAAAATGGGCCCATTAGCATTTTTAGGTCATTTGGATCAATGTTGACTTTTCAAAATATCCAAAAATTTCCCAACTTCCACAAGGCATAACTTGCTCAATTTTTAAGCTTTTCTCATGTTCTTGGACATTTTGGAAAGGTCTTTGAGTCCTTTAGACAATGCCTTTGGTCCCATGTCATTTTGGTTTACCAATCTCAAGTTCTGGCCTTTGACTTAAAGTCCCTTTTTGTTGACTTTTGAAAATGACCTATAATGTTGAAATTGATAACTTTTTGTGAGAGCATTTCTTGGACTTGAAGTATGAAGATGAGTTGTAGGAACTGTCTTTCTCTTCAAAATGAGCTTTGGATGGAATTTTTCTGATAATCCATGTGAAAGTTATGCCCTGGTCAATTTCAGTTGACTTTTTCAGCTGTCCAAATATAGTAACTTCTGCATCTTTGATGATTTCTGAGCCAAATTTTGAGAATCATGATCAAGCATTGATCAAATGATGTTTGTGGCTTTAAAATGATATGTTGATCAAAAATTTGAACTTTTGACTGTCAAATGACCATTTTGCCCCTACAGTTGACTGTAGTGCAATTTAGGGTTTTGACTGTGCAATTTTGAGCTGAATGCCTTGAAACTTGATATGAGGATACTTGACCATATTTGTAAGCATGTGAGACTTGATTGGGCCTTTGAAAACTTCAATTTCTTGATCAGAACTCAAACCCTAGTTTTGACTGTATAGGAGACAGTTGGACTGTGCAACCCTTGGGGAATTTTGTGACTTGGCTTGGCAATTTCTTGGAGAATATGGGAGGGCAAATTTTGGGGTGCAACAGTTGCCCCTGTTCAATCTTCTTAGACCTGAGGATGCAGATTGGCTGACGTGCCTTTCGTAATCCGAGGGTAGAAGATGATTGGACACTAGAGTGCCCAGAAATTTGCGCTCACATAGTAACAGTGATGGTGGAATGGGCTTATAGATGCCATTGGGAGGTTGCTGGATAAGATGATGGGCTTATAGATGCCATCTGGATGTTGATTGCGTAAGAGATTCCTTGGCGAGAACCTGCATACCTGCAAAAGAAAAAATGAGTACCTGACACGTTGCAGGAGCTGATTTTCAGATGCTTGGTATAGATGTGTCCTGACTGGTTACAGGAGCTGAGTCTGGAGCTTCAAACAGCGATGAATGAACCAGGGATGGTTACTGCCTTAGTATGAATGATAAGAGAACCTTGGGTGATTTTAACTTCAACAACGCTCGTTGAGAAAATCTTGATGGGAATTATTATCTTCGCAGTATTGGGAAGAGAACCATAGGCAATTATAATCTGAAAGGAATGATCACCTCACTCAACGTCGGAGAGGGAAACATCTGAAAAGGACTTACCACCTCACACACCGTCGGAGAGGGAACCATAGGAGACTATCACCTCACACTCACCGTCGGAGAGGGAAACATCTGAAAAAGGAATTACCACCTCACACGCCGTCGGAGAGGGAACCATAAGAGACTATCACCTCACACTCATCGTCAGAGAGGGAAACATCTGAAAAGGACTTACCACCTCACACACCGTTGGAGAGGGAACCATCTGGGATAATTTCTACTGAGTCTTTATCAAAACAATCTGTTGGGAGTCGATTTAGCTGGACTAGAGAAGGCCTTGGACGGGATAACAACAGAGAATCTTAGGGTCGATTAACTGAACCGGTCTAGGTCTTGAAATGTCTTCAACTGGAATAAGTGTCAGAACGTCGCCATATCTGGTTCATATCTGGACTATATCTGGAAGGAAATCTGGAAGCAGCATCAGAACGTCACCATATCTGGTTCATATCTGAATCTAGAAGGAAATCTGGAAGCAGCATCAGAACGTCACCATATCTGGATCATATCTGAAACTATATCTAGAAGGATATCTGGAAGCAGTATCAGAACGGCACCATATCTGGTTTACATCTGAAACTATATCTGGAAGGAACTCTGGAAGCAGCATCAGAACGTCACCATCTCTGGGTCATATCTGAACTATATCTAGAAGGAAATCTGGAAGCAGCATCAGAACGTCACCATATCTGGGTCATATCCGAAACTATATCTAGAAAGGATTCTGGAAGCAGCATCAGAACGTCACCATATCTGGTTTACATCTGAAACTATATCTAGAAGGAAATCTGGAAGCAGCATCAGAACGTCACCATATCTGGGTCATATCTGAAACTATATCTAGAAGGATATCTGGAAGCAGCATCAGAACGTCACCATATCTGGATCATATCTGAAACTATATCTAGAAGGAAATCTGGAAGCAGTATCAGAACGTCACCATCTCTGGGTCATATCTGAAACTATATCTAGAAGGATATCTGGAAGCAGCATCAGAACGTCACCATATCTCGATCATATCTGAAACTATATCTAGAAGGAAATCTGGAAGCAGTATCAGGACGTCACCATCTCTGGGTCATATCTGAAACTATATCTAGAAGGAAATCTGGAAGCAGCATCAGAACGTCACCATATCTGGATCATATCTGAAACTATATCTAGAAGGAGTTGCGATAGTTGATAGTAGTCATTTTTGTATTGATCTTTTTCCTGAAAAGGCAAAACATAATTGTATGCAAAATCATGATGCATGAACTGTATGTCTTCAAAATTAATGAGATTCGTGTAGTAAGATGCATATGCATGCTATGATGTATGAAAATGTGATGTTTATGAATGTATATTTGTCTAAGAAAATAAATCCTTGACGGGTGCCAGGAAGTCACTCCTGGGCTGATGTTGAAGAATAGGTTTTGCTTCCGCTGGGGATGATAGTTGCAAGAATACCGGTAGGAGAAGATAACTCCGTTGAGGAACAAACTTGGCAAATGGAAGATTCTGCGGGGAGAAAAATACTCTAGCGACCATGCTGGGAAGCAATACTCTGTGGGGAGAGGAATGCTTTGCTGAATTATTGAGAATGACTTACTGGGAATACCCTTGTTGTTGGAAATGCTGATGGACTTTGCTGGGGGTAGGAAGACTTCGTCGAGGACGCTCTTTCCGTGGCTTTTGGCTGAGGATAACCCAGTTATATCCTGTTAAGGAAATAACTCTTTAAATCCAGCCGGACGACGCGTTCGTGCCTTGAGAGGGGTAAGCTTCCGTAACTTGCTGGGGATAAGCTTACTACTTGGGGAGATGATTCCAACTTTCCTGGGGAACTAGATTAGACTCTCCTGGGGAAGTATTGAACTGTATTGGTTATGTTCTTCAACGGACCCTACCTTGACACCTTAGAGGAAAGAGCAATCAGATTGCTTAGTCCACCCATTATTGCCCCTGTTTCTGATGTGGGAGCGGAAGATACCTGTGGAGGTGTTTGATAGTTGTTGATGGACAAACCTTCTTCTAGTAGGCAGGTGACAAGAAGACGGGACATAGTCGTACGCTTTAATCCCTAACTTTTGCCTGGACCGCCCTTTCGGGTTTTCAGTCCACCGGGATACCCATTTTTTCCCAAGCCGCCTTTTCAGGTTTTCGACTTGCCGGGTGTACAGATTTTTTTCATTTCATCCCTTCATTTTGCCCGAACCCTTTTGGTTCGCCGGGAAGCCCTTATTTTTGCCTAGGTGTGTCAACCTAGCGGGTCTTTGATTATGCGTAGTATTTGTTAGACTATGCCCACGCTCTTAGAATGCAGGGAGGTGCCCCTGGCTGTTTATGTTGCCATGTTACCAGAAGATGTCTGATCGTGCAAGATTCGTTGCTGGAGTGCCCCAAATGACTCAGGCAGAGATTTGCCCCAGGCTTTTTGGCCTTTTGAGAGATTCTCTGGATCTTGACTTAACTGCCCCAGATGATGGACAATAGTCATGCCATGCCCCTTGATTGGAGGTACTTCTGTTCATTAAGACTTCGTCGTGCGAATTTCTATGTTGTTCAAACAAAAAGTCATATGCAAACAAAGTTATGTTAAAAATGCAAGGCTTATGTCTGTCTTGAAAATTTTGAAAATGCATTCCTTTTCATAAAACAAGTGAATGTTTGTAAAACGTGATGTCAACTCCGTATTTACCGTAAGCCTTAAGGAGTCAGGATACCTTTCGTGACAGTATGCTTTCGAACTAACCCATGCTTCAGCTAGGACTTTTAAGGGTTATAACGTGGCTTGGTTCACGGTTTAAGAAACAAAGGATAAAGGCTCAAATTATTTGTACCCACCCGCTCTTCGTGATGTTCTCCAAACCTAAACTCAGTTGATCGTATGTTAGACCTTGTTTGAGTCTTTACTCGTGGTATACCAGTGATGGTTCAGATAATGATGATTTATTTGAATAGGAAGTCATTTTTTGCCTTGGTTGAGGGTTTGTGAGACCTCTTTCTTGATTTTCGTTATCCCTATTTTTTTTGCCTGAACTATTTCCCTTTTTTGGAATTATAGTCAGCGGGATGCCCCAGTTTCGTAAGTCCCCTTTATAGGTTTTGACTTTTTTGGGCTTTTCATTTATGAATTTGATAATGACTGCCTGTCTTTTTGACTGTTCTGAACCATCACTGTCTTTCCTCGTTTTGTAAGGACTTCTTTTGATGCTGTTCATTATGCACTTGGATCAACTGAGAGACTACCCTGCCCCAGGTTATGATTAAGGGTTTTAATTTTTTAAAAAAAGAAAAACTCCTACTTCTTTGGCTCAGATGGGTTGACGAGGGATTATCATCCTTATAACTCCAGTGTTTAGGATTTGAAACAATGCATGTACCTCATCAGCGGGGTCTGTTCAAAAGCATACTGTAAAGATAGCGGTATCGTTTTCGTCATCCTCCCTCAAGAGGCTCAGAATTATTAACCAAGAGTTGATCATCAGAAAAAATATGAAAAGAATTTTGAATATAATGAAAACAATTGTATTAATTCCCAAAACAGACGTATGCGATGCATTAATAAAATAAAAGAGTTTGCTATGACAGTAATTGTTTGTATAAGCAAAGAAAAATACAACTCAAAAATTCAAATAAACAAAGGCTTCAACGGTTGGGTAACGGAGCAGTGATTATGTTCGGAGTCTCGGGCACTTCAAACTGAATCTCCCCGGCGTCGATCATGTCTTGAATTTTGTTCTTGAGAGGCCAGCAGTTGTCCGTAGTATGCCCTGGGCTATCAGAATGATATGCGCATCTATCATTGGGATGATAGTTGGGAGCAGAAGTATTCGGATTCCGGAGAGGAGCCCTTAAGGTGATCAACCCTGCCTTCAACATTTGTTGCAGTGCTTGATCCAGCGACATGTTGAGTTTGGTATACTGTCGTTTCTCCTTTCGCTGCTGCCCCTGTCCTTGTTGAGCAGGTCCGGGATTGGAGATCTGGATTGCCCCTACCTCATGACGGCTCTTTTTACTGTGCACAGCATTGGATTCTTTCTTTCCATGATGAGGCTTTTTATCAGAAGGTGCAGCCTCTTGAATTTTCCCAGACCGGATGCCAGCTTCTATTCGCTCTCCAGTCAAGATAAGATCTGTGAATCCAGCAGACGAATTCCCAATTAGGTGGTTGTAGAACGGACCAGACAGGGTCCCCAAGAACATATCGACAAGTTCCCGATCAGTCAGAGGTGGTTGTACCCTTCCAGCAAGATCCCTCCATTTCTGCGCATATTCTTTAAAACCTTCACTTGATCCTAACGACATACCCTGGAGTTGGGTACGCGTAGGAGCAAGGTCGACATTATATTGATACTGCTTGTAGAAAGCAGTAGCCAACTCCTCCCAGTTACGAACCTTGGTCCCATCCAGCTGATAGAACCATTCGAGATGAGTCCCTGAAAGACTCTCCTGGAAGAAGTGGATCCACAAATTCTTGTCCGCAGAGTACGGCTGAATTTTCCGAACATAGGACCTTAGATGCAGCTTGGGACAAGACGCCCCGTCATACTTAGAGAAGGATGGTGCTTTGAACTTGTGGGGGATTATCACACCAGTTGACAAACCCAGATCTCCGAAATCCAGCCCAGGTACCTGTTGAACCTCCATAGCCTTCAACCTATCCTCCAACTGTTTGTACTTGTCCTCAGCCGGAGGGTATTGTTCGTCGTTGAAATCTGTCTCGTTGTCGGAGACCACTGGACTAGGCACCTCTCTCTCATGGTGACTGCTTTCCCTCACAGATGGGGTTGTCCTCTCAGTTTCAGTCTGCGGTGTATTCCCAGATCTGCGTCTAGGGCTGAACAAAACAATACTCTTCTTCTTCTTTTCTTTCTTCAAGAGCAAAGCCTTCAGATCTTGTTGCCCCTGGGTCAAATTCATGATCAGCTCTTGGAACTGGGCATTCTGAGCCTGGAGGTCCTTGATAGTGTGCTCGGTCGAAGATTCAGGATTCATGACGATCGGCTGAAATAAACAGCGAAGAAGGGTAAGCAACCTGTCAAAGGGACACCTGCAATGCAATGATATGTATGACATGCATGCAATGATTTCAAGGACCTCGCGGGGTAAACAGAGAAACTTGTTAGAGTTGGAAACTGGCAACTTGATTGAAAGAACTTCCTGTTGTAGAGAGCCCTTCTTCAAGGGTCAAAGGCTCACCATATCCAGTGGGTCATAGCCCCTGACACCCTTGACTAGAGGAAAATAAATCCCCTTTGCCCCTTGCTGGGTAATTGGTTTATCATGACCTGCATCACAAGCCCTTGAGATCCTTGAAATGGGTTAGGATGTATGCAATGGTATGATGTTATGCTATGCATGGGGTGATGTAGGTAAACCATGTTATGAGTCCCAATTAAGGACTATAAACAAACCCTGCAAGAAATTCAGTATACTTTGTTATGAGTCCCAAGTAAGGACTATAAACAAAACCTGCAAAAGATCTAGTAAACCCTGTTATGAGTCCCAGTTAAGGACTATAAACAAAACCTGCAAGAAATTTGGTAAACCCTGTCATGAGTCCTAGTTAAGGACTATAAACAAAACCTGCAAGAAATTTGGTAAACCCTGTCATGAGTCCTAGTTAAGGACTATAAACAAAACCTGCAAGTGATAAATGTCAGGTAATAAGCATGCAAATAGTCAAGTACGAAGGCACACAAGTCACACAAGTGAAGCCCTTAGAGTTTAGGCCAACATGAGGTCTAGGTACTACCCTCTTTCAGTTTGTTGGTTCAACCTGTCCTATCAAAGTAACCGGGTTCTTAGAGGATCCCAATATCATCGACTATCCTCAATCGGTCATAACTCCAGCATCGCAATCTTTTCTTGCGGCCAGAACCATCACGAGAGTTTAGCCTCAATGGGCGTAGCATACTGCTACTGTTCTAATGGCCAAGTTGTGTCATTTAAGGTTATAAGGTCTGTTGGTGCTTAATGACTCCTTGGAAGACCCATATTCTCCCCGTTTCAACACGAGGGATATCGGTACAGACCAAGGTGCCACACCAACGTAGCCACTGCTTCACCTGTGTCGGTCTACGCCGGACAGGTCCCTCACAGCTTATGCTACCTAACAGGGTATCCCCAGATCCGGGTTAGGATCTATGTAACTCCGATGCAACCCACAATAATAAAGCACACAAATCAATACAATTGAAAACACAGTTATGAACTAGACCTAAGGTACACCTCACTTTAAGTTTAGTCCCCAGCAGAGTCGCCAGTTCTGTGATCGGTGGATCTGGAACTGACTGTTTAACGCTGGTTCGCGAAATGTCACGGAAGCAAGAGTCGCCACCGTCTTTTATTTTCTCCAAATGGAAAGGACAAAAGCACAGAAAAATTCCTTAAAGAGATTGCTCTCGGTTCGGGAGGTAGGTTATAGAAAGGGAAGGTGTTAGCACCCTTTCTATCCATGGTTATCCATGGGCTCTTAGATACTTGCTCAATGTGTTTTCAAAAATGGTTTGTTTGCTTTTCAATGTGGGTTTTAAAAAGTTTCTTTGAAAGTTTCAGATCGACTCATACGTCAGAGTGTTTGAAAAAATTGATTTGAAAGCTTTTGAAAAAGTGTCGGTGTGAAAAGATTTTTGTTTGTTTTTGAAGAGAGAAAGTATCTACGAGAACCTACCTACCCTAAGGAATTCGTCTGTGTAAATGTCCTTTAAAGTAGCGCCATCCCACCATTGAGAGGTAGGTAGCACCACCGTTGGAGGTGTTCGGGTCAATTCGAGTTTGTAGGGACATGGTGATCACCAGAGCGATGGGAAGACACCTTAGAAGCTACCCTCATGCCAGGTTCCCGGATCATGAGGACTTACTAAGACATCCTCTACTCGACGATCACCTTTCGAAGGCAAGGCAACAGTGAGGCGTACCCTAGGGGTGGTGTGTGCGATTCGTGTGTTGTTTTCATTGATATTTGTCTTGTCATGTTTATTGTGATCTACGCTTGATTTTATTTAAGTCCATACATTCTTTCATGCTTTTTGTTAACAGTTAAAAGTTGCGAGGAAAATAAATCTAAAGCTATTACAAATGGCGCGGGTCCACATCGCCAAAATTAAACCGGACCCGATTTAACGGAAAGTAAATAAAGCAAATTAAAAGTGCGAGAAATTTAAGTTACAACGCTTTGGGAGAAATACATAATTATTTAAGCAATAAAATAAATACGCAAATTAAACAATTAAAAATATGGGCGTTGGACCCTTTTGCAAAATTAAAATTAATAAGGAATTAAAATTAAAATTAAAAGAAAATATTTTATGTATTTTTATATTTTTTAAGATTTAATGGAAAAAAAAATTAATTAAAACTAACTAACCCTAATTCTAATGTTTTTTTGAGTTTGTTATGAAAATATTAAAATATAACCTAAATTAAACCTAAGTTAATTTATGTACAATTTAATTATGAAAATAAAATAAGTAATATTATTATTATGAAAAAAAAGAAAAATTAAAAAAAAGGAATAAAATTCATTAAACCTAAATTCTATGTTTTTTTTGGATTTTTGGTTATTAAAAAGAATTAAAGTTAAAACCTATTTTACTAAATTTATTTACATGCATTTGTTTACAAGAAAATAATTAAAATAAATGAATATTATATTCTTCTCTTTTCTGATTTTTAAGCCTTTTTGTATTTTGTAAAATAATTGATCAAATTAAAAATAATAAAGAAAATAAGATAACAATTAAAAAATAAGAAAGACAAAAAATAGGAAATTGCAAACCAGTGGGGGGTTCAGTCCCAATTGTGAGGTGTTGATCCAATAAATTGAGCCCAATCTTGCAAGGCCTGATTGACTTTTGGACAAGCGTGTGGTGCGTTGACTGGGATTGTAGCGTGTTCATCCATCCTGTGCCTTTGGTTTGGTCATCAGGGACGCGTGGACGTTGGATAATGAAGATGCATGGTGTGCCTTATCATAAGCGCTGCACATGAATGGTTAATGAAAAATAACATGAGAAATATACAGACCTGGGACTCGAACCCAGGTCTTGGACGTTATTGCAATCACCAACTGCCAGCTGAGCCACTACACGTATTTGTTAATTAAACATACAACCAATATAATAAAAGAAACAACGCGTTAGTGCTGGAAAACGCGCGAACTTTTAAACCAACGAATCACTGGTTGCCACCACATCATCGTCCTCACCACCCCTGCAAAACAAAACACAATAGCAACGGTTTTCATAGCGTGGTTTTAGGCATGTTTCCAGAAAATAGCGACTAGCGCTGTAGGGATCATAAATTGATCGCGACAAGTGTTTCTTCTTCGTCTAGGTCTGCTGAGTGGAATGGTGGTGGCCTGGAACCTCAATTTTTCCTTATCTCAAAAACCCCAATTTAAAATGCTGAAAACCCTAAAAGCCACGCATGGTGAAATCTTATATACAGCGTAATAATGCAATTAAACATGATGGTTAGCTTTAGAATCTCATGAGGAATAAGAATCAATAAAAATAATGCTGTAAAAATGCTTGAATCATGATGCACGATAATGGAATTTTCTTGATGCAGTTTGAGTTCAATCTACCAGTTCTTGGCGTTTGGGTTGATGTTTTGGATTGCAATGTGATCAGGGACCTTCAAGGAAGCTATTGGAATCAAGATTAAGGCTTGAATCGTCCTCCAACAATGATTTCAGAATTTTGTTTTCAAGGAATTTTTTTTCAAGTTTCCAATGGCCTTTGAGCGCAGCATTCAGTCCATTGTGATTAGGGTTTGATTTCTGGCTTTGTAGTGAAGGCATTAGGTTAAGAAAATTGAATCAAATCTCTTCCAATCAATGATTTTGCAAATTGATTTTTCACCATTATGTTTCATATCTTTTCCATGTCCTTTTGTGCAAATCATGATCAAATCAAACCAAATCTTTCCTAATTGGCATATGCACGAAATATTGAGTCTAGAATGTGTACAAAAAGATTGGTTAGGGTGAATTAAATATTTTCCATATATTAAAATGATTTAAATGAATTAATATTAATAGAAATTCAAATAAATAAATAAAAAATGAGAAAATACTTCCCTTTGGGCCAAATGGTCGTGCACATGTTTAGAATGATGAATCTTGGAAGAAAAATGGGCCCATTAGCATTTTTAGGTCATTTGGATCAATGTTGACTTTTCAAAATATCCAAAAATTTCCCAACTTCCACAAGGCATAACTTGCTCAATTTTTAAGCTTTTCTCATGTTCTTGGACATTTTGGAAAGGTCTTTGAGTCCTTTAGACAATGCCTTTGGTCCCATGTCATTTTGGTTTACCAATCTCAAGTTCTGGCCTTTGACTTAAAGTCCCTTTTTGTTGACTTTTGAAAATGACCTATAATGTTGAAATTGATAACTTTTTGTGAGAGCATTTCTTGGACTTGAAGTATGAAGATGAGTTGTAGGAACTGTCTTTCTCTTCAAAATGAGCTTTGGATGGAATTTTTCTGATAATCCATGTGAAAGTTATGCCCTGGTCAATTTCAGTTGACTTTTTCAGCTGTCCAAATATAGTAACTTCTGCATCTTTGATGATTTCTGAGCCAAATTTTGAGAATCATGATCAAGCATTGATCAAATGATGTTTGTGGCTTTAAAATGATATGTTGATCAAAAATTTGAACTTTTGACTGTCAAATGACCATTTTGCCCCTACAGTTGACTGTAGTGCAATTTAGGGTTTTGACTGTGCAATTTTGAGCTGAATGCCTTGAAACTTGATATGAGGATACTTGACCATATTTGTAAGCATGTGAGACTTGATTGGGCCTTTGAAAACTTCAATTTCTTGATCAGAACTCAAACCCTAGTTTTGACTGTATAGGAGACAGTTGGACTGTGCAACCCTTGGGGAATTTTGTGACTTGGCTTGGCAATTTCTTGGAGAATATGGGAGGGAAAATTTTGGGGTGCAACACATGGCTATTTGAAAAATGCAAATAAATAAAAAGAAAGACAATGAGCATAAAAATTGAATGCAAAGGTCCAACATTTTCCATTAAATGATCATATGATAAATAAACATGAACAAAACCCTTAACAAATGGACCATGGTTCCCGGGATAAGGCACATGGCTTAAAAGTCATTGTTTGGAATTTAAAATTATAGACAAAAGTTCTTGAATTGACAGAAAATAGTAAATAGTAATTACTCCTCAATGAAGGAGATGGGAGTGAAATCCTTTGCATGCTAATTGTTGATCTTTCCTCCGGCAGTAGGGTAGATCCATTCTTCTAAAGCACATTCATCATCAAAGTCTTCCACAATATTTACTTCATGATTTCCAATGCGGAGAGGTAACTTTCCCACACGAGTGTGCCTGACCTCTTTCTGAGCTTTGATGGTGAAACCCAACCTAAATTTGTCTGCTTTAAACAGAATGTTGGGAAGTTGTCCCCAGATAGTACAACTTCCATCTTCGACCACGACACAGGCATCTTTAAGTGAAACCATTCTTGGTACAACTTCGTCAGCTTTTGATATGTTGAAGGAGATTTTGGTGGCGGCAACCATAGGAGGAACAACTTCGAAAGCTTGGCATAGAGTTTCTATGAATTCACCATCCATTTCCATATATTTGAAGGAATTGAGGTGAATCACTATAAATTCTTATTCGCTTCAAATAGTAACGATCTTCCCTTTGACTGGATATTTTAATTTTTGATGATGGGTGGATGTTACTGCCTCTGCCCCATGGATCCAAGGGCACCCAAGAAAACAAGAGTAGGTGGGACATATGTCCATTATATAAAATGTGGAGTTGAAAACTTGTGATCCCACTTTAATGGGGAGATCCACCTCTCCATGCACCATCCTTCTAGACCTGTCAAAAGCCCTTACAACTATATCACTTGGTTTCAACACCAGGCCTTCATAATCTAGTCGGTCCAAAGCAGCTTTAGGTAGAACATTTATAGAGGAACTGGTATCAATCAAGACATGAGCCAGGGTAGTTCCCTTGCATTCAATAGAGACATGCAAGGCCTTGTTATAATTCCTTCCAACTGGTGTAAAGTCAGCGTAAGAGAAACCTAATCCATTGTCATCCGTTAAACTTGCCACACAATTCTCGAACTGGTCAGTTGTAGTCTCTTGGGGAACATGAGCTTTCTTCAAGAACTTGATTAAAGCTTGGGCATGAGCATCAGAACATAGTAGTAATGACAACATGGATATTTTGGAGGGGGTTTGCCTCAGTTGTTCGACTATTTTGAAATCACTCTTTTTTATAATTTTCAAAGTTTCCTCCATCTCTTGAGTGGAGGGCTCTTAAGCATTAACATCTTTGGCAGGTGCCTCTATCTCAGCAGGCTCATTTACTTTTTCTTTGCCTCTAGTGTTGGCATTAGGCTTGTTATTGGTTATGCGAACATGAATTGTTGTAGTAGTCGGAGGTGAGATGTCAGGGGAGAAGATCCTCCCCGTTCTTATTACCTTACAAGAACCTGCAATATTTGTAACATCGTTGGTCTTGTCTTTATTGATCCATGAATCTTGCTTTATTCCATGATAGTAAACTTCGGCACCATAGTTCCATGGAACTGCTTTCTCGGAGGAGTAAGGAATCAGTCCAGGGGCAGTGATTATTAAAGGAGCAATTGTTGATTCATTTGAAATCCTAATAGGACCCTTTGAGGAGATCCTAAGAGGCTTGTTGGAGATTGTTATTATGGAAAGGTCTTTAGATTTATTGGTCAAACTCTTGATGGTAGTAACTCTTTTAAACATGATTTTGTGACTATCTATTAGGCGTCGAACACCTTCTTTCAGCCACTTGCATCCATTTATTTGTTTAGCACAACAATCATAGTCTTTTAAACATCCAGGGAATACCCCAGCTCTCAGCAAATTTCCTTTCACATTAGTCAATGGAGTAGTCAAATCCTCAACAGAGGAAACAAAAGTATTGTCATCAATCACATTGACACCTTTGCCATGGTTCGGCATTTGTGTAGTTATCAAATTTGGAGTTGTAGGTGGATCAAACTCAATAGTTTTTTGTCTATTAGGTCTTGAATATTATTCTTTAGAGTCCAACACGGATCAGTTTCATGCCCCGGGATGTTGGAATAATACGCGCACTTGGAATTTGGATTGTACTTTGGTGATGTAATATTTGGATTTGATGGCGGATCACGCACTATTACTAAGTTGGACTTCAACAGATATTGCAAGGCTTGGGCCAATGGCATTCTAATCCTTGTGAACTGTCTTCAAGGAGCTTCAAATCGTTGATGGTTGGATGATTGTCTTTGAGCAGATGGAGGGTTAGAGATCAAAACAACATTAACAGATGGATGGTGATCCTTCTTGGTATGTGCCCTTGACCCATAAACAACATGGCTTCTTTCTTTCCAATAAAGGGTTTCTTTATAGTGTTTGATGTAGAAGCAGATGCCATGGGGATTTTTCCACTCTTGATTCCACTCACGACCCTTTTGAAGGATGAGAAAACACTTAGAAGGGGGCGGGGGGTTGAATAAGTTTCTCTTTTTCTTTTTCTTAAAGGCTCAACAATAATGGAAAGACAAGGTTATTTTTATCCTGTTTTGTTTGAACTCAAACTACTCTAGTCCATCCGCCAAGGTGATTTCTCCTTTCTCAACAAGGACTTAATTCACTATAATCAATTGATTACAATCACACAACAACTGTTGTGACTAACAATGCACAAGTAATCTTACAAGTGACTCACACCACTAAGACTTAAACTAGTCCTAATCTACTTGAGAAATATGACCAAACTTGGTCTCTCAAGGAACAATTACAAGAGTTAAATCTTTACAGATAGTGAAACAAAGTTTGCTTCTAAGAAAGTTATATCACAACTATGATTTTTCACTAAGAATAATATTGCACAAAGTGTATGAAAAAAATGATTTGTGAGCCTCGAATATTTTCACGCAGTTCTTTCTTCTTTTGAAATTGATTAGTTGTTGGCTTGCAATTAATGTTCTTCTATATATAGTAAGAACAAAATGACCATTGTTGCCTTCAATAGTGGAGAGCATTAAATGTTTGCGTGTTTCCTTGCACTATTTCATTTTCCAATGAACTAGCGTAGACACTTGAGTGCATGTAGCCGTCTTTGCATTAAATGAGCAAACGACACTTGTAAGAACATGTTTCCTGAAGCTTGACAAGACTTGTTAGCTTTTACATTCTTTCAGAACTAGCTTCACGTCTTGAATCAGAACATGCTTGCATATCTTCTAAACAACGCTTGCTTTGCTTAAGTACTTCTGATCAGCGCTTGCTTTCAAAGAGCTTCTGAAACATAGCTTACACAAAAAATTGCTAAGCGTTAGAAGATGTATTTAAATAATTATCTTACCATAGTCTGCATTAGCACTTGCGCTAAAACAAATAGTTCTTTCATCAAAGAACTTCTTCATTTATTTTCAGCTCAGCACATCAAAATGCTTCTTCAGAACATTATTTGAAACAATTAAATAGGTTCATCAGAGTATCAATTATATAAAATATAATTTATTGTTATCATAAAAACTCTGAGATATGATCAGAACCAATCTTGTTCTAACAATCTCCCCCTTTTTGATGATGAAAAAAAATATTCAGATAAGAAATAAAATTTAATAAGATATAGGAATCTCCCCCTGAAATAAATATTTCTATAAGAAAAAACTTCCTGAGAATTTTCATCAGAGCATTGAAATTTTCTTCTGGGATTTCTTCATCGGATCTTTTGAAGATAATGTTCATTTGAATTAAACTTCCAGAGTTTAAATGATACCTGCAAAATTCTTTTACACATAGATAGAAATCTTGTATTTTGTTAGAATGTTTGAGACTTAGTCCCATAACTGTTAATCAGAGATTAGATCAAAATACTCATTTTCTCCTCCTTTTTGGCATAATCAAAAAGTATATAAAAAATAGTTAAAAAACGTAAAAGTTTTTAATAAAAAAATATCCAGAGGTGCAAAACACAACAAACAAAAACAAGAAACAGAATGACACTAAGATTTCTTAGAAACAAGGGCCATAAGAAGATTCTTGATCTCAGATGCAAATTCCTCTTGTTTCATCATCCAGTTTCTGATTTCCTGGTTTGTCTTATCTTTCTTGTCCAAGCGCTCATGAATAGCTTCGTTATCCCTCTTCAGCTCATTCAGAGTATCCATTACAAGTGAAGTAGGATCAGAGGATGAAGAAGCTTCAGCGGATACAGCCTTTGGAGTAGCAACCATTGAGTCAGAACGAATAAAAGTTGAAAGCAGAGTGCCCAAATCTATCACAAGAGTTGGAATAGGTTCAGGTGCTGCTTTAGCAGAAGGTTGATTAAACAGAACAATTTCCAGAGGATTTGAATCGTCAGAGGCATCTTCATATTCATCTTCTGAAATGTCCATTTGATCAGCTGGAGCATCAACAATCATCAGAGAAGACTTCTTGTTCCAAATATCAGCAACTTCTGACTAGAAGGCATGAAGATGTTTGGAGAAGTTTTCAAGCACCTAAGAGTGACATAAGTCTTGCAACTTTAGTGACTCAGCATCTAAGGTTCTTCTGAATGTTTCCCACAGAAGATCTGTTGCTGCTGGGTTCACACTTCTGGTGCGGTCTTCCTTCAGCAGATCCAACCAAGCTTGAACTTATGTTAAAAAATTCTGAAAAATATATATTTAGATTTGGCTGAACAGGTTTTGGAACAGCCTTTTTGAAGGTTTTGTTTTTCAGTAATTGTAGAGATTCAAAATCAACTACAGTTTTCAGAAAGTCAGTTGGTTCAGGATTTTCTTATTTTTCGTGTGTTACTGATTGGTCAGGTTGTAAAAAAGGGTCAGGTGTTGTTGATTGATCTGAGGTTCAGATGGTGCATGAGTTTCAGAGGGTTCATGTGTTTCTGATGGTTCATGAGTTTGGTGTTCTGGAATGTGAGGAGGTGAAATCACCGGTGAGTTAGGAGTTGGAAGTTGTGGAGATGTGGGTGGTGTGGTGTTAGGTGAAATAATGATTGTGTTATCAGTAGTGGGGGTAGGATTTTGTGTTTGTGGTATGTTCATGGCAAAGATGTTTTCAGAAGGTAGGGTGAATGGTGGCTTTAGAGTGGCCAAAGGTTCGTTGATTCCTGGAATTCTCCAAGAGCCAGCATCATACCATCCAGTAGGTCTGGGTGATAAAGTTCTGGGAGGAGGTCTAGAAAGGTTTTCAGCAGGTGTTTGAGATGGTTCTGATTAGGATGGTTCTGTTTGGGTTTCAGAAAAATCATCAGAGTCAAAATCACTCAAGTCTGATAAAACTTGATCTCTTTGAGGATTTTCAGCAAGAGGTTCAGAGGGTATGGTCATGTCTATATCAACATCTATGTCACCTAAGGTTTGGGGTTCAGAAGATGTAGATATATTAACAGAATCATAAACAATAATAGTTTCAGCAGGTGTACCTGATTTTTTCTTCTTCTTCTGAGGTCTAGCAGATGGTCCTTCAACTGCTTTCCTCTTCAATGGTTGCTGAAGAACAACATCTGGAGCAGCTTAATGTCTTCTTTAAAGCAAAGCAGGATCAATGGGTGTTCCACTTTCTTTACAAATTTGAATGTAATATAGGATGATGCAAGGATGATCTCCTGAGTTGAACAGTGGAAAGTCAATAATTGATATCCTCCTTCTCTTAACAGTTGCTGAAACAAAAGGAGTTGGTTTTGTTGTACCCCAAAATTTGCCCTCTCATATTTCTCAACACATGGCAAGTGAGGTCCCCAAATTTCTCAAGGAAGTTCAAGAGTTGACCAGACAAACTCTCTCCTAAGGCAGTCTACCTCAAATTAGGGTTTCCATTTTCATCAAGATGTGTGAACCACAAACGACTCAAATACTTATCCACACATTATTTGCTTCATTTTTCAATTTATTTTGATTTTTCATTAATTAAAAAGTGAATTAAATCAAATAAATGATGAAAATTATCAAAGATATGATTTGATTTGTTTTTTTTATAAATGGGCAATCAAAATATGCTGAGCTTGGATGATCAATTCGAATCAATGGCAATTGGTACAAGAAAGGCATAATTGGAATGAAAATAGAAAGATATCATACAAATTGAAAATCAAATTAAATCTCATCAAAGCTTCAAGATTCAATCTGTTTTGCAACCCTAATTCATTGAGGGATATATAATGAACAAAAATAAAGCAAGAAAAGGGGGTTAGAGATCGTAAGAAGGGCAGAACAAAATTGAAAAATTCCAAGAAAAGTGTGAGACGAATCTTCTTCTACAGGCCAATTCAAGGTGTGCTAGCCATTCCAATCGCTTCCTAGACATCCCAGGAAGCTATTCCAATCATTCCCAGGGTCTGAAACACTCAGAAACTCGTTCTACAACTCACGCGGTTTGGTACATTTTTCAAATTCAATTATTGCAATTCATGCATCTTTAGCACTTTTAATTGTCATAGTTATGTTTATCATCATGTTTGCAAGCTAACCATGCCATTTAATTGCACTTTTTATGCTCGTATGTGGTATTGCCATTGTTAGGGTTTTATGTTCTTGTTTAGGGGTTTTCAATGCAGGCAAAATTGGGCTTTGATTCTGGTACCATGATGCTCGTGAGGATGAGACGAGTTGATTGGTACCAGCACTTGTCATTTATCTTGCTCGTATACAATTTTTGAGATGAACATATCTGTACCTACAGTAAGCGTCCGTAGGTAAAAGCTTTGTTTGTTAAAGCGACGGAGAGAGGAAGAAGAAGCTTGTGTGGCAGCGTGTGACTCGTCCGTTTGAAATTTCGCGTGTTTGGCTGACCCCACTAGCTTGTTTTGAATATTATGTTTTATGTTTATTATACTTACAAGTTAACACACTAGCTCAGATGGTTGGGGGGAAGGCCTTTGATGCACACGTCCTGGGTTTGATCCCAGGCGTGTGCATTTTATTATTTTTTTGATTATTTCAGGTGAATCCCATGCAATACAGCATCATACGCCTTCCATACACCCTCAATTCCTGGCCACTAGATGCCTAGCTAATCAGATCCAACGTGCCAACCATGAAGGACCACCATACACCTCAAAGTCAATGTTGCATGGGAACCAGCGTGGTCAACACAGGCTTTGGAGTTTTGGGCCCAGAATTTCAACTTCATACCCCCCAGAATTGCTAACATACGGGCCCATCTTTACTCTTTAATTATTTCATTTTTTAATTCTTTTAATATTTTCTTTAATTATTTTAATTAACACCATTAATCATTCTTTTTCATAAAAATCATAAAATCAAGAAATCATAAAAATTAGAATTAGGTTATTATTATCAAATTTAATTTAATTTAGTTTAATTTAATTTAGGGAAATTTTAACTTGTTTTTTTAATTAAAACTAATTAGAAAATTAGGTTTAAACTCTTGATTTAATTTTTATTACTTTATCAAATAAAATAAAATAAAAACACAAAAATAGGTCTTTAGAATAAATTAATTTATTTTTCTTAATTTAAAATTAATTAGAACTTAGGATTTTCTTTTTAATTTAATTGTTTCATTATTATCTTAAAATAACAAAACATGACAAAAACATCTTTTTTTTAATCAATCGCAAATAGGTTTAGTCAAGGGTTAAAACCCTATTCGTCTCGCATTTAATTCGCCGCGCGCTTGTTAATTATTTTGCCAATATTGTTGTAACTGCTCATGGTTTGTAATAGTTAATTTAGGGTTTTATTTACTGTTTAAATCCCCGGGTTTTTTGGCTATGTAATTAACCCCCCTCCCCGAAGCCTTGTAATAGCATAGGTTTATTTTCGCGCATTTTTAATTCCTGCAAATATTTAACTGTCTAGATGTATGCTAATAGGATTGTATGGCAAGAATGCATGACAAATTAATACAGTTAGAAAACCCTAATGTGCAAAGATTAAATAACTGAAAACAAATCACTCTCACATATCACTCTTAGGGTATACTCTCACTTCGGTTGCCTTCGGTAAACGGTCATTAAGCATAGGGTGTCTTAGTGGTTTCCCTCCTGTCTAAAAAAGATCAAACGTCTCATTCGAATGTTGCCTCGGGAATGTTGCCTCAGAAATGTTACCTCGGAAATGTTGCTTAGGAAATGTTTCCTCGGAAGTGTTGCCTCGAATATGATCTTAAGACTCTAGGGTTATTACTAAGGTGTCCTAACATTGCTTTAGTGATCGTACGTCCCTTTCAAATTGACCCTTAAAAACTCCAATGACGGTGCTACCTATTTCTCAATAGTAGGATAGCGTTGTCTAAAGGAAACAAGAATAGAAACGATCTTTTTTCGAGTAGGTAGATGCTGGTAGTTACTTGCTCAAATCAAAGCTTTTCACACTCACACTTTTCAAGCAAATTTTCAAAACAAACTTCGTCACACCCTTGAGGACTGATACAAGGGTTATCACGAAGTAAAACGTTTTCAAAAAACAAAGCACACAAACACAAGCAATTTAAAAATGAGCAAGTACCTAAGAGCCCATGGAAAACCATGGATAGAACCCCTTACTCAGAATATCTCGAAAAAGGATTTTTTTTCTGTACTTTTTTCCTTTTCGGTTGGATGAAATAAAAGTCAGTGGCAACTCTTGCTTCCCGCGACATTTTGTGAATACAAAACGCAAAACGCAAACTAGCATCAAACAGCCGGTTCTACCACCGTATCATAGAACTGGCGACTCTGCTAGGGATATATAAGTGGGGTATACCTTAGGATATAGGTCACCATAATTGCTTTTCTTGATTGCTTTGTTTGCTTTACTTTTGAGGGTTTTGTTTGGGGTTACTATAGATCCTACACCAGGATCTGGGGAATACCTTTTAGGTAAGTAGCAATAGACTTTGAGGGAACTGTACGGCATAGACCGATACGGTTGAAGCAGTAGCTATGTTGGTGTGGCACTTTGGTTGGTATCGGTATCCCTTGTGGAGAAACGAGGAAAATACGGGGCCGCTGCGTGGTTTCGTTAAGCATCAACTGACCTTAGAACCTTTAATTGCCCAAATTGGCCATTAGAAAGCATTGAGATAGCCGGCCTCGGTGTAGAGCTGAGAACTGGTTGATACTCAATGCTACACTCATTGAGATTATACTCTCGGAATAATTTTGGCCGCAAAAAAGATTGTGTGAGCTGAAACCATGACCGATGGAGGATGGTCAGTGATATTGAGATCCTCTAGAACTCGGTTACTTTTCTAGGACAAGTTGAACCAACTTAACTTTAAGAGGGTATTACCTTTGACCTCATGCAAGCCTTAAACCTAAGGGCTTTGTGTGATTTGACTATGTTTGCAATACTTGTGTTTTCTTTACCTGTGGTTTATCATGACATCATGCATCATAACATGGCATTCATGCTTCATTACACTAACCATTTCAAAGACCAAGGGAATTTATCTTTGTTCTGTTTTGCAGATCATGGCTTCCGTGTGCAGAAATACCATCCGAGTCAACTTTGTGCAGATACCTGCCCAACTTAAAGAGCTAGCATCAAGAGTTTCTGAAACTTCTACTTTCATTAAGAGACACGGTCAACTTCTCAGCCTGGTTACTTTAAACCTTGATGAACAGATGATGAGCGTACTTTTTCAGTTCTTTGATCCCGAGCATCACTGCTTCACCTTACCAGATTACCAGCTGGTACCCACCTTGGAAGAATTCTCTCATTTATTGGGCATATCCATTCTTGAACAGGTACCCTTCACAGGTATGGAAGAAGTTCCTAGCCAAAAGACATTTCCTCAGCTTTGCATTTAAAATGGGCCGATGTGGTATCCAATTGGGAAACTTGAAGCGGAGTTAACGGTTTTCTAGCCAAATTTCTGATAGACCAAGCTCAACTATTTTGGGATGATTTGGATTTTCAAGATTTTGAGGATGTCTTGGCTCTTCTTATCTATGGTTTAGTTCTCTTCCCTAATCCGGACTCCTTTGTAGATGTGAATGCTGTCAAGATCTTCCTTTCTCGCAACCCAGTGCCTACCTTGCTTGGAGATATATTGCATGCTCTCCATACTCGTACTATGAAAAGAAGAGGGACTCTTATGTGTTGCATGTCGTTGTTGTCGAGGTGGTTTATTTCTCACCTCCCTAAGTCGGTACTGAAGAATGAAGAAGGTTTTGGTTGGTCGCACCAGATAATGTCACTCGCTCATACGGATATTCTTTGGTGTTCCCGAGCTATGGAAGACACTGTTGTTATTGACCGCTGTGGGGGGTACCCTAATGTCACATTACTCGGTATCAGAGGGGATATAACTTACAATCCTTGTCTAGCTTTGCGACAATTTGGTCGTGCTCGAAGGGATGGTCCCCATGAGTTACTTCTCGAGGACATTGTATTCGACTATAAGGATGATGTTAAGGAGCATCGGCGGAGGTTCATACGAGCTTAGGGCATGGTAAACAGATATGACCCCAAAGAGTTGGGACCGAAGACTTCCCTTCCTATGCATCCTTACCTCTAATGGGTCCGAGCTCGTGCCCAGAAGCTTATGATGCCTTATAAGACCGTATTACCAGTGATTGTGGAGCCCACTACTGAAGAAGGCATTCCTTACACGGTTCTCTATCCTTACATGCCCACTGATCTTGGGGAGTTACAAAGGTCTTAGATTCAGCTGAAGAATGAGCGAGATACTTACAGGGAACATTTCCACGATCAAGAGAGGAAGGTTTTGAAGCTCACCAGGCAGCTCGAGGAAGAAAGAGTGCTCAATGACTATATCAGCACAAAGAGAAAGTGTTCATGGCACTTTTAATTTTTCTTCTATAGTTTTAGATTTGTTTTATTTACTTCTTTGTAACACCTTAAAGGCATGTTGAACCTTTCAAATTTAAGCTAATAAAGTTTTGTTTATTTTGGTTTGCAAATTTAAATCTCCCAAAAGTCTTTGAAATCATTACATGCGCATCCCATTATCATACACAGCATTACAGGTGCCACTACAGGTTTCTCATCTTCTTCGTTGTTTATTTCAGAATAAATGTCTTTCGACCAAGTCATCAAAGATCTTCAGGCACAGAATGCCCAGTTCCAACAGATGTTCATAAGTCTGGCTAAAGGGCAAGAGGATCTGAAAGCCCTCATTCTGAAAGAAAAGAAGAAGAAGAAGAAGACTGGTATTCTGAATATGGTTAGAAGATTCAGGGAAAGGTTGAGGCAAAAAACTGATCTGACCTCTTCATCCAAGGACGGGGAGAACCAAGAAAGGGAAAATGATCCTAGTCCTGCAGTTTCTGACAACGATATTGATTATGACGATGAGCAATATCCTTCTGCTGAGGATAGTTACAAGCAGCTAGAAGACCAGATGAGTGTTATGGAAGTTCAGAAGATACCTGGTTTGGATTTCGGAGAATTGGGACTGGTATCGGGAGTGGTCATCCCTCATAAGTTCAAAGCTCTGGTTTTTGCCAAGTATGATGGAGTGTCCTGCCCAAAACTCCATCTTCGCTCGTATGTCAGGAAACTCCAACCCCACACTGCTGATAGAAATTTGTGTGTGCATTTATTTCAAGATAGTCTGTCAAGGACTCAGGTTGAATGGTTCTACCAGTTGGAGAGAGATAATGTCCGAAACTGGGAAGATCTCGCTGCTACTTTCTACAAACAGTATCAGTATAATGCCGACCTTGCTCCCACTCGTACTCAACTCCAGAGTATGTCCATGGTTGCAGGTGAAGGTTTTAAGGACTATGCTTAAAAGTGGAGAGACTTGGCTTGGAGAGTTCAACCCCCATTGTCTGATAGGGAGTTGGTTGACATGTTTCTGGAGACGCTGTCTGGTCCATTCTTCAATCACTTAATAGGCAGCTCGTCATCTGGTTTCACCGAGTTGATTTTAACTGGAGAGAGAGTAGAAGTTGGAATTCGAAGTGGTAAAATACAGAAGGATGCCTCCTCGAGTTCAACAAAGAAGCCTTTTACTGGTAAGAAGGAAGTCATTGCAGTCTATAGCCCGAGGGGCCAAAACAGATCTGAACACCGTCAAACGGTAAATGTTGTAGTGATACCAAGACCCGCAGTTGCTCCACAACGCAACAATCAAAAAAGGGTGGAAAGACCACAACGGAAGTTTACCCGCATCAACATGGCGCTGGCTGAAGTGTTACATCACTTGCTGAAATCCAACTTGGTAACCTTGAGAGAGGCACCCAAGAATCCAAACACTACCTCTCCCAGATACAATCCCAACGCGCGGTGCGCCTACCATTTGGAGAGTCTAGGCCATGATACAAATGATTGCTGGGCTCTGAGAAACAAAGTACAAGATTTGCTTGAGGCCAAGGAGATAGAGTTCGATGCTCTAGAAAATCTGAACGTCATAACCGCTCCCATGCCCAAACATGATCGTGGAGTTAATGCTGTTGACACTGATTTTTTTGTGACCTCTGTTGAAGAAATTTCTACTCCTCTTATGACTGTTAAGAAGAATTTTCTGTTTCCCGGTTTATTTCCGGGTTATGGTGAAGGTTGCCACATGTGTTCGATTCTACCTTCCGGTTGCCGTTTGTTAAAATCAGGTGTCCAGTGCTTGATGGATAATAAAGAGATTATGTTTGAGAAGACTATGATTCCCGTTGTTCCCAATGAAGATGTTGCCATAATAACCATTTCCGCCAATTCTTCCCAGGTTTCCTCGAGAAGACCTGTTAGGATTACACCTGTTTAAAGAATTACTCCGCTAATAATCATGAATCCTGGTCCCATCCCGTACACCTCAGACAAGGCTGTCCCATGGCATTACGGTGCTGATGTGTACTATCATGTTATTAAGCAGGATTTGAAGAATAAAGAAGCTGATACTGATGTTAGTAATATTGTCGGGACTAGTAAGGTTACCCGAAGTGGAAGGGTTTTCTCTCCTGAGATTTCTCAGAAGATCATCAAGCCTAATGTTATTCCAACTGCTGTTCCAACCAGCACTCCTGACATTTCTCCTGTTCCTACTCCAGTTGGTACACCTGCTGCTATTCCTATTCTTACTCCAGTTATTACCCCTGCTACTGAGCCATCTGCGACTCGGGCCAAAGAAATTATAGGTGAGCCTGCCCGGACGGAGGCACCTAAGAAAATTGTTGTGGAAGCCTCTAAACAAGAAATAGAGGAAATATTGAAAATTATCAAGAAGAGCGACTACAATGTGGTTGAGCAGCTGGGGCAGACCCCGTCAAAGATCTCCATGTTGTCTCTATTGTTGTGTTCTGAAGCCCATGTGAAGGCTTTGATTGCATTTCTCAAGACTGCGCATGTACCGCAGGAAACTTCCGCAGATCAGTTCAAAGATTATGTGGCCAGCCTAACTGCTGACAATGGGCTCGGTTTTTCAGATGTGGATCTGACCCCTAAAGGGAAGAATCATAATGATACTCTGCATGTCTCGATTGAGTGCAAGGGCACCACCATGGCTCATGTGTTGGTAGATAACGGGTCTTCATTGAATGTTTTACCGAAAAAGGCGTTGGACCGTTTGGATTGTGAAGGGTTGACTCTAAAGCCTAGTAACATTGTGGTAAGGGCTTTTGACGGATCAAAAAGAATGGTGCACAGGGAGGTGGACATCCCTGTCAAAGTGGGTTCTCATACCTTTGGGTCTACCTTCTATGTAATGGATATCAGACCATCGTATTCTTGCTTGCTGTGTCTTCCTTGGATCCATAGGGTTGGGGAAGTTACTTCCACACTCCATCAAATGATGAAGTACCTAGTGAAGGGGAAGATTGTCACGGTACGAGGTGAAGAAGAATATATGGTTAGTCACCTCAATTCCTTCCGCTACGTAGAGATGGACGGGGAATTCATAGAAACTCATTTCAGAACTTCGAAGAGGTCCCTCAGGTATTGGCATCAACTGAAGTTACTACCGGCAAACCTCCGCTGAAGATGGCTTCTCTCAAGGACACCAGGGTTGTGGTTGAAGAAGGTGGGTATACCAATTGGGGTCAGCTCCCTGATTTCACTCACAAAACTGATAATTTTGGTTTGGGCTTTACTACAGGAGCTCAAAGGGATGTTAAGAGCACACGGATTGGAAGACTTCCTCTATACATCAGCAATTGGGGAGGTAATGTAATTGAGAACAGTGAAGAAGATTCAGACATCGACAGTTGGATCTACCCAATAACCAACGGTGGTACGAATAATTGGACGGAGAAGGACTTCATACCTGTTTCTTTTATTCCGCAGTAATTGACTTTTGTTTTAAGATTTGTAATAAATAGTTTGAAACTTTACGGCTCGGTGCTTTGCTTGAGCCACCTTGGCTTTGTTTGTGAGGGATATTATTTGTCATTTCATATATCATTAATAAAGCATTGGACGTTTCTTGCATACAAATTTTGCGCTCCTTGTTTTTCTTTTCTATCTCTCACTTTATCAAAACAGCTATTCTCTTACACACACTCAGGTATCATATTGCAGATCCATATCCACTCTGGATCCCATTGATAAGAACTCTTCTACTGTCAGTTATGACATCAAAAATCCGATCAACCAAGCCGAGGACGAAGGTGAGGATGATTGTGAGGTACCTGGAGAACTTGCTAGACTGTTACAGTAGGAAGAAAGGGCCATAGAGCCTCATGAAGAGCCAGTTGAATCAATGAATTTGGGTACAGAGAAAGACAGGAAAGAGGTTAAGATAAGTGCAAATCTAGAGCCGAGTGTCAAACAACGGTTAATACAGATGCTACACGACTATGTTAAGATCTTCGCCTGGTCCTATAAAGACATGCCTGGTTTGGACACTGATATTGTGGTACATCGCCTGCCGACTAAAGAAGATTGCCCTTCGGTAAAGCAGAAGGTCCACCGTACGCACCCTGAAATGTTAGAGAGAATCAAGGCAGAGGTCATGAAACAGTTCAACGTAGGATTCTTAGTTGTCACTTCCTATCCGTAATGGGTTGCTAACGTCATTCCGGTACCTAAGAAGGATGGTAAGGTACGGATGTGTGTGGACTACAGAGATCTAAATAGGGCAAGCCCCAAGGATGACTTCCCACTTCCTTACATTTATGTTCTAGTCGACAACACGGCACAACACAAGATCTTCTCCTTCACGGATATTCTTTGGTGTTCCCAAGCTATGGAAGACACTACTGTTATTGACCGCTGTGGAGAGTACCCTAATGTCCCATTACTTTGTATCAGAGGGGCTATAACTTATAATCCTTGTCTAGCTTTACGACAATTTGTTCGTTCTCGAAGGGATGGTCCCCATGAGTTACTTCTAGAGGACATTGTATTCGACTATAAGGATGATGTTAAGGAGCATCGTTGGAGGTTCATACGAGCTTAGGGCATGGTAAACAGATTTGACCCCAAAGAGTTGGGACCGAAGACTTCCCTTCCTATGCAGCCTTACCTCCAATAGGTCTGAGCTCGTGCCCAGAAGCTTATGATGCCTTATGAGGCCGTATTACCAGTGATTATGGAGCCCACTACTGAAGAAGGCATTCCTTACACGGTTCTCTATCCTTACATTCCCATTGATCTTGGGGAGTTACAGAGGTCTTGGATTCAGCTGAAGAATGAGCGAGATACTTACAGGGAACAGTTCCATGGTTAAAAGAGGAAGTTTTTGAAGCTCACCAGGCAGCTCGAGGAAGAAAGAGTGCTCAATGACTATATCAGCACAAAGAGAAAGCGTCCATGGGACTTTTGATTTTTCTTCTCTAGTTTTAGATTTGTTTTATTTACTTCTTTGTAATGCCTTAAAGGCATGTTGAACCTTTCAAATTTAAGCTAATAAAGTTTTTTTTTTCTTTTTCAAATTTAAATCTCCCGAAAGTCTTTGAAATCATTACATGCGCATCCCATTATAATACACATCATTATAGGTACCATTATAGGTTTCTCATCTTCTTCGCTGTTTATTTCAGCAGAAATGTCTTCCGACCAAGTCATCAAAGATCTCCAGGAACAGAATGTCAAGTTCCAACAGATGTTCATAAGTTTGGCTAAAGGGCAAGAGGATCTGAAAGCCCTCATTCTGAAAGAAAAGAAGAAGAAGAAGACTGGTATTCTGAATATGGGTAGACGATTCGGGGAAAGGTTGAGGCAATAAACTGATCTGACCTCTTCATCCAAGGACGGGGAGAACCAAGAAAGGTAAAAGGACCCTAGTCCTGCAGTTTCTGACAACGATACTGATTACAACAATGAGAAATATCCTCCTGCTGAGGATAAGTACAAGCATCTAGAAGACCGGCTGAATGCTATGGAAGTTCAGAAGATACTTCGTTTGGATTTCGGAGAATTGGGACTAGTATCGGGAGTGGTCATCCCTTATAAGTTCAAAGCTCCGGTGTTTTCCAAGTATGTTGGAGTGTCCTGCCCAAAACTCCATCTCTGCTTGTATGTCTGGAAAATCCAACCCCACACTGCTGATAGAAATTTGTGGGTGCATTTCTTTCAAGATAGTCTGTCAGGGACTCAGCGTGAATGGTTCTACCAGTTGAAGGGAGCTAATGTCCGAAACTGGAAAGATCTTGCTGCTGCTTTCTACAAACAATATCAGTATAATGCCGACCTTGCTCCCACTCTTACTCAACTCCAGAGTATGTCCATGGTTGTAGGTGAAGGTTTTAAGGACTATGCTCAAAAGTGGAGAGACTTGGCTGGGAGAGTTCAACCCCCATTGTCTGATAAGGAGTTGGTAGACATATTTCTGGGGACGCTGTCTGGTCCGTTCTTCAATCACTTAATAGGCAGCTCGTCATCTGGTTTCACCGAGTTGATTTTAACTGGAGAGAGAGTAGAAGCTGGAATTCGAAGTGGTAAAATACAGAAAGATGCCTCCTCGAGTTCAGCAAAGAAGCCTTTTACTGGTAAGTAGGAAGAAGATCAAAACCATTAGCTTTAAGATTCTCAAAATCCACCATTAATTCACGTATAACCTCTAAGCTATCCACAGGAATGAGAGTGGTTCTCTCAGGAACGATGTACTTCTCAGAATGGGTGTTCTCAGAATGAGTAGAGGAGGAAGCCATTGGAGCACTTAGGTTTGAGAGAAGAAAAAAAGGGTTGCATAGAAAAATACAAAGAGACGGTTGAATTTTGAAAGAGAAGGTAAAAAGTGAGAAGGGTTTTTGCAAAGGTATTTATATGAAGACTTTTTAGAAATAGGTTTTAAAAATAAAACTGTAAAAAGAGTATTTAATAAAAATTTAAATAAAAAGAATCTAATCATGAATTAGCATTTAATGATATTGAAAAGTGAGGGGAAAGCGTGATATTTTAATCAAATCATAACAGTTACCTAGAACAGCATCAATAGCTTAACACGCGTGACCTTTCAGAAATACACCAAGTGTTAATCTCCTGAAGGTTGCATGGGACAACTATTTGATCTAATGAATTGATGAGCTATACTTGAAATGAAACGTTAGAACATTTCAAAACTTTACATATAGCTTCTGATGTAACTTCTCTTCTAACTTCTGAAGAGTTGTTAATCAGAACATTCATTTCAGAACATTCTGAAGTCAAACACAGAAGATAAATACAATTTTATTCAGGACATAATTCCATACAAATATTTTTCAAAATGAATTTAAATCTATCTTCTGAAATGGGTTTGGTAAAAATATCATCCCATTGATGGTCTGTTTTTGCAAAGTTTAAATTTAAAATTCCCTTCTGAATATTGTCCCTTATAAAATGATATTTAATTTCAATGTGTTTAGCTTTAGAATGTAAAATAGGATTTTTAGAAAGACAAATTGCAGAAGTATTGTCACAGAAGATAGGAATCTTACTTTCATAAAGATTAAAATCTTCTAGCTGACTTTTCATCCAAATCATCTGAGAACTACATCCAGCAGCAGATATATACTCAACTTCTGTTGTTGAAAGTGAAATTGTTGCTTGCTTCTTGCTGTACCACGAGATAAGATTGTCACCCAAAAACTGGAAGCTTCCAGAGGTGCTCTTTCTTTTAATTCTATCTCCAGCAATGTCAGCATCACAATAACCTACTAGTCTGAAATCTTTTGATCTTCTGTAACACAAACCTAGATTAGTAGTACCTTTCAGATACCTCAGAATTCTATTAACAACAATTAAGTCAGATTCTCTAGGATCTGAATGGAATCTAGCACATAAACATATGCTGAATAATATATCATGTCTAGATGAAGTCAGATAGAGAAGGGATCCAATCATACCTCTGTAGAGCTTCTGATCTACATTCATACTTACCTAATATTTTCCCAGAATGCATGTTGGATGCATTGGTGTCTTAGCATCTTTGCTTTATGACATCTGAAATTTCTTCAGAAGTTCTTTAACATACTTCGTCTGATGTATGTAAGTACCTTCTGGAGTCTGGTTGATTTGAATTCCCAGAAAGAACTTCAATTCTCCCATCATGCTCATCTCAAATTCTGCCTGCATAGTCTCAGCAAATTCTTTTCCAAGGGAGATATTAGAGGTTCCAAAAATAATATCATCAACATAAATTTGATAAGTTAAGATATCATTTTTAAATGTCTTTCTGAATAGAGTTGTGTCCACTTTCCCCCTGGTAAAATCTTTTTCTAAAAGAAAATTACTCAGACGATCATACCAAGCTCTGGGAGCTTGTTTTAATCCGTACAAATACTTTTTTAATTTAAAAATATGTTCTGGATGTTTTGAGTCATTAAAGCCAGGAGGTTGATGGACATAAACTTCTTCTTTTATATAGCCATTTAAAAATGCACTTTTAACATCCATTTGATATAATGAAATGTTATTTTGAACAGCAAAAGAAATTAATAATCTAATAGACTCTAACCTGGCGACTGGGGCAAAGGTTTCATTATAATCAATTCCTTCTTGTTGACTATAACCATGTGTAACCAGTCGTGCTTTGTTTCTAATCACTTCTCCTTGCTCGTTCAGTTTGTTTCTGAAAACCCATTTGGTTCCTATAATGTTGAATCCTTTGGGTCTTAGAACTAAATCCCATACATCGTTTCTGGAAAATTAATTGAGTTCCTATTACATTGCTAAAATCCAATCATTGTCTTTAGAGCTTCATCAATATAACTTGGCTCAATCAGAGATATCAATCCAAACAATGATTCTTCATTGATTCTGAGAGAGGATCTTGTTCTGATGGGATCTTCTTTTCTTCCAATAATCACGTCTTCTTTATGAGCTGAAGAGATTCTAGGAAACCTTTTCTGATTGGGTTATTTAGAGATTCTGAGATTATCCAGAGCATTGTCAAGAGGATGATCTTTTGAGTCTTCCTTTGCTTCCGAGTCTTCCTTTGCTTCTGAAATTTTAGAGTTTGAGGGATGATCTTCTGTACCTATAGAAATATCAATTTGCTTTGGCTGTTTCTGGCCAAGCTTATCATCAAACCTGACTTTGATTGATTCTTCAACAATCAGAGTTTCTGTGTTGTATATTCTATAGCCTTTTGAGCGTTCAGAATATCCAAGCAGAAAACACCTTTGTGCTTTAGAATCAAACTTGTTCAGAATGTATTTAGTGTTCAGAATAAAAACAAGTACATCCAAAAGGATTGAAATATGAGATGTTTCTAATGGCCTAGAGGAAGAAACAACATTTTATGATTTAAAAGAAAGTTTTGAAAACTTTCCTTTTAGACATGCTTCGCACAGAGCTTCTGATGTTGTATTTCCATTCCTGTTTCCAATAGTTTCAGAGCCAGTAATCTTCTATTTCTAATTTCCTCTGAAACCTGAGAATCTTTTAGATTCCAGGCTTTGGAACATATGATTTCTTTCCTCCATGAGTAGAGAGCATCCAGAGTCCAGGTGTTAGTACTGGAGTATCAACCTTGCTGTTAAAAAATATACAACGTAGATGATTTTGTCTTTTGGTACCCATATCTTTTTGGGTCCTCTTGGGTTAGAGTATTTAAAGTTTTGTTTGAACTTTGGATTAGCATAAGAGTTTCCAGAGTGAGATGTATATTTAATATTATGTGTGTGCCCAGTGGTGAAGTGAGAATTGAGAGGAGTACGTTTGATAACCAGATCCTTAACTTTCTTAGGCTGGGATACTTTGCCTTTGTATCCTATACCTATCCTGTCTTTCTTGCTAACTTCATAGATCATTTAAGCCATTTTGCTTCTATCTATGTTTTTAGCCAGAAACTTCTGAAAGCTTTGATCATATTTCTTTATGATCTTATCAGCATTACTAGGATCTTATGAGATTATTTCCTTATGAGAGTTTTGTAGATCATTTTCTAGTTTTGAAATCTTTTCTTTTAACTCAGAGTTTTCTGATCTCAGGCTCTCAGTTACTTCAGAGTCAGAAGCAAGATCCTTTTTCAGATTCCTGAATTTTACTCGAAGCTGCTGATATCTTTCCAGAATTTCACTCAGACTTTCTCCTAGTTCAGCTTTAGTGAAATTAACAATGAAGTCAGGGAATACCTCTTCAGTGTCTGATTCTGATTCTGATTCTGATTTAGAAGATTCGGAGACATCTAATAAGTTATCGGTTTGAGCTATATTGGCTTGTTCATCTTCTGATTTTGTTCCGTCTTCAGAAGATTCAGAATCATCCCATGTTTCCATAAGACTTTTCTTCTTTTCCTTAATGAACTTCCCTTTATGTTTCTCCTTCTGAAGCCTTGGACACTCACTTTTGTAGTGACCTTATTTATTTCATTCATAGCAGGTAATGATTCTGTTACTTGATATTGTGTCCAGAGGATTGTTCAGAGTCATTTCCTGTTCTTCTAGAGTTTCTTAAGAGCAAGGATAATTCATCTTCTTCTGAAGCATATTCTTCAGAGTTTCCTTCTTCACCCTGAAAAGCTTTAGTTTCATATTTTATAATTGATTTAAGGGCAACAGACTTACCTTTCTTCTGAGGCTCGTGCTCATCAAGTTCTATCTCATGACTTCTGAGAGCACTGATGAGTTCTTCAAGAGACACGTTGCTAAGATCTTTTGAAACTTTGAAAGCAGTGACCATAGGTGCCCATCTTTTGGGTAAACTTCTCATGATCTTCTTAACATGATCTGCCTTAGAATATCCCTTGTTCAGAACTCTCAAGCCAACAATCAGAGTTTGGAATCTTGAGAACATAACTTCTATAGATTCACTTTCTTCCATCTTGAAGGCTTCATACTTCTGGACGAGAGCCAGAGCTTTAGACTCCTTCACTTGAGCATTTCCTTCATGAGTCATTTTAAGAGACTCAAACATATCATGTGTTATATCTCTATTTGTGATCTTTTCATATTCCATTTTAGAGATAGCATTTAGAAAAATATTTCTAACTCTATGATGATTTTTGAAATCAGCTTTTTGTTGTCTATCCATATTTTTTCTATCAATCTTATTTCCTTCTGAGTCTGTAGGATGTGTGTAACCATCCAAGAGTATATCCCATAAATCACTATTATGACCTAGAAAGAAATTTTCTAGTCTATCTTTCCAATAACCAAAATCTTCTCCATCAAACACTAGAGGTCTGGTGTAGTTATTGTTGTTTTGTTCATTTGCCATTGTGTTTTCTTTCTGGATCTTTTCCTGACACGGTTAAGTGTTGTGCTCAGATTCAAGCTCTTATACCAATTTAAGGATGAGAAAACACTTAGAAGGGGGGGGGGGGTTGAATAAGTTTCTCTTTTTCTTTTTCTTAAAGTCTCAACAATAATGGAAAGATAAGATTATTTTTATCCTGGTTCGTTTGAACTCAAACTACTCCATTCCACCCACCAAGGTGATTTCGCCTTTCTCAACAAGGACTTAATTCACTATAATCAACTAATTACAATCACACAACAAATGTTGTGACTAACAATGCACAAGTAATTTTACAAGTGACTCACACCACTAAGACTTAAACTAGTCCTAGTCTACTTGAGAAATCTGACCAAACTTGGTCTCTCAAGGAACAATTACAAGAGTTAAATCTTTACAGATAGTGAAACAAATTTTGCTTCTAAGAAAGCTATATCACAACTTTGATTTTTCACTAAGAATAGTATTGCACAAAGTGTATGAAAAAAAATTGATTTGTGAGCCCAGAATATTTTCATGTAGTTCTTTCTTCTTTTGAAATTGATTAGTTGTTGTCTTGCAATTAATGTTCTTCTATATTTAGTAAGAACAAAATGAATGTTGCTGCCTTCAATAGTGGAGAGCATTAAATGCTTTCGTGTTTCCTTGCACTATCCCATTTTCCAATGAACTAGCGTAGACAATTGAGTGCATGTAGCCGTCTTTGCATTAAATGAGCAAACGACACTTGTAAGAGCATGTTTCCTGAAGCTTGACAAGACTTATTAGCTTTTACATTCTTTCAGAACTAGATTCACGTCTTGAATCAGAACATGCTTGCATATCTTCTAAACAACGCTTGCTTTGCTTAAGTACTTCTGATCAGCGCTTGCTTTCAAAGAACTTATGAAACATAGCTTACACAGAAACTTGCTAAGTGTTAGAAGATGTATTTAAATAATTATCTTACCAGAGTCAGCATCAGCACTTGCGCTAAAACAAATAGTTCTTTCATCAAAGAACTTCTTCATTTATTTTCAGCTCAGCACATCAAAATGCTTCTGTCAGAACATTATCTGAAACAATTAAATACGTTCATCAAAGCATCAATTATATAAAATATAATTTATTGTTATCATCAAAACTCTAAGATATGATCAGAACCAATCTTGTTCTAACACCTTTTGCCAGTCAGAATTAATTCGGTGAAGCCGAAAGATGAGCTACCAATTAGCAAGTTGAAATATGGTCCCATTAGTGTTCCCATGAACATGTCCACTAGCTCCCTATCAATCAGTGGTGGTTGAACTCTACCAGCAAGATCCCTCTATTTTTGAACGTACTCTTTAAACCTTTCATTAGTACCCATTGTCATTCCTTGAAGTTGAACTCTTTTCGGTGCTAAATCAGCGTTGTACTGATATTGATGATAAAAAGCAGTGGCCAGATCTTTCCATGTGTGAATGCGGGAACCATCCAATTGGTAAAACCATTCTAACTGAGACCCAGGCAGACTCTCTTGGAAGTAATGGACCCATAGCTTCTTATCAATAGTATGTGGTTGTATCTTGTGGACGTAGGACCTCAGATGAAGTTTTGGGCATGAAAATCCATCATACTTGGCAAAGACTGGTATTTTGAACTTATGGGGAATGATGACCCCATGTACTAAGCCAAAATCACCAGAATCCGAACCAGGTACGGCTTGAATTTCAACAGCTTTTAGTCTATCCTCTAATTTCTTGTATTTATCCTTGACCGCTGGATATTATTCATCAAAGTAGTCTTCGTCCTCAGAAGCTTGATCATTTGTACCCCTAGCACGGGTGCTACTTGCCTCTTCTATCTGATTATCATCTTCCTCGGATGACTCTTCAACTATCTGCACCTGATGGACTAGACCTTTAAACCTTTTCCCATGTTGATGAGGGCCTTTTTCTTAGTCTTCTTCTTGGTCGCCATTAGTGTCATCAGCTCTTATCGTCCCTTGGCCAGGGTCAGCAAGGTCTCTTGGAACTGGGAATTTTGTGCTTGCAAATCTTTCACGATCTGTTTGATATCCATCTTACTGAAATAAACAGTAGAAAGATGAGGAAACCTATTATGGAAAACTTGCTTACGTTATGATGCATGAAATGCGTATGCAAATGATTTCAAGGACTTAGAAGATTTAAATTTGTTTAGAGAAAGAAGGAACGAACGTTAATTGCATTAATAAGTTCAGATTGATTACAGCATGCCTCTTGGGCTTACAATGGCAAAAACAAAAATACAAAATAAACTCCTAACACAAGAAAGAGAATCAAGCTTCCCATAAGCGCATACTCTTTGGTGCAATGTAGGCGTTCAAAATCCGCTCTTCGTGAAGTTGTCTTGTAAACTCCAAAATCTTCTTCTCGCTTGTGTAGAATTGAGTTTCGAAGGTGTCTCGCTCCCCTTTGAGTTGAATGCAAGATATTTGCAACTCCTTGAGAGTAGTCGACATATCAGGATGGAGAATAGTGTAAGGAACATCCCCCTCGACAATAGGTTCCATGATGACAGGTAAGATGGTGAGGTAAGGCATCACGAGACTTTGAGCACGAGTTCGTACCCGCTTAAGGTAAAGCTCAAGGGGGATGGAATTTTTATGTACCAATGTCTTACTATTTACTTTGTTTACCGTTCTCCAAGCTCGTATGAACCTTTGACGATAGCCTTGGTCTTCACCTCGTAGTCGAATACCAAACCTTGAATGAGCGTATTATGGGGACCATCTCTTCATGCATACCCAAACTGCCGTAATGCAAGAGATGGATTATAGGTGATACCTCCCCTAATGCCTAAGAGTGGGACATTATGGAATTCCCCATAACTGTCAATGATGGTAATATCCTCCAAAGATCGTGAACACCAATGGATATCTGAGTGCGAGAGTAACTGCATCCTTTGAGACTATTTGAAGCCTTGCTCATTCTTTAGTGTTGATCGAGGCAGGTGCGAAATAAACCACCTAGACAGTAATGGAATGAAACAAAAAAGAGTACCCCTTTTCTTCATTGTGCGAGAGTGGAAACAATGTAGAATGTCTCCAAGCAAAGTAGGTACAGGATTACGAGAGAGAAAAACCTTGATGGCATTCTCATCTATTAGTTGGTCCGGATTGGGAAATAGAACCAAACCATAGATTAGAAGGGTCAAGACATCCTCAAAAGCTTGAAAATCCATATCTTCCCAGAACAAACGAGCCTTCTCCAACAGAAATTTGGCTAAGAAACCATTAACTCTACTTCTTGTCTCCCAATTTACCACAATGTCAAATATCTTCAAATGCAAGGCTTTGGCAATAACTTCAGGATTTAGAGTCTCTTCTAAATCGGTGAATGGTATTTGATCAAGCACAGGCACTCCTAACAATTGAGAGAATTCTTCTAATGTAGGCACCAATTGGTAGTCGGGAAAGGTGAAGCAAGGGTGCATAGGATCAAACAATTGGAAAAGCACACACATCATTTCTTATTGGAAGTTTGAGGTAGCCAAGTTGAGAAGTCAACCATATTTCTTAGTGAAGGGAGAATCTCCAAGAACTCTTGATGCTAACTCTTGAAGTTGAGGATGCATTTTCACGAAGTTGATTCGGATGGTATTCCTACAAGTGAAAGTCATGACCTATAAAACAGAACAAATATAAATTCCTAAATCCTTGAAATGGTTAGTGATAATGCTTATGATGTTATAATGTTTATGATGACATGAATAATAATCATAAACAAAGAACACAAAGACCTTAGGTTTCGGCTTGCATGGGTTTCATAGGTAAGTACCCTCTTGAAGTTTAGTTGGTTCAACCTGTCCTACAAAGTAATCAGGTTCTATGGAATCTCAATATCATTGATCTTTCTTCATTGGCCATTGTTTTAGCACAATCAATCTTTTCTTGCATCCAAAATATCCCAAAACTCCAATCTCAATGAGCGTAGTATCGAGTATCAACCAATCTTCAACTTTTCACCAAAGTCGGCTATCTCACTACTTCCTAATGGCCAAGTTATTCAATTAAAGGTTCTATGGTCAGTTAGTGCTTCATGACACTGCTCAGCGGCCCCGTATTCTCCTTGATTCAACACAAGGATACTGGTACCAACAAATATGCCACACAAACGTAGCCATTGCTTCAACCATATCGGTTTATACCGTATAGTTTCCACAATCTATTGCTACTTGCCTAATGATGTTCCCAGATCCGAGTAGAGGATCAATACAAACCCAAGCAAGGACCCACAAATGTAAAGCAAACAAATCAAATAATGAAATAAATGAAATACGATCTAGCTCTAAGGTAACCCCACTTTTAAGTAGATCCCCAACAAAGTCTCCAATTCTGTAATACGGTAGGAGAATTGACTTTGGTGTTTTGCGTTTTATCGCAATTGTTGCGGATAGCAAGAGTCACCACCGACTTTTCTTTTATCCAATAAGGAAATGGTGAAAATAATAGGAAAGACATTTGAGATATTTTCTTGAGTTCGGGGGGTAGGTTATAAAAATGGAAGGTGTTAGCACCCTTTTCATCCATAGTTATCTATGGGATCTTAGTTGCTTGCTATATCACTTGAAAATTGCTTTGTTTGAAAATGTGCTTATGGTGGATTTTGAAAGTATTTTTGAAAAGCGCCATTGTTTAGGAAAGCTTTGTAATGATTCTTGTCTCTATAATAATGTATACAAAGTGTTGGACTTTTAAAAATATTTCATGTTTTTTGAAAGTGTTTGGTGTGTTTGAAAAGATGTTTGTTTTGCAGATGGATTTGTGAGCAAGCAGCTAAGAATGTTTCTAACTACTAAAAAGTCTTTTGTTTATTTATCTCTTCCTTTGATATTGTTATCTCACTATTGATTGATAAGTAACCTTATCTTTGGATGTAAAAGGACGGGTGTGGGTCATCGTATAGTCATAAAATACAATTTTGTGAGATACCTTAGCATTTTTCTTAAGGGTCTAATATCATTTTGAAGGCAACATTCGAAGCGTCATCGAGGGACTATGATCTTGTATTTTTGATTGTTTTTGCTAAGATATCTCACATGAATAACATGACCTTTTTCTCAAGGCAACAAAGTGGAGTTAACCCTAGAGGTGCAAGTGTGCAAGTGTTTTGTATTTCATGCTTGATTTATCTTGAATTAGGGTTTTCTAAGTATTGATTTTATCTTTCCATACAAACCCTAATTTACTAGCATTTATATGAAAGAGGTAAATTGTGGAAAGTAAATATCCTACGCTATTACATCATTTGGGGATGGGGGATACACATTTACAAATGGGGATTTGCAAGAAAATTAAACCCTAATTATCTATTACAACCATATTGAATTTGAATAAATGTACAAGAAATGAAATGAATATAATGTACAAGTATAAATGGATAAAGAATGGATTTGTTTGGATTTTTGTTAAGAGAGATAGTTTTGACCTAATTAACTTAAAAGAAAACTAAAATAAGAAAGTTAAAATTAAATTAATAAAAGAATTTAATTTATTAAAGAAAACAAGTTTTTAAGGGGTTTGTTTGTAAAAAAGGGGTTTAATTAGATTAAATTAGTGTAAAAATTAATTAAATGAAAATCTAAATTCTAAGTTAATTTTTAATTAGAAAATAAACTAAGCCTAAGTCTATTTAATTGATTAAAAAAAAGAAAAGAAATTAAATTTGTAGTAAAAATATTTTTGATATTTTTTTGGTCTTGAAAAAATAAAATAAGTATATAGTATAAATAAAACAAATATTTTGTCCTTTTTTATTAATAAAAATAATGATAATAATAATAATACTAAGGAAAATAAGAAAGAAAAATAAAATAAATAAAATAAGCCAGGAAAGAGGTGAAAGTTGAATTTGAGGTGTTTTTGTGTAGAAAACTGTTTTTGTTTGGCCTGGCCCAATAATCATTTAATCAGAAAACTAAGAAAAATAAAAATGGGCTGCATTGTTAAAGTAAACTAGGGGGGTCATAAAAATAAAAATGTCAAGGCCCAGCCAATGGAGTCCCAGGCGCGCTTTCTGCAAACAAACAAAAAAGGTGAGAAAATATGAAAAAATGACAAAAGGTCTCGCTGGGGCTCGAACCCAGGACCTTCTATATGGCAAGGCTTTAGCGCGTGCTATTTGTACCACTGGGGTGGTCTGTTTCATCCATTCGTAATACAAGTTGCAATAAACTTAAAATAAGACAAGTCATATGGCCAGCTTCATCTTCAACCTCGTGCCATAACCAGTCAGGGATTTGAACCTTGTAACTTCTTCATCTCTCAACCATTTGCAAAAATGTAAACATCAAACTTGTTCAAAATTTTATCATGATTCCAAAAATGTAAATAACTAAAACTATAAATCATAGATGAATGAGAATTTTGCTGGCCCTAATCTGAACCCTAACTTTTCCAGAAATTTTAAATTCAAAATTCTCTAAACTCAGGCAATATAAATGAAAACTATGGACATGGTTAGCTTCAGGGCTATGATTTCTAGATTTTATATTTGAAAGTGGAAACTTAACAATGCCTGTATAAAGAGTTTGAAAACCAAAAAACTTACCTTGCAAGTAGGGATTGTGTTTTGAGTTAGAGCAACTTTCAAGGTGTTGTGGTGATCTGTTTAGCTTGCCTAGACCCCCCTGAGTGTGTTGCAATCCTTACTTTTCCTCGTGGATGGTTGAAACTCTCTACTAAAGTCAAGTTGCAAGCTTGAGTTTTGAAAATGGTGAATGGTGCAAATGGAGTTACAATCCAGAAACAAGGGCCTGGATCACTTTGATATGATGTATATTAAGTGTTTGGATGGTTAAAACTCAATACGCACAAGTGGATTTAGAGATGGCTATGTAAAGCTCAAAACTGTCAAATTATGCCAGATTTTGAGTTGCATAGTGCTTGGGAGAGTTTTAGGGTGCTTGAGCTCGTGTCTTATGCTGCAATATACTTGTGTATATGTATGGAAAAGGTTAGATATCAATTGCACTCAAGGTTTCTGAGTTCTAGCCTTTTGGCTCTATAACTTGCTTTTGAAGAAAAGTGAGGAGAAAAGTATCAAAGTGTTGTACAAGAATGGTCTGAGTTGGTGAAGGCCTTAGACATGTTGCTTTTAGCTTTTACTTTGCTTGTGTGCAGAGAAAACAATTGAGATGCTCAAGGAGTTGACAATTGCAAAAACTTTCTTTTCTAAAATGGAAGTGGTACCTTTCTTCCTAAAATGGATTAATCACTTGGACAATGGCTTAAATGCTTGGAAAAAAGCTCTAAAAGTTGTGCAAACATTTAATTATCAAGTGAAACACAATTTTAAGGCCTGCAAAGTGAGATTTGTACAACATGCTTGAAGATTGGACAATTGTTCATCACAAAATCTGCCTTGCAAAACAAGAATGAAACCCTAACTTCATGTCTTTGATTCTTAGCTCAAACATGATCTCAATGAGTCTTTGGACTTTTTAGAAAGTTGTAACATCCTATACAACCTTCATGTTGGACCTTTTTCAATAATCAAATTGGAACCATGTGAAACTTGGCCAAGAAGTTTGGTCAAAAATCTGCCTAACTAGGTCAAAATTTCACTAAGTGTTTTTGTTTCATGTACATGTCTTCATGAATTTATAACTCAAAATCTAAGCATTTCTAGAAAATTTATGTCCTACAATATTTTATATCTCATTGAGATATACAACTTTCATGTTGGAAGTTTTTCTTGAATCATTTAGCATCACGGTGAAAATTTGGCACAAAGTTATGAAAAAAAGTAAAACTTCCAACAGAAAAATTTCCAAGTCTTAGAAATTTTGACTTTTCAAAGTGAATTTTGACTTTTGATTACTTGATGAACAATCTTGATATTTTGACATGTCTTGATGAAATATTATTTTTTAAACTTGATTTTGATCAAAAAGTCAAAGTTTGACTTTTCAGTGTACAGTTGACTTTTTCATAAGTTGACCAAATTTCAATTATCAATCAATTAATCTTAAGAAGTGTTTTGAACTATGAAATTAGGTCAATATTATGAATTTGAATCCTTGATATCATGTCTCAAGCCAATAAGTCATGTATTAGGTCAGAAGTCAAAAATTAAGCCATCTCAATCAAAACCCTAATTTTAACCATTTTGCCCCTTTGGTGACACTCTGGCTTGTACTAATGTTCCTTGGGTCAGTCATGGATAACATTAGGCTTCCATATAGTGTCATTAACACTAACTAACTTTTAGAACCTTAATCGACCCATCTTGGCCATTAGAAGGTAGTGAGATAGCCGACATTGGTGCAGACCAAATTAGTTGATACTCGAAACAACACTCATTGAGATTCAACTTTTGGGATATTTCATTGGCAAGTCAGTTTCTCTATTGAAATAAAACCTGCAAGAAAGATCCGTGATATGAGACTTCTAGAACCCGGTTACTATTTTTAGGAAAGGTTGAGCCAACTAAACTTCAATAGAAAAGGGTACTTACCTACGGACCTCATACAAGCCTTTAAACCTAAGGCTCTTGTGTGCTTTGTTTGTGTTTGCTATCTGTTCAAACATGACATCATGACATCATCACATCATATCATCACATCATATCATCACATTTACTAACCATTTCAAGGATCTCAGGGACGTGTGATCAGGTTTATCATGAACCAGACTTCTAGCAAGGGGCAAGAGGATTTATTTTCCTCTAGCCAGATGCTGTCAAAATCAAAGTACGTCCTTGTAAGTCAAAATCTAGGACCCACTTGACATGGTGATATTGATCCTTGTAGATGGACATTCAAAGATGAAGACCCGAAGATTTTTAGACTAAGTGCATACTCAACTTCTAACATTTCATTTCTCTATTTGTTTATCCCTAAAGATCCTTGAAAACATTACATATGCATCCACATACATACATATCATTACATAACATGTATTTCCCAAGAAAGGTTTTCTCATCTTCTTGATGTTTATTTCAGTAAAAAGATGGCTCTCGAACAAATTGTCAAAGAACTTCAAGCTCAAAACGCTCAATTCCAAGAGACGCTCCTGAACTTAACCAAGGGGCCAAAAAAACTAATGGCGCTCATCACCGAGAAGAAAAAAACTAGGAAACCAGTCGCCATCCTCAATATGGGAAGAAGATCCAAGGGTCCTCCCAAAAAGCTCAAAACCATGATGTTTCCTCTGACGAAGACGACAATCGGGGTGAAGATGTTAAGGGTGTAACGGTTAAGAGAGGAAGTAACATTCGTTTTGGCCAATACAAGATTGAAAATATGATTGACACCAAGGAGATTGAATTCGATCCTCCTGAGACTCCCAACGTGATCACCGCTCCCATGCTGAATCATAATTAGGGTCATATTATAGTTGTGAAAGATGTCGATAGCAGCAACAACCTGAATAACTGGATTTCCCCTACTACCAACGACGAAAGCTTCTTCATTCGAATTTTTATTTGTAATTTCTTTGTTTGTTCAAAGAATTACTTTCATGTCAAACTTTGGTTTTCCCATTAATGCATTGCACATGTTTGTCTTGAATTAATTTGTTTTCACTATATTTAAACTACTTTCTTACTTTGTTTTGTGATATTCAACTCTCGATTAAAAGTTATAAGCCTTTAGAGGGAGGATGACGAAAACTGTAACACCACAATTCTACCTGGAGGATAATAATAAAATAAGAGTTCAACATAGATGGGATGCTTTATTTACAACTTGAAATCATCATTTCATTTAATCGCATATAAAACAATTACATAACTCTTAACTCGAATGAACCGATAACAACCTGATTTATTCTTTAAAATGAAACAACTTTTTATTGATAAGCAGCAAAATCTACATACTCAACTTCAATTCACTTAACATATTTTATTCAACTAAAACAAATTCAAGACAACAATTATTTTATGTCATCAACTTAAAAATTCATCAACTGAAATAAATAACAACAACTAAACATCAAGCGTTCATCCCCCCGAGTGCTACGTATCAGAGCGATGTCACTGACTCAAACTAACGAAAGTAACAACTATCCTTCTTGATTACCTGCACGTTACCAACAGAGGACAACATTCAAACAGAAGGGTGAGATATCAGACAATATAATAAGTCGTATGATAAATAATATATTAGATCAGATCATATAAAATCACCACTTCACAACTTACAAACAACTTTAATCACAACAAGACATCGACACGACATAACTACTAATTCACAACTTTTAGATAATACTTGTCACAACAAGTCAACAACATAAAAGCAGCAACAAATTTATCATCACCACAACTCAAGATGCAACATGAACTGCGACTCAATTACAATGCACATGCATGTGGTACCATTGGAGTAGAACTCCTAACTTAAAAATCTGCCAATAAACAGAGACATCAACAAGGCATAAGCCTTCTTCGCAATTTGCCAATTCAGGCCATCATAGAGTATGCAAATGTATATGACTCAATGAATGCACTAGCACATACTCACAACAATCATCATCCATTGCAAGGCATAAGCCTGCATCACCATTATTACAAGTAAATAGAGGTAATTCATCATCATTTAAAATTCCCTGTAACTTCTCATTATCAACAAGAATTCACAGCGAAAATCACAACAACACAACAACTCCACATAAATCAACATTTGCCATAAGCCTACCATATCAATCAATGATTCAACATCAACTCAACATAATTCAACTTTGGCAATAGGCCTACACCTTGATATTTCAACAACAAAAATTAACACAATGTTGACATAAGCCTACAACTTAGTACGTCACAACAATAATAGTAATTTGACAACAACATCAAAAAGAAAACAACATTGGCCATAAGCCTAACAATTCAATACCACCTGCAATTCATATTTTTCAGCAAAGTATACAATACACCGCATCAACCAAAATATACTACAAATGCTCCACGAATTTGTTCGGACAATTCGAATATTTATGGTTATTTAATCTTTCGATAAATTACCATTTTCTACTTTGTACTACTCTTATTAAGTCTATACAGTTACTGCTTGTATAGGTACTACATGTTACTAATATCTCACTACCAAACTAGTTCCATTACTCTCTATTATTAAATATACTACTTGTTACCAACATACACTACATGTTATCCACTTAATAAACTACTATTAGTTACTACATTGATCTTCTACAAATTTATTCTACTAATCACTTCTATTGGTAATTCTCTGCTAAATTATTGCATCTGTTATTAATATACTACTCTGCTAAATTAATTGAACCATCCTCTTCTACTTAGCATCTTTGTGCAAATTTAATTTCTAGAACACCATTGTTATTAACTCTGCTGCTATTGCTACTCTAGATGCCAACTAAGTGTTAATCTAACAATTACCTCTGCTAGGTACCAACAAATGTGCTACTTGGTTTAAATTAATCTAATGGTATACTACTATAATTAATTAAGCTAATTCTGCAACTTATTAAATCCATCTCTTCTAAATATTGATTTCCACAAATTAATCCTACTGATAACTCTGCTATATACTACTAGCAAAAATGTCTCTACTAATTCATACTAATACTGCTACATGAAGGCTCCACTACAACAGCAAGAAATAAAAAAACAGAATAAAATTGAGACAACATGTGCCCCTTGGAACCACTGTCCTGCCAATTGGCATGCTCCCCTTTTCAACATTTTCCGGTCGGCACTCATGTCATGCCCCTCGGCATGTATGTTTTTTAGCCTCCCAGTCTGTTACTGATTACTAACGTATAATTTTCAGTTTCAGGTCAACCACATAGAACCACACAGCAACGTAATAACTATATCAACATATAATAATTTCCAATAACAAATTCATCGATTGATTCACTGCAAATTCCTTAGAAAATCTGACAGGGGTAACACCAACCCATAACAACAACAATTACACATACAACAACATTCTCACAATGATAATTTTATACAGACCAAACCCTGCATAATATTTATCATATACCCTTTTATAGAGTCAAAACCCCACCCTTACCTTGGATTGGAGATCGCTCTATTCTACCGGTTAAAGTCTCTCTCCCTAGCTTCCAACCTTTGCCTCTTCTCTGTAACTTTGCAGCTTCTCACGTACCAAATTCTCCAAGACTTGTTCAATTAACCTAATTCCTTATAATTACTTAACCTTATAATTATTACTATTCTTATTGGGCCTAACTTTCACATCCCCCACCTATTACTCCATACAACCAAATGATGAGCCCAACTAATAAACCTTATAATATTCTAATACCTATATTAATATTAATCAACCAATCAATTAAATATCAACCAAATAACAACTTAGCAACTTAAATCAACATTTCTTAATATTTTGCAACTTCAACAATTTCAACAATATTTTCAACCATTAATCTGTAATTAATTTAATTAAATTATTAATTAAATTAACGGGCGTTAAAAAACGATACCATAATCTCTATAGTATGTTTTTGAATAAATCCCTAGTCAACCCCTTTGAGCCTAAGAAGTAGGATTTTTCTTTTTCACACAAATTAAAACCTTTAATCATAACCTGGGGCAGGGTAGTTTCTTAGTTAATTCAAATGCGCATTTAGTCACAAGCTTTTACTTTGTACACAGCAAATAGTATCGAAGACGTCCTACCAAATCAAAATACGGTGATGGTTCTGCATTTTTGTACCCCAAAATTTTCCCTCCCATTTTATTCAATACATGCTCATTGAGTTCTTCAATTGCTTAAGGATGACCAAGAATTGACCAAACAAATTCTCCTCCTAAGTAATGAACCTTTAACTAGGGTTTCACTTTTCACCAAGATGTGTGAACTCCAAAAGTATAAATTTTTTCCATGGTCCTAATATGTCTTGAAGATTGTCCATGCCAAGTTTCATGACTTCCACTATAAGTTTGCTCAGTCAATTGGTAAAATGTTTGAAAATTAACTATACTAGGTCAAAAGTCAACTGTGGCCAATAAACAATCAAACTTCAAGATTTTTGGTCAACATAAAATTTTTGATTTTATATCCATCATTTTCTCAAGGTTTTATCATGATCCCTTAAGGAGTGCTCTTAATTTATCAAAAGTCAAGAATTGCTAAATTAGGGGTTCTGTAGGAGAAGTCAATTGAACTTTGATCAGGCATAACTTTCACATACACCATCCATTTTTCCCCAACCAAGGCTCATTTTTAATAGAATCCAATTACCTATAACTTATCTTTTATCCTCAAGTCCAATAAATGCACCATTTGAAATATACAAGCTCATACATTACAGGTCATTTTCAGAAAGTCAACAAAAGACACTTTTTGCCAAGACCTTTTACATCAAGATAAATTCTTCAAATGAAAAAGTGGTCAAAAGAGGGATTGAAGTAGACATCTTAGGATCTAAAAAAAGTCCAAGATCATCATCATGAGATAAAAATTGAGCAAGTTATGGCTTTCCCAAGTTTGGAAAATTTGGGAAATTTCAAGAATTGTGTATTGAGCAAACTTGAACTTTTAGGTCAATGGCCTAACTTCTTGGACTTCAAGCATCTTCCTAACCTTATAGGGGACCTCTAATCTCATTTTTACATTGCCTTATAATTTTTATTTGTTTTGTCCATATTTATTTTTGATTTATTTCAAATAAATATAAAATAAATTATACAAAATAAATAGAAATGGGCCTTGACCTTTGGGCTAATGTTTTGGTATGCCTAGAAGCCCAAGATTTAGTGCATAACTCAATTAAGCATGTCCAGGTTCATAGAACATGTAAAATGGGCAAGAATGGACAATTATGACAATTTTCCAAAATGTTTGATTTTGCTTTCATGGGCTATGATTAAGGCTGATTCTTTCCTTATAACCTTGCTCCATCCATATCCTCTATATAAGGGTCATTTTTGCAAGTATTAAAGAGGATGAGATTGCCTCAAAGAGCCATATGAAATTTGCAAAAAAAACCCATCAAAGTTGTCAAATTCAAACGCATAGTTCCAGCCTCCTTCAGTCCATTCCAGGTCCTCCATCAACATCCTGAGATTCCCAGGAGCGCATACCAACCTTCATCCACGCCATTCCACACCTAGAAGTGCTCAACTGAACCGCATCCATTGGGTAAAATTTCACATCTTTGATCTCTTAGTGTATGCATTTTAAAAAAATTTGAAGCATATGATAAGTGTATATTGATGCACATTCTCTTATGTTTGTACTTAGGCATTTCCATAGTTTATTTTGTTTATTTTTCGATTTTATGATGTTTTTATAATTTAGTTTATTTTTATCTTTAATTGATTTTCGTATTTATTTTCAGTATTAGCAGCTTTCAATGAAAAAATCACAACTGGAGCTTCGGGAATCAGATCGACATGTTCTAATAATCGTTGAAAAGTTGAGAAAAAGATCTACAACTTTTATTTTGGAGTCGGAAGCTGATTTGGATTGCATAATTCCCAGTAATTCGTTGAAGTTCAGACGTTGGAAAAAAAATTTGTTTCGGGTTATTTTATGGGTCTGGTTTATGTTTTCGGCCCAGTTTAAGTTAGTAGTGAAAAATCCTATTTTGTTTATAAGGTTTTCAGTCGTGCTACAATAAAAAACTTATTTTTTTCCACGATAGAATTTTTGCTTTGTATGAATCTTATGGAGAGATAAATTTCCTCTGAGTTGATCTGCTATATTTATGTTCTGATACTTGAGGTTAATATAATTTGCAATTTTATTCCTATTCCTTTTAACTCTATTATATGTTCATCGTTTGCTTAATCCGATTGTCATAGAATAGTTTTGTTTTGTTCGATTGATTTATGTTCCCTAATTTTCATTGTGTGTTATTGTTTGCTTAATTCATTAATTCGCTTATTTTTAACCGTTTGCTTAATTCGGTAAACAGGAAACATAATTCTTATAATATCATTCTCGCTTGTTGAATGTTATTGTGATCCAACAGGAATAGTACCCACTTAGGGCAGCGATGTTATAATAACTAATGATAGGTAGGAACCGAATTAGCAAATTAGCTTATTTTATAATTACTTAATTTATAATCACTTATTTTTTGTTTTCATAAAAAATCCTAAAACAACAAACTCCCATAAATAGTTACTACTCTTAGTTAATAAAGACAAGAATCATTGCGATAAGACTCGAATCATTGTCGCTAACTACATATTTTATAATAACTGACTTTTGATTCGCCCGCGACAGCGGATCAAATTAGCATCGTTGTCGGGGATTCTTTTTTTTATTAACTGATATTATAGTCATAGGTTTAGTGTTCTTGCTATTTTTTTCTTGTTTTTTGTTTTGTTTTGTTGTGTTTGTTGATTTTCAGGGTTGCAATTTCGGTTGTAGTACAGTTTTTCAGTCTGTCAGGTAAGTTTAGAAGTTACTGTTTCGATTTGCTCCGAATTTTTTCCACAAAGTCAGAAAAAAATCGACGAACAGTACTCGTCTAGAATAAAATTCTAAAGGATTTTGACCCTCAAAATCGAAAATTCATCTTTTTTCTATTTTTAATTAATTTTTTACTGTTTTCAGTGTCGAAAAATTTTAAAAAATTCTCAAAATTCTCATCTCAGTTTATTAGATTAAATTTAGTATTTTTTGTATTTTTGTAAATTTATTTTAATAGTTTTCCTTCTTTCTATTCTTTTGTCTGTTTGGGACATAGTTGGTATTTCTGTGTTTATTGATAATATGGCTGAACAAAGAACTTTGAGGCAGTTGGTTGTCCCTGATATGAACTATAATAGTTTACGTATTTATTATCCTACCGCTGATGTACCTTCTGAATTGAAATCTGATTTAATATATTAGTTGCCAAAGTTTAATGGTCTTGTAGGTGAGGATCCACATAAGCATCTGACGGAATTTCATGTTGTGTGCTCTATATCTTCTGAACCTTCACTAGAGGACATTGTCAAACAATTGGCTTTAAATAATCTCCAGTTTCAACAAAAATTAGATTTTACTCTTCAGACTTTGCAAACACAGATTGAACAACTTGCCTCTTTGATGAATGTCATGCAACAAGCTCAAGGATCTAACCAACAACCCTTGGAAGAGAATTTTGTTTTTCCAATAGAGTTTCTATCTAAAACTATTGATTATACTTGTATTGATTTGTTTTCAGCTAATTTTCCATTATTATCTGATTTTGATGATGTTTACTCTTGTGATGTTTGTACTGATATTAAAATTTGCTCTGTTTGTGCTGAAATTGAGGCTGCTTTGCAAGTTGATATTCTTACTGCATATGAGGTTGCAAATGAAGTTGTTCATGTGGACGAAGCTCTCGACTCTCTGGCTTCCCGAAACAAATCATGCATCGAACAACCACCTTCCCGAGAGCTGAAACTAATTCCTGAAAATCTTAAATATGCTTATTTAGAGATGAATGAAAAACTTTCGGTTATAATTTCTTCTAAACTTTATTTTGATCAAGAAAGTAAATTTTTGCAGGTTCTGAAGAAGCATAAGAAAGGAATTGGGTGGACCTTGGATGATATTTATGATATTAGTCCGTCCATGTGTATGCATAAGATCTCACTTGAAGATGTAGCAAAAGCAGTGAGACAACCCTATAACCTTTTGATCCTTGATGTTGTGAAAGATGATAACATATTCACGTGCCCATTTGACACTTTTACTTTTAGAAGAACATTCTTTGATCCAGGAATAAAAAGTGAAGGTACTCATAAAAATTGTAAAGTCAAAGGACATCGATTTAAAATCAATTGTTAGATAACCCTAATCAAGATAAATAACTTAACTGAATCACTATGCACACGTACACCTCTAAGGTAGCATGCCTCTCTGTTGCCTTCGGAAAAAACAATGGTCGTGTCCCTCGAACATAGGGATACTATTAGAAAAGACCCTCGGTTAAAGTCATCATAAAGATCATAGTCTCGCAACGTCCCTCAAAGTTGCCTACGAGAAATGATCTTGTCCCTCGAAGTTGCCTACAAATATATGATGACATTCCCTTCAAATTGCTAAGGTATCCCTATATGTTGCCTTCAAATAACCATAACGACGACCCTACGCATGTTCCTTCGTATCCAATGAATGGAGCTACCTACAAACTAATGGTATGGATAACACCATCCCTGACAGAGAAGGAAAAGGATAACGAAATACCTTTCAATGGGTAAGATGCCCTTAATTGCTTGCTCACAAACTAAAATAATTTTCATACCTCACACTTTTAAAATAACTACTTTCAAACGCTTTATAAACACTCTTGAGGACTGATACAAGAGTTATTATAAAGCAGTTTTCCTAACATTGGCATTTTCAAAACCTTTTCAAAGCACACATAAATAAAATTAAAGTGAGCTAAGCAATTAAGATCCCATAGATAACTACAGATGAAAAGGGTGTTAACACCTTCCTTTTCATAACCTACCCCCGAAATCAAAATCTTTAAAGGTCTTTCCTATTTTTTTCACTCTTTCCTTATTGGATTAAAGAAAAGTTGGTGGTGACTCTTGCTATCTGCAACGTTTGTGAGAAAATGAAAAAATCAAAAGTCAGTTCTTCCACCGTATTACAGAACTGGCGACTCTGCTGGGGATTACTTAAAAAAAGAGGGGTTACCTTAAGAAATTAGATCACTTTACTTTTGCTTTATTTGCATTGTCTGCTTTATCTTTAAGGGTTGTTTGAGTTTCATTACTTGTAAAGATCCTATAGCCGGATCTGGGGACATTTTAGGTAAGTAGAAATAAATCATAAAGGTTGTACAACATAGACAGATATGGATAATATGATGGCTACGTTAGTGTGACACTCTGGCTTGTACTAATGTTCCTTGAGTCAGTCAAGGATAACATTAGGCTTCCACATAGTGTGATTAACACTAACTAACTTTTAGAACCTTAATTTACCCGTCTTGGCCATTAGAAGGTAGTGAAATAGTCGGCTTTGGTGCAGTCCAAAGTTGGTTGATACTCGAAACTACACTCATTGAGATTTGACTTTAAGGATATTTTGGTGGCAAGTCAGTTGCTCTACTGAAATAAAACCTGCAAGAAAGATCCATGATATGAGACTCCTAGAACTCGGTTACTATTTTTAGGACAGGTTGAACCAACTGAACTTCAATAGAAAAGGGTACTTACCTACAGACCTCATACAAGCCTTTAAACCTAAGGATCTTGTGTGCTTTATTTGTGTTTGCTATATGTTCAATCATGACATCATGACATCATCACATCATATCATCACATTTTACTAACCAATTCAAGGATCTCAGGGACATGTGATACATGTTTATCATGAATCATACTTCTAGCAAGGGGCATGAGGATTTATTTTCCTCTAGCCAGATGCTGTCAAAATCAAAGTATGTCCTTATAAGTCAAAATCTAGGACCCACTTGACATGGTGAGCTTGATTCTTGTATAGGGACATTCAAAGATGAAGACCCGAAGCTTTTCATACAAAGCTGCAAACTCAAATTCTAACATTTCATTTCTCTCTTTGTTTATCCTTAAAGATCCTTGAAAACATTACATATGCATCCACATACATACATATCATAACATAACAGGTATTTCCCAAGATAGGTTTTCTCATCTTCTTGTTGTTTATTTCAGTAAAAATATGAATCTCGAACAAACCGTCAAAGAATTTCAAGCTCAAAACACTCAATTCCAAGAGATGCTCCTGAACTTAGCCAAGGGGCAAAACAAATTGATGGCGCTCATCGCCAAGAAGAAAAAGACTAAGAAACCAGTTGCCATCCTTAATATGGGAAGAAGATCCAAAGGTCCTCCCAAATAAGCTTAAAATTGTGATGTTTCCTCTGACGAAGACGATAATCAGGGTGGAGATGGTAAGAGTGTAAAGTCTGAGAGAGGAAGCAACATTGGTTCTGGCCAATATGCTGATGAAGAGAAAGAAGGCTATTCAATAGAACAATATCCTTCCGCTGATGAAAGGTACAAACAACTGGAAGATCGTCTCGACGCTATGGAGATCCAGAGAGTGCTTGTGTTGGATTTTGAAGAGCTACGATTAGTCTCAGGTGTTGTTATCCACCACAAATTTAAGGTCTCTACTTTTGCAAAGTATGACGGTGTTTCCTGTCTAAAACTTCATTTGAGGTCTTATGTTCGGAAGATCCGACCCCATATTGCTGGCATAAAGTTATGGATACACTTCTTTCAAGAAAGCTTGGCGGGAACACAGTTGGAATGGTTCTATCAAATGAAAGGGACCAATATTCATACCGGGGAAGATTTGGTTGCTGCTTTCTACAAGTAGTACCAGTATAATGCTGATCTCGCACCAACCCGCATGCAATTATAGAGTATGTCCATGGGTTCTGATGAAAACTTAAAAGAGTACACCTAGAAATGGAGAAACCTTGCAGACAGGGTTCAACCCCGTTTAGCTGAAAGGGAATTGGTTGACATGTTCATGAGCATGCTGACAGGTCCTTTCTTTAACCACCTACTTAGAAGTTCTTCAGCCGGTTTCACTGAACTGATATTGACGGGGGAACATGTTGAGAATGGAATCAGAAGTGGTAAAATCCAAGTGGCTACATTTTCCAATACTCAGAAGAAACCATACAATGGGAAGAAAGAGTCCAATTTCTTGTACGGCTAGAAGGGTCGTAATAAGAGTAACCATAACCAATATGTGGGGACACTTTTGATCTCTAATCCTACACCAGTGCGACAATAATAACGGGGAAATTAGCGAAGGAAAGACGAGCCCAAGAGATAGTTTACCAAAATCAACATGCCCCTGTCTCAATCATTGCAACACATGTTGATGATGAATCTGATTACATTGATAGAATCTCATCCAAACCCCAAAACTTATTCTCCTAACTACAATCCTGATGCAAGGGGTGCCTATCATTCTGGCAGTCTTGGGAATGATACTAATGATTGTTGGACGCTGAAATACAAGATTTAAAATATGATTGACCCCAAATAGATTGAATTCAATCCTCCTGAGACTCCCAATGTGATCATCACTCCCATGCCGAATCATAATTAGGATCAGATTAATGTTGTGGAAGATGTCGATGGAAACAACGACCTGAATAACTAGATTTCCCCTACTGCCAACGACATAAGCTTCTTCATTCAAATTTTTATATTTAATTTATTTGTTTGTTTAAAAAATTATTGTCATGTCATACTTTGGTTTTCCCATTAATGCATTGCACATGTTTGTCTTGAATTAATTCGTTTTCACTATATTTAAACTGCTTTCTTACTTCATTTTTTGATATTCAACTCTCGATTAAAAGCTATAAGCCTTTAGAGGGAGGATGGAAAAGACGATACCATAATCTCTATAGTATGATTTTGAAAAGGCCTTGCTGACGATGTACATGCGTTGTTCAAATCCTAAACATTGGAGTTATAAGGAAGATAATCCCTAGTTAACCCCTTTGAGCCTAAGAAGTAGGAGTTTTATTTTTCACACAAATTGAAACCTTTAATCATAACCTGGGTCAGGGTAGTTTCTCAGTTAATTTAAATGCACATTTAGTCGCAAGCTTTCACTTCGTACACAACAAATAGTATCGAAGGCGTCCTTCCAAATCAAAAGACGGTGATGGTTCCCCGTAAAACTTGCAGTCGTTATCTCTCAAAAGAAAAGTTCGCTAAGTCAAAACCTATGAAGGAGACTTAGGAAAAAAGCTGGGGTATCCCGCTTACTGTAATCACAGAAGAAACAATTCAGGAAAAACTTAGGGATAATCAAGTCAAAAGAGGTTGCTACAAATCCTCAACAAAAGAAAAAAATGTTACAAAAAATGACTTCCTTCTCAAATAAACTTCCAGTATCTAAACCATCACCAAAATATAATTTTAGACTCAATTGGAATCTAAACGCACAATTAATTGAGTATAGAGATGAATAAAATCACGGAGAACGGGTTTGGAACAAATAAATTTTGAGCCTTTTTTCTGTTGCTTCTTAAATCGTGAACCAGGCCACATTACAACCCTTAAAAGTCCTAACTGAAGCATAGGTTAGTTTGGAAGCTTACTGTTATAAAAGGTATCCTGACTCCTATAAGGCTTACTATAAAACCTAAGTTGAATTCGTATTCTTACAAAATTCTGTTTTCACTAAAAGGATAACGAAAGACCTTTCAGTGGGTAAGATACCCTTAATTACTTACTCACAAACTAAAAAAAATTTCACACCTCACACTTTCAAAACAACTACTTTCAAACGCTTTATAAACACTCTTGAGGACTGATACAAGGGTTATTATAAAGAACATTTCCTAACATTGGCATTTTCAAAACCTTTTTAAAGCACACACAAAGCAAATTAAAGTGAGCTAAGAAATTAAGAGTCCGTAGATAACTACGGATGAAAAGGGTGCTAACACCTTCTCTTTTCATAAACTACCCCCCAAACTCAAAATCTATAAAGGTATTTCCTATTCTTTTCACCCTTTCCTTATTGGATAAAAGAAAAGTCGTGGCGACTCTTGCTATCCACAACATTTGCGATAAAACGCAAAAATCAAAATTCATTTCTCCCACTGTATTACACCAAGCTTTGGGAATGGGTAGTGGATTTTCAGGATTGATAGGTTCATATCCTGATGACATATCATGAAAAGAAGCAAATTTCTCAGACATAATAAACCTAGATTTGACAAAGTCAACAGTGACACCAACATTTTCTCACCCAGTTGCAAGAGTGATTGAGAAAGGAGTAATGGTGATGGGAATTTCAAAAATATAGGAGATAATAGAAAAGTTATCATAGTCAAGACAAGCATGCTTCCAGAATTCTTTAACAAGATTCACGTAGACAAATTTCTTCAGCATAGTGAAGTATCTTTCCCATTGTTGAAAATATGACACATTTGTGATGCCGCGAGCAATGTTACTTTCAAGAGAAAGAATTTCAATTGTCTTTAAACAATAATTTCAAGAAGATCTTCATTTCCAAGAAAGGTTGGTTGAGGCATGATGGATAGATGAGAGGAAGGATCTTGATAGGAATTGGTTTATGAGAGGACATGATAAGTATGATATATATATATATATATATATATATATATATATATATATATATATATATATATATATATATACTTAATTGGGTGGAAGAGGTTGTACCAAACTATAACAATGACATAGATCACTGCCATAACAAAAGACAAGAATTTCAAAGAAAGGGAATGGAGTGAACCAATCTTTATAAAGATAATGTACCATAAAAGATCCAAATAATAATTTGAGTGAATCATCATTTAGAAGTGGCAGGCAGAAATTGACATAAAAATATTGAACATATTGCTTAAATGATCGACTATCACCACGCACATCATACATAAATTTTTTTGCCCATTCTCAAGAAAACTTAGGTGTTCACATTACCAGAGAATTGATCAAAAGATTTTTCTCTTGGAAATAGAGAATGTTCCAGATCATGAAATTTTTACTAACAAGAAAATTCACAACTTGGAGTTGCACTTAACGTATGGAATGCTTCTTTTAAAAACATCTTATAACTTGTAGAAGTATTTTTATCAGAAGTTATAATAAATTATAGATAAAAGAAAAACATACATTTGAGATTCTGAAATATTCGTTGTGATTCTTTTATTTGTGTGCTCTTCATTCTGATTTTGACTTTAGCTTATTCTTGATAGAGCTTCTGATCAGCTTCGTTTTGCATATGCTTTTCTTCAGAGTGATTTATCAGAGGTTCTGAACTCGTACTTACTGGTTCCTCTTAATTCTTTAAAGGATCTCTATTTTCTGATTGAGGAGTATAAGTTTCTTCTGAACTCTAATCTTAGAATCAATCTTATCTTCAGAGGATCTCTTCATCTTTCTGTTTAGAATCACTTGTCTGACTTCTTGAGGGTAATCCTTAGAGAAGAGATGTTCTGATCTTTTATTATCAGAACATCCTTCTATTTGTCAAGCTTCCTTTGAATAAAAGCTCAATTTTTCAGAAGGTCAATATTTCACGAACTTCTGATAAGCTATGTGCGTGAGAAAATTAACTAACATTTCCAAACGTCTTCTAAATTTGATTCCTTGAACACTTAACATAATCTGTTAAGTATCATCAAACTTTGACAATTTTAACTGAAAATCTTGTTTTTGCAATGTTGAGCTAACTTGTTTGGAGTTAGTCTATCAAGGCTTGTCGACATATTCGTTTCAGAGTGAAAGGCTTTTGTATTTGCATCTTTCAAAGTATTTTCCATTTAAGAATTTGTATATCAAGAATTATATTCCTGATGAAGTAATAAGCTTCCTTTCCTAAGCAGTTTTCAGTTTTCTACAAAGCTTTCCAAAGGAAACAATATTCAGAATTTATGCATTAGATCTTCTACCTGCTTGAATAGTTAGGCTTCAGATATCTTGTCTCAAAGAAATTATTTCTTATAGATTTGAATTCCTCTGTTCAAGATTTCTGACGTTTTTCTACAGACTTCATCAGGAAGTTCCTATGTATTACAATCAGAAGATAATTTTTTCTTTACTTGAAGAAATTCCTAATGAGATTTTTATGAGAAATTCAAGGATGGACTAATCTGTTTCTTGAAAACATCTCATACTCATAAAGAATTAATCTTCAGCAAGCAAGATTTCTTGTTTTCTGGTGATTTGATCTTTGAGCAAATACACAGATCATCTAATCGTAAATTTTTAATAAAATCATTCAATAAATGTTACTTCTTATCTGATGAATCTATCTTGTCAGTTGATTCTTCAAACTTCTTTTATTTCCAGAATTCAGTCTTTGTCTAGAAGAGCTTCATTAGAGGAAGTTGGCTCAATTAAGGATACCAAATCCAGAAGAATTTCTTCAGGAGGTTTGAAACCTTATCTACTTCTGACAAGCACTTCTTTATCTCCCAGAATGAGTTCTTCAAATGGAGAGATTGTGATTTTGTTTTTCGTCTTGACAGATCAGAAGATGGGAGCTTCTGATACTATGGCTTATGGTATGTTCTTGTTGGCTTCTGGATAGGTTATCTCCAAAAGAAAAGATTTTGTTGTTGACATCTTCAGTTTTTGAAGAGTCGTAGACTTTCTCAAGGTAATCCATTTGGTTATAATTCAATACTCAATTATCATCTTCTGATATGAGAGTGTAATTGAAGATGGAGTAACTATCACCTAGAGTATTTCTTCACACAATATTTGGATCTTTATCTGACACTGTTAGGTGTTTGACATCCATCAATAAATGAACCAGGCTCTGATACCAATTGAAAATGTGAAGAAAATGCAAGAAAGGGGGGTTTTAATTGGGTTTTCCATTTCATGCTAAACTTTCGTTTCTTAACAAGGTTGTGTTAAGTGATGCTTTCAAATATGTTGTAGAAGCATAAACAATTAGGCACAAGCAGAAGTAAAGAACATGTGATATATCATGGTTCACTTGGGAAACCCTCAATCTAGTCCAGTCCACCCTACCAAGGTGATTTCGCCTTAAACTCAAGGACTTAATCCACTATAACCAAAATGATTACAATCTGCATGGGCAACAGTCAGTGACTAACATCAAATGACACGTCTATGGATCCAAACTAGATATAACGTTCATTGACCCCATAAAATTTGATTCTTCAGAATCTCATATCAGGATTTCCCATAATAACCGCATCCATTATCTTCTTGAGATTAGACCTTCACTCAGTCTCTCAAGGAACCATGCAATGATATATCCAATGATCTAACCGGATATAACAATCATTGACTCGATAGAATCTGATCCTGCATAATCTCCTATCTGTTTTTACAAGGTTTATTTTCAAAATAATGCTTCTAAACAAGCAAGTGTAAACTCTATTAAGTACATTATAAGATCCTAATACACACTAAAAATATTACATTATATTGCAACTTTAATGTGTGGTCTTCTTTTCTTCATGTAGCTTCTTAATGGACAACAACCCAAAGCACTTGAATCACTGAAGTCTTCTTCTTCATAAGCTTCTGAAAGCATTGTTGATCTTGATGTAGCAAAGAGAAGAACTTCTTCATCTTGATTCACCTTAGAACATTTTGGACAGCATCCCTTGTTCTATTTACTTCAATGATCATTTTAGAGCACAACATTCATGTTGTGGATTTGTAACTGGAGCTTCCATGATCATCTTCATTATCTTCCGCGACTTAGAAAGCTTCTTGAAGTATATGAAATTAAGCACATTGTGAATCAATGATTTCATTGTTTTCCTTGAAATCATAAATAACATGATTGAAGAATCATTTTGATAACAATTTTTGTTGTTGTTGTTATTGTTGTTGTTGTAGTGGTTGATAGCTTTGGTTGTGTTTCAATAATGACAAGTTTCATTTGAACATTTGAATACCAAAAACCTTTTAAGCATATGATACTTTTCTTATATATCCAAGAAAAATAGAATCGTTGGCTATTGAAAAAGAGTCGTTACACAATGATGAAGATAGTAATGCCACGTCTTTTTCTTTTCCACAATTCAAGCTGGTGGAGAGGTAGTGGGATAAGGATTTTTTGTACTATGTACTTGTCATTGCTAACAGTAACATTTGTCTTCTGAACTTCAGAGGCTTATGATGGTAGATGATTTAAGCATGAGTAGAATCGTGATATTTTAATCTCCAGATAATCAAGTCTTCACACTAGTGCAGGAAATACATTTTACATCGGGCAAAAAGTACTTTTTACATCGGTTCTTGGTCCGATGTAAATTCAAGCGATGTAGTAAATCAAAGACATTTTACATCGGGCTACATCCCGATGTAAAAACTCAACCTATTATATCGGTTCGTTTTTAGAACTGATATAAAAATTAAAAAAAAATAAAGACAAGCTTTTACATCGGTTTTCTTAATATACCCGATGTAAAATACTTGTTTAATATGTCATATTTAACTAAATCAGGTGCATTCTCGAAATTTATTTATTTGTACCTAATTTTTCATATTTTTCCAACATCACAACCACATTTAACTAAATTAGGTGCATTCTCGGAATTTATTCATTTGCACCTAATTTTTCATATTTTTCCAACATCACAACCACATTTAACTAAATCAGGTGCATTCTCGGAATTTATTCATTTGCACCTAATTTTTCATATTTTTCCAACATCACAACCACATTTAGATCACCAAATATTTTTCATTGCACCAATATCTAGGATGCACATATAAAAGTATTAATCTAGGATAAGGAAGTGTACAAAATTATAAGGAAGTTTACAAAAGATGGATTACTACAACAATAAAACCAATGAAATTATACAAAAATATCCACACTTGAAATACCAACATGCAATCCACAAGAAGATGAGTTGTAGCTTCAGTAGACAACACCAAAATCGCATCTGCTAACAATAAATATTAACACCAATTAACATCAGCAGACAACACCAAAATCAAAACACTCAAATCAAATATGTATAGACAATTCTAAATAACTCACCAGTTCAAGCTCAATTTTTATATAACTCAAAGAAACATTTTACCCAACGGAGTCGCAAATCATATAAATCATCTTGTGTTAATTATGTTGGGTCATCAAATACCTACAATGCATAAATAACAATATAGACTTATTATTTAAAAATTCACATTAAGTTGCAAAACGCAAAGTAACTATAAAAGTAATGTTTTTTTATTACCTGTAACCAAGAATCAGTTATATTGGCAGAGACAATATCCAACATATTTTTCATCACATAGTATCCACAACCATTAGAGTTATGTTGTCTTCTTGTCTAGACAAACGAATGACATAACTAGTGAATACTTGACATAAAATTAAATATAGATTTGTAATATACTACACACTTACATTAGGATGAAGCTATGTAGCTTTTTTTCTATTTCCATTTGTCATTTGATGAACACCAAAAGCACTAATTCAGAAAAAAAGTCCATATAAAGCCACATAAAATAGGAAATTACTTTTGTAACAATTTATGTATACGTGATATATAATATATTATAACAAAAGTCACACAAGACAAACTTCCCTTATAATAATTTTCTTCGTGATTTGATCAATTTCCCAATGAAACGAACAAAAGATGACAACAATATTGTCTCTTGGACAAATGACTATTAATTGCCAATGAAATCTGTACGTGTGTGGAAACACAAAAGTCACATAAAATATCTATGTTATCAAAATTAAAAAATAGAAAACTCAATTTCAAAAAAACTTACTTATGAACTAATGGTAGTAAGTGACACACTTTGTTTTCGTCACGTAACTTGTCTAGTATGTATTTTTTTAAATCTGATTCAGATTTCAGCATATTATCAACATATATACACCTAGCGGGGTCCGTAAATCCATATACTTCTGATGTGGAATTATCAATACACATACGATGAATATACCTGAATAATTTTAATATTGACATTAGAATTAAAGTGATGAGAGATATAACACATTAATAGATATTGACAATAATAAAAAAAGAAAATGTACTTACGTGCACCAAACTTGCAGAACAGGCACATCAAGCCAATGAAAGTCCACCAACAATTCACTGATACACTTATCTTACATATAGAAGTTAGTGACACTCACACAATGACTTAATTCTATTTGCAAATGTGTGTCAGCCATTTTCAGAACTATAAGTAACAATCTCTGAACATCGTCAACTTCGAAGTCCTTTGTGCTTTCTTTTGCAATTGAAAAACTTCATTTTCCGCTTCCATCAACAACTTCTATTTTTTCAATGCATATAGTATTATCTCCATTTTGTGATAAACCAATAGACCTAAGTGTCTCCATTAAATATTGTTGCATTACCTTACGCTCTTCACACAACTTTTGCTCAAAATCAGCTCTAATTTTTGCTTCCAATTTAGATGAAATTTGTGCAAATTGTTTATTTACATCTACATGTTGTCCTTGACGTGAATACGACCTTCCAAAGTAAGTGCTTTATTTATGGTGTTTTCAAACACCACGAACACGATCGCCATGCTCAAATGTCCCAAATGGCTTCTGTTAAGATATTGTTACGTCCTTCCTGAACAAAGGTGCCTTTTCAGCCTCTTCAACTAGAATATCCTACATAAGGAAATAACCACAACTAATTTCATTAATTTTTATCAATCACAAATAGGATGATACATGAGGTATTTTTGAAATTCTACTTATAATTTTCTCAGCAACAGCTTGTGTAGACTTTGATGTGTATTCTCCCTATTTCTTTTGTCGTGCTCTCTTCCATAACTCATGGTGTTATGGTGGACATGCACTACCAGTATCATCTAATGTGGAATTAGTGTTTGATGACTTCCTTTCATTCATAATTCTCTCCTCAAGCAATCGATACCCTCTACGAGATAATACGTGTGGGTATATATTTTTAGCCACATTTCCATACCCTTACGACTTTTTTCCTATTATAACATCAAAAAGTTATTAATCACTAATAATAATAATGTTATGTACGAAAATAATATAACTTCTACTAACCTTAAATTCAGGGGTATCTCGAGTCTTGAGAAACTCTTTCCATGTTTCATCTTTAATATAAATATACTTGATATGTGCAGGAGGGAGATATTTCTTGGGCTTTTTAATATATTAATCTGTGAGTTGTGTCTTAAAACCTCTCCATCGCTCTCCTGCATATTTAATCCATGCTTTCTTCAACGGATCCTTCTTTGGATCTTTACATTCTAGAATAGTTAAATGAGCCTACACATATAATATACGACATATGTTGTTAGTTAGTATATGATTATAAAATATAATAAAGTGTTAAATGCAAAATACCTTAACATCAACCCAAATAGCCTCTTTTATGGCGTCATCTACGTCTTTCCACTCATTTTTCAAAATAATACAATTCTGCCGAGTAAGAGATGTTATATAACTCTTAAAATTTGTAGCATTTTTACCAACATCAGTACATTCATGGGTTCTTGGATCAAACTCAACCTTTATCTTTTCACCCGTTTGATGACCTTTGTCAATTTTTGCCATCAAAGTGGGACCTCTAACTCTTCTTTTCTTAGGGTTACTAGATGAAGAAGGATTGTCAGTTGAATCACCCATATATCTGTTTACACAAAATAAAAACAATTAGAAATCAAATTAAGCACAAAATAAAAACATTTAGACATCAAAGTGAGCATAAAAATAACAACATTTAGACATCAAATTAAGATCAAAATAAAAACAATTAGGAATCAAAGTAATGTCGAAATAACTTATAAAAAACCATACTAGTCCTCCCATATCCCTTCTTCATGATCTATGCGAACAATATGCATATCATCCTCTTCATTTTCTTCAATGAAGGTAGGCACATTTGTTGAAAAAGGAGGAGTTTCGAAAATATCAAGATTCGCATCTTGATTTTAGTCAATATCACGCACCTTTCCCTGTAAAACCACTGACCCCCTTTTATTAGAAGGATCTGTGACATAAAACACTTGTTTTGCTTGATATGCCATGATGAAAGGTTCGTTCGCATAAGCTAACATGCTAAGATCAACTAGTGTAACTCCAAGTTCATCGATTCTCACACCACTGTTGATATCAATCCATTTGCATTTAAATACAGGAACTTTAAACACAACATAATTAACTTCCCAAATATCTCCAATCACCCCAAAGTAACGTGTAGATGGCATAACGGGGTTTTCATCTTTAGAACTAGAGAAGTGCATGGACTCATCCAGAATCATAACCTCACTATTTTGCGTGGTACTACGGTCATCCTTTGACTTTGTATAAAAGGAATTTTTATTAATATCATATCCACTCCAAGTTATTATGTTATATTTATGCTCATAGGACAACCACTTAATTGTATCAGAAGTATTATCATCATTAACATTTTTTTCTTTAAACCACTCCAAGAAACTCTTATTATGCTCTTTTAACAACCCTCTTTCATTCATCTTGGGATACTTTTCTTTATGATTCTTTTGTGAGCAGATAAGTAAGGTTGAACTTCATCTGTGTTATTCAATATATACAAATGCGCTTGAAAAACCACATCAATACTTAGGCTCTTGACCTTTAAACTTTGTGTACCCACACCCTCACATCTTCCATCATGACGAGACTTGGGAACCCCTACAACATCCACTCCTGACAAATAGTTAGAACAAAACTCAATTGCTTCTTCTGCAATGTACCTCTCAATAATTAATGCTTTCGGACGGTGTGGATTTTTTGTGTACCGTTTTAGGATCTTCATGTATCGCTCTATTGGATACATCCACCGTAAAAAAATTGGACCATATAATCTAATCTCCCTAACTAGATGAATAATCAAGTGAACCATAATGTCAAAAAATTAAGGAGGGAAATACATCTCTAATTGACACAAGATAACTGCAGCCTCATTTTCCAAATCATCTAACTTTAATGGATCAATGGCTTTACAACATATTGTATTGAAAAATAATCACAACCTAGTCATAGTCTTCCTAACATTGTTAGGAAAAATCCCACGAATAGCCACTGGTAGTAGTTGTTGCATTAATACATGATATTCGTGAGATTTTAAGCCAACTAATTTGAGATCTTTAACTGATACAAGCCTCTTGACATTTGATGAGTAACCATGCGGCACTTTGATACTTTGTAAACATTCACAAAAACTTGTTTTCTCTTTTTTGGACAAAGCGTAGCAGGCAGGAGGCAAATATGTCTTGTTACCTATATATTGTGGAGTTAACTCTTCTCGTATGCCCATAAAACCCAAAACCAGACGAGAATTAATACCATCTTTTATCTTGCCTTGAAATTTGAGAAGTGTTTCGATTAAACTATCACATACATTTTTCTCCACGTGCATCACATCAATACAATGTCTTACATCAAGACTAGACCAATATGGAAGATCGAAGAAAATTGACCTCTTTTTCCATGTATTCTTCACAGTAGATCTATTTTGGTACTTTCCAAAGACAACATTAATTCCATGTTGTAGTTGATAAACTTCCTCTCCAGTTAAGGGCTTTGGAGCAACACCATGCTCTTGTTCCCCATTGAAAGCTTTCCGTAATCTACGATATAGATGATAATGATGTAGAAATTTTTGGTGCCCGAGATAAACAGTATTCTTTCTTTTTACAATTTGATGGTAACATGTGTCTTGTTCACATATAGGACACGCTTTATGCCCTTTAACTTTATACCCAGGCAAACTGCCATATGCCGGAAAATCGTTGATGGTGCAAAACAACATGGCACACATATTGAACTATTCTCCAGCATACGCATCAAAAACATCCACCCTTTCCTCCCACAACACTCTTAAATCATCAATCAGTGGACTTAGATACACGCCTATGTCATTTCCTGGTTTTTTTGGGCCCGAAATCATCATCGATAGCATAATATATTTACGCTTCATGCATAACCTAGGAGATAGGTTATAAATCATCAAGAGAACAGGCCAAGAAGAATGATTAATACTTAGATTACCAAATGGATTCATTCCATTAGTAGCAAGTCCAAGTCTAAGGTTTCTCGACTCTTTTCCAAAGCTTGGAAACAAAGTATCTATTTTCTTCCATTGCAAAGAATCGACTACATGGAGAATTTGTCCATCACAATTTCTTTCTTCTGCATGCCATCTAAGATTTTTTGCATCGTTTACATTAGCGAAAAATCTCTTGAACCTTGAAATTACTGGTAGGTACCATGCCACTTTCGCGGGAGGACCCTTTTTGACCACCTCATCTTCACTAGAATCACCATCTTTCTTTTTGTAGCATGACACCTTGCACTTTGGACAATGATTATAATTTACATACTATTTTCGGTATAATATGCAATCATTAGGGCATGCATGTATCTTTTAATACTCCAAACCCATCAGACATAATATTTTCTTCATCTCGTTATAACGAATTGGCATTACATTACCTTCTGGAAGCATTTATGTCAATAATTCAAGCAATTCGGTAAAACTTTTGTCATTCCACCCGTTATTCACCTTTAGATTAAACAATTTTAACACGGATGACAAACGTGTAAAATTTGTGCATCCTGGGTACAAAGGTTTATCCTTGTCACTGCATAAAGTATCATACATATGTGCCCTCTTAAACGAATCTTGTCCAGTATCACGCATCATGTCTTCCAAACGATCATCCATATCGACACTAACATCATCTCTTTGGGACACGTTTGAATTTGCTACTACTTCACCGTGCCATATCCATTGTCTATAACTTTGACATATCCCTACACAGATTAGATGATCCATGATTTCTTTCTTACTATGTTTTGGTTCTTTATTTGCACAACGAACACATTGACAGAGAAAAAGCGCATGAAGACTTTTTTCAGCATTACTTTCAGCAAACTATAGAAATTCCTTCACTCCATGTTCGTACTCAGCACTTAATCGATTAGCTCTCACCCAACTATGATCCATACATATGTTCCGAAATTAATGAATACATAGATAAATCATTAGAAATTTTTATTTCTGATATACTTTTTTATTAATTAATGTTTTTTAACATCCGTCACAAATAATATAGGAAACTCCGTCACAGATAATATAGAAATAGAAAACGTCCCACTTAATTATCCTTGAATGTTTCTAGTTTTGCTAGAAATATACATTTATAGGAAGTCTGGAGGGAGAGTAGCACTACTACAAGAATCCATAAGAATTTATAAGGGATTCTTTTAAACATTAAAATTGTAACATAATGTAATGTCGCGGGATTAAAACTTTGTTGGTGGTTAGCATGCAAGATTAACAACAAATTTTAATTTGTTCTAATTTAAATAAATTCCTTTAGATAAAATGTGATATAAATATGGATATCAGTAATAATAATATTAAATCTAACCTATCGGAAATGGAGGGACGACGTCAGAGACGGAGGGAGACGGAGAGACACAGAAGAACGCGGGTGTTGTACCCCAATTTTTGCCCCTAAGATCCCTTCATCATACCATATTGATTCAATCACAACAAGATCATATTAGGGATTTTGATTCTCCTCCCTATCTTTAGATTTTCTCTTTGAGGAATCACAAAGCACCTTGACTTGTTTTTCTTTTGTGATTATGCATGTTTTGTTTTGACTTTCCTTTTAATTAATAAAATGAAATGGTTGATTGTCTTACTTGTTAATAATGTAGGAAAAGACAATGTGGCTTAGAAAGTTGATCCATGGGTTCATGAGTTTATTTCCATGCCCTAGTCAATAAAGCTTGAGAAATTCAAACCTCACCATTGAAGTTGTTTCGAAAGAAATGGCATGGCAAGGTTTATTTGGTTCACCATATTTCAAATTTATCACGATTGATTCAAAAGTACAAGGGGTTGATTGAAGAAGTTGTCATGGTTGGACAAGGCCTTGTTCCCATTGGTCACAAGTGCATATTTCTCTCAATTTTCAAGATATGGAAGTGGTTTTGGTTGTTATGAGTTCTCATTATCATCCTCATCAACTTCTATTTACAAAAAGAAAGTGTTGGTACAAGAAGGCTGTTCAAAATTGTCAAAGTTCCTCAAAGCATTTTCTTGATCTAGGAGCTAGGGTTTTAAACTTCAAAGAAGTATATCTTGATCATCTTTTGGTATTTTTGAGTCATTCCGAAAACATCCTTCTCTTCAAAGGGTTATTAACAAATAACTTCAAAATTTTCAAGGAGTTTTCATGTGGAAGAAACTTGATGATGAAGAAAGATTACAAGTCCTTCAGATGAACCCCCAACTTCCCATGTGAGACTTCAAATGATCATAACATGGTCAATTTTTATCACCTTGAGCCCACTCTTTTTCCATAATTATCTTGAGGATGTGAACTTTTTTCCTTCTTTTATGTGCAAAATTAGAAAATGGATGGAAGATGCCCTAAGGATACAGAATATTATAGGTCATTTCAAGATTTTTGCCAACTTCAACAATTCATAACTCTCTCAATTTTTGGATATTGTGAATGGTTCAAGTTTCAAAATATCATTCAAGAGGTCTATTTCATGCCTTTTTTTTTTCAAGAGCAAATTCTAAGAGGAAGGCCATGTTTGGATGCAAAACATTATAGTCACTTTTGAAGAAAAACTTGAAATATTTCTAATTATGGAAAGTCAACTTCTTTTTCCCAACTTTGACTCATTGCACCTTTCATCTAAAACATCCATTTGATTCCATTATTTTCCAATTTAAAAGCATGTAACCTCATCTTTATAAAGCTTCAAGAATCATGTCCTAAGACCCATTGAGTTAAAAATGTCATTGTTTTGAAATTGGTAACTTGAAACTGAAGTTTCATCACAAGTCAGATTTTGAAATCTTTGTTTTGCCTTCTAATCACAAATTTTCCACGCGTTTTTGCTTCTAATCATGTTTAGCAACTCTCCAAAAGCGTTTAGCATAATGAAACACATGATTTAGATGAGTTTTGATGCTAAACAAGTCACACTTTGTTCATGCTGCAAACCCCCACGATTTCCTTCCAAACTTCATCATTTCACATGCTTAAGGATCCCATTCATTCTCCTATAAATAGAGGGTCATCCCCCATTCATTTCCTCAAGCTTGAACAACCAAAATCACCCTGCCAAATTCATTCCATAACTCACTTTTCTGCAACTTTGAAATCAGTGTTCAAGCCTTTTTCAATCCATTTTTCTATCAATTCACCTTCCTTGACCTTCCATGAAGCTAAGCATACAATTACCTTCAAGAATTGTGACCTATATTGATCCATAGAAGTCCAGTTTCAGAGCTCTGTAACTTAACTTCAATAGGTAGATTTCTCCATCAATTCTTCCAAACTTTCATATTATTGTGAAGCTCTCATTGCCCTGGTTTTAGTTGCAACACTTTCTTTTAACTGGAAATACGTTTTGACCATGAAATTTCAAATCCCTTTTCAAAACTTCTCTTCCAAATTGCTTGAGCTATAATTTATATAAATTTTTGCAAAGGTTTGGTTGTCTTCGTCTTGATGAGACGAAGCAAATGGCATAGGTCTGAGCTTCTGATTTTACACTTTAAGAGACCTACATTTTACGCTGGCTGGAGGTTGAAGATGACCAATGTGTCATCTTCCAACCAATGATGGTGTGCCATTTGTTCTTTTTGAATTTCTGATTTAATTAGTGATATAGTGTTTTATTCACTAAAGTCTATAACATGCACAACGCACCAGGTTCACTTGATCTGTTTACTAACTCGTTTTGACAATGATCAGATGGCCCGTATTTTTTTTGGTTTGATATTTTATTTTCTGATTTTCAATTTAATTGTTTTAAATTTCAAAAAATCATAGAAAATTCATTTTAAGTCCAAAAAATCTGAAAAAATTATGAAAAATATTTTTGATTTTTCTCTTTTTGATTTTTATTTTTTCACAATTTTATTTTGTGTTTTAATATTTTTTTTTATAAATTTTCACTTTATTTGAATTGTTTTAAATGTTTAAAAATACTTTTATGCATTTCTAAATTCTGAAAAAAATTATGGAATGATCTAATGATATTGTGACAAATAATGGTGACATCATATATTTTTTATTTCTGACTTTGTTATTTTTTATCATTTTTGGTTTATTTTACTCATTTCTTTTAATTTTGAAAATAGTTCCTGACTTTAAAAAATTACTAAAATTTTTATAAAAATATTTGAGTCCATTTTTTATTTTTCTATGGTCTTACTTATTTTTTCTTGATTAATTTGAATATAGTTCCTTTTTTCTCTATTGTTTTCATTTTTTAACCATTTTTAAACCCTTATTCTTTTTTTAAAATACAATTTAATTTTTGTATATTTTCTGGCTGATCTTGGATTGAAATTTTGATCATGAACTTTATTAACATCATTAGATCCATGATGTTGAGTCTAACTCCATAAAAATGGATGAATGATTTTAATAATAGTTTGATTAAATTTTAATTCAAATGTGGTTTGTACATTCTTTCCCACCCTTCTTCATCTCATCCCTTTCTTATTGCACTAAGTGTTATTGGAGCATGATCTTTATATCATGTCTCAAAATAAATGGTTCATAGATTGCTATTGACCGACTTCAAAATAGGTGCGACTTCTATATAAGTCCACTTAGGATTGCTTAACATAGCGCTAAATTTTATCCCGATTTGAATAAATGATCATTCGTAGTCCAAACCTATGTTTGCAAGCCAAAGTATGTTAATTTGATCTCTTTGATCCAATAACCTTGAGATTTATTGTGTGGAGGCTTTGATTCTATCAATCCTCTAATGGATCTACATCACTTTTGGTCAACGCGGATCACTTAAACATCGTTGATCATTAAATTTTACTCTTTTGAGGATTCCAAAATGGATTATATACTTGACAAAAAGCAAATGCAACTTGTTGTATGGAGGCTTTGGTTCTACCAATCCTCTAATGTGTTCCAAATGTAAGTTTCAAGATGGTCATCCAACTAACCACTAATTATTAACAATTAATTTTACTTTATGCTTTTATTTTTTATGCTTTATGTACCATTTACTTTATCATTTACATTTCATGCCATTTTTCATCTTTGCTCACTTGAGCATTTTATATTTTTGTCATTTTCATTTTGCTCACTTGAACTTTTCTTTTTTAAGACACCTAATAATCAACATAAACCATAAAAAATCTTTAATGATACTTAGACTGTTTGGTTACTATCATTGGCATTATGGAGTATTGGACTTCTTGGACTTAGGATTAGAGACCTTGGCCTATGTTGGAGACCTTATGATATAAATTGATGTTTTGTATAGAGTTCTTGATGTTTACCTCAAGACATTGGGTTGTTTGTTTGTTTTGTATGCAAGTTATTGTGATTACACACTTTGTTTGTAATCTGGAATTCACCCCTATACAGCCGTTACTCTGCCCAATTTTTGTGAAGACTTAATACACTTGAAGTTTGGTTCTCTCAAGAGGTCTAGTATCTTTGCTTGTTTGGTTTCAATCCAAAGAATGGGAATTCTATCTTGACTTATAATGTCAAGTATTGGCTTCTTGTTGGTTAGATGGTTCTTATCCCTAGCTTTTACCTTATGCTTTAGGATAGTCTCTTCTTCTCCTCCCGTCTTCTTTAATTTCAAAAATATTCTCTCTCCTTTTGAAAACTCTTCTTGTTGTTTAAACTTGAACCACTTTCATAATAAACTTGGACCTATGTCCATGAATTTTCAAAAAAAAATTTCATAAATAAACTCCAATCAACTTAATAATACCTTGACATTTTTTGTGAGAAGACTAAAAGTCAATCAATCTCATTTCAAACCATTTTGCCACTTTGGCTTTCTATTTTAAAATCTTTCTCAAAAGATTAGACTTTTTCAATCCTTGTAGTGATGCAAACAACTATACTTCTACAATATGTAGTGAAGAGAGATATTTTCCACTTGGGTGTTGAGTGAGGCGTTGTTGATTTTAAAATCCAAGCCATATCCTCCACTTTGAGATGATGCAAATTCTCCTTTCTCATGATTGTGGGTAGTAAGTATGTTTTCCACATGGACAATGACGATGATGTCTTATCTCATAAAATTAACCAACACAATTATGTTTTAAAATTTTTAAAAGAGGAACTACGTGTACCCTGATCCCCTATTGCACGGAAGGTGGTACGTAGGGACTAAAGGTTCGCAACCGCGGCGGATGCAAAAATCATAAAAAAAATATATTTCTTTTCTCACCTTAACCATCTATTTTGCATACAATATTTTATAGCCAAAATATACAGATTTTACAAAGAGGTTCTTACGGAGTACCATAGATGTTTAGGGTGCTAATACATTCCCTTTGCATAACCAACCCCCTTACCTTGAATCTTTCCCCCTCTTTTTGGGTTACTCGCTCTTTTTCCATTCCTTTGGAATTAATAAAGTCCGATGGAAATTTTTATTTTTGATCCGTATAAGTCTACTCAATCCAATGGCTTAGTCTTAAACATTTCTACCGCTACAGCGGGGACGTTGGAGACAGACGCGTACGGTGGGAGACAAACGGAGATAGAGGCGGAGGGCTGGAATCATGATGGGGTTTAATCTGTAACGTATAGCCTAAATGTAGTACTGCAAGTGTACAGCCTATCGAAGTAATATATAAGATTATCGAACCACAGAGACCAATTGTCAATCTATCAACTCTATTGCTAAGGTGCTTATCTAAGGCGAATAAGGATATTGATGTGAGTGCAGTGCACAAAGTAAATATGCGAGGGAAATAACAGTTTAAAAGACAGGTTGGAATGTAAATCATGTAATCAGATATTGGTCCGGTCATGCGTAGATGAACCTACTTATGGGGCAGTATTTTCTATTGATAGCAAAGAATCAGTTTAACGGGAACTTGTAGCTTTTGACTACTAAGAACTGAGTTTACTCTTTAAATTAAATTCCTTTATTGTCACATATAAAGGGTGCCTTCCGCGTTAAAGAGGTAAACTTATTTTTAAGAAATTGATAGTTTTGACTTAACAGAAAAGTGATCTTACTCGGAAAGATTAACTTAAAGAGACTTTTGGCTTTTGACCAAGAGTCAGATTTTAAACCTACAAACGCGTCCGAAAATAGTTTCAAAATCGTTTTCTAAAAAGGTCAATGATTCCTATTTAACCAATCAACGGCTGTCGCTCATTTTGTTTGGTTAAATAATAATCAAGTCGTATCATTAGTTTGGACGGCTTTCGATCTTACCCAATAAACATTAAAACACAATTGACTTAAGTTAGAAGCAAAACATCCCCAGAGTATTTTCACTAGCATGATAATTGGAACACAACCACGATGACAATCATTACATCCTAACCTTTATAGTTTAGCCAGACATAATAAGTGCGAGTCTATAAAACGTGTAGACTATGGTAAGAGCATTTAAAGTCTATAAAACGTGTAGACTATGGTAAGAGCATTTAAAGTCTATAAAACGTGTAGACTATGGTAAGAGCATTTAAAGTCTATAAAACGTGTAGACTATGGTAAGAGCATTTAAAGTCTATAAAACGTGTAGACTATGATAAGAGCAATTAAATAAAGAAATGCAATAAATTAGAACCTTGCTCCGGTCGGAGACTTGAATCTGATACAAATCTACGGAAAAGTAAGGCCGGTATGATGAACTTCAACCAAAGTGCTCCAAGACTCGATTACAACTCAATCTACACCGCAATAACTCCCCGATGTGAAGAGATTATTACTTTACAGAAACTGATAGTATATGGCTTAAGATTGTACTAAGCTTGGATGAAACTAAAGAATGAGAATCGAAAGCTATTTATAGAGGAACTTTGAGGTGCGTAAGGACCAGCATGCCCCTTAACTTCTTTTGAGCGGGAATCTTTTTGTGAAGGCCGCGGGCGCGGTGAGGGTGGCCGCGGGCGCGGTGCCTGGAACCGCCACATCATGGGAACGTGGCAGTTGATCTCTGGGTGAAAGTGGGCCACGTCATCGCGTTTCCTGTAGCCAGCGCGGTGCTGAACGCCATAAGTGCAAAATATCTTGAAAAACCCTAATTTCTTGGCGTTTTGGCTCGTTTCTTCACAGAAGGCTCTGAAATGACAAGAATCCTGAAAACAAAGGAAAAAGGAACATAATACGAGAAAATGACAATAAAAACTAAGGAAAACATGTGATATTCGAGTCAGAAACATAGTGCGATTTAGTGCGATCAAATCCTCCCACGCTTAGACCTTTGCTTGTCCTCAAGCAACAACTCTTAAAAGTGGATGAAAGAAATTTATGGTGTATACAGGTTTTGGGCAAAGAGGGCTTCTAAGTCCGAGTAAGGGTGTGTTGTCAGGCACTAACTATCTGAATCAAGGGTATCGTAATTACACTACTCGCAGAAATGCAGACATAAACCTCATAAGTATACAGATTGATCCAAATATCCTTACTATGCTAAGACTTCTTTTTGTACGAGGTCCTTTTTCATTCAGGCGCAATCACATTAAGCCCGTTATCCGTACATACTCATGGTGTAGTGACCGGTTAGTGACTCTGATCTCAAGTGATGGGATTCTGGTACAAGAGTTGGTTTAATCCCTTTTTATTTTACCCATTTGCAGTTGCGGGGGATCGGACCGTAGTCTGCCCTACCAAGTTCAGCACCAGATACCTCTGAACCAACTACAACAGATATGCCTTATATTTTTTTTTTCTTTGTTTTTGTTAGTGCTTACAACTTTCTTGAGTTAAGTAATCTTTGTGAGGATCACCCAACTCGTAGTCGTATTCATACTTTATTTTGTAGCTTTTAAGGCAAAAATAGAGATCATCCACTTATATTCATCGATCCCACACTTAGAGCATGCTTAGGCCGGAGCTGACTGCTAAGATAAACTACTTGAAGACCTATTTGTACAGTTTTATTCGAAATCATAGCATATTGGGGAGAAAGGATCTAATCTAAATATTCAAAAAGGCTTATGGTGTAAAAAATAATAACGAATTTTTCAAAAAGTGAGTGTCCGAGAAACAGACCCTATCTAGGACCTGTCTCATAGCCCAAATCCTTAAAAACAACCATAAATCTTTGAAAAAATAAAAATTTTGTAGAGCTAAAAGGTGGGGAAAATGAAAGGGTACACTACGCGGAAAGACTCGCCTATCACATGCATTTTATTAACTATGAAAAAAAAGGAAAAATGCGGAAGGGAAATAAAAACAGGAAAAACGGAAAATAAAAGTGATAAATAAAAGCGAAAATGGGAAATAAAAGCGATAAATGCTCCTCCCACACTTAAATCAGACATTGTCCTCAATGTTCCAAAATAAGGTAGGAGGAGGTACCTGAAAACACTAGTGGGGGCCACTAGGACCTTCACCATCCTGGTTGGTACGACCGGAATGGCGGCTACGGCTGCGACGACGGCTATCTCGGTCCAAAACAAGCTGCTCCAGTCTCTCTGACAAGGTGGCATTTGCCGCTTGTAGCTCTTGGGTCCGACCAATGAGGGTGCCTTGGGTTGCCTCCATCAATTGGAAGTGACGAGCGTATGTGGTCTGGTGTAGGTGCTGTTCTCTCTGAAAAGCCAGCTGACTTTCCATAATAGTGCGCAGAGAGCTAGCATTTTGTTCTTGGGACGCTTGCATGAAGGCCATGTTGTCGGCCGCCTGTTGCTGCAAGGTAGCAAGGAGGGTGTCCCTCTGGGCCTCTCGGGCCATATGCTCACGCCACATGTCCTCAGTGACATGGAAACTAGGAGCTGTACCTGCATGTGGGTTAGAGGTAGAAGGTGCCGTGTGTGGAGGTGAAAAATGGGGTGGTTCCTCTGTTTGGAAATCGTACTCATCATCAGTGTTGTTACCCTCATTTAAAGGTAGATTTGGGGGCAACGGACCAATAAAAGCAGGAGCGTTGAGATCGTAGGTCCAGTTACGCTCAAATCGAATATCAGTACGACGGGTGCAAGGCATAACAACACTGGGTACAGCAGCACCTCCAACCATTAGGAAGTAACCACCTTCCTTCCTCGTCTTGCATAAACGCATATCCCTGAAAAATTTAAGATTTGCAATCCGAGGAGGAAGTGGTTCTGGGGTGGCAAGTTCCGTATCCAATCCTATGGCACGGGCAATAGTGGTAATCAGTCCACCAAAGGAAATCGGCCCACCCTTTCTTAAAACATGGTGCATGTGGGCAATCATGAATGGGACGGGATTAACTTTGGTGTCTGTGAGGCAGCTCTGCATGATAATTAATTCTTTAGCATTCACCTTGTTTGGGTTTTCCCGAGCAAAGATGGTGGATGTTAAAAGAAATCTAAAGACACGAAGGGCAGGATTGTGGATGTGAGAAGCAAGAAGGCCATCAAAAGATGTTGCATTTTGTTTAGTAATTCTGGCCCAAAATGCTTCAAATGCCCAATCCGTGTCTAAAGGTGCTTCACAAATGGCACCATCCCCATAAGGAAATCCTAACATGGCGGCTAGACCGTCAGTGGAGTAATCATATTCGACATTAAACATTCTAAATTTGACTCCACCTACGGTGCTAGCAGTGTTAGGGGAGACGTTATAAATTAAAGAACTTAAAAACTCGAACGTCAGCCTAGGGTAGGTTGGTGCTTGAGTAGCAAAAATATCATGCATACCTATTTTATCTAGAAGGAAGAATACACTATGGTATATACCTAATGAATATAGACAGTTTTCATCGATATACCTGGTAGAGTGTATTGGTGTTGTCAGCAATTTTTCAAGCCGCTTTAGTTGCCTTTCTCCGGCTTGACCACCACGTAAAATGTAACCGTGATATTCCATAGGATTTTCTTGTGGATAAAAAGAGAGAAAGAATGGGATGTAGAAGTAATGAAGGTGTGAGGAAGAAAATGATATAGTAGGGGGTATTTATAGGAAGGGAAGAAAGAAAATGGTGGTTGTAAATATTTATGATGAAAATAATGGAAATAAATGTAGTGGGTTGGTATGGGTAATAAAGTGGGTTAAAAATGGAAGAAAATGGGATTGGGAATGAAAAAAGTGGTAAAATGGGGGGAAAAACGAGCTACTAGCCGTTAGGTGACCGTTGCGTCACCGCGGGCGCGGCAGGGCCTACCACGGGTGCGGTGAGGTCGAGGTCAGTTGGGCTGGCCTGGCTTTCTTTCCATTGGGCTTTTTCTTCCTCGCCATTATCTTCAATTTCTGGAGGTGTACCTATTTTTCTTATAAATGTGCATATATGTACGTGAATACATATACACATGTTTATTTATTTTATTTTTATATTAAAACTATGGTGACCTAGAAAAACAAAAACATTAGTAAATAAATAAAACATATGCATATATATATATATAGATATAGGTACGGACATTGGGTCATCAAAATAAATATTAACAACTCAGGAAACAGATAATGCAAAAATAAAAATGAGTCTGAAAAGGAAATCAACATAATACTAATAATACTGAAACTAGATATCTTGTGAACAATAAAGATCTATTGCCAACCGGTAGGATGCTCTGCAGGAGTGCCTGGGGCACGCAGCTCAGTCAGCTGGCGTCGAATCTCTGCCACCTCGTGAGCTAATTCATCTAACTCACCAGCAAAGGTAACATCATTCACTTCCAACTGCAAATGAAGGTCAGCCACCTCATTGCGGAGAGTGGTTATCTCAGTGCGCATAGCAGTCAATAGAGTGCGAATATCAGGTTCCTGCAAGCTGAGGTTATTAGTAAGAACAGTAGTGTGTGTAACCTCGGGTCGGGATGTGTGATCCGGAGCGGAGTCCTCGGAAGCAGGAGTGTAGTCCTGAGTGGGATCTTCGGAAGCAGGAGTGTATTCTGGAGTGAGATCTTCGGAAGCAGGAGTGTATTCTGGAGTGTACTCTGATATCTCACCCCAACCTTCTACAGAATAGTTCCAGTTAGCAGAGTTGGAAACACAAGTCATCTGAGGGTCTGGCATGGTGAAGGTGTAAACTGTCTGGTCATTGATAAGCAATCTGTACCGATATGGGTGGAAAGAGGCCCTCCTCATGAATCCACGATCCATGCAAAAGTCTAAATCCAGAAAAGTATATCCACAGGATGGGGTCAGCTGTGCTATCATACTGTCTAAACCCAAAGCAGAAGCTATCTGTGTCACATTCCCTCCGGAATGAATGAGCCCTACAGCGGATCGAGCAGTCTGCTCGAGGCTCTCTATCAGAAAACCTCCACTAGCTATAGGTCTGGACTGACTAGCACAGTATAAGAAAAGGATCTCCTCAGCGGTGACCAAGTGGTCACAGTAACTCCTCCCAAAGAAAGTGTGGCATAGGATCATCTCGAAGTATCGGAAGGCCGGGTTATGGATCTTCCGGGACAGCTGGGTAGAGGGGTCAAGACTGGCTCTATCAGTAATGTCTTGCCAAAATTTATCAATGTCTCTGTCCATGTAGCAACTCAATGGGAACTCAGTTATAGCGGTCGGTCCAGTTTGGAAACCAAGCAAATCCCCAAATTCTTTGGTGGTCAGGGTATACTCGGTGCCAAACAATCTGAAACTCAGGCGTCTTCGCTCATCTCCTTCACCTACTCGTGGATTATAGTCCATAGAGCTAAGAAACTCCAGAGTAAGGTTCCTGTAGGTTTTGTGGACATCATCGGCATAAGAATCCCAGCTAAGTTGGTTGCATAGATACCGAATACTTGGCTCAATCCCGAGTGCCTCCATGCAGCTCTGATCGGGGTACCTAGTGGGTACCATAGGTCTAGCAGATAAGGTAGCAAATCGGGCCTTTTGTGCTTCATCTCTGAAAATCACAACCATACCATCGGGGTAATGCATCCTGAAAATATAAACACAAGAAATTAGTCCAGATAAAATATATAAATTACTAAAATAAAATAAAATGAAAAATAAACCATGGGTTGCCTCTCATGCAGCGCTTGTTTAACGTCGTTTAGCTTGACGATTAGATCTTACTTTATGTGGGTATTGGTGGGTCTATAAGAATATGACTAGAGTAGTAAACAGGCAAATCGCCTCCGTTGTAGAGCTTCAGTCTTTGTCCATTTACCACAAATGGAGCACATGAATTGTTTTTGATTTCTACTGCTCCAGATTTTAGAACTTTTGACACTTCAAATGGACCTGTCCATCTTGAACGAAGCTTACCAGGAAAAAGTCGTAACCTTGAGTTAAATAGGAGAACAGGATCACCAATGTTGAAATCTTTCTTGATGATTTTTTTATCATGCCACATTTTGGTTCTTTCCTTATATATGATGGCATTCTCATAGGAATTCAAGCGAAGCTCTTCTAGCTTGTGAATGTCCAGGATACGTTTTTCTCCGGCTTTCAGGTAATCTAGATTCAAGGATTTAATGGCCCAATAGGCTTTATGTTCTAATTCGAAGGGTAAATGACAGGACTTTCCATAAACCAATTGATAAGGAGTTGTTCCAATAGGGGTTTTATAAGCCGTTCTATAAGCCCATAAGGCGTCTTTAAGTTTTTCAGACCAGTCTTTTCTGGATAATGATACGGTTTTTTCTAGGATCTGCTTAATCTCCCTATTCGATACCTCTACTTGGCCACTGGTTTGCGGGTGATATGGTGATGCTACTCTATGTTTTACTCCGTATTTTCTTAGAAGCTTGTCAAATATCTTAGATATAAAATGCGATCCTCCATCACTTATGACTAACCTCGGGGTTCCAAACCTAGGAAAAATAATATTCTTAAACAGTTTGATAACTACCTTGGTATCGTTTGTGGGTGATGCAACAGCTTCGATCCACTTTGAGACATAATCGACAGCTACTAGGATATACTTGTTACCCATTGAGGAAGGAAAAGGTCCCATGAAATCAATACCCCAGACATCAAATATTTCCACTTCTTGGATGTTTCTTAAAGGCATTTCATCACGTCTTGAGATGTTCCCAGTGCGTTGGCATCGGTCACATTTTGTAATGTAAGTGTGGACATCGCGCCATACAGTAGGCCAATAAAAACCTGCTTGAAATATTTTGGCGCATGTTTTAGACGTGCTTGCATGTCCACCATAAGGTGAAGCATGACAATGTTTAATGACATTGCCTACTTCTTCCTCCGGCACACATCGTCGGAATATATTATCTATTCCTCTTTTGAATAGGAGGGGTTCATCCCAAAAGAAGTGTTTAACATCTCTAAAAAACTTCTTCTTCTGTTGGTAGCTTAAGTCGGGGGGTATGATATCAGCGGCTAGATAATTTACAATATCTGCGTACCATGGTATGTTGTTCATGGTTGAGATTTCCTCATGGGTCTCTTCTTCAGTTGAGTTTATCCCAGCTATTAATCTCTCATAAGTAGAGTGATCGTCTATAGGTATAAGTTCAGGCTTAAGGTGTTCTAACCTGGAGAGATGATCAGCTACTAAGTTTTTAGCTCCTTTTTTATCCTTAATATCCAAGTCAAATTCTTGGAGTAAAAGTACCCATCTGAGCAATCTAGGCTTAGCATCTTTCTTACTTAACAAGTACCGGATTGCTGCATGATCTGTGTATACTATTATTTTTGCTCCCACCAAATAAGATCGAAATTTATCAATAGCAAAAACTACGGCTAGCAATTCTTTTTCTGTGGTTGTATAATTTAGCTGGGCGGCGTCTAGTGTTCTACTAGCGTAGTAAATTGCATGCAGTTTTTTGTCTTTTCTTTGCCCTAGTACAGCCCCTACAGCGAAATCACTAGCATCGCACATGATTTCAAAGGGTTGTGTCCAATCAGGTGGTCTTATGATAGGTGCTGAAATAAGAGCTTGCTTTAAAACTTCAAAGGCCTCAAGACATTTTTGGTCGAATTCAAACTCGACATCCTTCATCAATAAGTTAGTTAAGGGTTTAGTTATTGCGGAAAAATTCTTGATGAAACGTCGGTAGAACCCGGCATGTCCTAGGAAACTTCTTATTTCCCTAACGGTCTTAGGCGGGTTTAAGTGTTCTATAACTTCTATCTTGGCCTTATCGACTTCTATACCTCTTTCAGAAATAATGTGTCCCAAGACTATCCCTTCACTTACCATAAAGTGGCACTTTTCCCAATTCAACACAAGGTTTACTTCCACACATCTTTTTAAGATTTTCTCCAAGTTCGAGAGGCAGTTTTTGAAATCAAACCCACATACTGAAAAATCGTCCATAAATACTTCCATAATTCCATCTAGGTAGTCTGCGAAAATTGACATCATACAACGTTGGAAAGTGGCAGGTGCATTACAGAGTCCAAAGGGCATTCGTCTATAAGCGAATGTTCCATAAGGGCAGGTAAATGTGGTTTTTTCTTGGTCCTCTGGGTGAATAGGGATTTGGAAAAATCCCGAATATCCATCAAGATAGCAGAAACATGAGTGTCTTGCTAGACGTTCAAGCATCTGATCTATAAATGGGAGAGGGAAATGGTCTTTTCTTGTTGCCTTATTCAACCTTCTGTAATCTATACACATTCGCCATCCTCCTTCTGTTCGTTTTGCCACATGCTCACCTTTCTCATTTTTTAGAACAGTGATACCTCCTTTCTTGGGTACCACATGGACTGGGCTTACCCATTCACTGTCCGAAATTTGGTATATGATACCAGCCTCTAATAACTTAAGAACTTCTTTCTTGACTACATCACTCATGATAGGGTTTATTCTTCTTTGATGTTCTCTTGAGGGTTTTGAATCTTTTTCTAGCATAATCCGATGCATGCATACGGATGGGCTTATACCTCTTAAATCTGAAACTTTATACCCTAAAGCTGAGGGATATTTTCGCAAGGTATCTAATAGTTGATTTGTTTCTATTTGGTTTAGAGTGGCGCTAATTATAACAGGTCTATTCATCTCCTCATCCAAAAACTCATATCTTAGATTCTTGGGTAGTTCCTTAAGTTCTATAGTGGTTTTCTCAGTACGTGGCATAAGGTCATGGGTAAGAGCTAAGCATTCGAAAAGGTTGTCGTCAATGTACGGTTCGATACTCTCAAATCCGTCATCCTCTAAAATAGGGGTTGATGGTAATTTGGTTAAGAATTCGTTTTGTTCGAGCTCATTTACACATTCATCAATGATGTCGATGGCATAGCACGCATCTCCTATCACTGGTGCCATTAGAAATTTTGATAAAATGAACTCAATCTTTTCATCTCCTACCTCGAAAGTCAGTTTCCCTTTCTTAACATCTATTATAGCTCCGGCGGTTGATAGGAAGGGTCTTCCTAAGAGGATTGGGATGTCTTCATCTTCTTTGATATCCATTACGACGAAGTCGGTCGGAATGTACAACTGACCAATCTTGACAGGTATGTCTTCTAAAATACCCATGGGATATTTGACAGATCTATCAGCTAGTTGTAAGGACATCTTAGTAGGTTGAAGTTCTCCTAATTTTAACCTTTTACAGACGGCCAGAGGCATCAGACTTACACTTGCTCCTAGGTCTAAAAATGCTTTGTCTATCATATGGTTACCTAGGATGCAAGGGATAGAAAAACTTCCAGGGTCTTTATCTTTCTTGGCGAGTTTATTTTCGGATATAAAATGACATTCTAAAGGCTTGGGATCATCGAGTCGTCGTTTATTGGTCAAAATATCTTTCAGAAACTTAGCATATGATGGTATCTGGGTTATAGCTTCAGTAAAAGGAATCTCAACATGGAGTTTCTCTATTACCTTAATAAACTTTTGGTACTGGTTTTCTACTTTGGTGTTTTTCAGCCTCTGTGGGAATGGAATAGGTGGTTTATAAGGTTGTTGAGTGTTTTTCTCTACTTCTGGTTTTGATTGCTTTCCTGGTTTCTCTGGTTCCTCCACCTGGTCTTTGGGCGTAGCATCTTCCATAGGTTTTTCTGATGTGCTTAAGTCAGGATTTCTAGGTCCTTCATAAGCGGTTCCACTTCTTAGTGTGATAGAATTTGCTTGGCCTTTTGGATTTGGTTGAGTTTGTCCAGGGAATTGTCCTCCAGGTGCAACTTGTACAGAGGTGTTTTGTGCTACTTGGGAAATCTGAGTCTCAAGCATTTTGGTGTGGGTTATTATCTGGTCAAACTTGGTTGCTAGTTGAGTAACCAGTTCGTTCGTGTGAATATGTTGGTTCATAAACTCCTTATTTTGCTGGGTTTGAGCTTGAATAAAGGTGTCTATGGTTTCTTTAAGGTTTGGTCTTGGGGGTACTATTTGCATAGGTTGGTTTTGTTTTTGCGTTTGGAATCCTTGAGGTCTCGAAGGTCCGGGATTTTGGATAGGGTTGTTGTTTTTGTAAGAGAAATTCGGGTGGTTCCTCCATCCAGGATTATAGGTATTCGAGAAAGGGTTCCCTTGAGTATAGTTAACTTGGTCTGAGCTTGATTCGTTCAAAAGGTTACAGTCAACGGTTTGATGTCCTTGAGTTCCACAGAGTTCGCACTCCGATTGGATTGCTGCTACTGTGGTTGGGTTTTGAGACATGTTCTCGACTCTCAAGGCTAGGGCGTCCATCTTGGCATTGATCATGTCCATGCAACTTACCTCATGCTTTCCTCCATGGCTCTCCTTTTTCTCTACTGTCGCTCGTTCTAATCCCCATTGGGCGTGGTTTTGGGCCATGTCCTCTATTAGGGCACAAGCGTCAGGGTAAGGTTTGTTCATCAACGCTCCGCCAGCGGCAGCGTCTATGGACATCTTTGTGTTGTAATGGAGTCCATTATAGAAGGTATGTATGATTAACCATTGCTCTAGGCCATGGTGCGGACAGGCTCTTAAAAGTTCTTTATATCTCTCCCAGGCATCAAAAAGTGATTCGCCTTGGTTTTGGGTGAAACAAGTGATCAGGTTCCTAAGAACAGCGGTCTTGCTTGGTGGAAAATACCTCGCAAGAAAAGCTCTCCTAAGGTCTTCCCAAGTTGTTATTGAGTTAGTTGGAAGGGCGTCTAACCAGTCGTGAGCTTTACCTCTAAGGGAAAAAGGAAATAGTCTTAATCGGATAGCTTCGGGCGTGGCTCCATTTGCCTTAAGGGTGTCAGCTAACTGGATAAATACCTTTAAATGTTGATTCGGGTTCTCGGTAGCGAGACCAGCGAATTGGTTTTGTTGTACTAATTGTAGTAACGAGGGCTTTAGTTCAAAGTTGTTGGTAGTTATAGCAGGGTTTACTATACTAGAACTAGGTTCCTCGTTAGATGGTTGGGCGAATTCCTTGAGCGGTCTTTGGTTACGATCTTCTGCCATAGCTCTTCTTATCTTGCGAATAAAAAGACGGGCACGAGCGTAACGTTCAGGTTCTACTAAAGGATCTATTAGGTTGCCGGTGCTACGATTTCTACGTATCTACCGGCTAGAATAGCCTTAGTCTAAACGGGATAACAATAGGGTACGAAATTTGACGAAGTTGGTCCCCGGCAACGGCGCCAAAAACTTGATGGGGTTTAATCTGTAACGTATAGCCTAAATGTAGTACTGCAAGTGTACAGCCTATCGAAGTAATATATAAGATTATCGAACCACAGAGACCAATTGTCAATCTATCAACTCTATTGCTAAGGTGCTTATCTAAGGCGAATAAGGATATTGATGTGAGTGCAGTGCACAAAGTAAATATGCGAGGGAAATAACAGTTTAAAAGACAGGTTGGAATGTAAATCATGTAATCAGATATTGGTCCGGTCATGCGTAGATGAACCTACTTATGGGGCAGTATTTTCTATTGATAGCAAAGAATCAGTTTAACGGGAACTTGTAGCTTTTGACTACTAAGAACCGAGTTTACTCTTTAAATTAAATTCCTTTATTGTCACATATAAAGGGTGCCTTCCGCGTTAAAGAGGTAAACTTATTTTTAAGAAATTGATAGTTTTGACTTAACAGAAAAGTGATCTTACTCGGAAAGATTAACTTAAAGAGACTTTTGGCTTTTGACCAAGAGTCAGATTTTAAACCTACAAACGCGTCCGAAAATAGTTTCAAAATCGTTTTCTAAAAAGGTCAATGATTCCTATTTAACCAATCAACGGCTGTCGCTCATTTTGTTTGGTTAAATAATAATCAAGTCGTATCATTAGTTTGGACGGCTTTCGATCTTACCCAATAAACATTAAAACACAATTGACTTAAGTTAGAAGCAAAACATCCCCAGAGTATTTTCACTAGCATGATAATTGGAACACAACCACGATGACAATCATTACATCCTAACCTTTATAGTTTAGCCAGACATAATAAGTGCGAGTCTATAAAACGTGTAGACTATGGTAAGAGCATTTAAAGTCTATAAAACGTGTAGACTATGGTAAGAGCATTTAAAGTCTATAAAACGTGTAGACTATGGTAAGAGCATTTAAAGTCTATAAAACGTGTAGACTATGGTAAGAGCATTTAAAGTCTATAAAACGTGTAGACTATGATAAGAGCAATTAAATAAAGAAATGCAATAAATTAGAACCTTGCTCCGGTCGGAGACTTGAATCTGATACAAATCTACGGAAAAGTAAGGCCGGTATGATGAACTTCAACCAAAGTGCTCCAAGACTCGATTACAACTCAATCTACACCGCAATAACTCCCCGATGTGAAGAGATTATTACTTTACAGAAACTGATAGTATATGGCTTAAGATTGTACTAAGCTTGGATGAAACTAAAGAATGAGAATCGAAAGCTATTTATAGAGGAACTTTGAGGTGCGTAAGGACCAGCATGCCCTTTAACTTCTTTTGAGCGGGAACCTTTTTGTGAAGGCCGCGGGCGCGGTGAGGGTGGCCGCGGGCGCGGTGCCTGGAACCGCCACATCATGGGAACGTGGCAGTTGATCTCTGGGTGAAAGTGGGCCACGTCATCGCGTTTCCTGTAGCCAGCGCGGTGCTGAACGCCATAAGTGCAAAATATCTTGAAAAACCCTAATTTCTTGGCGTTTTGGCTCGTTTCTTCACAGAAGGCTCTGAAATGACAAGAATCCTGAAAACAAAGGAAAAAGGAACATAATACGAGAAAATGACAATAAAAACTAAGGAAAACATGTGATATTCGAGTCAGAAACATAGTGCGATTTAGTGCGATCAAATCATGCAAAAGACAATGTGGGTTTCGTGTCGTATGGTGGTCGTACGGTGGGAGACAAATGAAGACGGAGGCAGAGGGCTGGAATCGTGCGGTTAATAGTGTGGCTTTCGCATCCGGAGGCGGATGGGGAAGGAAGGTGTGTGACGTCCGGAGGTGGAGGGCGGAGGACGGTGTGAAACGTCCAGAGGCGGAGGGCAGAGGGAGACAAGGGAGACGGAGGCGGAGGACAGGTTCAAATGAAGGGTTTTGTTGCAAAGTGGCGCAATGATAAAGATGAAGGTTTTCTGAATGAAACATATGAATAGTAAGAATAGGGTTTAGTGTAGTTGATAAAGGTTTTTACATCGGTTAATTTCATGGCTCGATGTAAGGGCCCATCTTTTACATCGGTTGGCATGATGGCCCGATGTAAGGGCCAATTTTTTTAAAAATAAAAACGGTCTTTTACATCAATTGGCTTGATGGCACGATGTAAGGGACAATATTTTTTTTAATAAATATGGTCTTTTACATCGGTTGGCTATATTACCCGATGTAAGGACCAATTTTTTTTATAGAAAAACACACCTTATTTACAAAACCGCCACCGTGTTTATATTATTTTATTATTGGGCTTTTTACATTGGTGGATAGTAAAGGCCCGATGTAAAATCTCTTATAAAAATTTTCCTTTTATTTACCAAAATGCCACCTTATTATATTTTCCTCTAAATCACTTTTTTTTATATCAGGGGAAATAAAAGTCTGATGTAAAATCTTTTGACAAATATTTTTTACATCATTTATTTTTATACCTGATGTAAGGGCCTTTTCTCAAACGTCATATTTTTAGTAGTGTCAGTCATCAGAACTTGTTCACTCAGGACCTTGTCTTCGAAACTTCAGCACTTGGTCTTGAGACCCTTTTATAGAACCTCGGGTCTTCAGAACTTCAAGTCTTTATAACTTCTTCTTCAGAATCTTCAGCACTTAGTCGTGAGAGCCCTTTTCTTAGAACCATAGGACTTTAAAAACTTGAGTCTTTAGCATCTAGACTTAAGTAGAACTTCTTGTCTTCAGATCTTCTAATTATTTGTTTAGAACCCATTGTCTTCAGAAACACGAGTCTTCAGCATCTGAACTTTAGTAGAAACTTCTGTCTTCAGATCTCCTGACTTGTTTCTTTAGAGTATATTGTCTTTAGAAGCACGAGTCTTCAGCATCTGGACGTAAGTAGAAACTTTTGTCTTCAGATCTTTTGACTTGTTTCTTTAGACAAACATCAGAGCCTACACTTTAGAAGCTTATGGAGTGCCTTACTATTGTTCATCAAAACTTGTGTAGCGCATAAGCGGAACTAATTCTCTTCTAATGTCTTGGCCACACCATCCATTAGAATCATGGTCTATTTGTTAAATACTCAAAAATAACAAACATTAGAGTATCAAAATTATTCATACAAAAATACTCATTTGTTATCATCAAATCTTAGAGATGATATTGCAGAACAAAATCTTGTTCTAACAAGGACAATTGTTCCTGTAATGTTCTAGCTCATTGCACTCATAACAAGTGACCTCTTTGACACTAGATTTCCTCTGATCTAAAGTAGATTCGTAGGGACCACCAATCCTTCTTATACTTCTAAATTTGTTGCCTTGAGTTCTCTTCTAAATACAGTTAACCCTTCTGGACAGTAAAGACAACTCATCTTCAACTTCATTAGAATCTTCTTCTGAATCCTCAATCTCTTCAGCTTGAAGAGCTTTGGACTTCTCAGATCTTCTGACTGATTTGAGCGCAACATATTTTTATCTCTTCTGAGGTTCATCCTGTTATTGTTCAATATCATGACTTCTCAAAGAACTCACTGGTTCTTTTAGAGAAGTATTGTTTAGATCCTTGGTAAGCTTGAGTGCGGTTACCATAGACCTCCATTTAGATGGCCAGCTTCTGATAATCTTCTTCACATGATCTGATATAGAGTATCCTTTTTTCAAAACTCTCAGTCCTGCAACTAAGTTTTGAAACATTGAGAACATAGTCTCAATTGTTTCATCATCCTCCATCTTGAAGGCTTCATACTTCTGAATCAAGGTCAAAGCCTTGGTTTCCTTGACTTGATCATTTCCTTCATGAGTCATTCTGAGAGAGTAAAATATAGCCTTAATTGAGTCTCTATTTGTGATCTTATCATACTCGGTATAAGAAATATCATTCAACAAGATGGTTCTTGCTTTATGATGATTCTTACAATCCTTTTTTTGTTGATCATTCATAGCTCTTCTCTCAAGCTTCTTCCCAACACCACATGTGGGAGGATCGTACCCATCAACTACCATATCCCAAAGATTAACATCATGACCTAGAAAGAAAATTTATAGTCTATCTTTCCAGTACTCAAACTTTTCACCATTAAAAATGCGAGGTTTAGCATTGTAGTTATCTTTATCAGAGACTAGAGCAGGTGTTGGTGGAGTAGGATCAACCATAGTGTTTCTAAAACTCATTTGGATCTTTATCTAATATGATTAAGTGTTTGATAGAAATCAATACTAGAACCGGAGCTCTGATGCCAATTGAAGGTAAGAGAAACACAAGAAAGAGGGAGTTGAATTGGGTTGCACCAAATATAATATTTTCGTAACTCAAACACAAGGCTTAACAAGTGAACAAAAATAAATGAGCACAATTATTTTTATCATGGTTCACTGTTAACAAAGTTAACAAAGTTACTCCAGTCCTCCCTGCAAGGTGATTTTCCATATCTACAAGGACTTAATACACTATAATCAACCGATTACAAACAACCATAATAAGTCTGATCAACCTTTTTGACAACCCCAACAAGTCCATCAATACTTATTATTAATCCACTATGAACACATCCAAAGTCTTCTTGATAATCCAGACTCATCGAGTCTCTCAAGAAACCTATCAACAATCGTTGATTTACAAATATATGTATACAAAGATGCTTCAGAACAAGCATATTACACAATGTTTAAGTACAGCAACACAAAAATGTTGATAGCAAGATACAAAAAAAAATCCTTGCTAATTTACAAAACTATACAAACAATATCTCAAAAGAGTTTATGCAGCGCTTAAACATAGCTTTGAATTGATTCATTGGTTTCAAATTCTTCCAAGTCCTCCTTTTATAGATGAAAAAGAGATCAATTGGAGGGTAGAATAGGAAACATAAAACCAGTTGTTTTGTTCGCAACGGTTATCATGGGATTGGTATATAACAAGTACAAAAAGGTTTATCCTTACACCACCCTATGAAGTAGAGGTCACAATGTACTTTTGTACTTTTATACTCACCATCACATGCAATATCTAGTCTTGATCTATATCTTTTATATCTTCAGAAGCTTTTAATTTGTATGTTGATGAAGGATGTTGTAGAAGGATCAAAACTTGCATCTTCAGAACCTAAGTCTTTGAGTCTTCAGAACTTGTTCAGAGAACCCTTATCTTCAGAGTCTTCAACACTTGGTCTTCAGAAGAATGTCTTCAGATATTCAGAACTTGTTTAGCAGAACCTTGTCTTCAGTATCTTCAGAACTTGGAACAACAAAAGTAAATTTTTAGAAGGCCTCCAAAGCTTCCTTGCAAAATCACAATCAAAATCTCTTGTACTAACGTTCCTTAGAATTATTACACAAGAAGCATTCAGGAATTATAACTTACTTTATAACACCCCAAAGGCATTCTTCCAGAGTGTTGAGTTCAGAACCTGATGACGTCACACACCTTCTTACCAGAGTCAAAACCTGTTTAGTAAAAGCTACACACTAGACAGAAACCATTAGTATACACAATTATTCTCTAAGATAACATGTAAAGTTATCATCAAAACATAAGGCCAGATGTAAAATCAATCTTGTTCTTACATGGTTTGTCCTTCTTGAGCTTAGGACAATCACATTTATGGTGACCCGGTTCTTTGCATTCATAGCAAGTAACCTATTTTCTATCCCCCCAGACTTTCTTTGTCCAAAAGTAGACTCAAAGCGACCACCAGTCCTTCTGGCTCCTCTGAACTTGTTGTCCTACTTCCTCTTCCAAATTTGGTTAACCCTCCTGGACAATAGTGACAAATCATCTTCATCTTCATCAGAATCTTCTTCGAAATCCTCGATCTCTTCTGCTTTAAGAGATCTCGTCTTCGGAGGTTTATCTTGTTCCAGTTCTATATCACGACTATTCAAACAACTCACCGATTTTTCTAGAGAAGTGTTGTTTAGATCTTTAGCCAATTTAAGAGGAGCCACCATAGGCCTCCATTTATATGGAAAACTTTTGATAATCTTCTTCACATGATCTGAAGTAGAGTATCCTTTGTTTAAAATGCTAAGTCTTGCATCCAAAGTTTGAAACCTTGAGAACATAGTCTCAACTATTTCATGTTCTTCCATTTTAAAGACTTCATATTTTTGAACAAATCCAAAGCTTTGATCTCCTTAACTTTAGCATTGCCTTCATGAGTCATTCTTAAAGAATCAAATATAGACTTAGCTAAGTCTATATTTGTTATATTTTCATACTCAGTATAAGAAATCACATTTAGCAAGATAGTTCTTTCTTTATGATGATTCTTATAATCTTTCTTTTGTTGGTCGTTCATAAATCTTCTCTCGATCTTGTTTCCTCTTTCATTTGTAGGATATTCATAACCATCGACTACCATATCCCAAAGATCAACATCATGACCTAGAAAGAAACTTTCCAGTCTATCTTTTCAATAATCAAATCTTTCACCATAAAATATGGGTGGTTTAGCATTATAGTTTTCTCTCTCATTGAGAACAGGTACAACAACAACAAATGGTGGAATAGCCATAGTGTTTCTAAAACGTATGGATCTTTATCAGACACAGTTAAGTGTTTGATAACAATCAATATAAGAACCGGAACTATAATGTCAATTGAAGGTGCAAGAAACACAAGAAATAGAGGTTTGAATTTGGTTTCTAGAAATAAAATCTTTTCGAAACTAAAATAAAAAAATAAAAAATAAAAAAATTAGTTAGAATGAAATTAGAGAAACTAAAATAGAAATTAAAAATAAGTATAAAAAAAGTTTTGAAGTGCATGTAGGTTTGAGTGTTACCACTCTTTCTCATACTATCTGTCTCAGAGTATCATCGAAGAAAGCAAACACCATCGTTAAAAACTGAACGCGACCTCTCTATATTTCAATGATTTTTTTTTGTCTTTACCTTAATTGTAATTTGAAAATAGAGTGATTTAATTAAACAAAATATAAATTATTAGAGAAGAAACCTAATGGTAGAGCAATAAACTAGTATCTTAGAGAGAGTGGGTTCGACTCCAATTTTTTACAAATATTTTATTTCCTGAATTATACATTATCCAATTATCTATCAACACACGGCATCAATTAATAATAATTTAAAAAAAACCAACCGTTCAAACAAGTGGCACTATAAATTAAGCACATGTACTAAAGAAACATTAAATTAAAATATGAATTAAAGAAACATTAAATTAAAATATGAATTAAAGAAATATTATCTGAATTTAAAAAAAATTAAAATAAATATGAAAAAATAAAAGAATTTAATTAATTTTAATATGATATGGTATTGACACATAAGCATGAATCACGCCACGTCACTGAAAATAAGCACCAAATTGAATGAGAGAGTAAATTCAAACACAAAACTTAAAAAAAGGACTAAAATAGTGGTTTTGAAAGCGGACGGATCAAAATCAAGAAAATGGCTAAATAGAGGGACCAAAGTTGCAATTAAGCTAAAAGAAAACTAATAGAGGTCATTGGATGACTTGTATTAAAAAATAATTTATTGTGAATATTTGATGTATAAAGTAATTCAAATGTATTATATAAGCTTCTAGGAGCAAATTGGAGGAAACAACTTAAAATAAGTACTTCTGGAATGCAGAGATGATAATTTTCGTGAGTGTAATCGGTCATGCAAAAAGGCGTAATCGATTACGAAAGCTATTTTCTGTTTTATTTTTCTGTTTTTCAAAGGCGTAATCGATTACGTTGTTTTGCGTAATCGATTACGAGTCTATGTTTTGGATATTTTGGCTTATATTTTAGTTGTTTTGGGCGTTTTGGCTTATTTTTTAGTTGTTTTAGTTTCCCAATTATTTTGTATTGTCTTATAAAAGGACCCTCAAGTGTAATGTGTTTGGTTAATGTCATTTGTGATGATTTTCTCCTCACTCTCATTTTACTCTCTCTTATTTTCTCATTTTCATCTTCTCCAATTACCACTTTTCTTCCATTGATTCACCATAGAATTTTGTTGGAGTTCCAACATTTGGCATCAAGAGCCTTGGTTATGGTCTATTAATTCGCTGTAAAAATGACTACCGTCTCCAACGATCGAGTCTCCAATAATCTTTCAACCCTTGATTCAAAGAACTACGATAAATGGTACAAACAAATGAAAGTTTTATTTGGGTATCAAGACGTCCTTGAGGTGATCAACAATGAAGTTACTCCACTTGAGACAGAAGCTACAAAGGTTCAGAAGGTTGCACATATTGAAGAGAAGAAGAAAGATTACAAGACACTCTTATTGATTCATTCTTGTGTAGATGGTGACAACTTTGAAAAAGTTGGCAATTGTCATTCGGCGAAACAAACATGAGAGATCTTGAAGAAAGCTTATGAAGAGGTTGATAAAGCAAAGGCGGTGAGGTTACAAACTCACAAGCGACAGTTTGAATTGGTTCAAATGGAAGATAAAGAGACAATTAACGACTATGTAGTGCGTATTAGGCATTTGGTGAATGAAATAAAGTCTTGCAGATAAATCGTTTCAGAGAAGAATGTTGTATCGAAAATCTTGCATTCTTTGACATCAAGATTTGACAATATTGTAGTGGCAATCAAAGAGTCGAATGATCTTTTGACAATGGGCAAAAAGGAGCTTCAAATCTCTCTTGAGGCTCATGAACAAAGGATGGATGAAAGGGGAAATGACAAGACTAAAGCAGAGATTGCATTGCAAGCACTATTCAACGAGAAGAGTAAAAAGATCAAAAGGAAAATGGCCTTTGAAAGGAAAGACAAATTTCTAGAATTCTGGTGGAAAAGATTCATAAAATTCAAAGGGTTTGATGGGGCAGAGAGGTGAGAGAAGCTCTAAAGGTAGTGGTCAAAGATACTACACCAAGAAGATTGACAAGAGTAATATGAAGTGTTACAATTTCCATAGACTTGATCATTTCGCAAGAGATTGCAATGCGAAATTAAGGGAAAATCAAAGCGATGAGGCTAAGGTTGCTTGAAAGGAGGTGGATGATGATAACACGCTTCTGTTCATGATCAAAAAGGAGAATTGTGGCAGTAATAAGCTGTTGGACAACACCAGTAGCAGTTGCAAGTTACTGGACAGCGGTTGCAGCCGTTCGAAAAATGCTGCATAAACGCTTTCGAAGCAAAACGTAATGGTAACGGTTAGGGATGGAGTCCAAGGATGTGATGAGTGGTACTTAGACTCTGGTTGTTCAACACATATGATGGGTAGAAATAATTGGTTTATCAAAATCAATCAAGCCACGAAGAATAACATGAAATTAACGGACGACACCACTTTAGCAGCCGACGAGGTCGGTGATGTTTTGATCATGAAAAGGGATGAGGGTCATTCCTTTATCAAATATTTGTTATACATTCCAGGAATCAAATGTAATCTCTTAAGAATTGACCAATTGTTTGAGAAGAATTACATGATTCACATGGAAAACAAGATTTTGCGCGTTTTGTACCGAAATGAGGTTTTAGTCCTTAAAGCACCCATGGCTGCCAATAGGACTTTCAAGATAGATTTGAAAGTTATGAAGCATAGATGTCTTGCTACAAAGGCAAGTCGTGATGAGTGGTTGTGGCATTACCGTCTTGGACATCTCAATTTTTGAGACCGCGGCGCTTTACAAAAGGATGGTATGGTAATCGGATTGTCAAAAGTCAATGTTCCAGCTGAGATATGTGAAGAGTATGTGCAAGGGAAGCAACACAAGAGTAGTTTTAGCAAGGATGCAGGTTATAAGACCAAACATCACCTTGAGGTGGTGTGCTCCGATGTGTGTAGTCCAATGCAAGTTGACTCATATGGTGGCAATAGATACTTTGTCACTTTTATCGATGATTTTAGTAGGAAACTATAGATATAGCCAATTAAGATAAAGGATGACGTATTTGATGTGTTTACAAGATTCAATTCTATGGTTGAGCGACAAGTGTAACACCTTAATTTTAGATTTAATTATTTATTTAATTATATGTGATTTATGGTGAATACTATGATGTATATGTGGTATGTAGTGGTATAGTGTGGATTAAGGTGGTAATTAGGACTATTTTTAATTAAATAATTTAATTTATATTATTTAGATTTATAATAATAATTTAATAGAATAAATATTATATTAATGTGAAAAAGGGAGAATAAAGGCATGGTAGTGATATGTGAAAATAAGTGAGGGTACAAGGGGGATAACTTACAAAGAGGTCCAAAGGGTAAAAAGAGAAAAGGGAAGAATTTAGATCATTTTTTGTGCGATCATGGAATTGAGAGAACACGAAGAAAATATAGGGCTCAGAAGAGGATTCGGTAGAACTCGAAGAGGAAGAGTTAATTTGCTGAGAAATTAAGGTAAGGGGTTTAATGGTAGTTCATTATGATTGATCGAGGGTTAATGTAATGTAGGGTTTCGTTATATGATTAATTTGATGAAACATATGATGAAATTGATGAAATATGATGACATTGCTGATGTTGATGATATATGATGTAAATGTTGATTTGATGACGTCTATATGGTATGATTTATGTTCGATATGATAGGACGATGTATTTTAATGATTATATGTGATATGTGATGTTTGTACTTTATTTTGGATTGAGATTATCGAAAATCAAAACTGCAATGGGGATGGAACAGTGCAGAAATCGCAACTGAAAAGTTCTTGTTTTATAATAAACGTCAAGCGAGCCAACAACGATCCAGTCTCCTCAGCGTTGTCGGGCAAGCCAACTGGAGGCTGAAAAGGTGAGCTCCTGGAAAAATGTATGGAGTGGGACGCGTCGCCATGATGTCCTTGGGTGAGGAGGTGGTGAGCAGAGCGCTCCCAGCATCTCTGGGCAAGATAAGCAACGGGGGGATTGGTAGAAAAAGTGAGCTCCTAGAAAATGTATGGGGAGGGGCTGAAGCAACCGGTTGAAATCATCGAAACAATAAAGTTGCCATCGAATATTATTTATCCCACAGAAGGGAAAGGAAAACATCAAAGAAAACCTCAGAAGGGAGAATTTAGGGTCTTGCGACCCAGAGATCGAGTAAGGGAGTCGATTATGCAAGGGGAAGGTATTAGCACCCCTCACGTTTGTGGTACTCCACGGGATCCGCTCTTGTTTGTTCTAATCTAAAGGGTGTAAAAATTCAAGTCTAAAGCTAAATTCTATGAGGGAATGTATGCAATGCAAAGTATATACAAAAAAAAGGTTTTTATTAGTTGTGTCTGCTGCAGTTGCGAACCTTTGTGCCTACGTACCACAAACCGTGCAATAGGGATCAAGGCACTCATAGTTTTTCTAGAAAATGTTTTTGGTTTGTTGTATGTTTTTTATGAGAATGATGCGTTAGAAATTCCAAACATTCAGAACATTGACTTGTTGGTTGCTCGTACGAGAGGCTTTAAGTCGTTCACTTCGTATTGGAATGACTAAAACACATTCATTTATGAAAAGTTTTAAAAAGAAAAAGTCAAGTGGAAAAAAGGAGTTTGAATTGGTTGGTGTTTTTTACCTTAAAAAAAAAGATTTTGCAATTTTAGAGTGTCTTATGAGAAGTTGATAAAGAAAAAGAAGTTTTAGTTTTAAAGATGCAAAAGGGGAATGAAAAAGTCTAAGGGAGACTAACCTAGTTTCTAGCCCTAATGTTATCACACAATGATGGCCCTAAGCTTAAGATTTGAAAGGAGAAACCTCTACCTAAGTAAGCATACATAGATGAGAGCCTATGGTCTAAATAATTCATGTCTCAAAGAAGATGAAACTAACCTCCTAAGAGAACATGTCATTTACATAAGAAAGAAGGAGAGAGAAGTAATAAACAAATAAGCACTAAATGAAGAAGAGGTGTAAGTAGGAAATGAGCAAGCAAAGAGACAAGAATAGATGAAAGTAGTTCACATTTGAAAACACACTTCAAGTAATCAAGTCTAAAATGGATTATTAACCTTAGAGGTCTCACCAATCAAATAAGAAAGAAACAAGATGGGAGAAAGCAAACTATAGCTCCTAAATAGTCACCATGTTGAATTGATAAGTGAGTAGCAATCAAGGATCAAGAGAGAAAGGCACAAGAAGCCTTAGCCTTATAGAAGTCAGAAGATAACTAAATATAAACAAGCATGATTTAGAAATCATCAATTTGAAAAGTTAAGGGCAAGTGACAAGTCAAAGAAGCACAAAATACATTATGTTCAAAGAGAAAGATCAAGATGATTAATTGAAGTCAAATTACTCTCAAGTTTTTAGAAGACTATCCTTGAGCTTATCATACCTTCAAGCATCAATTAAAACCAAAAATTGCACAAAAACATGATTTAAAAATCCATTGAATTCAAAATTAGGGTTTTACAAACCACAAAAAATTTATGCTCAATGTAAAAACCAAATGATCAACATATAATTTCCAACAAATGAAAACATGTTTACATATCATTAAAACATTCAAAATATCATCACATACCCAAATATTCGCCTTAAATTATGTCCATAAGTTTTGAAATGAAGCTTGACTAAATTACACTAGGCCAAAGGGACATGCTCACTTCAATATTCCATGAAAAATAGAAAAATAGGATGTAAAATCCAAACCAAAATGTTCAAGTGAGCTCAAGTATCTTATAAGTTAGAAACATTCTTTTCTTAACTTACAAGTTCATGGAAATATCAAAAGTAAATTAAAGAACATAAACTAGCACAAAAATAGGTCAAAAAGACCATTAAACAAAAGAAATTTGTAAAAAGTAGAAAATAAGAATTAATTCCACAAAAATAAGAAACAAGTTCTCAACATATTAAATAAGCTCAAACATATTTTTGTGGATTTTTGGAATCAATGGAAATGAGTGAATTATATTGAAACTTAAAAAAGAAGCAATAAAACCTCAAAAACCATTTAATCATTTCCCAAATTTTGAAAAAAAAAAGAAGCAAACCTTAAAATAAATAAGGTCTGAGACCAACAATAATTCAAACAAATTCAGAGGAACATAAAAATATTTTTTCTGTGATTTTTTATGATTCCTAAATAATTCAGAATTAATTTTAAACTAAACTATACAAAATAAAACAATTAAAAACACTTTAAACCTCTTTATTTGATTAATATGGAAAAATGTTGAAAAAAATTAATAAAAATCATAATAGTAAAATAGACATTTTAAAATGCATTCATGATTTTTTCAGATTTTTTTTATGATTAAAAATATTTTTAAATAAATTAAGAAAACAAAGGAAATAATATGTAAAATAATAGAAAGGAAAAAGAAATTAATATATATATATATATATATATATATATATATATATATATATATATATATATATATATATATATATATATATATATATATATATATATATATATATATATATATATATATATATATATATATATATATATATATATATTAATCAATCATTATTGGGCCCCACGTAATCATCACTCAATCATGTGCAAGATCCAATCATTGGACCATCACGCGACCAATCATTTGCAGCACAAAAAGAAAAAGAAAAAAAAAAGAACCAACCAGATTGTGACACACGGTGAGGGAGAGAGAATACAAAGAAATATTTTTCAATTCTTCCAGCCTAGCCCGTGATTTTCGTGTGCCCTTCATACCCAGTTTTCTCTTTCAATTCTTTATGAAATTAAAAACTTTAAACACCAAAGTTGTAGATCTCAAAAAGATCTACAAATTTTGTTCAAGAATTTTTTGAAATGGTTGAGAGATGAGAGAGAAATCTGGACATGAATAGGGCATACAATTATTTTTTTCATCCATAAACCTTAACTTTTGTAATTTTCCAGCCAACTTCCAATCCAAGTATCTCACTCCTCGTTTGATGAAATTAAAAAGTGTAAACACCAAAGTTGTAGATCTAAAGAAGATATGTAACTTTGGTTCAAGAAGTTTTTGAGAAGGTTCATAGTTGAGAGAGAGAGAGAGAGAGATTTGGACGAGAAGAGAGTATAAAATCAATATTTCACATTTTTTTTAGATCTGAATAACTCAAAATACAACCAATATAAATGATAAAAGTTCTAAAGAGAGATTCTCACCAATAACATAAGAACGTCATCAAGCAATTTCCACATCCAGAAACTAAAAATCCAGGGTTTAAAGAAGTTACCTAGTGGAATATTTCTCCACTGCCTCTTTGTGCTTGAAAGATGGATAGAAACCCATAAATAGCTCTTGATTCTTCTCATTGAAGCTCAAATAAAGAGCTTTGTTATTGGAGAAATCTCAAGATCTTGCTTGGTTTGGGAGATTGAGAGAAATTATAAGAATAAGGTTTTTGTGAGAGTGATTAAAGTTGTGAATGTGTCAATGAATAGATGCAAGTATTCTCTTATATAGATCCCAAGAGTGAGGGTAAAGTGGTCATTTGGGCCTCATAACCAATGGAGGGCATAAATGGAAGTTTAGGCTAAAATATGACTTGGTGACCAAGGCTGAATTTTGTGAAGAGATGGTGAGGCCTCTTGGTCGTTTTGGACAGCTCATAAATGCAGTCACATGTTCTCAAAAGATGGTACAAGTTAGTGGAGTGTGGAGAGAGAAATAAGGAAATAGCTATATTTGGCAAATTTGAGGTTTTTTGTACAAAATGGATACAAATACAGGCATGAATGTAAATGGAAGATATGATCTCCTTATTCAAACCCAAAATATCTTATGCGCCTGATTGGAGTCAAAGAGAATGGCCACAATTGGAGAATTTGAGAAATCGTAAGATTTGGCTTGGCAAAATTCAATGAAATGCAGTCCTAATGTAAAGGGCATAACTCTCTCAATTCTTCTAATTAGGTCACCAAATTTTACTTTCTGGAAAGGGAAAATTATTTTCTACAACTTTCATGTTGATGACATTTTAATTTGAATTTATTAAGATCCCCAAAATGCCCCACGAAAACTGACTAAGTTGAAAAATGACCTATAATTCACAAAATTGACTTATAATTCTTTGCTTCATAACTCTCAAAATAAACACTTTTTGGACATGGGACCATACTGACAAATTTGTAGATCTTATTTTTCTCTTTTCAAGCATGTAAAGTTTGCTCATTTTCAATAATAAATGAAGAATTTATTAATTTTTGAAATTCAACCCTAGGACTTACCATAGAAATTTTTCCATGTTTCACCAAGATACCTTCATGAATAAGTTAGCTTCAAAATCAATGTTTCTCTTGAATTTCTTCAACCATAGGACATGTGATGTTGAAACCTGGTCATTGACCTCAACTTTGACCAAAAGTCCGCTTGGTCAATAATTAACTTTTGTTGACATTTGCTCAGATGACCAGATAATCAAGATTAAGCAGATGAACCCCAAACAATGTAAACCAATGATCAAAATGATATATGAGGATTCCTTTGAACTATTATGAACCTTTGAAATCCATATTGCTCAACAAATTGCACACTTTTACGCATTTGCATTTGTCCTCCCCCAATGGAAATGATCTCGTGTATACTCATTAAAGACATTATATAGTATGGAGTTTTTTGTGACGCCTCTAAGAAGGGATTAGGTGGAGTGCTGATGCAAGATGGGCAAGTTGTAGCTTATACCTCTCGACAGCTGAGACCTCACGAGGAGAACTATCCTACTCATGATCTTGAACTTGTTGCAATTGTCTTCATGCTTAAGGTGTGTCGACATTACTTGTATGGAGTGCACTTCGTGATGTTCACTGATCATAAGAGCCTGAAATATCTCTTCGATCAGAAAGAGCTTAATATGTGTCAGATGAGATGGATGGAATACCTCAAGGATTGTGATTTTAATATGAAGTATCATCCCGGAAAAGCTAACAAGGTGGAAGATGCCTTGAGTAGAAAATAAATTCGCATTGCTAAACTCATGATGTTGGAGTTTGGACTTTTGGAGAGACTTAGGAATCTTGATATGCAGTTTGAGTGGGCACCGACCGATGTATTGATTAGTAATCTGGATATGTAGAATGAGTTGCGAGAAAGAATCTGATGGACACAATTGGCTGATGTGGAATTGTAAGCTAAGAAAGGTATCTCGTATTTCTTCCATGCATCCGATGGAGTTCTTCTTTTTAGGAAAAGGTTATGTGTACCCAGTGATGCGGGATTAAGAAGACTAATTTTGGATGAAGCCCACAAGAGTAAATTCATTATTCACCCTAGATCGTCCAAGATGTACCAAGACACGAAGAAGAATTTCTGGTGGCCCAGTATGAAAAGAGACATTCGGGTTATATGGAGCAGTGTGTGGCTGTCAATAAGTGAAGACAAAACATCAGAGGCTTGGTGGCATGTTGCAACCATTTAACTTCCCTATATGGAAGTGGGATAGAATATCCATGGACTTTATTATGGGAACACCTAATGCCATGGGTGGACATGATTCTATATGGTTAATTATAGATCGGTTGACCAAATCCGCGCATTTCTTACTTGTTAAGACCACTTATACGGTTGTTCATCTCGCAAGACTTTTTGTAGAGGATATTGTGAGATTGCATGGTTTACCTTCCAGTATTGTGTTGGATAGAGATATGAAGTTAACTTCACGGTTTTGGAAGGCTTTTCACAAAGAGATGGGGACGAATTTGAACTTGAGTGCTTCTAATAATCCTCAAACCGATGGGAAAACAGAAAGAACTATCCAGACCATTGAGGACATGTTAAGGGCGTGTACTCTAGAAGGTAGTGGAAATTGGAAGGATCACTTACCTTTGGTATAATTTTCATACAACAACAATTACCACGTAAGTATCAGAATGATACCATACAAAGCTTTATATGGAAGGAATTGTCGATCTCCCTTGTGCTGGTAAGAAGTTGGTAAAAAGGGAATTCTTTGACCTGAGATAATTCAAGAAATGACGGAAAAGATCAAGATGATCCAAGAAAAGATGAAGAAAGTGAAAGATTGTCAAAAGATCTATGCGGATAAGAGAAGAAGTCCCTTAGAGTTTGACGAAGGGGATCATTTGTTTCTAAAAGTTACTTCAAGTCTAAGATTGAAAGGACCATTCAAGAAGCGCAAACGTATCCCGGGATATGTGGGACCTTATATAATCATGAGATGGGTAGGTGACGTTGCATACCAACTAGCATTACATCCTTCACTATCTGGGTTGCATGACGTATTCCACGTGTCTTAGCTTCGAAAGTTTGTTCCAGATTCATTTCATCATATCCTTCAGGATATGATAGAAATAGAACCAGACCTTTCTTTACATCCGCAAGTCAGCTGCATTATGGAGTATGCCAGTAGATCATTGAGAAATAAGGAGATACCTCTTTTGAAAGTGTTGTTGGAAGAGCCATGTCCTGTTGAAGCTAAATGGGAGCTAGAATCAGAGATGCGAGAGCTTTACCGTCAGTTGTTCTGGTAAGTTTTCAAATTCCATGATTAATTTTATTTAAGGGGAGTATAATGTAATACTCGGTATAATTATTCCCTAATGGATACCACTAATTATATTTAGTGAAATCATTAGAGGATAATTGGTACTTGTTCTGGACTGGGCCTGCCCTTGGCCCAAATCACAAGTAAGGCCCAGATCTAAACCGTGCCTCAAGCTATGCTGGGAACCAGACTCCCCGAGCATACCCAGTCACGGGCCATTACGACTATGCCCTCCGCTTCCCGCAACGAGAGGCGTCCCCGACACGGACACCCCAACTCGAACCCTGCTCGAGCATCCTCCCCGTAGGGCAGACTCAGTCCCTCCGGATGCTTCAGAGTCTTTAGAGCTCAGGGAAGATCGTGTCTTCGTTCTTCCTTGTTCTTCGCAGAGCATCATCCAGGAAGGGGACCATGTGCAGGTCCCCACTACTCACGTAGAACCTGGCAGTCCCTTTGTTGGGCCAGTTTTGGTCAGCCCAATAAAGGGACCTTAGCCCAGCGCTGGGGGCTATAAATACCCTCTGTTCCAAGAGGGTCAGGTATTCATTCATTACGTACCTACTTACTTTTTTCCTGCCCATTCCATCTCTCATTTTATCATCGGAGTGTCTTGCAGGTACCCCCCATCTCATTCAAATTCAGTTCGAGCCAGCTGTAACGATCCAATTCTAATTTGGTAAGATCAGTGGCGCCGTCTGTAGGAATTAAAGCTTCCCCGTCTTACAAACCTTCAAAGACCAAAAGCTAAAAACCATCTTCCACCGTCATGGTTGACCATGCTCAAGACAATCAGAACTCCAGTGTCGCCGAGACCTGCAATAACTTCACCGACAATGATGTCGGCGTTATAGTGCACATTACTGCTCCCACTGGCAACATCCTCGAAATCTCAAACTACCGGGATGAAGCCACTTCTTCCCCGTGTCAGTCCCGCCTCGACTCGAAGAATATAATCTGGTTCCCCCTGTTGTACCCCAAAATTTGCCCTCTCATTTCATCAACATTTTCTCAATCACAAGACTCTTGGAACTCAAGATCAAGCTAGGGTTTGCTCTGCTCAAGACACCTCCTTGCATTGTTGACCTAAATTAGGCTTTGAGTTTGCACAAGGATATTTTGACCTACAATGCTCAAAGTGACTTTCATACTTCATGTTGGACTCACAAGTTTGTCCTTACCAAGTTTCAGGCCTTGATTCAAAGTTTTGCCCAGTCAATTGGACAGTTGACCTAAAAATCAACTGTATTGGGGAAAAAGTCAACTGTGTCCAATTGACAGTCAAACCTCATGAAATTTGACCCACATCAACATTATGAACTCATATGAACCATTTGATCAAGTTTGGATCACCATTCCACAAGAAATTTGATCAGATCACCAAAAGGGCAAAATGGTCATTTTTAGGGTTTTTACTGCACAAAGGCAATTTTTGACTGTTTGGCCTAGCCAATTGCAAATCAAGCTCACACATGGACTCAAGGACTCAATGACATTGTCTTGACCCATTCAACAAGTTCAAAAGATCTCAAATGCATAGGATTGACAGATGAATTTTTCAGTCAACTGACCAAAATTTGACTGTACACTGAAAAGTCAAACTTTGACTTTTTTGGTCAAAATCAAGTGCCAAGAGTTATTTTTCATCAATACATGTCAAATTATGAAACTTGTTCATCAAGAAACCCAAAAATGCAAATTAGGGTTTAAAATGGAAAATTTTCATAACTTAGAAATTTTCTAAGTTATGAAATTTTCTTATTTTTTCCTAACTTTGTCCCATTTTTTCACCAAGATGCAAATGGATTAAAAGAAAACTTGAAACATGAAAGTTATAGTCCATCCCAAAGTCTACAACTTTGATTCACAAAGTTTTCTTAAAAGAAGTTTGTATCTCAAGTTATGATTTTTGGAACAAGGGTACCTAAAACTTTTAACTTAGAGAAAATTTGCCCTAATCTAGGCAGGATTTTGACCCATCTTCCTGGCCACTTTTCACATATTTCCACTTGGAGTTTCAAGTTTCATTTTAAATATGGATTATATTAATTGTTCCAAGCTTTCCAAATTGTCCAAGAACTCCTCAAACACCCTTGTGGTTAGAGAGAATCAAATGCTTGAAGTTGGCAAAAACTCACTTTTGTCCATGGCCAATACATGTTCATACAAACTTGCATTTTCAAATTAGCATGCTTAGTACTAGCTTGCAGGCCTCAAAACCAGTTTGTACTCCATAATTTAATGCATAACCATTGAGTTAAGGTGTTATCTTGGTCATTTGGACATTGCATACAAGATTACTCCTTAAATGGTAAAAGGTAAAATGCCATTTTTGTAAAGATTGCACTTTATGTCAAACCAAAATCCTTGAGGCATGGGGCCATATCTCTGAAGCAAGATTCAATCAACCAATTCCAAGAACCAAGATAAAAGTATGCAGCATGATATAGGGTTGGTACAAGCTTGTATTGGGGGGACACACACTCTTGCTTCAAGTAGAAGAAAAGTTGTAAAACATAGGCCATCTCTAATATCTGTTAAGACCAACTAATACAAACATTGTAGACAAGTTTCATACCTCCCAACAAGCCAGAAACACGACCCCTTTTCCTCACAAACTCCCTTGTACACAGAATCCCTATTTTGCTGCAAAACAGGGCAAGTTCTGCATTTTGCAAGCCATAACCAAATTCTATCGTGTGTTTTGTCCCAAGATACTTCAAACACCTTCCAATAAACTCACCTGAACTATCCCAGGCCTCCATTGCAAGCTGTAACACCATTAACACACTTTGCCATTTTTGTTTCAAAGCTTTGCAGGTTGAGTTCTGTGGCACGATTCAAGTTGTTTCAAAACAAGCCAAGCATTGGAAAAGCTTCCTTGGACCTCGGGCAAGCTCAAAAGAAACTCAAACACCATTGAAGGTTACTACATTGTCCAGCTCGAAGTCAAATGAAACAGGTATTTCATGGACTTCTATCTCTCTATCTAGGAATGGTTAGGCTTAGGTTTGTGAATGAAATATGTTGTACTCATAGCCCTAAAGCCATACATATTCTTAGTTATCATTTACATTAATCATGCTAAGAGAATTTCACTCATGAACTTTCTGAAAAAACTAGGTTAGAAATTAGGGCCAGAGAAATTCTCTCTGGTCTTTGAGAGTTAGTCCAAGTTTTTTATATGTGTAAGTGTTTGTTTGTTGGAATTTTTTTGGTAAAACCAGATTTGTGAATGTCATGACTGATGTCATAAAATTCTGGGATAAAGGTATATTCTGCAGAAAAGAATGTCATACAGGAACTACTCAGTATGAGTGTTTAGCATGATCATTAAGCAATGATCATATATATTGCATTCTACCAAAATCAGTGAGCAGGATTCTTATTGTCATAACCAATGTTAAGACATCCTTACTGATCCAGCATTTATGCAGATTTATTGTTCCTGAGAATTTTTAGGAATCTGGTATGCTTCTTTAAGTTGTTACAGTCCAAATCAGATGCTCACGTGGACATTAGGTTAACCTTGCTTAACCCTAAACTGGTATGATGAAAGTCTAAGACCAAGTCTTTAGGTTAACTTTAGTTAACCCTAGATATTTTCATGGAAGGAATAACTGAAGAATAGTCAGCCTATATATTTCTCATGAAGATTATTGGTGAAGAACACTTCTGACAGAAGATCAATAAGGGATTGTATAGTGTAACTACTGTGAGCCAAGCAATTATCATTGTGATAAGTGACTTGGAGTAGGATTTAATTGTAAGGGTTGTGTATCACTCAAAGCTTTGAAGCACGAGTGTTTGTCACTTGATTAAAGCTGTGAAGCAAAATTAAGTGTGTGTACTGAAGAGTGTCTTCATAATCTCATTAATCAATAGTTTAATATCACTGTTGTGATTAAGGGGGAGTGAGTAGGAACTCAGGTTTAAGTTGAACTTAGATTGAAGTTGCATTGGGTAGGTCTTAAGTGAAGGAGATAAACTGGTTGGTTTATTCCTGAATTAATATCTCTTATAGTGAATTTCCTCCCCGGCTTGGTAGCCCCCAGAGTAGGTGTTGTTACACACTGAACTGGGTAAACAATTGATTGTGTTATTTACTGTTTTTATATTTACTGTCTTGAAGTGTGTCAGATACGGTGTCATAACATTTACTGTGACATTAAGTATCTGTTTCCAGAATTTCAATTGGCATCAGAGCAGGCACCCTGCCTATCTTGCTGGGTGAGATCTAGGGACATTATTTTCTGGCGCTATGGACAAGGAAGGAGGATTTGGGAACAAACCACCTATTCTGGATGGATCAAATTATGACTACTGGAAACCTCGTATGATTGCCTTCTTGAAATCACTGGACAAAAAGGCTTGGAGAGCTGCTGACAAAGGATGGAACCATCCCACCATAACTGGGAAAGATGGGACGATCAGTCTGAAACCTGAGGAAGAATGGAGCAAAGAAGAAGATGAGTTAGCACTAGGTAACTCCAAAGCATTAAATGCTTTGTTCAATGGAATTGATAGAAACATATTCATACTAGTACATCAATGTGAACTGGCCAAGGATGTTTGGGACACTCTCAAAACCACCCATGAGGGTACATCCAAAGTAAAAATGTCAAGGCTTCAGATGCTTACTACCAAATTTGAGAACCTAAGGATGATGGAAGATGAGACCATTCATGAGTTTCACATGAACATCTTGGAAATTGCCAACACCTCAGGAGCATTGGGAGAAAAGATGTCAGAAGAAAAGCTGGTGAGAAAGATTCTCAGATCCTTGCCTAAAAGATTTGCAATGAAGGTGACGGCTATAGAGAAAGCTCAGGATATCTACAACTTGAAGGTTGATGAACTCATTGGGTCACTTCAGACTTTTGAGATGGGGATCAGTGAAAATTTTGACAAGAAAAACAAGAGCATAGCACTTGTATCCAATACTGAAGATGAAAACAAGGAGGATGATGAAGAGAATATTTCAGAAGCTATAACTATGCTTGGAAGGCAGTTCAACAAACTCATCAAGAGAATGGACCCAAAGTCAAGGTCAAATGTCAAGAACATTCCCTCTAACATTAACAGATCCTATGACTCCCGCAGAAGACCAAAGTCTGAAGAAAAGGGAAATCAAAGCAAAGGAATCCAATGCCATGGATGTGAAGGATATGGGCACATTCGAGTTGAATGTCCTACCTTTCTTAAGAAACAAAAGAAAGGAATGTCTGTTACTTGGTCTGATTGTGACTCAGAAAGTAACTCTGAAGAAGAATCTGCTAAACTAGTTACTGCACTAGCTGGTATTTGTAACTCTGATAGTGACTCTAGTGATGAGGAAGTGACATTTGAAGAACTGGCTGACTCCTACAAGAAGCTATGTATCAGAAGTGCTGAAGTCTGTCAGCAAAATGAGAAACAGAAAAAACTCATAGTAAAGTTGGAGGCTGAGAAGAAGGCAGACACTGATACTATAAGTCATCTTGAAGATGAAGTTCAAATGCTAAACTCAAAACTTGATCAGATGACCAAGTCTGTCAAGATGCTGACAAATGGAATTGACAAATTAGAAGAAATCCTTCAGGCTGGACAAAATGTGGGAAACAAGTCTGGTCTAGGTTTTGTGGTAGCAAAGAAATCTACTGTAGACAAGAAGAAGATCAGGCCTGATAAATAAATGTCAAAGCAGATGTCACAATATAGCACTCAACATCGAGAACAGAGAAATATGAAGAAAAAGTATAAAAGATGGAGATGTCATCATTGTGGAAGGTTTGGTCACATAAAGCCATTCTGCTTCAGATTATATGGATATCCTAATCAGACCCCAGTTGTCAAACCTAAGTCTAACAAGGCACCATATACTCAACAGTGGAAGAAAAAGTCTGCAGCCCTGATAGCTCACAACTCTCTTAGAGTCTCTGCAAAGGAAGTCTGGTACTTTGAAAGTGGATGCTCTAAACACATGACTGGAATCAAGAATCTTCTGAATAATGTTAAACCTCATACTACTAGTTATGTAACTTTTGGAGATGGTGCTAGAGGAGAAATCAAAGGAGTTGGAAACTTGGACTGCCCTGGAGTTCCAAACCTAAATGAAGTGTTGCTGGTAAAAGGCTTGACTGCTAATCTCATAAGTATCAGTCAATCATATGATCTAGGATTCAAGGTCAACTTCACCAAGTTTTAATATCTTGTAACTAATAAAAAAACAAGAAGTTGTAATGAGAGGAGTCAGATCAAAAGACAACTGTTACTTGTGGGAGTCTGAGAACACAAATTATTCTTCTGTGTGCTCTATAGCCAAAGAAGAAAAGAAAGTGAAACTGTGGCACCAAAAACTTGGTCATTTACATCTAAGAGGGATGAAAAGGATCATATCCATGGAGTCAGTCAGAGGGATTCTAAGGCTTCAAATTGATGAAGGGAGAGTTGAAACAACCGGCTGAAAATCATCAAAACAATGAAGTCGCCATCGAACGTCTTTTATCCCACGGGAAGGGAAAGGTAAACGTCGAGTAAACCTGAAAAGGGTGAAATCAAGGTCGAACGACCAAGAGATGAGGGTAATGGAGTCTGTTACGCGAGGGGAAGGTATTAGCACCCCACACGCCCGTAGTACTCTATGGTATCCACTCTTGTTATCTATCTTATGGGTGTGTTTAATCTATGCTTACGGTTTATTATACTACTAAAGGGAAAATGCATGCGAAATAAGGAGAAAAGAATGTAGGGAAAATAAAATTATGCTCGCTCGGGCCCTACCCCAATGCCTACGTATCCCTTTTAAGGAATCAGAGCAGCCGTAGTTCAGCTTACATGTTTTTGTTTGCTTGTATTTTTTTACTGGACAATATCAATTTCGCCTTCTGCCGCAACTCGACCTTTGGAGATTTACGCGTCAGCACAGAAGTGAATTAACATGCTTTCTTGAAAAGTTTGGAAAGAAATGTGCCTGGGCGTACAAAAGTTTGAATTTGGTGTAGGTTTTTAATGAATGATATTAATTTCTCCTTCTGCCGCAACTCGACTTTTGGAGACTTACGCGTCAGCACAGAAGTGAATCAATATGCTCTTTTTGAAAATGTTTTGAAAGGAAGGCCCGAAGGCAAAAAGAGTTTGTATTTGTTGTAGATGTTTTTTTGTGGACGAAGTTAATTCCGCCTTCTGCCGCAGCTCGACCTTTGGAGACTTATGTGTTGGCACAGAAGTAAATTAATCGTGTCCTTACCTGAAAAGGTTTTTTAAAGAAAAGTGCTCGAGCGCACAAAATGGTTTGAATTTGTTTATATTTTGTTGTAGATGACGACTAGTCGACCTCAAGAGAGAGATATTAGCCATTTTTCTACTTAGTCATGAAAGGAGTCTTTGAGAAGTGAACCACACCTATGCTTGAGATGAAGAACAATAAGATCGAGAAGAGACCCGCTTATCATTTCCTGTACTAAGCAAAAGCATGATTCTCATCAGTAGTTTTAAAGTGTTTTGAATTTTGAAAAGAAAAAGAAGTTTTAGTTTTAGATGCGTATGCGAAAAGGAAAGAAAAATCAAAAGGATACTAACCTACTTCTAAACCTAATGTTATTGTGCGTTAGTAGCCATAAGATTTAGGTTAAAGGGGAAATTTCTACCTGATGTTAGTATGCATATGGATTTGCGATAAAGTACGAAAATGGAGAATAAAATAGATTTGTGACGATACCGAACGGAGGAGGTCCGTTGCCTCTTCGATGCCACGCAAGTGGTAAGAAAATTCTACCAAAGTTTCCTCGAACGAGTGAGTAAAGGATTAACCCTGAGCATTCCACATTGCAAGAGTCATATTGATGCTATCACAAAATCTTGACTAAAAAAGTCAATAAAAATGATTATCGAATATGAAAAATAAAATAGAAAAAATTCTAATCGAAATTCTAAAAAGAAATTCTAAAGAATTCTAAAATATTCTATTATTTTGTAGCATTTTATTATTGAAAAAAAATTAAATTAGAAGAAAAAACTAAAATAAAAATTAGAAGAATCAGGGGGGTACAAGCTGAATTCAGGGTGGTGCAAGCCAAATCTAGGCGCTATGGCCCAACATGACATGAGTCAAGGAGCAGTTTTTTGCTCTACTTTCAGCTTTATGCTTTCCAAAAATGCTAATGGACTTCAGTGGCACGGCCCAATCGAGTTCAATCCAACAAAAAAACATCATCAGCTCATGTTGTAATTAACATCATATCCGCTTTTCAATTTTATTCACCATTTGTATTTATTGAATTAAAAAAATAAAAATAAAACAGTGTAACAATTAAGACTAAGAAGAAAAGATATGAAAATTGAAAAGGGAATAGGGTTTTAGAAATTGCCGGCGGCGGAAGTCCTCATCTTCAAACCAACTCGGCGGCGAACTCAACCTCCTTCTCTTAGTTCGTCTCTCTATGGCGATAACCATTGAAGCACCGTCTCCATTATGCCGCCACTGTACCCTCTTCTTACAACGGTGGCCGATGATTATCTCTCCATCTTCTTAATCTTGGCAAGTTTCTTGACCAGTCTAGCTCTCTCAATCCCAACATAGATCTTCCCTGCAGACACACTTCGCTTCAAAGCAGAGTTGCAGAATATCGATTGCAGCTTTTCTGGTGCCGACAATTTCACCGGCGAGGCGCATCTGCTTCTCCACGTTCAGCAATTGCTCTATCTTCGCATCTAAATTCTCTGCATTCGCCATGGTTGAGTGAGGTTTGGGCAAGAGAACGAGAGAGATCTCCGAAGGAATCGGCGAAATTGTTGAAGATGAAGGTCGATATGATTCTGCAGAGAGAGGGCACAAAATTGAGAGGTAATAATCTTTTTTCTGTGTTGAAATCCTCTATCTTTGAGTTTCATTTTCTGCAATTTCAGTTATCGATCTCTGGCAGCGCTTGAATTGTTGTTGATGTTGCGAATTCAGAATTGCAGATTGTTGAAGCTTTGCTATCGATGTTGAACGTGATGATTAATGTGATGAAGATGAAGATTGAAGCGATGAAGATGAAGTTATGGTTCAAAGAGAACGATGAAGGTTGATGAAGCGGATGGAAATGGAAGATTGATGAAGCCGATTAAGATGAAGGAATGGAGAGTGATATTGGTTGGTTCTGAGAATTTGTGGTGAGTTCTTGATCTCTCCTCTTTTGTGTTTCTCTGCGTTTGTAAAATAAAGAATAAATCTCCAAACTAAAAATCCCCTATGCCCTCCTCTTTGATCTATCTGTGATCTCTATTATGTATATGCTGGAAGTTTTTTATGGTTTGTTAAGTTGGTTATGGTAGTTATTCTGTTTTGCAGTGTTAGAGATTCTGTTAGGTGGTTAGGTTTGTTAGGAGTTAGTTGGGTTTGAAAGTCGTTAGAAGTTAGTTAAAAACAGTTAGGAAAAGGTTAGTTATGGATTGGTTGTTTTGGAATTATGAATTTCTGTTTTGGCAGTTTGTTAAGAGTTTGTTAGGATGCAGTTAAGAATTGGTTAGTTTGCTAAGCTGAAGGTTATGTTATTGGCTCGTTAGTTTTGGTTCTGATTGTGGATTGTTTTTATGCGATTTTACAGGTTGAGTTCCAAGTGGCCAGCGGGATTTGTGTTGAAGAAGTGTGAAGATTATGGTGATAGGATGGAGCCTGAGGTGCTTTAATTCCAGCAAGGCGGCTAATCTTCATGTGATATAAAGAATGCTTTGCTGGGTCACTCAATATTCTGTTAGCTTCCACAATCAACTTGAAAGCGGCCTCTGCTCCAGCAGATTTATTTTTATCAGGATGAAGTAGCGGTGCAAGTTTTCTATACTGTCTCTTTATCATTGCTTCTTTTAGAAAATTTATCAGTTAGAAGAATTCCATACCAGTTCATATCAGATGTAGAGAGTTTGTTCTGAGAAGCATAGTGAACCTCACAAATAGTAATGATCTGAGTAATGTTCTGGGTATCAGGAAACAGTCGCCGAGCTTTCATAGCAAACTTCAGTGCCACTGCAAAATCACCAGTCTGCAATCTATTCTCAGCAATTTCTTTGGCTCTCAGAGCTTCATCTTTTGTTGCACTCATTATCACTGCCCATGCAGTTTCAGCAAAGACACCAGCTGTTCTCTTAAGTTCTGAAGTTAATGGTACCATTCGAAGAAATCTAGGAACGTACTGAAGCAATATAATGAACAGCAATGCTTGCTTTGTTACAATTTCTTAGAACTGAATTGTTAACTGTTTTATTGATTTTTGCCTTTTAATATTTCTATGCAGGGCTTAACTGTGGACGGGCTAGGAGTTTCCTCATGAGAATGAGCTTTGTTCTGCCATAGAAGCCGGATCAATACCTTTGTAGATTGAAGATTCGAGAATCATTAATGCAAATGGCGCCAAAAGAGGCTTGAGATGAAGGCAAAGGTGTTAACCTTCTCACTCTTATGTTAGGATTCCTTTCTTCAATTACCTATCTCTTTGTTGTTGGCAGGAATTCCAATGTCAACATATCGCATAGGAGAATCAGTGTCACAGAAAGCAATTATGGGAATATTCCCAAGAGCTGCTTCTTTAATTGGCTGGTGATCAGTTCTTTGGTCAGTGAGGATGAGAAGACGCGGCTCGTTGAATGAAGTTTGAAGCTGATTAGTAAGAATTCCAGGAATGTGTCTTCCAGCGATAGCATGAGCACCAGTATACTGAGCAAACTTGAGAACAGCTCTCTGTCCATAAGGTCTAGCAGATTGAACAATAATATCCTGAGGATTCTCAATTGCAACAATAACCCTTGCAGCAAGTTGAAGTTTTTCCCATGTTTTTCCCTTTTCCTTTTTTTTGTAAAAGTTTATTTGGACCTTTGTAACTCTGTTTTGTAATCTCGAAATGACATATACTATAATATGAGTGAATGAAAGACGCTCGAATGATTGAACTTGAGTGATTTTGAATAATTTGAATGACCATGGATGGGAATAGTTCCGACTTGTAATAGAAATTTGATTTCTTTTGTAAATTTGTGGCCTTTTGTATGTTTTGAGAATTATGTAGTCAAAGCAGAGGCTTGAATGAGATGTAACTGGTAGAACTTGAATATGCTGAAACTTGCTACAATTCAACATTCCATGTCTATTATTTATGAGTTTTTTGCAAGATGAATCCTCTTGAATTATGAGACTTCTAAACATTCTTTAAATTTCTTAGCTCTCGGTAAATGGAGGCCTTGATCACTTTTTAGTCAAATTAAGGATTCTATCCATCCGACCTCAAATTTAATCCATGGTACTCCATGATGAGTGTCTTATGTGTTTTCACAAGAACTTGAATCAAAATTTCCCTTGTATGCCATATTCCTATAAGAGCTTTGGTTCAAACAAACTTGTACACCATGCTTTGGATCTTAAAACTCAAATTTCGATGTTTGAACTTCCAATTTTAAACACCTCACACCTCAAACTCGCATGAATGGAGACCCTTGACTTTTAACCTTGAATGATGACATATTTGTAAAAATGATGATGATTTGTACTTGGAATGCGAAACTTTGATGACTGAGATGTCTTTTGTAACTTTGGTGTAATGATTTGAATTTGTAATGAACAAAACTTTATAACTTCTTGCATGACAAATTTCCAATTATTCAAAACATTTCTCTCATTCAGTTTGAGCTTGAATGGATACTTGAATGAACTTGAGACAAACATGATAAACACTCGAATGTTATTTAAATGAATCTTTTTATCTTTTACCTTGGGATGAACAATAATATGGGATAATCTTGAAAATAACAACTTGAATCATGAAGAGATTTACTTGATACCATGTACTTTAATCTCAACTTATATTCATGTGCCATCTTCCTCCGCAAGAATTTATGAAATAAACCTTCGGGCATGCTATTTCCTTTTTTTTATCAAGTTGAACCTTAATCCATGTTTGAAACCAAAGTTCTTGTACAAATATCCAAACAATAGCTTGTACCAATTATTCGTAATGCCTTGACTGTCAAGCAACCAAATTTACCATACAAAATATCTTGAATCATGACGTCCCCAATCCTGATTGATTAACTTAAGGATAGATGAACTTAATGCAACAATGACATAGTTAACAACCTGTAATGCAAGCATCATATGCATCCTGGATTGATAACAGATCTTGATCCTTTAGAGAAATCTTAATACCCCTCTAGTATTGACAAAACCTTGACCAAATGATAAGCACAATGATAGAATGAGGTGTTTTGAATCATGTACGCGAGATCACAACATTACATTATTGACAGGAATACCCTGCAACCTATTGTTCAGCAGAAGATAATAGCATTGTAGCTTGATGGAGAAGAAATCCAAAAATGAGAATGAACCTAAACCCTAATTCCACAGCTTGCTGCCTGAATAAGAAATCATCCCTTATTGGATATGAGCACCTTAACCACTGGGAAACCCTAGTATCACACAACCACTGGACTTTGAATCCTCAGAGCTATATTGAATGAAATGTATGTCATGTTAGTGACCTAATGAAATAGATGCAGATGAATGCAAAAGTCTAAGCCAAAATAAAAGAAATTAGGAGGGCAAATTTTGGGGTGCAACAGCTGCCCCTATTTAATCGTCTTCAACCTGAAGGGGAGATTGGCGCTAGCCTTTCGAACTTTTAAGGTAGAAGAAGATTAAATACTAAAAGAACCCGAAAATTTGCGCTCCGAAGCCAGTCAGGTATCATTTTTTGGTTTTTTTTTCTTTGGATTGCAGTAATTAGCTGAGAAAATCTCTTGGATGTCAGGTCAAGGTTAGACATACACAAGAAAGATACCGACCGAAGAAGGCTCTAACGAAGGAATACCAATTGAAGGCGAACTTGAGGCCACGCGAATGGGACTCCCGACATATGATACCAGTCGATGATGGATTTTAACAAATGATACCAGCCGAAGCAGGGTTTTGAAAGAAATGACACCAACCGAAGCGGGATTTTAACAAAGGGTACCAGCCGAAGCAGGATTTTGAAAGGTACCAGCCGAAGCGGGATTTTAACAAAGGGTACCAGCCGAATGTGGACTTTAAAGGGTGCCAGCCGAAGGTGGACTTTAGGATAAAGAAACCAGCCGAAGGGGAATCTTCATCAAGGAATACTATGCCGAAGGTAGATTCCTAAGAAAAGAACGTCGGTCGAAGGCGAACTTACAACTGCAAAGAGACCATCCGAAGGGGACTCTCAACAAAATGATACCAGCCGGAGGTGGATTTTAAAGGGTGCCAGCCGAAGGTGGACTTTAGAGGGTGCCAGCCGAAGGTGGACTTTAGGATAAAGAAACCAGCCGAAGGGGAATCTTCATCAAGGAATACTATGCCGAAGGTAGATTCCTAAGAAAAGAACGTCGGTCGAAGGCGAACTTACAACTGCAAAAGACCAGCCGAAGGGGACTCTCAACAAAATGATACCAGCCAGAGGTGGATTTTAAAGGGTGCCAGCCGAAGGTGGACTTTAGGATAAAGAAACCAGCCGAAGGGGAATCTTCATCAAGGAATACTATACCGAAGGTAGATTCCTAAGAAAAGAACGCCGGTCGAAGGCGAACTTACAACTGCAAAGAGACCAGCCGAAGGGGACTCTCAACAAAATGATACCAGCCGGAGGTGGATTTTAAAGGGTGCCAGCCGAAGGTGGACTTTAGAGGGTGCCAGCCGAAGGTGGATTTTAGGATAAAGAAACCAGCCGAAGGGGAATCTTCATCAAGGAATACTATGCCGAAGGTAGATTCCTAAGAAAAGAACGCCGGTCGAAGGCGAACTTACAACTGCAAAGAGACCAGCCGAAGGGGACTCTCAACAAAATGATACCAGCCGGAGGTGGATTTTAACAAATGATACCAGCCGAAGCGGGTTTTGAAAGATACTTGCCGGAGCGGGGTTTTGAAAGATACCTGCCGGAGCGGGATTTTGAAAGATACCAGCCAAAGTGGGATTTTCAACAAATGATACAAGCCGAAGGTGGATTTTAAAGGATGCCAGCCGAAGGTGGACTTTAGGATAAAGAAACCAGCCGAAGGGGAATCTTCATCCAGGAATACTATGCTGAAGGTAGATTCCTAAGAAAAGAACGTCGGTCGAAGGCGAACTTACAACTGCAAAGAGACCAGCCGAAGGGGACTCTCAACAAATGGTAAAGGTATGCATATCTGGTCAGAGTTAGATACACAAGAGCGAAATTGATCATCAAGAAACACATGTTTAGAATTGCTAGCGAACACAGGAACGAGGCTAACCGAAGAAAGTCCCAAAAAAAAAGGACGCATTCGCCTAAACAAGGGCGCCAGACAACTGAACTTTTAAGAGACATTGAAAGACTCTTAATCGTAAAAAGTTAGCTAGGCTAACGAAAGGAGGACCCGACTAACGTGGATAAACCAAAACAAGGAACCGACTAAGCAGGACCTTCAAAGAGCACTGATAGAAGGTGAACTTTACAAGAGAAAGAGATTGGTCAAAGCAGACTCTAACAAAGATTGCCAAGACACATTGGGCTTTCGATAAGTTGCAAATATGCAAGGACTATAAAAATCCCTCAGGCCAAAGGCGGGGTGTTAATTCTTCAAGAGTGGCAATTGTCTGAATTACCACACACCAAGTATGGATACTCAAACACTTGAGAAGCTAGAAAGGTTATACACCGACTCTTACTCACACTCTAATGGCAAAGCAAACATGGGTAAAATAACCAAAGGCTTGCAACGACAAGCGCAAACCACAGACTTACTGGGGAAACATAATTGAATTACCATAGGCTTGTTGTGGAGGTAAATCAAATCTGAGTGCATAACAATCTGGTTGCCACAGGTGGGCACAATTGGCTTATACACATGCATGTTTTAACATTTTTTTATAGCGTGATGCTCCATGCAATGGAAGTGCTACGCGTTTTAGTAGATGCAATGTAATGATGCAATGCATTAAGAAAACAGGCCAACAATCGGCTGCCGAGAAGTCAGTGAGCTTCTGGACAACTATTCTGGCACATTTTATTTTCTGTGGAGAAAAAGCAATTTGTACTTCAATGGGGAACCGAGATTGAAATCATCAATGTTTAAACGATTGATCTCACTGGGGAAGTAACTTCTTGGGGAGAATACTACAAAAATGAAATTGTAGTTCAGAGAAAAACTTGAATTCTGATCAAACTCCCTACTTCACGGGGAATGGAATCTTTATCCTCTACTGGAAATAGGAAAATTTTTGCTGGGAATGGAAACTTCTGGCATATGAATTTTTTGACAAAGATGACTTCTGTTGGGGGAGTATAAAAAGAATTCTACTCAGACCACACTGGGGATAACGTTGCTGGGAGGTAAAATATCCTGGGATAGAAACTCCATTAGAGATATCTCAATAAAATCTTCTACCACTGGTAACGAAAGAGTTATGACTGGAATTCTTCATGTACACCTCACCAGAGAGAAAGGACACTTGCTCCATTAGGGAAAGAAGAATAGTTCCACTGGGGAAATTGGATCTCATTATACGAACATCCTCACGTTAGTCACATACAGACCCTTCTTGATTCATTTGCTGGTATGCATCTTGTCATGCAAGACCAACAAGTATTTGCAAAACAGAAATTGGGGCGACATGCCCCTGTTTGGAATGAAAAACCTTATTGAAGAATATACAACTTGAACGACCAATCACTGGGTGAAAACCGTGACGCAAGATTGCTACTTCAACATGCCGACTCCGAGGAGGAATGCCACTAAAAAATGGAATTTAGAGGAGATGCTGCAAAAATAAATTGCAGTCCAATGAAAAAGGATCAATCTAGATTTTACACAGCTTCTATATTTCCAGGGAGAAAGAACATTCTCCTACTGCAGAGAAACGAGGATGCTTTATTGGGGAGAAAATATCTCAGAAGAGGAACCCATTGGTAGATAGGTCTATGTCAAGTAGCAGCAAGTATTTTAATAGGAGCAGGCACCCTTCTAGGGAGAAATATTCCCCTCACGTCTTGCATGAATAAACAAACTCCAAATGATATTTGTGTTACAGCTCATATCTTACTGAGGATAACAATCCAAACTTCAACTAGGGGTAATAACCTTGACTTAGGACAAAGGATATCAGTAAGTGGACTTGAGTCCTTGGTAAGTCGAAGATAACAATCCTGACTTCTCGGCATGATTTTCAAATTCATAGGCCGTTTAGCGTGCGTATGGACTTGATCTGATCAACTACTCAAGAAGAGAGAAAGCCCTTACATAAATTCTTGCCCCATTCTGTAAGGCTTTTGCAGAAAAATTGCCTCGAGAGGGCTTTCTAAGATTTATACCACCAAGATAAACTGCCCCAGTGTTATGAATTTCATAATACTGCCCATGGCTGACCAAAGTTAGAAATAACTTCAACAATGCTTGATTGAATTCTCATGCATCTCTGAATTCTAAAAAAGATTATCCCCTAATCAACAAATTCTTAGAGAGATTTATCAAATCTCGACATAACTGCCCCAGTGCTATGAACTTTGGAACATGATGTTCAGATAACCGAAATTGGAGAGGATTCCAACTATGCTTGAGCGAGTGCTCATACACCTTCAAATTCTGGGAAGATTCTCCTCTGATCAATGCATTCTTAGAGAGATTTGTCAAATCTCGACGTAACTTCCCCAGTTTGACTGCCCTTTGAGGGATGAAATCCCGACTTGAATGCCTCAGATTGGCTGAATACCTACTTGACGGAATATTCTACACACCTGCCCCTTGCTTAACAGAATCTCGACAAACCTTTTCCTTTACCTCATGCTCACAGATGGATGAGAAATTTGAGTATTTTCGAAGGCAACGTAACCTTATAGTGGTTGGCTCTTGAATATAGGTTACCTCACAACCATACTCCTCGACTTGAACTGCTTCAATCTCTAATCAGATACTTGAAGAGATATGTCCCTTGGGACCAACTGAAAGTAATGCACCACTTCTTATCAGAAACTTTGGGCGACCAAATTTTACAATCTACTTCAGATCATTTCTCAGACTGGTATTCTTTTACTCGACGGAGTCGATAGAAGATTTGCCCCAGGTTAAGACCAATCCCACAAATGATTTACCTTTAAATGGTGTCCTGAAGCAATTTGTCCTTTGAGATAATTAAATTCTCATCTGATGCTCATTATGCAAGCTTACTCGATGTTTAAGCACTTCCTCATATGCAAAGAATGTTTATTATAAGAATGATAATTGTAATGCAAAGTCCATGTTTGTCTTGAAGTTAAAAGATTTATAAAAAAAATATTTTGAAACATCAAAAATTTGTACAAAAGATAGTAAAAAGATAGAGCGATACCAACTCAAAAGTTTTTTTTTTTGCAAGCCTCCCTAGGAGTCAAATTACCGTATTCTCGCTACAGTGTGCTTTCAAATTAACCCTTGCTTCAGTTAGGACTTTTCAGGGTTGTAACGTGGCCTGGTTCACGGTTTTAGAAAAAACGGATTTAAGGCTCAAAATATTTGGTGCCCACCCATTCTCCGTGATGTTCTCCAGTCCTAAATTCAGTTAAACCAATACGAGCACTCATCCCTCAAAAGGAGTTTACCATGGTTGAGGAGGATATGACAATCACTCATCTCTTTTATTCTTGGTGTCTGATCACACGACTTTATTCTTTGTGGAGAATCTTTATTTGGTAATCCCCTTTTTCTCTTTTCGCGCTTTTCGCTTCCTTTTTGTATTCCCTAACTTTTGCCTGGACAAATTCCTCTTGAATTTGATTTTGAAGTCCAGCGGGATGCCCTGACTTTTGCCTAAGCGACTTGTTTTCCAAGTTTTGACTTAGCAAGGCTTTTTGTCTCTTTCTTTCATCATTTCTTTTGAACTAGTCGTGTGATTTCGAGTCATTCTTTGGTTTGCTGAGAAAGGTGTAACTGTATTGTTGTTTGGTTGACGAGGAATAACCATTATGGTATCGTCATCTTTTGACCTTTTGATGTGCGAGAGATATCTATTGGGATATCATCATCATTGATGCACACTGCTGATATATGAGAGTTTAGCCATTGTGGTTTTGTTCTCTCTCAACCTTATGAAGGATAGCCATTGTTGTATCCTTTGATGCGCACTCTTAACGAGTTTTGAACGCCCAATCAGATTAACTGAAATCTACCCGTCCCCGGGTTAAATGTGAGGGTTTTTCTGAAAAGAAAAGAAACTCCTACTTCAAGGCTCAAAGGGGTTGACGAGGGTCTATCTCCCTTATATCTCCGGTGTTTGGGAATTTGAAACAAGGCCTGTACATCGTCAGCAGGGTCCTACTCAAAAGCACACCGTTCAAAAATTTTGGTATATTACTCATCATCCTCCCTCCAGAGGTTTTTTTGCTTTATTTAACAAGAGTTAAGTATCAAAAAGTCAAAGGAAAACATTAATGAGTGAATACGAATGGATTAATTCAAAACAAACATGCTCAATGCATGATGATTAATATTCAATAATAAGCAAGTTTCGCATATAAGAAAGTATTGAACCAAGACAAGAAAGGTTACGAATGAGAATGCAAATGTAATTTGAAAATGCCATGTTGAGGAGACTAGTCTCCGTATGGACTTGTTGCTTCAAACGATGATCTGGCAGTCTTAATATTCACTGGGTCGACGGAGACTTCAAATTTGTCTGGCTAGCCTGAAATTAATAGCCTTTGCATCCAGCAAGTCTTGCATATTTTCTTTGAAAGCCCAACAATCTTCAATGGAATGGCCTATTGCCCCAGTGTAGTAATCACATCAAGTTCCTTCACCGTGTGTGATGAGGACCTTACCAAGTGATCTTGCATAAATTGCATCACAAAGTATCTTCTACCATAGATAAGAAATGCCAACCATCTTCTATCACACAGAAGAGAAAACCAGCCGCTGAATTCCAGAGCGCCTCCCACTACACAAAAGAGTCTCTGTCTTTTCACAAGAGAGAAGTTTCCTACTGCACGGAGGCAAAATTCAGAAACTATAACAAAGAATCTTCTACTACACAGAAGAAAGTAAACTTCATCTCTTACTTCACAAGAGAGAAGTTTTAGCAACTGAATTCCGGAGAATCTCTTACTTCACAAAGGAGTCTCTGTCTTCTACTACACAGAAGCAAAATTCAGAAACTGTAACAAAGAATCTTCTACTACACAGAAGAAAGTAAACTTCATCTCCTACTGCACAAAAGAGAAGTTTTAGCAACCGAATTCCGAAGAATCTCTTACTTCACAAGGGAGAAGTTTTAGCAACTGAATTCCAGAGAATCTCTTACTTCACAAAGGAGTCTCTGTCTTCTACTACACAGAAGCAAAATTCAGAAACTGTAACAAGGAATCTTCTACTATACAGAAGAAACTAAACCCTTAATATAGCATTCGACTTTTGAGGTATTTTTCTTCTACACAACAGCAGATATCCAAGAACTCGACGTCCTATACTTCTTCATCATAGAAGCATCACCCCCATCTTATACTTACACGTAAGAAGCAATCAGCTGAGAAAAAAAGAGTCTGAAATGGTTTTCCCAAACGTGGACTGAACCTTGGAAAAGAATCCAAGCAAGTACTAAATTTCATACTTCAACCCCTTGCAGTATTCAATATCTTGACTAAATGCCCCAGAACGGGAGACACATCAAGCTTTTGTATCGAAATCAGGAGAGAATTTTGTTGGAGGGTGACCCAAAGCACGAAGCTGAATCAACTGAAGCTTCCAACATACGAGGAAGTAACTGGATACAAGGCATTGAGATTGTATCAACCCGATTCTCAAGCTTTCTTTGTCTCTGCTGGTAAGTTTTACCTCATGAGTTCACTTGGAGATCAGAAGCTAGCTGCTAGCAAGAAAATACGAGAACACGAAACTCTGGGTGAGACCCACAAAGTATTTTATGACTTGAAAAGAGGTCCCATTGGCTGGGGATAAATGACAACTCCTGTTGCAATAACGTATACAAGATCATTTTTCTTTGCCGACATTGTCTTTAAAATTTCCATACCCGACTCAACTAAGTCTTCCACTGGCTATTTTTTCTTTGAGGATTTTCTGACTACAGGTCATTTTTGGCATGTGCATGATAAACGACCCCATCTGATTCTTTTTATCTCACCCAATTCCTCACAAAGTTGTTTCATAAATTGAATCTGATCACGAAGCAACGAGAAGTCAAGATTGGCAATTCTGAAAAGAGAATACTGAATCCGAATAAGGATTCCCCATTCCGAGTACCTTCTGAGTACCTTCTATGGATGCATGAAGATGCATGAGGTGAGTGAGAAAATTCTCCCTCTGATATGATTTGGACACCATAGTCTCCGGATTAATCTCGTCTTGGACCTTATCTCTAGATGACGTATCCTCTTCAATCGAATGATCAATTGCCCCAGAATAATACGCGTAAAAGATTCTTTCAGGAGAATGAATGAATGCTTTTCCAAGCGAATCGATATAAACTGAATCATCAGGCATATTGCGCCATAAAAAAAAGAATACAATCCATCCTCTATTAGAAAAAGAGACATCCACCTGGTAAAAAGAGTATGGCAATTGGCAAAATAGGAATTGGACCTTTGGAAGAGACGCCAAACAGGTGATGGGATTTATATTTCAAACCTTTTTGTAGTCTTCAATATCAAAACCCGGTACCCCAGAATAGGAAATGTATCTAGCATACATATCGTAATCAGAAGAGACGTTCGTGGGAGGAAGTTCTCAAAGATCAGAGCTGGGAAGAACTGGGAATAATAGGATGTAATGCATTGGGCTCGCATTAGCATGCTCATCAGGGTTCTCCTGTCTTGTCTTAAAAGCTTTTCCCCATGAATTCACTTGGGGAATAAAGATTGGCTCTTGTTGAACAAATTAGGGAACACAAAGTTATGGAGGATGCCCCTGATTAAAAGGTATGATGCCCCAGCGTGGTAACCACATCTGACATTGGTCAAAAAGAACGAAGAACTGATATAAGATCACATAGTAAATGGGAACCATCTCCTGATAAGATGTTCTAAGAACTCAGGATTGCGTAGCACTCCATGTTTAAAAGAAATTTCCCAAAAGATGATGAGGTGAAGAAAGAACTTGCTGCAGCCATAAGTTTATTGATCATCATTAGAGCTTCCATGACCTGGTTCATCTTGAGTCTTTAATCAATTATCTTCCTGTTCGAAGAAATTTCTGACCACGGACCAAAGCTTGTAGGTATACCATATGGAGTTATTCCCTAGCCGATCCCTGAACAAGTGCAGTAAGAAATCAAAACTAAACCCCCGAGGAGAACCATGTTTGAATAAGAATCCCCAATCTTTGAGTACCTGTTATGGATGCATGAATATACATGGGATGCATGAACGAATTCCATGTCATGTTCCGTCATTTCCAACGAATTTACGTGCTTTGTTTTTGATTTTACGTAAGTAAGGATGGAAAAGTTTGGCACTAGGCTCACAAATATGGTTCCTTGGAAATCACAGGACATGTATGTTAAGCATGTGGTTAACCATGTTATGTATGCAACGAAATGAGATCAAACGGGATCAAGGTTCCATCATTTCTGAATATGATTGCTGCGTTGTTCTGAACCATATGAGTATTATCAGATTAGAGGTCTGGCACAACTTCTGCACCTGAGAACCAAGTACCGTGTAAATCTCCCATTGTACGGGGTTAAGGTTTCTGGAACATCGGATATTGTTGAGCACTTTCTGAATACGCTGGGAATGCCAAGATCAAAGGCCTGAATGAGCTTCCAAGTAAGCAAGTCCAGAATCTCAGAAAATAAATCTGAGAACCCTACAGTCCCCAACAGGATATGGCATCTGAATAAGTCACCAACAGAATATCGCATTGGAAAAAGTAACCAACAGAAATCCAAAATATAACCATTAGAACCAATAACCACCGTCTGATCATAGTCTTTATCTGAACATGAGTAACCATTTGAACATAGTCACCAACTGTATCTGTGATAAGATTCCCTCCCCACTCACGGGTGAAGACTAGGTCAGGGTAAGACAATGGTAACTCGAAAATCATGGGTCCTCCTGAAAGTGCTATGGGCTTATCCACAGACGTGGGTGCCGATAGTAATTCATTTGAACCTCATCCGAGCGTGGTATATGACAAGACAGCACTAATCGGACCACGTCCTATAACCGTCATGCCCCCACTCTATTCCTAGTGTCCTAGTGCACTCTGGCCTGGGTACTGGGCCTTTTACCTCAATAGTGACATCCCCATGGAAAACAGAGTCCAGCATAATAGATAACAAATAGGGAAAGCAATAAAATGCAATGCAAACTTATGCTCAGGAAAAAATGTACAAATGAGTAAACTGAAAGCATAAAAATAAACACCCAAAGAAAAGAAAGCAAGAGCTAGGAGCGACTCCGGGATGGACCAGCATTTGGTTGACCTGTCCCCAGTGAAGTCGCCAGCTGAAACAACCGGCTGAAAATCATCAAAACAATGAAGTCGCCATCGAACGTCTTTTATCCCACGGGAAGGGAAAGGTAAACGTGGAGTAAACCTGAAAAGGGTGAAATCAAGGTCGAACGACCAAGAGATGAGGGTAAGGGAGTCTGTTACGCGAGGGGAAGGTATTAGCACCCCACACGCCCGTAGTACTCTACGGTATCCACTCTTGTTATCTATCTTATGGGTGTGTTTAATCTATGCTTACGGTTTATTATACTACTAAAGGGAAAATGCATGCGAAATAAGGAGAAAAGAATGTAGGGAAAATAAAATTGTGCTCGCTCGGGCCCTACCCCAATGCCTACGTATCCCTTTTAAGAAATCATAGCAGCTGTAGTTCGGCTTACATGTTTTTGTTTGCTTGTATTTTTTTACTGGACAATATCAATTTCGCCTTCTGCCGCAACTCGACCTTTGGAGATTTACGCGTCAGCACAGAAGTGAATTAACATGTTTTCTTGAAAAGTTTGGAAAGAAATGTGCCTGGGCGCACAAAAGTTTGAATTTGGTGTAGGTTTTTAATGAATGATATTAATTTCGCCTTCTGCCGCAACTCGACTTTTGGAGACTTACGCGTCAGCACAGAAGTGAATCAATATGCTCTTTTTGAAAAGGTTTTGAAAGGAAGGCCCGAAGGCAAAAAGAGTTTGTATTTGTTGTAGATGTTTTTTTGTGGACGAAGTTAATTCCACCTTCTGCCGCAGCTCGACCTTTGGAGACTTATGCGTTGGCACAGAAGTAAATTAATCGTGTCCTTACCTGAAAAGGTTTTTTAAAGAAAAGTGCTCGAGCGCACAAAATGGTTTGAATTTGTTTATATTTTGTTGTAGATGACGACTAGTCGACCTCAAGAGAGAGATATTAGCCATTTTTCTACTTAGTCATGAAAGGAGTCTTTGAGAATTGAACCACACCTATGCTTGAGATGAAGAACAATAATATCGAGAAGAGACCCGCTTATCATTTCCCGTACTAAGCAAAAGCATGATTCTCATCAGTAGTTTTAAAGTGTTTTGAATTTTGAAAAGAAAAAGAAGTTTTAGTTTTAGATGCGTATGCGAAAAGGAAAGAAAAGTCAAAAGGAGACTAACCTACTTCTAAACCTAATGTTATTGTGCGTTAGTAGCCATAAGATTTAGGTTAAAGGGGAAATTTCTACCTGATGTTAGTATGCATATGGATTTGCGATAAAGTACGGAAATGGAGAATAAAATAGATTTGTGACGATACCGAATGGAGGAGGTCCGTTGCCTCTTCGACGCCACGCAAGTGGTAAGAAAATTCTACCAAAGTTTCCTCAAACGAGTGATTAAAGGATTAACCCTGAGCATTCCACATTGCAAGAGTCATATTGATGCTATCACAAAATCTTGACTAAAAAAGTCAATAAAAATGATTATCGAATATGAAAAATAAAATAAAAAAAATTCTAATCGAAATTCTAAAAAGAAATTCTAAAGAATTCTAAAATATTCTATTATTTTGTATCATTTTATTATTGAAAAAAAATTAAATTAGAAAAAAAAACTAAAATAAAAATTAGAAGAATCAGGGGGGTACAAGCTAAATTCAGGGTGGTGCAAGCCAAATCTAGGCGCTATGGCCCAACATGACATGAGTCAAGGAGCAGTTTTTTGCTCCACTTTCAGCTTTATGCTTTCCAAAAATGCTAATGGACTTCAGTGGCACGGCCCAATCGAGTTCAATCCAACAAAAAAACATCATCAGCTCATGTTGTAATTAACATCATATCCGCTTTTCAATTTTATTCACCATTTGTATTTATTGAATTAAAAAATAAAAATAAAACAGTGTAACAATTAAGACTAAGAAGAAAAGATATGAAAACTGAAAAGGGAATAGGGTTTTAGAAATTGCCGGCGGCGGAAGTCCTCATCTTCAAACCAACTCGGCGGCGAACTCAACCTCCTTCTCTTCGTTCGTCTCTCTATGGCGATAACCATTGAAGCACCGTCTCCATTATGCCGCCACTGTACCCTCTTCTTACAACGGTGGCCGATGATTATCTCTCCATCTTCTTAATCTTGGCAAGTTTCTTGACCAGTCTAGCTCTCTCAATCCCAACATAGATCTTCCCTGCAGACACACTTCGCTTCAAAGCAGAGTTGCAGAATATCGATTGCAGCTTTTCTGGTGCCGACAATTTCACCGGCGAGGCGCATCTGCTTCTCCACGTTCAGCAATTGTTCTATCTTCGCATCTAAATTCTCCGCATTCGCCATGGTTGAGTGAGGTTTGGGCAAGAGAACGAGAGAGATCTCCGAAGGAATCGGCGAGATTGTTGAAGATGAAGGTCGATATGATTCTGCAGAGAGAGGAGACAAATAATTGAGAGGTAATAATCTTTTTTCTGTGTTGAAATCCTCTATCTTTGAGTTTCATTTTCTGCAATTTCAGTTATCGATCTCTGGCAACGCGTGAATTGTTGTTGATGTTGCGAATTCAGAATTGCAGATTGTTGAAGCTTTGCTATTGATATTGAACGTGATGATTAATGTGATGAAGATGAAGATTGAGGCGATGAAGATGAAGTTGTGGTTCAAAGAGAACGATGAAGGTTGATGAAGCGGATGGAAATGGAAGATTGATGAAGCCGATTAAGATGAAGGAATGGAGAGTGATATTGGTTGGTTCTGAGAATTTGTGGTGAGTTCTTGATCTCTCCTCTTTTGTGTTTCTCTGCGTTTGTGAAATAAAGAATAAATCTCCAAACTGAAAATCCCCTCTGCCCTCCTCTTTGATTTATTTGTGATCTCTATTATGTATATTCTGGAAGTTTTTTATGGTTTGTTAAGTTGGTTATGGTAGTTATTCTGTTTTGCAGTGTTAGAGATTCTTTTAGGTGGTTAGGTTTGTTAGGAGTAAGTTGGGTTTGAAAGTCGTTAGAAGTTAGTTAAAAACAGTTAGGAAAAGGTTAGTTATGGATTGGTTGTTTTGGAATTATGAATTTCTGTTTTGGCAGTTTGTTAAGAGTTTGTTAGGATGCAGTTAAGAATTGGTTAGTTTGCTAAGCTGAAGGTTATGTTATTGGCTCGTTAGTTTTGGTTCTGATTGTGGATTGTTTTTATGCGATTTTACAGGTTGAGTTCCAAGTGGCCAACGGGATTTGTGTTGAAGAAGTGTGAAGATTATGGTGATAGGATGGAGCCTGAGGTGCTTTAATTCCAGCAAGGCGGATAATCTTCATGTGATATAAATAATGCTTTGCTGGGTCACTCAATATTCTATTAGCTTCCACAATCAACTTGAAAGCGACCTCTGCTCCAGCAGATTTATTTTTATCAGGACTAAGTAGCGGTGCAAGTTTTCTATACTGTCTCTTTATCATTGCTTCTTTTAGAAAATTTATCCGTTAGAAGAATTCCATACCAGTTCATATAAGATGTAGAGAGTTTGTTCTGAGAAGCATAGTGAACCTCACAAATAGTAATGATCTGAGTAATGTTCTGGGTATCAGGAAACAGTCGCCAAGCTTTCATAGCAAACTTCAGTGCCACTGCAAAATCACCAGTCTGCAATCTATTCTCAGCAATTTCTTTGGCTCTCATAGCTTCATCTTTTGTTGCACTCATTATCATTGCCCATGCAGTTTCAGCAAAGACACCAGCTATTCTCTTAAGTTCTGAAGTTAATGGTACCATTCGAAGAAATCTAGGAACGTACTGCAGCAATATAATGAACAACAATGCTTGCTTTGTTACAATTTCTTAGAACTGAACTGTTAACTGTTTTATTGATTTTTGCCTTTTAATCTTTCTATGCAGGGCTGAACTGTGGACGGGCTAGGAGTTTCCTCATGAGAATGAGCTTTGTTCTGCCATAGAAGCCGGATCAATACCTTTGTAGATTGAAGATTCGAGATTCCTTAATGCAAATGGCGCCAAAAGAGGCTTGAGATGAAGGAAAAGGTGTTAACCTTCTCACTCTTATGTTAGGATTCCTTTCTTCAATTACCTATCTCTTTGTTGTTGGCAGGAATTCCAATGTCAACATATCGCATAGGAGAATCAGTGTCACAGAAAGCAATTGTGGGAATATTCCCAAGAGCTGCTTCTTTAATTGGCTGGTGATCAGTTCTTGGGTCAGTGAGGATGAGAAGACGCGGCTCGCTGAATGAAGTTTGAAGCTGATTAATAAGAATTCCAGGAATGTGTCTTCCAGCGATAGCATGAGCACCAGTATACTGAGCAAACTTGAGAACAGCTCTCTGTCCATAAGGTCTAGCAGATTGAACAATAATATCCTGAGGATTCTCAATTGCAACAATAACCCTTGCAGCAAGTTGAAGTTTTTCCCATGTTTTTCCCTTTTCCTTTTTTTTGTAAAAGTTTATTTGGACCTTTGTAACTCTGTTTTGTAATCTCGAAATGACATATACTGTAATATGAGTGAATGAAAGACGCTCGAATGATTGAACTTGAGTGATTTTGAATAATTTGAATGACCATGGATGGGAATAGTTCCGACTTGTAATAGAAATTTGATTTCTTTTGTAAATTTGTGGCCTTTTATATGTTTTGAGAATTATGTAGTCAAAGCAGAGGCTTGAATGAGATGTAACTGGTAGAACTTGAATATGCTGAAACTTGCTACAATTCAACATTCCATGTCTATTATTTATGAGTTTTTTGCAAGATGAATCCTCTTGAATTATGACACTTCTAAACATTCTTTAAATTTCTTAGCTCTCGGTAAATGGAGGCCTTGATCACTTTTTAGTCAAATTAAGGATTCTATCCATCCGACCTCAAATTTAATCCATGGTACTCCATGATGAGTGTCTTATGTGTTTTCACAAGAACTTGAATCAAAATTTCCCTTGTATGCCATATTCCTATAAGAGCTTTGGTTCAAACAAACTTGTACACCATGCTTTGGATCTTAAAACTCAAATTTCGATGTTTGAACTTCCAATTTTAAACACCTTGCACCTCAAACTCGCATGAATGGAGACCCTTGACTTTTAACCTTGAATGATGACATATTTGTAAAAATGATTATGATTTGTACTTGGAATGCGAAACTTTGATGACTGAGATGTCTTTTGTAACTTCGGTGTAATGACTTGAATTTGTAATGAACAAAACTTTATAACTTCTTGCATGAAAAATTTCCAATTATTCAAAACATTTCTCTCATTCAGTTTGAGCTTGAATGGATACTTGAATGAACTTGAGACAAACATGATAAACACTTGAATGTTATTTAAATGAATCTTTTTATCTTTTACCTTGGGATGAACAATAATATGGGATAATCTTGAAAATAACAACTTGAATCATGAAGAGATTTACTTGATACCATGTACTTTAATCTCAACTTATATTCATGTTCCATCTTCCTCCGCAAGAATTTATGAAATAAACCTTCGGGCATGCTATTTCCTTTTTTTTATCAAGTTGAACCTTAATCCATGTTTGAAACCAAAGTTCTTGTACAAATATCTAAACAATAGCTTGTACCAATTATTCGTAATGCCTTGACTGTCAAGCAACCAAATTTACCATACAAAATATCTTGAATCATGACGTCCCCAATCCTGATTGATTAACTTAAGGATAGATGAACTTAATGCAACAATGACATAGTCAACAACCTGTAATGCAAGCATCATATGCATCCTGGATTGATAACAGATCTTGATCCTTTAGAGAAATCTTAATACCCCTCTAGTATTGACAAAACCTTGACCAAATGATAAGCACAATGATAGAATGAGGTGTTTTGAATCATGTACGCGAGATCACAACATTACATTATTGACAGGAATACCCTGCAACCTATTTTTCAGCAGAAGATAATAGCCTTGTAGCTTGATGGAGAAGAAATCCAAAAATGAGAATGAACCAAAACCCTAATTCCACAGCTTGCTGCCTGAATAAGAAATCATCCCTTATTGGATACGAGCACCTTAACCACTGGGAAACCCTAGTATCGCACAACCACTGGACTTTGAATCCTCAGAGCTATATTGAATGAAATGTATGTCATGTTAGTGACCTAATGAAATAGATGCAGATGAATGCAAAAGTCTAAGCCAAAATAAAAGAAATTAGGAGGGCAAATTTTGGGGTGCAACAAGAGTCTGTGGTGAATGTCAGGTTGGAAAGAAAACTAGAATGTCACATCCAAAGACAAGACATCTGACCACCTCTAAGGTGCTAGAACTTCTACATATGGATCTGATGGGTCCAATGCAGGTGGAAAGTCTTGGTGGAAAGAGATATGCATATGTTGTTGTGGATGATTTTTCCAGATTCACCTGGATTAACTTCATTAGGGAAAATTCTGATGTATTTGATGTATTTAAGGAACTGTGCAAAAGAATTCAAAGAGAAAAAGAAGGATGCATTGTGAGAATCAGAAGTGATCATGGCAAGGAATTTGAAAACAGTAAGTTTGATGAGTTCTGTTCCTCAGAAGGAATCAATCATGAATTATATTCACCCATAACTCCTCAATAAAATGGAGTTGTGGAAAGGAAAAACAGGACTATACAGGAATCTGCCAGAGCAATGATACATGCCAAAAGACTTCCTATTCATTTTTGGGCTGAAGCTATGAATACAGCCTGTTATGTCCATAACAGGGTCACCTTGAGAAAGGGAACATCATCCACCATTTATGAACTATGGAAAGGAATAAAGCCTACAGTGAAGTACTTCCATGTCTTTGGAAGCAAATGATATATTCTGACAGATCGTGAACAAAGGAGAAAGATGGATCCTAAAAGTGATGAAGGAATATTCCTAGGATACTCTACCAACATCAGAGCATATAGGGTATTCAATTCCATGACCAAAGTTATGATGGAATCTATAAATATCATAGTTGATGATTACTGTGATCGGTGGGAACGAGAACTGACTGTTTTGGAATGCTGGTTCGCGTTTGCGTTTGTTTTTGCAAAGTGTCGCGGTAAGCAAGAGTCTCCACCGTCTTTTATTTTATCCAACAAGGAAAGGACAAAAGCATAGAAAAATTCCTTTTCGAGATGTTTCTCGGGTTCGGGAGGTAGATTATAGAAAGGGAAGGTGTTAGCACCCTTTCTATCTGTGGTTATCCACGGGCTCTTAGGTACTTGCTCATTATGTTTTCAAAAGTTTGCTTTTCTTTGTGTTTGTGAGTTTTGAAAAGAGTTTTGTTTTTGAAGAGAGTGTAAGTGCGAAAAGTTTGTTTTGTTTTTAAAAGGAGCAAGTACTTAAGAACCTCTACCTACTCAAAAAGGAATTAAATTGTGCAAATGTCCTTTAGACAGTGTTATCCCACTATTGAGGAGTAGGTAGCACCGTTGTTGGAGTTTTCGGGTCAATTCGATTTAAGGGACGTGTGGTCACTAAAGCAATGTTAGGATGCTTTAGCGGTAACCCTAATGTCTTAGATCATTTTTATCGAGGCAACCATTTCGAGGCAACTTTTGATCTTTGGACAGGAGGGCGACCTCTAAGACTTCCTATACTCAATGACCACGTTCGAGGCAACCAAGTGAGGTGTGCCCTAAGAGTGGCATGTGCGATTGTATCAATTTGCAGTTTATATTATCTTTGTACATGTTATGGTGAGCTACTGTTGATTTTAAATTAAGAGTTAATCTTGTCATGCAATCCTAGTTAGCATACATCTAAGCAGTAAATATATGTACAGGAATTTAAAGTGCGGGAATTGTAAATCCTACGCTATTACAAGGCTTCGGGGAGGGGATTATTTATATGTCCAAAAATTGGGGAAATAAAAGCAGTAAAGTAAAAGTCTTAGTTAAGCTATTACATCCCAGTAGGAAATTACAATAAAATAAGCGCGCACGAAAAAAATGAATCGGAGTGTCCTTGGGTTTTGACCCTTTTTTATTAAATAAAGCATATTTTTTGTCATTTTTGATTTAAGAATTAAGCCTAACTAATGATTAATTAATTAAAAAAGAAAATATTTTTTGAGTTTTATTTTATTTTGAGTAAATGATCTAAATCTACTTAATTTTAGTTTTTTTTGAAAAATGTTAAGATAATTAAAAGATTAATTAACGAAATTAATTTAATAGGAAAAAAACTAGCCTAATGTTTTTGTGTTTTTTTTTATTTTAATGCTAATTAAAAAGATAAAAAGAAGTCTATGAAAAAAAAAATAACATGCAGGAGAGATCCTTCAATCCAAGGAAAAAAAAAGGAGCTTCAATCCAGGGAGGGAATGGAAGCTTCGATCCAGAGAGAGTCATGGTCCATTCGATTGGGCCAGGAAGTGAGGCGTGAACAGCCTTTGATCCAGAGAAGGTGTCTCCTTCGATCTGGAATATTATACCTGCAAAAGTATGTTAGCGAAATAAAACACAGGGCCTGGGTATTGAACCCCAGGCCCCTTCGATCCTGCACTTGCTGAGTCTCTTCAGGCTATGTCTGCAGCAAGTGTTGGCAAACGAAGAACATGACCTGGGCGCCAAACCCAGGCCTTTCGATCCTGTCTAGGATGGCAAATCAAAGGTAGCAACAAGTAATAATGTATTATGCAAATGTAAAGTTGGACAATTTACCCTCTCTTACCAGTATATTGGACCTCCGATTTGGGCGCTTCCTGGATTTAGGCACCTTCGATATGGGCTTCTGGGCTTGGCTACTTATGAAAATGTTGATGACTTTTGGCAGCGTAACTCCAATGTTTTTTGTTCTCCTGTTGTGTGATTTTTCCTGTATATTTCGTGTGTTGGATATGTATGTTGGCCTCTGTATTTATAGGGGTGTGAGGGCGCAGTAATGGCAGGAGACAGCCATTAAATAGGCCATTAAATGCCATGAGACAAGAAACGGACACATTAAAAGTTTTCCTTTTTTGAAACATTCGTGTCTCTTGAATGAACCTGGACACTTTGGATTTCGAATGCCTTCAGGCCCTGCTCTTCGATTGGTCCTTGTCCAAATATCAATCGAAGTGCTTGTCCATAATACCAATCGAAAGGCTCCTTCAGAATACCAATCGAAGGGTCTTTCAGAATGCCAATCGAAGTGCTCCTTCATAATGCCAATCGAAGGATCTTTCAGAATGCCAATCGAAATGCTCCTTCAGAATGCCAATCGAAGGGTATTTCAGAATGCCAATCGAAGTGCTCCTTCAGAATTCCAATCGAAATGCTCCTTTAGAATGCCAATCGAAGGGTCTTTCAGAATGCCAATCGAAATGCTCCTTCAGAATGCCAATCGAAGGGTCTTTCAGAATGCCAATCGAAGTGCTCCTTCAGAATGCCAATCGAAGTGCTCCTTCAGAATGCCAATCGAAGTGCTTCTTCAGAATACCAATCGAAGGGTCTTTCAGAATGCCAATCGAAAGGTATTTAAAGCACCACTCAAAAAATTTCTTTTTCCTTAGGCAAGGGTTTCTGGTCAACCATGCAGGGGGAAGACTTTGAAAAACATGAGAGGGCAAATTTTGGGGTGCAATAGTTTCCCCTGTTCAATTTTATTAAACCTGAGGATATAGATTGGCTTTCGAGCCTTTCGTGATCCGAAGGTGGAAGATAATTGAACACTAGAGTGCCCAGAAATTTGCACTCGCATGGTGTAGTATCAGCATTGTGATGTCAAGAATGGGCTTACAGATGCCATTTGGAGATTGTTGCTAGGTGTTTCAGTCTTTGTTGACGGGTTGTCTCTTTTGACGGGGTGTCTCCTTTGACGAGTTGTCTCCATTGACAGGTTGTCTCTATTGACAGGTTGTGGCCACAGAAAAATCTTTAGGAATCGATTTAACTGATTTTGTCTCCATTGACCGGCTTTGCCTCGGAAAAATATTTAGGAATCAATTTAACTGATTTTGTATCCATTGACATAATTGGGAATTTAACTGCATCTTCCTTAAAAGGTAAAGGTCAGTCATATGCAATGCATGATATGGATCAAGCAATGATGTTCTCAACATAAATGAGATTGTATGGTATGATGCATATATGCATGTATCATGATGTATGGAAATGTGACGTTTTAGCTGGGAAAATAAATCCAAGAGCTGCTGGAGAATAGAGTTGAGTCTGGATGATTGTCAGAATTGCGTCCGCATCTGGAGCGTATCTGAAATGTATTTGAATGAGTAACAGAATGACATCTGAATCTGGATCGTATCTGGACTGTGTTTTGAATGAGTGACAGAATGACATCTGAATTTGGATCGTATCTGGACTGTAATTTGAATGAGTGACAGAATGACGTCCGAATCTGGATCGTATCTGGACTGTAATTTGAATGAGTGACAGAATGTCATCCGAATCTGGATCGTATCTGGACTGTAATTTGAATGAGTGACAGAATGTCATCCGAATCTGGATCGTATCTGGACTGTAATTTGAATGATTGACAGAATGTCATCCGAATCTGGATCGTATCTAGATTGTAATTTGAATGAGTGACAGAATGTCATCCGAATCTTGATCGTATCTGGATTGTAATTTGAATGAGTGACAGAATAACATCCGAATCTGGATCATATCTGGACTGTAATTTAAATGAGTGACAGAATGACATCCGAATCTGGATCGTATCTGGACTGTATTTGAATGAGTGACAAAATGACATCCGAATCTGGATCGTATCTGGACTGTAGTTTGAATGAGTGACATAATGACATCTGAATCTGGATCATATCTGGACTGTAATTTGAATGAGTGACAGAATGACATCCGAATCTGGATCGTATCTAGACTGTATTTGAATGAGTGACAGAATGACATCCGAATCTGGATCGTATCTGGACTGTAATTTGAATGAGTGACAGAATGACATCCGAATCTGGATCGTATCTGGATTGTATGTTGAATGAATCTAGAATAAGTATCAGAATGTCAGCCATTTTTGGGTCGCATCTGAACTGTCTCTAGAAGGAGTCTGGAATAAGTATCAGAATGTCATCTATATCTGGGTCGCATCGGAACCGTCTCTAGAAGGAATCTGGAATAAGTATCAGAATGTCAGCCATATCTGGGTCACATCTGAACTATCTCTAGAAGGAGTCTAGAATAAGTATCAGAATGTCAGCCATATCTGGGTCGCATCTGAACTATCTCTAGAAGGAGTCTGGAATAAGTATCAGAATGTCATCCATATCTGGGTCACATATGAACTATCTCTAGAAGGAATCTGGAATAAATATCAGAATGTCAGCCATATCTGGGTCGCATCTGAACTATCTCTAGAAGGAGTCTGGAATAAGTATCAGAATGTCAGCCATATCTGGGTCGCATCTGAACTGTCTCTAGAAGGAATCTGGAATAAGTATCAAAATGTCAGCCATATCTGGGTCTCATCTGAACTATCTCTAGAAGGAGTCTGGAATAAGTATCAGAATGTCAGCCATATCTGGGTCGCATCTGAACTGTCTCTAGAAGGAGTCTGGAATAAGTATCAGAATGTCAGCCATATCTGGGTCGCATCTGAACTGTATCTAGAAGAAGTCTGGAATAAGTATCAGAATGTCAGCCATATCTGGGTCGCATCTGAACTGTATCTAGAAGGAGTCTGGAATAAGTATCATAAGGTCAGCCATATCTGGGTCGCATCTGAACTGTATCTAGAAGGAGTCTGGAATAAGTATCAGAATGTCAGCCATATCTGGGTCGCATCTGAACTGTCTCTAGAAGGAATCTCAAAAAATGATGATCCTTGCCTGTTGATTGATCTTTCCTGAAAAGGTGAAGAGTTAGTTGTATGCAATGTCATGATGTATGCATTGTCATGATGTATGCATTGTGTAATGATGTTCTCAAAATAAAATGAGATTTGTGTCATATGTATTTTGTATGCATATGTTATGAATGTTATTGAAGTGTAATTTTGTCTTGGACTTTGCTCAAAATGTTTCCACCGGGGATCCCTGCTTTGTTGTTTGAGGAGAACTCTGCTGGGGGATATTGAAAACTCTGTGGGGAGTATGTTTATTTCTGCTTGGGAAAAGGGTTTAGGAGTCTTAGTCGTCCGTTGCTCTACTGGGGAGTCGAAGTTTAACTGATATCTAGTCGGGTCCAGGTTTCGCAGTAACTTGCTGGGGATTGTAGAGTAGTCTACTGGGGAAGAGGAGTTATGGTCCCTTAATTTGTAGTAGTCAGCGAGGCAAACTCAAGCTGGGGAGCCCTGGTGTTGTTGGGGAAATAAACCCTGTCGTCAGTCCGCTAGAGAGGTGACATCTTCGTTGGGGGAAGTCCTCGAGGATTCTTGAGGTTGATTCAGCTGGGGAAAGGTTTTCAGAGATTGAACCCTTGTTGGGAGTCATCCTATGAGAAGGATTCTGGGGGAGACTTGTCATTGCCCCTAGTAGCAAGTGTTTGTGACATTGCCAGAAAATGTTTAATTGTACGTAACCCTCTACTGAGATTGATGTTCAATGCCCCCAGTGACAGAGATGGAGACTTGCCCCTGGTTACTCTGCACTTCTTCAGAGATTTCTTGAAATCTTGATTGGACTGCCCCAGGCGTGCTGGATAGTGACATGTCATGCCCCCTTGTTGATAGGAGATTTGTCAATGGAAGTGTCATCCTTTTTTAAGTGATTTTGTTCACTGAGAGGGCTTTCGTTCATCGAATATTCGTTGTGTGAATTTCTCCGCTGTCAAACAAATAGCCAAATGCAAACAGTGATATTCAAATAATGCAAAGTTTATGCTTGTCTCGAGGTTTTGAAAAATGCGTTTTTTAGCAGAAAACTCTTTATAAGACAAATTCAACACAAGATTTAGGGCAAAGCCTTATAGGAGTCAGGATACCTTTTGTAACAGTATGCTTTTGAACTAACCCATGCTTCAGTTAGGACTTTTGAAGGATTGTAACGTGGCTTGGTTCACGGTTTAAGAAACAAAGGATAAAGGCTCAAAGTATATTTGTACCCACCCGCTCTTCGTGATGTTCTTCAATCCTAAACTTAGTTAATTGTGCGTTTGAACTCCAATTGAGTCTGGAATGACGTTTTGGTGATGGTTCACACAAGTTGAATTTGTTGGAAGGCAGTCATTTTTGCAACATTTTTCATGTTGTCGAGGATTTGTAGCAACCTCGTTCTTTTGATTCATTATCCCTAACTTTTGCCTGACTGCCCCTATTTTCGAGATTACAGTCAGCGGGATGCCCCAGCTTTCTTAAGCCTCCTTTATAGATTTTGGCTCAGTGGGCTTTTTCTTTTTCTTTTGAGAGATTGACTGCCTATGAGATAAGGAACCACCACTGTTTTTTTTTATTCCATAGGAATACTCTTGATGTCGTTCATTGTATTATGAACTGAGAGTTTTGCGACTTCAATGTGCACCTTTTGAATTAACTGAGAGACTACCCTGCCCCATGTTTAAATTAAAGGTTTCAATTCGTGTTTAAAACAGAAAACTCCTACTTCTTTGGCTCGAAGGGGTTGACTAGGGATTATCTTCCTTATAACTCCATTGTTTAGGATTTGAAAGAAATGCCTGTACATCGTCAACAAGGTCTGTTCAAAAGCATACTGTATGAGATTATAGCATTGTTTCATCATCCTCCCTCTAAAGGCTTGTAACTTTTAGCAAGAGTTGAATGTCATAAAGTGAGTAAAAAGCATAGTGTAAATGTAATTAAAATGATTGGATCAAATCAAGACAAGCATATGCAATGCATTAATGAAACAAAGTTTGGCATTAATAGATAATTGTTTGAATAACAAAGAGATTACAACTTGAAAATTCAAATGAACAAAAACATTCTCAATGATTTGGCATAGGAGCAGTGATTATGTTTGGAGTCTCCAGAGGGTCAAACTTGATCTCCTTGGCATCAATCATGTCTTGGATCTTGTTCTTCAAAGCCCAACAGTTGTTTGTGTCATGTCCCGGACTGTCAGAGTGGTATGCACACCTTTCATTGGGATGATAGGTAGGAGCAGAAGTATTTGGGTTCCGGAGAGGAGCCTTTAATGTAATCAGCTCTGCCTCCAACAGGCGTTGTAGCGCTTGAGTCAGTGACATGTTGATCTTAGTGAATTGTCTTTTAGGCATGACCTCCTTACGCTGATGCCCCTGTCTTTGTTGAGCAAATGTAGGATTAGAGATCAAGATTTCTCCTACGTGTTGGTCATGACGATTCTTTTGACCATACACAGCATTGGACTCTTTCTTCCCATTGTAGGGCTTTTTCTGAGCATCAGAAGGTGTAGCTTCTTGAATCTTTCCACTTTTGATGCCAGCTTCGACTCTTTCTCCAGTCAGAATTAGTTCGGTGAAAACCACTGACGAGCTGCCGATCAAATGATTGAAATAGGGACCAGACAAGGTCCCAAGAAACATATCCACCAACTCCCTATCAGACAGAGGGGGTTGGAATCTTCCAGCAAGATCTCTCCACTTCTGAGCGTAGTCCTTAAAGCCTTCGCCTGTACCCATATACATACCCTGAAGCTGAGTACGTGTGGGAGAAAGGTCGGCATTATACTGGTATTGCTTGTAAAAAGCAGCAGCAAGGTCCTCCCAGTTGCGGATGTTAGCTCCTTCCAGTTGACAGAACCATTCAAGTTGAGTCCCTGACAGACTATCTTGAAAGAAATGAACCCAGAGATTTCTATCAGCAGTATAGGGTTGAATTTTCCTCACATATGATCGGAGGTGTAGCTTTGGACAGGAAGCTCCGTCGTACTTGGCAAAGGCAGGTGCCTTGAATTTATGGGGAATCACCACCCCGGATGATAGACCTAGATCCACAAAGTCCAGACGGGGCACCTTTTGAACTTCCATAGCATTCAACCGGTCCTCCAGTTGTTTGTACTTATCCTCAGCAGGAGAATATTTTTCTTCATCATAGTCTGTCTCGTTGTCGGAGACCAAAGAGCTAGGAGCCCTCCTTTCTTGTGGACTATCTTTCCCCCCAGATGAGATGGTCAGATCAACTTCATTCTGCAGCCCGTTTCCAAACCTGCGTCCAGTATTGAACAGGATGGTCCTCTTCTTCTTCTTCTTCCTCTCTTTAAGAATCAGGGTCTTCAAGTCCTGCTGACCCTTAGCTAGGCTCATGACCAACTCTTGAAATTGGGCATTCTGGGCCTGGAGGGCCTTGATAGCTTGCTCAGTGGAAGGTTCAGTAGACATGATGATTGCTTAAATAAACAGCAAAGAAGATAAGAGACCTGTACTGGGAGACCTGTTATGCAATGATATGTATGATATATGTATGCAATATTTTCAAGGATCTCGCGGGGTAAACAAGAAACCGTTAGAATCTGAATCTGGTAGCTTGATTGAAGGAACTTCATGTTGCTGAGAGTCCTTCTTCAAGAGTCAGGCTCACCATATCGAGTGGGTCATAGCCCGTGACTCAAGTTATCATGTTTTGATTTCTAGACGGCATTGGCTAGAGGAAAATAAATCCCCTTGCCCCTTGCTAGACATCTGATTTACCATAACCTGCATCACAGACCCTTGAGATCCTTGAAATGGTTAAGGAAATGTTAAGGTATGATGTTATGATGTGTATGCTATGCGTTTAAGCAAAAGTGTGAGGTGATGTAAGTAAGCCCTGCAATAAATCCAAAATATTGGATAAGGACTGTAAACAAAACCTGCAAGGAAACCGTGTTGTCAGATAACAAGAATGTGCAAGTATTTCAAGTTTGAAGGCACACAAGTCACACAAAAGAGCCCTTAGATTTCAGGCTGGCATGGCGTTTATGCATTGCCCTCTTTCAGTTTAATTGGTTTAAACCTGTCCTAAAAATAGTAACCGAGTTCTAGAGGATCTCAATATCACTGACTACCCTCAATCGGTGATATTTCCAGTTTAGCAACCTTTTCTTGCGGCCGGAATCATCGCGAGAGTTTATTCTCAATGAGTGTAGCATACTGCTACTGTTCTATGGCCAAGTTGGTCAATTTAAGGTTCTAAGGTCAGTTGGTTCTTAATGACTCCTTAGAAGACCCATATTCTCCTCGTTTAAACACAAGGGATATCGGTACAGACTAAGGTGCCACACCAATGTAGCTACTTCTTCATCTGTGTCAGTCTACGCCGGACAGATCCCTCACAGTTTATTGCTACTTACCTAAAGGGTATCCCCAGATCCGGGTTAGGATCTATAGAACTCCGATACAAGCCTACAAAATTAAAGCATACAAAGCATACAATTGAAAATAAGAGTGATCTAATCCTAAGGTACACCTCACTTATTAAATTCTCCCCAGCAGAGTCTCCAGTTCTGTGATCGGTGGGAACGAGAACTAACTGTTTTGGAATGCTGGTTCGCGTTTGCGTTTGTTTTCGCAAAGTATCGCGGTAAGCAAGAGTCACCACCGTCTTTTATTTTATCCAACAAGGAAAGGACAAAAGCAAAGAAAAATTCCTTTTCGAGATGTTTCTCGGGTTCGGGAGGTAGATTATAGAAAGGGAAGGTGTTAGCACCCTTTCTATCTGTGGTTATCCACGAGCTCTTAGGTACTTGCTCATTATGTTTTCAAAAGTTTGCTTTTCTTTGTGTTTGTGAGTTTTGAAAAGAGTTTTGTTTTTGAAGAGAGTGTAAGTGCGAAAAGTTTGTTTTGTTTTTAAAAGGAGCAAGTACTTAAGAACCTCTACCTACTCAAAAAGGAATTAAATTGTGCAAATGTCCTTTAGACAGTGTTATCCCACTATTGAGGAGTAGGTAGCACCGTCGTTGGAGTTTTCGGATCAATTCGATTTAAGGGACGTGTGGTCACTAAAGCAATGTTAGGATGCTTTAGCGGTAACCCTAATATCTTAGATCATTTTTATCGAGGCAACCATTTCGAGGCAACTTTTGATCTTTGGACAGGAGGGCGACCTCTAAGACTTCCTATACTCAATGACCACGTTCGAGGCAACCAAGTGAGATGTACCCTAAGAGTGGCATGTGTGAGTGTGTCAATTTTCAGTTTATATTATCTTTGTACATGTTATGGTGAGCTACTGTTGATTTTAAATTAAGAGTTAATCTTGTCATGCAATCCTAGTTAGAATACATCTAAGCAGTTAATATATGTACAGGAATTTAAAGTGCGGGAATTGTAAATCCTACGCTATTACAAGACTTCGGGGAGGGGGATTATTTACATGTCCAAAAATTGGGAAAATAAAAGCAGTAAAGTAAAAGTCTTAGTTAAACTATTACATCCCAGTAGGCAATTACAATAAAATAAGCGCGCGCGAAAAAAATGAATCGGAGTGTCCTTGGGTTTTGACCTTTTTTTATTAAATAAAGCATATTTTTTGTCATTTTTGATTTAAGAATTAAGCCTAACTAATGATTAATTAATTAAAAAGAAAATATTTTTTGAGTTTTATTTTATTTTGAGTAAATGATCTAAATCTACTTAAGTTTAGTTTTTTTTGAAAAATGTTAAGATAATTAAAAGATTAATTAACGAAATTAATTTAATAGGAAAAAAACTAGCCTAATGTTTTTGTGTTTTTTTTTATTTTAATGCTAATTAAAAAGATAAAAAGAAGTCTATGAAAAACAAAAATAACATGCAGGAGGGATCCTTCGATCCAAGGGAAAAAAAGGAGCTTCAACCCAGGGAGGGAATGGAAGCTTCGATCCAGAGAGAGTCATGGTCCTTTCGATTGGGCCAGGAAGTGAGGCGTGAGCAGCCTTTGATCCAGAGAAGGTGTCTCCTTCGATCTGGAATATTATACCTACAAAAGTATGTTAGCGAAATAAAACACAGGGCCTGGGTATTGAACCCCAGGCCCCTTTGATCCTGCGCTTGCTGAGTCTCTTCAGGCTATGTCTGCAGCAAGTGTTGGCAAACGAAGAACATGATCTGGGCGCCAAACCCAGGCCTTTCGATCCTGTCTAGGATGGCAAATAAAAGGTAGCAACAAGTAATAATGTATTATGCAAATGTAAAGTTGGACAATTTACCCTCTCTTACCAGTAGATTGGACCTTCGATTTGGGCGCTTCCTAGATGTAGGCACCTTCGATCTGGGCTTCTGGGCTTGGCTACTTATGAAAATGCTGATGACTTTTGGCAGCGTAACTCCAATGTTTTTTGTTCTCCTGTTGTGTGATTTTTCCTGTATATTTCGTGTGTTGGATATGTATGCTGGCCTCTGTATTTATAGGGGTGTGAGGGCGCAGTAATGGCAGGAGACAGCCATTAAACAGGCCATTAAATGCCATGAGACAAGAAACGGACACATTAAAAGTTTTCCTTTTTTGAGACATTCGTGTCTCTTGAATGAACCTGGACACTTTGGATTTTGAATGCCTTCAGGCCCTGCTCTTCGATTGGTCCTTGTCCAAATATCAATCGAAGTGCTTGTCCATATTACCAATCGAAAGGCTCCTTCAGAATACCAATCGAAGGGTCTTTCAGAATGCCAATCGAAGTGCTCCTTCAGAATGCCAATCGAAGGGTCTTTCAGAATGCCAATCGAAATGCTCCTTCAGAATTCCAATCGAAGGGTCTTTCAGAATGCCAATCGAAGTGCTCCTTCAGAATTCCAATCGAAATGCTCCTTCAGAATGCCAATCGAAGGGTCTTTCAGAATGCCAATCGAAATGCTCCTTCAGAATGCCAATCGAAGGGTCTTTCAGAATGCCAATCGAAGTGCTCCTTCAGAATGCAATCGAAGTGCTCCTTCAGAATGCCAATCGAAGTGCTTCTTCAGAATACCAATCGAAGGGTCTTTCAGAATGCCAATCGAAAGGTACTTAAAGCACCACTCAAAAATTTTCTTTTTCCTTAGGCAAGGGTTTCTGGTCAACCATGCAGGGGGAAGACTTTGGAAAACATGAGAGGGCAAATTTTGGGGTGCAACAATTACCATGAGGAAACAAATTTCCCATATGATGTTGAGACATTCTTTGAGACTTCAACTCAAGTGTCTAAAAAAGATGATGTACCTAAAACTACTTCATCAGAGTCTGAATCAAAGGAAGCTAACAAAGATCCTTCCATCAGAATTCAGAAAGATCATCCTAAGGAACTCATCATAGGAGATCCTAATAGTGGAGTCATTACAAGATCTAGAGAAATCATCACAAACTCTTGCTTTGTATCTAAGATTGAACCAAGAAATGTTAAGGAGGCTTTGACTGTTGAATACTGGATTGGAGCAATGCAAGATGAATTGAACCAATTCAAGCAACATGAAGTATGCGAGTTAGTTCCTAGACCAGAAGGAATGAACATCATTGGCACAAAATGGATCTACAAGAACAAATCAGATGCTGAAGGAGTTGTCACCAGGAATAAGGCAAGACTTGTTGCTCAAGGATACACTCAAGTTGAAGGGGTTGATTTTGATGAGACTTTTTCTCCTGTAGCCAGACTGGAATCAATCAGACTCCTATTGGGAATTGCTTGTCTCCTTAAGTTCAAGCTATTTCAGATGGATGTAAAGAGTGCCTTCTTAAATGGGTACTTAAATGAGGAAGTATATGTGGAACAGCCTAAAGGATATGTGGATCCAAACTGTCCTGATCATGTCTACAAATTAAGGAAAGCTCTATATGGCCTGAAACAAGCTCCTAGAGCCTGCTATGACAGATTGACAAAATTCCTCACTGATAAAGGATACAGGAAAGGAGGCTTGGATAAAACTCTTTTTGTCAAAAATGAAGGAGGGAAGATAATGGTAGCTCAAATATATGTTGATGACATAGTGTTTGTAGGAATGTTAGATAAAATGGTTAAACATTTTGCTGACCAGATGCAAGTTGAATTTGAAATGAGCCTCATGGGAAAATTGACCTACTTTCTTGGACTGCAAGTCACACAGATGGAAGACTCAATTTTTCTGTCTCAAAGCAAGTATGCAAAGAATATTGTCAAGAAGTTTGGAATGGAGAATGCCAGTCACAAAAGGACTCCTGCACCTACTCATTTAAAGTTGTCCAAAGACACAAGTGGGGCAAATGTGGATCAAAGCTTGTACAGAAGCATGATAGGAAGTCTGATATACTTAACAGCCAGAAGACCTGACATTGCTTTTGCAGTTGGAGTATGTGCAAGATACCAGGCTGAACCCAAAGTAAGTCACATCAACCAAGTGAAAAGAATTCTGAAGTATGTGAGTGGAACTTACAACTATGGCTTACTGTACTCTCATGGATGTGAACCAATTCTGTCTGGCTACTGTGATGCTGATTGGGCTGGTAGTGCTGATGATAGAAAGAGCACTTTTGGAGGATGCTTCTTTTTGGGAAATAATCTTGTCTCTTGGTTCAGCAAGAAACAGAACTGTGTGTCTCTATCTACTGCTGAAGCTGAATACATAGCAGCTGGTAGTAGCTGCTCTCAAATGATCTGGATGAAACAGATTCTAACTGAGTATAATGTCACACAAGATGTCATGACATTGTACTGTGACAATCTGAGTACTATCAACATTTCCAATAATCCTATACAGCACAACAGGACTAAGCATATTGACATTAGAAATCACTTCATCAGAGATCTTGTGGAGGAAAAGGTGATTAAACTGGAACATGTTACCACTGAACTACAACTGGCTAACATTTTTACCAAGGCACTTGATGCTAGTCAATTTGAAAATTTGAGGGGCAAGCTGGGTATTTTCCAACATGAAGAGATGTAGAAATTAATTTTGCTTAAAAAAAGGGATGAAAGAGATATTTTAGTTAAGTCTATTCTGATTGGGCTAATCATCTGTTTCCCTATTTCTTTCCAAAATTTTAAGAAGTTGAATAGACATTCATATATCTCCCTCTTCTCGCGTTTCTGCAACAATCTCCATTCTCTCAAACGAAGATTTCACTCTCGTTGTTACTTGTTTTCTAAATCAATCAAAATGTCTCAACAATCTATTTCATCATCTTCTTCAAAGGCGACTGCTTCTTCCGCATCCTCTGACAGTGAACCTAGGGCAATCACAAACTACATGGATACTGATGTTCTTGAGATAACTCCTCTTCGTGAACTGGCAGCTGATCCCACTAAGGTCAAGAAGCTACTAACCAGACATGCAAGAAGATCACAAGCTTCTCCATCAGGTAAATCTTCTCAACCATCATCTTCTGTTCCTCCAGAGATAGCAAATAGGGAAGGTTCTGCTTATGCACATCAAGCTATTGCCAGACTAGTCACTAGGATTCTTAATGAGAATCACTCTGTACCTGGCATTTCTGTACCTTTGAACCAAGAAATTGTTAGTCCTAATGTAGAAATGGATCCATATGTCACTCAGAATGTTGAGACACCTGATGATAACATTAGGAAATCTCCAGAAAAACATTATGATCACCAGAACCCTACTGACAAGGCTGTTGAACCCCCGATTATTGATGTTGATGAAGAATACTCTGACAATGATTTAATTTCTAATATCAACCCTAGCATAGCTAGAAGGATGATGAGCAGAAAAGAAAAGCAGGATGCTGCCAAAAGCCCCTCCAAAGAGAAGGCTACTAAAGTTGTTCATAAGAAAACCAGGTCTGAGAACAAGACTAGAGTAGAAGCTGAGAAGGATCGAAAAGCTGGAATGTCAAAAGGGAAGGGGAAGGTAAAAACTAGAGTACCTGTTGGTAGTCCCTCAAAACCTTTGAGACAACCAATAGCCAAGAAAAGGAAGGATCCTGAACCCTCTGAATCTGATGAGGAATCAGACTTTGAGTTTGATGTTGAGAGCAATGTTCCAGACATTCCTCTCAGGAAGAAACCCTCTTCTAGCATAATTCCTAAAGTTCCTGAAGTTTCCATCGACAACATCTCCTTTCACCATCCAGAACATGAAAACAGGTGGAAGTATGTGTTTCTGAAAAGGATTGCCTTGGAGAGAGAGCTGAACAGCAATGCTATTGGGTGTAAGGAAATCATGGATCTAATCAAGACTGCTGGCCTAATGAAAACTGTGGTCAAGTTTTCCAATTGCTATGAGATTCTTGTCAAAGAATTCATAGTAAATTTATCTGATGGTTGTGCTGATGGAAAGTCAGCTGATTTTAAGAGTGTGTATGTGAGAGGAAGGAAGGTAAATTTCTCTCCTTCTGTAATAAAAATTTTCCTAGGAAGGCCCGATGATGCTTTTCCTGAGCTTGAAGTTATTAATAACCAAGTTTGTTAAACCATCACTGCCAAGCAAGTCAAGAACTGGCCCTTGAAAGGGAAGCTAAATGCAAGCAAGATGAGCATGAAGTTTGCCATTCTGCACAAAATTGGTGCAGCTAACTGGGTTCTCACCAACCATAAATCCACCATTTCCACAGGTTTGGGAAGATTTATCTATGATGTTGGAACCAGGACAAACTTTGATTATGGCAAGTACATCTTTGATCAAACATTGAAACATGCTGGAAGCTGTGCTATTAAAGGCCCTATTGATTTTCCCTCTCTCCTGTGTGGTATAATCATTGCTCAGTATCCTGATATTCTGGTTGAAAAAGACTTTGTATACAAAAGAGCCCCTGCTCTTGGTTTGCACTATAAGCTGTTTCAGGGAACACATGTCCCTGACATTGTTATGACATCTGCTGAGACATCAACTATCAAATCTCATTCCAAGAAAACTGATGTTATAGTTGTGCTAAAAGAAACCTGCAGAGAGCTTGATACAAGAAAAAGGATTCTTGAGGAGCTGATTGCTAGGCTAGAGCAGGAGGAGAATGAAGAACAAAGAAGGGAAGAGGATGCTGATGAAGACCAACATAATGCTGAAGATAGTGCTTCCTCGGAAGATGACAGTGCCTGAAGATCAGTGTTGTTGAAAAGATTACTGCTGGAACCTGTTGCTGCCAGAATGACTTCTTATTATTTCTGTGTTTTTTAAATTTTCTTTTGGATGACTGTATAACTTAAAAGTACAAGTATCTTTGGCCTCTTTATGGCTAAAAAGGGGGAGAAGAAATTATGATAATTTTGGTAGAATTAGATATTGGTAGCTGTTAGTAAAATTCTGCTGCTTACTAATCTCTGATTGTTTAGGGGTTTTAGCCAAAAATTTGCCAAAGGGGGAGTTTGTAAGTGTTTGTTTGTTGGCATTTTTTTGGTAAAACCAGATTTGTAAATGTCATGACTGATGTCATAATATTCTGGGATAAAGGTACATTCTACATAAAAGAATGTCATACAGGAACTACTCAGTATGAGTGTTTAGCATGATCATTAAGCAATGATCATATATATTGCATTCTACCAAAATCAGTGAGCAGGATTCTTATTGTCATAACCAATGTTAAGACATCCTTACTGATCCAGCATTTGTGCAGATTTATTGTTCCTGAGAATTTTCAGGAATCTGGTATGCTTCTTTAAGTTGTTACAGTCCAGATCAGATGCTCACATGGACATTAGGTTAACCTTGCTTAACCCTAAACTGGTATGATGAAAGTCTAAGACCAAGTCTTTAGGTTAACTTTAGTTAACCCTAGATATTTTCAAGGAAGCCCTAACTGAAGAATAGTCGGCCTATATATTTCTCATGAAGATTATTGGTGAAGAACAGTTCTGATAGAAGATCAATAAGGGATTGTATAGTGTAACTACTGTGAGCCAAGAAATTATCATTGTGATAAGTGACTTGGAGTAGGATTTGATTGTAAGGGTTGTGTATCACTCAAAGCTTTAAAGCACGAGTGTTTGTCACTTGATTAAAGTTGTGAAGCAAAATTAAGTGTGTGTACTGAAGAATGTCTTCATAATCTCATTAATCAATAGTTTAATATCACTGCTGTGATTGAGGGGGAGTGAGTAGGAACTCAGGTTTAAGTTGAACTTAGATTGAAGTTGCATTGGGTACGTCTTAAGTGAATGAGATAAACTGGTTGGTTTATTCCTGAATTAATATCTCTTATAGTGAATTTCCTCCCTGGCTTGGTAGCCCCCAGAGTAGGTGTTGTTACACACTGAACTAGGTGAACAATTGATTGTGTTCTTTACTGTTTTTATATTTACTGTCTTGAAGTGTGTCAGATACGGTGTCATAACATTCACTGTGACATTAAGTATCTGTTGCCAGAATTTCAATATGGTTGGATTCGTTGTTTAATTCTCTACAATGTTCATGTTATGAGTTTTGTCAAAAAATCAAAGAATCAGGAGTTACAGTTTTGTACATAACACGCGCGCAGGTCTGTTCCAAGGAAGAAGAAGAAGTGGATTCTGGGCTGGGCCTGGTTTCCTTTGCTTTTGGCACCCTCCACTTTTCTTTTTACACCCCCTGGCCCATTTACTTGAATAATTGTCATTTTGATGTTTTTATTTTTTATTCTGACTTTATTATTTTTTGTCCAAACATAAAAAATGCCAAAAAATTATTTTCCATATTTTTCATATTTATTTGATATTTATTTTTATTTTACTAAGTATAAACATATAAATAATCTATTTTCTTTTATTAAAACTCAAAGAATAATGTAAAAAAATATGATTATTTTTATTTATTATTTTTTATGTACACTTAAAAATATTTTTTTGAATATACATATTTTTTGTAAATAATTAATTTTTATTTTTTATATATTTAATATGTTTAATGTATATATATATATATACTTATATATTTTATTTTATTAAACAATTAGGTCAAAAATGCAAAAATACTACATTTTCATTTTATTAATATTTTATACTAAAAACATTTTTTTACAATATACTTTTACTTTTTTATATAAATTAATATGTTATTGTATATAATTAATAAATAATACTTTTACTTAAGAATTAGGGTTTTGTCCTAAATAACAAAAATAATTAAAATTGACCTTTTTTTATTTATTTACATTTCACATTGAAAAATACTTTTTACATACACGAAAATCTTTTTGCATAATACATTTTATTTGATATTTAGTTAATTGTATTTATTTAAATATTAAATATTGCCTTGTACATTCAATATGGTTGTAATAACTTAGAATTTAATTTCTTGTCAAATACTCCCAATTCAAATTTGTACCCCCCTCCCTATATCATGTTGTAATAGTGTAGCATTTAAATTCTCGCACATTTAAAAACTTCCAATTATGCCATGCTTAGACTTAGGGTTTGTATGCAAAATAAAATCAACAACTAGCTTGACCTAATCAAAGACAAATATGCATGAGAAAACAAACACAATGCACACTTGCACCCCTAGGGTTTCAATCCACTTGTTGCCTTCAAAAATGGGCCATGGTTGCATGTTAAGTACTTTGGCAAAATAAAAACAAAACAAAAGATCATAGTCCCTCGATGACGCTATCTGAGTTGCCTAAACAAAATGATCAAGTCCCTCAAGAAAATTGCCAAAAATACTTGACACAATTGTTATCATGGTCTATACGATGACCCGCGCCTGTCCCATTTATACATCCTAACACAAGGTTGTTCACCAAATACAATGGGAAAACAACACTGTTAAAAGGGTTAAAAAACATAAGAAAGATCTTTGAGTAAAATAGGGTAGACAACTCTTAGTTACTTGATCAAGCTTACAAAAACACCCTTGCTATCTTCAAAACACACTTCACAACACAAATTTCAAAACCCCACTTTCAAACATTGAAGACTTTTCAAAAGACAAAAACACCTTTGTATACATTCAAACAAGAATCATTACAAAGGTTTCCACAATGATGGCCTCTTTCCAAAACATCTTTCAAAATCACACACAAGAGCACCATTTCAAACAATTGAAAAGCAAAGCAAGTGATCTAAAGCAAGTAACTAAGAGCCCATGGATAACCATGGATAGAAAGGGTGCTAATACCTTCCCTTTTTATAATCTACTCCCTGAACCCAAGAAAACATCTCAAAGGTCTTTCCTGTGCTTTTTGACCTTTCCTTAGGATAAAATAAAAAGTCGGTGGCGACTCTTGCTAAACCGAAACATTTGCAAACACAAATTCAAAATCCCAAGTCAGTTCTCCCACTGTATCACACCCCCGAACCATCAAGCCGCTCAATTCCATGAAGTTCCTATCCCCGCCGGGGCAGACGCCACGATCAGGGCACTGTTCGCGGCAATCAACCAGACTAACTACCTCATCTTTGCCCAAGGGGAAAGACTGAGAGCGCTGGAGGAGGATAGAAGACCCCCGAGGAGACACAGGAGGCCTCAATCCCCGCCTCCTCGAAGAACCGAGGTACGTCTCCCATCTCCCCCGCAGAGACAAGATAGAGACGCCTCCCGAAGTCCGTCACCCCGACCACCGGGGAGACGACCCGCCTTGGAGAGGGCACCCATCATTAAAGTCGTAGGGCACGACCACGGCCCTTCCCGGCAAGAACGAAGACATCCTAGAGACGGGCATGGCGGGACGTATCAACGAGCACACCGCTCGAGGAACGCCCAACACGATCAGGGCCGTCGTGCCCGACAATACCTCAGGTCCCCGTCCCTCTCCCAGAGCGAAGTGATGAGGACGACCCCCGCGGTCCCCTATCACAAGCCATCATGGAGGCACCCATTCCCCCGGTCATGTAGAATCCCCCTCACCTGAAAGAATATGATGGAGTCGCCGACCCGGTCGATCATATAGATGAGTTTGAAGCTATGCTGCACTACCACAATGTTGGGGGACCCATCAAATGCCGGTTGTTCCCTACAACCCTCAGGAAAGCAGCAATGGATTGGTACAAGGGTCTTGCCCCGGGGTCAATCACCTCGTGGCGAAACTTGAAAAACCAATTCATAAGCTCATTCACTGCATCACAGCGACATCCAAAGACCGAAGCGATGCTCGAGGCCATCATCCAGAGGCATGATGAAACCTTGAGAGAATTCGTCAACCGCTTCAACCGTGAAGCCATCCAGGCCCCCTGCATGGACCACATGAAAAGATACCTGCTGGAGAAGGGGCTCCTCCCCGGCACAGAGTTCAGGAAGGCAGTGGGCATTGAACCACCCCGAACGTTTGATGCCCTCCTTGAGAAGGCCAGGGCCTACATGGACTATGAGGAAAGGGAAGCAGCCAACCCGTGCCAAGAACCCATTCCCCCTCGACGAACCGGGGAGAAAAGGAAAGACGACAAACCCAGGGACGTCCGAGAACAAAGAGGACCCTCGGGGCGTTTTACAGAGTACACTCTGCTCACGTCTTCCCACGAGCGCATCTTGGAGGAGTGTGCTAATACAGATTTCAAAGATGGCGGCGTCAAGCGCCCCTGACCAGCTCTTACCAAGCCCGGGGTAGACAGGAGCAAATACTGTCAGTACCATAGAAGCCATGGCCATCTGACTGAAGACTGCGTCCATCTCAAGGACGCCATCGAGACCCTCATAAAAGGGGGAAGACTCGCCCAGTACCGGAAAAATGACACTCCTCGTCGCGACGCCCGTGAGGCAAGAGAAGCAGAGGAGGATGCCCGACCATCCAACGAGTCGGTCCCCATCCAGACCGCCTTCTCTGTCACCATGCCCGAGGACTTTTACGTCCCCGAACACTTACAAGAGCCGCTGTCGACGCACAGCAGATGGGAGCACTTTCCCTCCTCCATGGTCAGCAATGGTGGAGGATTCAATGACCTAACCATAGATTCAGCCAAGAGGAAGCTGGACGAATTGGTTGACTCTGCGCCTCCTCAGACGGTGACCTTCGAAAGGGTGAAGGGTAGATCGGAGCCTATCACCTTTTACCTCGAAGAGCTCCCTGGAGGGGCCCCCGACGCGGTCATCCCTCTGCTAATAAGAGCGAGAATGGCTAACTTTGACGTGCACCGCGTCCTCGTCGACGAAGGAAGTTCCGTCGACGTAATGTATAGCCAACTATTTCGAACCCTACAGCTCGATTACTCGCACCTCTCACCTTATGTGGGGTCGGACCTACAGGGCTTTAACGGCTCGACTTCCAAACCCTAGGGATACGTCAAGCTCATGGTTACCTTTGGCAAGGATACAACAATGAGGCAGGTCAAGGTGCGATTCCTTGTCATCGACTGCCCTTCCCTCTACAACTGCATTCTTGGAAGGCCGACATTGGCAGAACTGACAGCGGTGCCCTCTACCGTCCACTTGAAGATGAAGTTTTACACCAAGAGGGAACGGGTCGCCACCATCCAAGGGGACCTGACTGCTGCCCGGAGGTGTTTCAACATGACATCCAAGGGACGCGACACGGTCGACACTGGTATAAGACCCGCCAAGAGAGCTGCAACGACACGACCAGAGCCTCAAAAGACAGAGCCCGTCAAGGCAGAAGATCAGAGAGCTCCCCCAAAGGTCGACTCCATAGCCCTGGACCCGCTTCGACCATGATGAGCCTCCTAGCGGCGAGCAAGTCCCCCTCCGACCAATTCCGAATAGAGACTTCAAACTCGTCCCTCTTGGAGAAGACACGAGCAAGGGAGTGAAGATCGGTACCGGCCTCCCCGACTTGGCGAGGAAGCAGATCAAAGTCTGCTTGCACGAAAATGCTGACTTATTCGCGTGGAGCGCCATAGAGACGCCCGGACTCGACCCCGAGGTCGCCTGTCACTGCCTCTCCATAGATCCAGCCGCTAGGGCAGTAGTACAATGTAGACGTAGGCAGTCTCCGAAGAAAATGGAGGCTGCTGAAAAAGATGTAAAAGACCTCTTAGAGGCAAATTTTATTTCTGAAGCCCGGTATTCAAACTGGCTGTCAAATGTTGTACTAGTAAAAAAGAATAATGGAAAATGGCGAATGTATGTTGACTATACTGACCTCAATCGAGCATGCCCGAAAGATGCATTTCCTCTACCCAACATAGATATGTCGGTCGACAACTCGGCCGGTTATAAAATACTTTCGTTTATGGATGCCTATTTAGGCTATAACCAAATCCCGATGGCTGTAAGCGACAAGCATTGCACCGCTTTTATGACCAGTTCGGGCAACTATTACTACAACGTGATGCCCTTTGGTATAAAAAATGCCGGAGCAATATACCAACGTATGATGAACAAAGTGTTCCACAACCAGATCAGGGACATGCTCGAGGTGTATATGGACGACATGATCGTCAAACCCCGAGCAGATACCGACCATGCTGCTCACCTCAAAGAAGTCTTTGCTCAAGCAAGACAATGTAAGATGAGATTCAACCCCGAGAAGTACATATTCAGGGTCAAGGCAGGAAAATTTCTCGGTTTATACCTGACAAAACGAGGAATCGAAGCTAACCCCGATAAGTGTCGAGCCTTCTCCGACCTCCCGACACCCACGTCGAAAAAATCCATACAAATCATGAACGACATGCTCACCTCGTTATCCCGCTTCATCGCGAGATCCGCTCAGCACGCCCTCCCCTTCTTCAAGCTCCTTCGCAAGGAGGCATCCTTCGAATGGACCGAGGAATGCGAGCAGGCGTTGCGCCACCTAAAACTAAGCCTATCCCAACCGCTCGTACTATCACGACCCGCTACCGGGGATTCATTGTTGATATACCTGGCCGTCTCGGTCGAAGCCGTCAGCGCGGCTCTCATTCGCGAGACGCCCGAAGGACAAAAACCCGTCTACTTTACGAGAAAAGCACTGCAAGGGCCTGAGGTCAGATACCAACAGATAGAGAAAGTGGTCCTAGCCCTTGTCAATGCGGCGAGAAGACTCATACACTATTTCCTCACGCACACAATCATAGTGCGAACCGACCAACCAGTAAAACAGCTTTTAGGTCGACCAGACATGGCAGGTCGAATGTTGAAGTGGTCCTTGGAACTTTCTGAGTTTGACATTCAGTACGAGAGCAGGAAAGCCCTAAAAGCACAAGCTTTGGCCGACTTCGTGGCTGAAATGACCGCTCACACCCCCCCCCCCCCCCCCCCCCCCCGCAGGGAAAGAACACAAGTGGATCATCTTTGTCGATGGAGCGTCCAGTCCATCTAGAAGCGGCGCAGGGATCCTCTTAGAGAACGAGGAAGGGGTGGTGATCGAACATTCGCTCACCCTCTCCTTCCCGACTTCAAACAACCAAGTGGAGTACTAGGCCCTGCTCGCAAGACTAAGATTGGCCGAAGACCTAGGCGCCCGTGAAGTACAAATTTTCACAGACTCTCAACTCGTCGCTTCTCAAGTACAAGGAAGCTACCAGGCTAAAAATAACAGCCTTATCGAATACCTGGACTTAGTTAAAGGGTGCATGAAGAAGTTCGATCGAGCAGAGATATCGCACGTCCCGCGCGAGCAAAATACGAGGGCCGATATTCTGTCGAAGCTTGCAAGCACGAGGAAGAAGGGAGGAAACAAATCAGTCATACAGGAATCCCTATCCCGCCCGAGCATCGAGAAAACCTCGACCCCGCTCGAGGTGAACGCCATCGGAGACAGTTTGTGCTGGATGAAACCGGTGTTCAACTTCCTGACAAAAGGCGAACTCCCTCCAGACCGAACAAAAGCAGCCGCAACCAAACGACGAGCGTGCTCCTACGTGGTGCTCGAGCACAAACTATATCACAGGAGATTCTCCATTCCCCTCTTGAAGTGCATCGAAGAATCCACAGTCCCCGAGGTATTACGGGAAATAAACGAAGGGATTAACGCCCATCACATGGCCATTTGCCTAGTGGGGGATGGATATCCTCAGACCATTCGTACAAGGGACGTACCAAAACAAGTTCCTTATTGTGGCCGTGGACTACTTCACGAAATGGATAGAGGCCGAGGCCCTTGCAAAAATCACCTCACACAACATCCTCCGCTTCTACAAACGAAACTTCCTCGCCCGATTTGGAATCCTGAAGGCGCTGGTCACAGACAAGGTACCCAATTCACCGATCAAGGCTTTCAAAGTTTCATCGCCAAACTCGGGACCAAACAACATTTCACCTTAGTCGAGCATCCCCAAACCAACGGGCAAGCCGAGGCCGCCAACAGGGTCATCCTGCGAGGACTCAAACGCCGACTGGGCGAAGCAAAAAGGGGATGGGTCGAGGAACTACATATCGTCTTATGGGCTTATCGCACCACACCCCATTCGACGAAGGGCGAGACCCCCTTTCGACTAACATACAACACTGAAGCCGTCATCCCCGTAGAGATCAGGGAACACACCAGGCAGATAGAGATGCCACTCAACGTGGAAATGAACGACGAAGCCCTTAGGGACAAACTCGACCTGGTCGAGGAAATTCGATCAGGGGCAGTGTGATCGGTGGATCTGGAACTGACTGTTTTAAAGCTGGTTTCGCGAAATGTCGCGGTAAGCAAGAGTCGCCACCGTCTTTTATTTTCTCCAAATGGAAAGGACAAAAGCACAGAAAAATTCCTTATAGAGATTGCTCTCGGTTCGGGAGGTAGATTATAGAAAGGGAAGGTGTTAGCACCCTTTCTATCCATGGTTATCCATGGGCTCTTAGATACTTGCTCATTGTGTTTTCAAAAATGGTTTGTTTGCTTTTCAAGTGTGTGTGGGTTTTGAAAAAAAGTTCGTTTTGAAAACTTCTAGGTAACTCTTGTATCAGTCCTCAAGAGTGTATGAAGTATTATTTGAAAACTTTTTGAAAGTGTAGGTGTGAAAAGAAGTTTTTGATTTGTTTTGAATTAGAGCAAGTATCTATGAGTCATCTACCTACCCTAAGGAATTAGTCCGTGTAAATGTCCTTGAGGTAGTGCCATCCCACCATTGAGAGGTAGGTAGCACCACCGTTGGAGGTGTTCGGGTCAATTCGAGGGTTAGGGACAGTGTGGTCACCGAGCAATAGTAAGATACCTTAGAAGCTACCCTTATGCCATTGATCTTTTTATTCCGAGGCAACTTGTTTCGAGGCAACCTATTCGAGGCAACTAGATCAATGGAACATAAGGACTTACTAAGACGTCCTGTACTCAACGACCACGTTTCGAGGGGCAAGGCAACAGGGTGATCACCAGAGCAATGGGAAGACACCTTAGAAGATACCCTCATGCCAGGTTCCCGGATCATGAGGACTTACTAAGACATCCTCTACTCGACGATCACCTTTCGAGGTAAGGCAACAGTGAGGCGTACCCTAGGGGTGGTGTGTGAATTGTGTGTCATTTTCAGTTTATTATTTGTCTTGTCATGCATTGGTGATCTACGCTTTGATTTTATTTTCGGGCATTCATTCTTTCATGTTATTGTTTAACAGTTAAAGGTGCGGGAATTTAAAGTGCGGAAAAGGTAAAAGGTCCTACGCTATTACAAAGGCGCGGGTCTACAACGCCAAATTAATCCAGACCCGATTTAAAATAAATTGCAGAAAATAAATGCCTAATTGACTATTACAAGGCTTTGGAACAAGTACATTATATTTACAACAAAGAAACAAATAAAACGCGCGAAAAAAGAAAATAATCAAATGCGAGGGCGTTGGACCCTTTAAAGGAATTAAAATAAAATTACTAAAATAATTAAGTTAAATAAAAAGAAAGAACTTATTTTTTATGTTTTTGTATTTATGACATTAAAGAAAATTAAATTAATTAAAAGTCAAATAATTCTAATTCTAATTGTTTTTTTTTATTTATTAAAGAAAATGCATTAAAGTTAAAACCTAGGATTAAAACTAAATTAATTATAAAATTTATTTACAAAATTAATGGTTAATGATACTTATAATAAAAATATTTAATTAAAAAAAAAAAGATAAAAAAGTGCTAAAGGTCTATTTTTTTTATATTTTTTTAGTTATTAAAAAAAACATTAAAATTAACAACCTAAAATTAAAACTAAATTACTTATTGAATTTATTTACAAAAAAAAGGTCATTGATGAATTAAATTAAAATAAAACATATTTTGATTTTTATGATTTTATGATTTTTTGGTTTTTTATATTATGAAAATATTAATTTAAAGAATTAAATTAAAACTAAATTAAACAAATAAAAATAGAAAAATAAAAAAAAGAGTGAAAGAGAGCAAACAAAGGGGGGTGTTGACCAATGCGTATGGTGGAACTCACGTGATAGCCTTTGGATTGACCCTTGGTGACATGTGGCGTGCCAAGGGATGGAGTTGTATGGTGGTCCTTTGATGAAGCACTGCACAGAATTATGTTAAAGAGAAAAATATTGAATAAAGTGAGGGGACCTGAGAATACTTACAGTGCTTGATAATGGACCTTAGGATCTCACACTTTTTTTTTTGACAAATTTTGAACTTTTCTCTGGCTGTTTGTGCACTTTTTCTAGGTTGTGAATGAGGCTTGCAAGGCTTGTATATATAGGCTTGGATGAGAATCAGTCACATTAAGGAGTTTTTAAGCCTTGCAATGATGATTTGGATTTTCACATAAACCACCATTATCAACTTTCCATTTTGAGTCCATTTTTGAATTTTTGCCTTGTTTACTCCCTTGCACGAATTTTGGTAGGCCCATAATGATGTTTCAAGGCTAGTTAAGGCCAAATATTCCCTCTTAAATCAATTTTTGAATTTCTTTTGATTTTAAAAGATTTAAAATTAATTAAATCCAATAAAAATCAATAAAAATGAAAAAATTAATAAAAAAATCTGAAATAAAAGGTGGGACACGTGGGAAGCATGGCCAAGTTAATTCAAGTGGAAAAAGTGGGCCCCTTTTGTCAAAAATGAGATTTCAAGGATAAATGATTTTGGCCATTTCACAAAAATTTCCCAACTTCTCCAATGCATAACTTGCTCAATTTTTACGATTTGCTCATGTTCTTGGACATTTTAGAAAGGTCTTGAAGTCCTCTAAACAATGTCTTTGGTCCCATGTCATTTTGATTTACCAATCTCAAGTTATGGCCTTTGACTTAAAGTCCCTTTTTGTTGACTTTTGAAAATGACCTATAATGTTGAAATTGATAACTTTTTGTGAGAGCATTTCTTGGACTTGAAGTATGAAGATTAGTTGTAGGAAATGTCTTTCCCTTCAAAATGAGCTTTGGATGGAATTTTTCTGATAATCCATGTGAAAGTTATGCCCTGGTCAATTTCAGTTGACTTTTTCAGCTGTCCAAAAATAGAAACTTTTGCATCTTGATGATTTTTGAGCCAAGTTTTGAGAATCATGATCAAGCATTTATCAAATGATGTTTGTGGCTTCAAAATGATATGTTGACCAAAAATTTGAACTTTTGACTGTCAAATGACCATTTGGCCCCTACAGTTGACTGTAGTGCAATTAGGGTTTTTGACTGTGCAATTTTGTGCTGAAAGTCTTGAAACTTGATATGAGGATGCTTGACCATATTTGTGTGCATGGGAGACTTGATTGGGCCCTTGAAAACTTCATTTTCTTGATCAGAACACAAACCCTAGTTTTGACTGTATAGGAGACAGTTGGACTGTGCCACCCTTGGGGAATTTTGTGACTTGGCTTGGCAATTTCTTGAAAAATATGGGAGGGCAAATTTTGGGGTACAACAGGCAGCCTTGTGCGAGGACACTTTGAAACAATGAGTAGCCCTGCGTCACGATGATAAGGTCATCAGATGCGAGTTCCAGATCGGCAGCCTAGTCTTGCGAAGAAACCAAAAAGACTCTCGTGAAGGGAAATTGGCCGCAAACTGGGAAGGATCCTACCGCGTTCAAGGTGCCACAGGCACCGGGGCATATTACCTCGAGCAGTTAAACGGAGAACCGTTACCACGACCCTGGAATGCTGCTAAGCTAAAACAGTACTATAGCTAAAGCCCTCAAACCACTGTGGGCTTTTGTCGTCGAACATCCACCCTTAGCCAACAAAGGGAGAAGTCTCGACCACGTAGGTGAGTCGAGGTACGGACCCGACCTACCACCGGGTGGCATACCGTCGTTCACCCAATAAGTCGAACGACAATTCCCGGCAGGCACACCTCGATCGAGGCCCGCTGTCGAAGTACCCACATGGCAGAACACCCAGCTCGCGATGGGCAGTTCACGCCGCGAGCGTAAGACCCCGATCGGGGTCATACGTCCGACATACAGGCTCCACTCTGCATAATCGACGCATTTCGAAGTGTGTCGAACCATCAAAGGGGTCAAAAGGGTATCTCTACTCGAGCACAAAACTATCAAAATATTCGTTACAAAAATAACAGTCGAGCATACGCTTAGATACGAGCAGATTATTGCAAAATAAACATCCATAAAAAAAACATGCATGAAACAGATTAATGGTGAATCGACCAAGAAGGTCAACGATGTTCAAAGTTACAACCCATGGCACGACGGGCAAAAAAGAAATCAAGAATGAACATGGGCACGTAGGCCCCAAAACAAGTAAAATCAAATTACGGGCGCGCAGGCCCAAATAAAAACTAGGTGTTAAACATCCACGGGATTGCTGGTGTCCACATCAGGAGAATCAGGAGGAGGCACGACCTGACCGTCAATTATCTGAGACATAAATCTGACGCCTTCGGTGTTCAAGCCCGGATTCAGCACAGACAGCTGACTCACCGCGGTCTCGAACCCGTCGGCCAAGGCACCAACATAATCCGACTCGAGGAGGTGGATGCGAGCAACCAAATCTGAGCGTGTACGCAAAGAGGCTATCTCCTCTGGCTCGTCATCAGCAGGAAGCATAACATCTTTTAGCTCCTCAATCTCCCTGGACAACCGCTGGTTATCACTCTCCAGTCATTCCTTGTTGAGTTGGAGGCAATCCCTCTCCTCAAAGGCCTTCTCGGCTCTCTCCTTCTCCCCCGACAGTAGGTCGGCCTGCTCACGAAACATCTCCTCGGACCGCTCGAGGGCCGCCTTCAACTTGCGAGATTTGGAAGCAAAAGCAGCCTTCTCCGCTTCTAACTCCCTAACACGGTCCGTGGAATCTGATCCTTCCCCTGCAAGGACCACAACCATCTCGGTCATCTTCACCACACCGACCATGCTAGCGGCGAGGTATTTCCTCTGGCCTTCTTTGTCGAGCCGTTTAATGAAATCGGCCTCGTTATCAGAGGAAACCCCTCGAAGAAATCCTTTTCTGCAAAGCAAGACGGTAAGCCAAAAGCCCGGGCAGCTACAGGCTCATCACCAGTTTCTGCTCTGCTCTTTGTCTGACCCCTCTTCCTGCCAACCAGCTCGGTCTGTTGCTCGGAATCGGGAGAACCCGAGGACCCACTGGACGCGTCCCTTCCCGAATCAGTGGGCGGGCCCATCTGTGTGGCCTGCTGTGGTCTCACCAGCCTCTTGCTTATCCTTTTATCCTGGGTCAACTTCAGCAACCTCTCTCGACGTTCCGCCATGTGACCTGCAAGAAGAGCGAACCCGGGTTAGCTACAAGCGATCAAAGGCAGTTGAAATGGAATAACAATAAGAGCAAAAGCAAGAAACCTAGGAGATCTACGGCATGCCCGTAGGATTGGCATTCAACGAGCGCCTTGGTATTGATAGGGTGCGCCTCGAACTTCGGGTAGCCATCCTCGTCGAGAATGTCGTCCCCTTCCCTCGTGACCCACCGAGCGGGGAAAAAGCCATCAACAAACTTACAAAGGACATCATAGGCCTCCTCATCCTCGGCACTCATACTCCCCGCAGGGGTATGATAGTTCCCGATACCATGCTCATAATGACCCGAGCACCAATGAATAGGGAACCTGGAAATCCGCCCGACTGCGGGCTTACCCTCAGCATCCAAAAGGGGCTCCCCGTCCCCATCGATCACCACGGTTTCTGGCTCGAATAGAGAATCCAAGGCCGTTTGGGTGGCCGGCTGCAATACGTATCATTTGTCTTTGAAATCCCTCACCGAGTCCATATACATCCTGAATAGTCTCTTCGACTGCTTAAGGGATACCCAACTGTGTTTGCCTCCTCGAGACTGACGTTGAAGATGAAAAACCCTGAAGAACAGGGGAATCGTCGCCCCAATTCTCAGGAAACGGCAGGTTAGCTCGAACGCCCGGAGGAAGGCGATCGCGTTGGGGTGAAGCTGCGAGGGGTGCAGGTTTAGATGATTTAACACCCCGACCTAGAAGTCACTAAAAGGCATCCTAAGACCAAGATCCCTGAATATAATTTCATACATAGGGAACGCATATTCAGTAAACTCCGAGCAGATGCGAGCATCACTCGTCGGCCTCATTATTTTAAAATTAATTTGAAATCCTTCCTGAGTACCGCCGTGCTCGACGACGGTGTATGCTCGCCTGCTGTGATGGCAGTACACTGAAGTAATTCCCCTGGGCTCAGCGCCCACCCAGTCCAGTGTAGGGTCGTCGACAGTGTCGACCAGGGTGACATTCTCTTCTGTTGTACTTGCTTCCTCGACGTCACTACGTCTCGAGGACTCCGGATTATCGGCCATTTACCTGCAAGTACAGGAAACCGGTGAATTCGACAGCAAATCCGCGTGCTCGCCACAAAGGCGGGGAGAAGTAAGAAACGCTCAGATCGAATCTACAACCATTCGCGAGAGAAACGAGAAACAAGTGGATCTCAACCAAACACTGACACCCCGGTGCCAACCACGCATCAATCATGAACGACGCGAGAGTAACATGAGTACCCCAGGCGAATCTTAAATCGCGCGACCAAGTTCATAATTTCGCTTACCCGATACAAGAACACCACGGGGAAACTAGCCTACATACTAACGAAAGGATGAATATCCCGGTCAAGTTCATGACTCCACTAACCAAAACTCATGAGTATCGCGAGCAAGATCGTGAATCATATGCCTAAACTTATGAATGTCTCAGGCACAACCATGAATCAGGCGCCTAGCGCGTTTAAATCTACCGGGCATAATCTCCGGATACAGGTTTCTACTAGCAAACATCGTCAAAACCATCTACAACGCGGGAAATCAAAGGGAAAGGATACTTACTTGGAAGGAGATGCGAAGAAACGACGGTGGTGGAAGTAAACGGACGGTGAACAGCGCGACGGTCTAAACGGCGTTATGGGAACTCACAATAGTAAAAACAGAGAAAGTAGGAGAGGCGTGAAGAGGTGAAACAGACTATGGGCCCTGGGATCCTATTTATAGAGATGACGTGGAATATGAAACATCGCACCGGGGAACCACAAACCGCCCCGTCCTCGACACCTACTCACCTAGACAATGATTGCCCTATTCACTAGGGTGGTGTTGCGATTTCCAAGGACTACACCACGTGTCCAACTGACGCAACTGACGTATCCCCGCGAGCACACCTCGAGCACACCTCGACATGGAAAACCCAGCGTCAGGCACGAGGTCCCCGCGAAAGGGAGAACTAGGATCAAGTCGTAACTCCTGTACCAGAAACAACGACTTGGGGGACTCCTATTCTGGACTGGGCCTGCCCTTGGCCCAAATCACAAGTAAGGCCCAAATCCAAATTGTGCCTCAAGCTATGCTGGGAACCAGACTCCCCGAGCATACCCAATCACGGTCCATTACGACTATGCCCGCCGCTGCCCGCAACGGGAGGCGTCCCCGACACGGACACCCAAAATCGAACCCTGCTCGAGCATCCTCCCTGTAGGGCAGACTCAGTCCCTCCGGATGCTTCGGAGTATTTAGAGCTCCGGGAATATCGCGTCTTCGTTCTTCCTTGTTCTTCATAGAGCATCATCCAGGAAGGGGACCACGTGTAGGTCCCCACTACTCACGTAGAACCTGGCAGTCCCTTTGTTGGGTCAGTTTTGGTCAGCCTAATAAAGGGACCTTGGCCCAGCGCTGGGGGCTATAAATACCCTCTGTTCCAAGAGGGTCATTCATTCATTACATACCTACTTACTTTTTGCCTGCCCATTCTGTCTCTCATTTTATCATCGGAGTGTCTTGCAGGTACCCCCCCCCCCCCCATCTCATTCAAATTCAGTTCCAGCCAGCTGTGGCGGTCCAATTCTGATCCGGTAAGATCAGTACTAATCACCTTATATAGTATGTTACGAAATGAGAGAAGAATTGAGTGATTAAGGGTATTATAGACTTTACACCCACTTAAGTGGACAAGTTACGGGTTGTTTGGGCTATGCCTCATTCTCACAATTGTTCCAAAACAGATTTTTGGAGAAAGAGAAAGATGAGCATGTTAGAAAGGGAGGAAATAAGAGAAGTTCCATTGTCCAAGCTCAACCATCATCCCACTTGCATGCATCAAGAATCAACTTGACTCTCGTATTTCATCATCATTTATTCTTATTGTAGCAGCTTCTCCCTCATCTATTGAGGTGAGTCTCATAGATAAAGACTTGGGGTTTTTTTGGGATTTTAATAATTGGGGATTACGGGTTTTGTGGTGAGAAAATACTTGCATTCTTGATTCATGTAATGAGAAGTATGTATTATGGTTATTTTTGTGATTAATAATTGTGGATACATGATTTAGGGTGCAAAAATTAGGATTTAGAACCTCAAGTTCGTATTTTGCAACTTCAATTTTTTATGCATGTAGAGACTTTAGCTTAGCGAGCCAAAGTTTGAGTAGCGAATTTGCATGTTTTGAGAAGAAATCATGAAGCATATTCTCTAAGCGCTCTAGGATCTCGCTTAGGAAAGTGTCATTCGCTACTGGTTCACTTAGCAAACCATGTATTCCAGAAACTTGTGAAGTTCTATCTATGTTCGCTGGGACGTCGTCTAGCGAAGAGCTCATTGCATCTAGTTCTCTTAGCAAACTTTCCTGAGCAAAATTGTATAATTTGTTTTCCCGAGTGCAGTTCTGTTATGTTTTGGGAACCAAACGCCTCTTTGGTCTGTTGTGACTTATAAGGTGTGTTGTGAAATGTGTGACACCATGCTATGATCACCACTATGCTATCTGTGTGGATATGTATTCCTAATAAATGCATTATGTTAGAAATGCTATGTTGTGATCCTTTGATGTTTGGTTCCATTTGTTTCGGTTGAACATTCAGATGTGTCTTAACGAATAAGGATGATACTTGTGTATGCGTTATTTAAGGTTAACACTTTATGTGTTTGTATATGTTGAGATTCGTGTGTATTTGCATTGTCCTCTTCCACGTGGGAATAATCTAATGTATACTTAGTGGATAGGTTGTGACCGATTGCATACTCATACACATTTGCATTTGTCCCCCCAATGGAAATGATCTGGTGTATACTCATTGGCTTGGGAAGGGACGACTTAGCATAATGACCTCTCTCAATAGGAATGATCTGGTGTATACTCATTGATCGGTGTAAAATATGCTGGTACTCGATGGGAATGATCTGGTGTATACTCATCGTGTTACTGGGGAAATGCTAGTACTCGATGGGAATGATCTGGTGTGTACTCATTGTGTTACTGAGAAAGAGATTTCCTCTAGCGGGAAAATATCGGTGCTTGGTATGGTGGAGTTGTGATTCCATGTAGGTAAGATCACTTTGATTACTCGCCCCTAGTGATGCCATGTAGGCAATATTACTAGGCCCTTTCTGGTGGGCATGTGTAGTCATGGTGACGTGGTTGCACTAACAGTTAACATACTTGCTAACTTGTTTAGTTTGTGCTCGACTGCGTGTGATGTTATCTCATTGGTTAGTCAAGGGACTTCCGATGGAGATGATACCTATTTTGTGTATGTTTGTACCCGACCGTGAGAAAACCCTGAATCGCGGTGAATCCGTTTTATTGCATGCACCTTGTAGAATTGAGTGAACCCGTAGGATAGGGAGACTAACTGAGATTTAGTGATCTCACCCCAATCCAATTATTACTTTTCAGGTTGTCTTAGGAAGGACAAATACAAAAGTAGGATGATTTAGCTTTTTGGCAATGTTTCTTGGCTATGCTTTATCGTTTCTTTTGGATCTTCCAGCTTGTATATTTTAGATTATGTATTAGTATATTTTGGGATTGTATCTTTTGAGTCACAATACATTCAACTTTTATATTTTGTACTTATATCCAGTTCCGCTACTTATGTATGATATTCATGTATTCTTTATAATATCATGCACATATTATCCTAAGCAAATATGTGTGGGGTGTTACACTAATGGCCAATGCACTTCAATCACATGAAATTTGGGTTCGATTCGATGTTTTTGTCAAAATTCGTTTAGTTGTTTCCAAATTTTTTATAATTTTAATAATTTAATAATATTTATAATTAAAATAAATAATTCATAAAAATAAAATTACACACAATAATAAAATAATTCAAAATAATAATAAAAAAATAAATGTCAGTTTTACATGAAATTAAAAAAATTAAAAAAAATCAAAAACATGTCTAATAAACACGTCACACAAACAATTTTATTATATCATACTTCATAAATCTAAAATGACGGAATCTTAAAATAATAAGGTATTTTTATATAAAAAAATTACAAAAAAAAGTTAAAAATAATTTATATAATAGAAGATAAAATGGTATTAACCTTTATTTTTATATTGAATTTGGTGGTTATCATTCGTACGTTGGACGGACAATATTTAGATTTCTCATGTAAAAAACTATATTAACAACAATGACTGAATTTGTAATAGAATAATTACTATTGTCTCTTTGAAAACGTAAAACGACATATATTCATAAATACATTTTGAAGAGTAGTAATAACAGTTTCTTTAACACATTGGTGCACCACTATCGCAACAACATTCATTTTTATGACATTTTCCTCGCAATCCATAGGTTGCACAAACAAAGCAACATGGAAAATCATCATCAGGACATCCATACATCTCACCGCAAACCATATTAGTCTCGTTGGTTCCTCCTGCTGATTACAAACTCATTACAAATTCTATGTCAACCACATTATCAATATACATTATTACAACCTTAAAATATATATTATTACAACTATAATATATTGTCGGTTTTGAATGTAAAAACTCTTAAAATATTATATTTTAAAAGAGATGTTTGTTAAAGTATTTGATGGTTGTATATTAATTATTCTTAACTTTAAGAAATGTGAAATTATTTTGCACGTTCAAGAATGATATGCATTTTCAAAAAAAAAAAAGGTTTTCAAGAAAAAAAATATGTTTTGTATTTGAAAAATCATTTCCCATACTATATGTTTCATAAAATATATAGAATTTAGGTCATAGAGTCAGATTTTTACCTGAACTTAAACTTGAAGCTACAATTGAGGCAATGTACATAATTGCAAAGGTAAAATAGAGAATCTTGATATTGTTGGCCATTCTACTTTGGAAGGTTTAAGAGCAAGTACTTTCAATTGCCTATTTAAGACAAATATTTAGAGAAGTTAATGGAATGTTTATTCTATACCAAAGGACATTGAGTGAATTAAAACAAAAAATTAATAAATTTATTCTATACCAAAGGACATTGAGTGAATTAAAACAAAAAATTAATAAATAAAAGGTAGAGAGTGTTGAGTCATTATTGGAAGCATTTATAATGAATTAAGAGTAATATATAAGTGAAAGAGACACCATATTCACTAAAAATCTTAAAGTGATAGGTCATTGAGTATTCTCACTTATAAAATGCTCAACCTGAACTATTTTAAACAATATGAGACTGACAATTCACACTTAAGCACAACAATCTTCTTAAGTGTTAGTTTATCCATTATACTCTCCCTTAAGCGGGAGCTCTTTCATCCACGTACATATGTACCGTTGTCGTGGACACTACAAGTGGGAGCTCTTTCATCCACATACACATGTACTGCCGTTACGGGCACTACAATAGGACACACCGTCTGACCACCACATTGTAAAAAAAGACTTTCAATACAAGGAGCTGATATCTTATACTACGCCAAAAATAAGTTTTAACAGCACATAAAAGAAAGCGCTTTTGGATAAAAAGCGCTGCTGTAGGTTTTAAAAAAAATTTGCTTAAAAAAGCGCTTTCAAAGGGTGCCTTAAGAAAGCGCTTTTCAAAAGCGCTTCTAAAGGTCACCCTTAGAAAGCGCTTTTTGAGAAGCGCTGCTAAAGCTGGCATTTCAGAGGGTACCTTAAGAAAGCGCTTTTCAAAAGCGCTGCTAAAGGTCAGCCTTAGAAAGCGCTTTTCCAAAGCGCTGCTAAAGCTGGCCTTTAGAAAGCGCTTTTAAAAGCGCTGCTATAGGATATGCTACGAAAGCGCTTTTTGATGTAAAAGCGCTGTTATAGATTACCTTTAGAAAGCGCTTTTAAAAGCGCTTTCGTAGGTTGTTTCATAATAAATTTTATTGATTTTGATTAAAGGTGTGTTCGTATTCTGTGTAGCTGTTTTGTTTCCTTTCTTCCAACCCAACCCCCAAATTCGTTCCTTCTTCGTACTCTCACGGTAGCCTCTTTCCCTTCAGTCGCCACCATCGTCAACTCTCATCACCGCCGCACGACTCGTCCCTCTCTTCATAAGGTTCAATCTCTCTCTTGAAATAAACCGAAACAATAACTATATGAATTTACGATTGGTTTCAGTTTCTTCTATATCTAATTTATGTATTCTAAAATCAATTTAGGTTTTCGATGATTTTTATTTTCTTCATCATTCACAGTGTAGTGGTTGTTATTGTTGTTTGATGATTTGTGAAAGATGAGAGAAATGATTAGTGTCGAGGTTATGTTAATAGTCGATTTGGTGTTAGGTGATTATGTTTTAAAAGTAATTGAGGGTTTACTAGGATTTTGTAATTGACATTTTTTCTTACTAGTTGTTTGAAAAGAATGTAGCAGTATTAAGTATTAAGATCTTTCTGTATAAGCAAGGTGCTACCTAATGGCTTATTTTAGGAGACTGGTTTTGAAGTATTGGTGGAAGTAAGAAAGAAGCTACATACTCAGGATATTCTTGAGCAATAGGAAATTGGAGATGTTAAAAATTAGGAAGTTATCTTGTAAAAGTAAGCAGAAATTGTAATAAGTAATTGTGTTAAGAAGTATACTAGTGTCAGTTTGTGTTTTTATTAATACTTTGATTCTAATAAGCCGATCAAAATAAGCACCTAATTGATTACTGTTCCAGTAGCAGCATCTAATTTGCAAAAGAGATATCTTTTAATGATTTCTTCCAACTTTTTCCTTTTATATTTCATTTCTACCCATTTTTGTTTTTGTTAGTATCTCTTATTTGAACCACCTGGCCTCTGTTGATCTTTACAATAGTTAGCGTTAAGGTTTGGACTATTGTAATAGAAATCATACATTTCTGATTCAAATCATGCAATGTTATCAAGCAAACACATGTATCAATTCCAATCAGAAGTTGAACATCAGAAGTTGAACTGGAACCTATTAGAATCCTAAGCGTGTTGTAGGTACTGGGAATTGGACATTTTACAATAGCAGGAAAGTTTTTCACTTTTGCATTAGATAATATGATTTTAGTGTGTGCTTGTTTTCTTTCATTTTCCCGACGGGCAGTTCAGTAGGCTCAAGAGGATTATATTTTTTCTTTCCATTCTTCTATTGTTCTTCAGATTGAGACCTATCCTTCTTCTGACTACAATTATGTAACTTCTTCAGGACCTTCCGATTCAGAGCAACATATCTCACCAGAGAACTCAAACGTGTCAAATCGTTAGAAAACAAGAGCAATATATCTCACCGGAGAACCGCTTGCCACAGGAGAACCGTCAGGTAATTGTTTCTTCTTTTCAATCTATACAAAATATTTTGTCCTTTTTGTTTATTACAAAATTTCATAGCAGAAAACATATCTTAGACTAAAATGAGGCCATGCCATATATAAGAAACAGATGAAGTTTGGTATAGGGTAGCCTTTGAGTTTGATGAAACAAGGGTGTACTAGTATATAAGAAACGAACATGTAGAGGGTTGTGCTAATGTTGTTGTCTTGTGTTAGTGAATGGTGGTGGAAATTATGATTCATTAACAAACGGGGTTCCCCATTTCACATTACCATTCATTATTATGTATCTATATATCTATATCTATATGGATAAAGAAACAAAAACAACTTTTTAAGGTAACAGAATGCATGCTTATATAAAATTGTGAGAGTTAAGAATTGTGATTAGTGACGTAATCATAAAATGTGATTAGTTGATAGAATAAAATGAATTTAGTGAAAAGTTTTGAGTATTGGTTTTGTTATATGGTTGTGCAAGAGCAAGTGCAAGTTTTGAGTATTGGTTTTGTTTTCGAATTTATCATTTAGCTCATATTGACTCAGAAACCGTAAACCATGGATAAGACATGGATGTTTTCCAATCGATTATCGAAAGAGTACGAGAACGGGGTATCAGAATTCGTTAAGTTTGCTGTTGTGCACGTCAAAGACCCCAGTCGAATGACATGTCCTTGTTTGTGTTGCTGTTATGGGAATCAGGTTGACGCGGTTCAGTTGGCATCACATTTAATACGGTATGGAATTGATAGAAGTTATACATGTTGGAATATGCATGGTGAGAAAAGTGACGGGAATGATGAATCAGGGGATAATAGGACCTATGCTTCAAACGACAATGGCACAGATACATACGATTATAATCGAGTTGAAGAGATTGCAGAAGCGCTTGAAGAAGATCTTAATGATTATCCCAAAATGTCTGAGAGGTTGGTAAGCGATGCAGAGAAACCGTTGTATAATGGTTGTACAAAATTCACAAGATTGTCTGCGGTATTTAAGTTGTACAACTTAAAGGCGGGCAATGGATGGTCGGATAAAAGTTTCACAGAGTTATTAGCCCTTATGAAAGATATGCTACCAGAGGATAATGTTCTCCCCAATCGAACGTATGAGGCCAAAAAGATGTTGTACTCTATTGGCATGAGCTATGACAAGATACATGTTTGTCCAAAAGATTGGGTTTTTTTCCGAAACGAGTATGCATCGTTAAATGAGTGTCCTAAATGCGGTTCCCCTCGATATAAGAAAAAGTTGTCTCCGACAAAAGTCTTATGGTATTTTCCTATAACTCTGAGATTTAGACGGATGTATCGTAGTGAAACCGATTCAAGACACTTAACTTGGCACGCAGATGAAAGAATTGTTGATGGAAAGTTTCGACATCCGGCAGATTCACCACAGTGGATGAAAATTGATAATGATTATCCTGAATTTGGAAAAGAAGCAAGAAACCTTCGTTTGACATTGTCTACTGATGGAATGAACTCACACGGTATTCAAAGTATCTCGCATAGCACATGGCCTGTGATTCTTATGATTTATAACCTACCTCCGTGGCTATGTATGAAGCGTAAGTACATGATGTTATCTATGTTAATTTCTGGGCCTAAACAACCAGGAAATGACATAGACGTATATTTGGAACCTTTAATCGAAGATTTGAAGATTTTGTGGGAGAACGGTGTGGAGGTTTATGATGGGTATAGGAAAGAAAGTTTCAACTTGAGGGCGATGTTGTTTGGAACAATTAACGATTTTCCAGCCTACGGAAATCTATCCGGGTATAACATTAAAGGTGAAAAAGCGTGTCCTATCTGTGAATATGCAACCGATACGATGTGATTGAAACTTTGTCAGAAGAATGTCTTTCTCGGTCATTGTAGATTCTTAAATTCTAAACATCAATATCGTGGATGGAGAAAAGCGTTCAACGGAGATACCGAACAACGTAGAGCTCCGCCTGGATTGACAGGTGATCAAATATTTGAAAAGGTGAAAGATGTGAGTATTCAGTTTGACAAGCCTTTTGCACACAAAGTTGTCACAGGTGGGTGGAAGAACAGGTCGTTTTTTTTTTTTGAATTGCCATATTGAAAATCTTTGTACGTAAGACATTTTCTTGATGTTATGCATATTGAAAAAAAATGTATTTGACAGTGTTATTGGTACGTTACTCAATATAAAAGGGAAGTCTAAGGACGGCCTTAAAGCAAGGGAGGACATGGTAGAGATGGGAATAAGAACTGAATTGGGACCCGTGAAAAAAGGAAGACGAACATATCTACCACCTGCTGTTTACACTCTATCCAGAAAGGAGAAAAAAATATTGTGTAAGTTCCTAAGTGGGGTTAAAGTTCCAGAAGGCTACTCATCAGATATTAGAAGACTTGTGTCTATGCAAGACCTCAAGTTAAAGAGTTTAAAGACGCATGATTGCCATGTTATAATGGAACATTTTCTACCGATAGGTATACGTTCTATTCTTCCAGAAAAAGTAAGAAGCGCAATAACTAAACTGTGTTTTTTCTTCAAGTCAAGTTGCAGCAAGGTGATCGATCCTGAGATCTTACCAACATTGCAAAAAGAAATAGTTGTTACTTTGTGTGATCTTGAAATGTATTTCCCTCCCTCGTTTTTTGACATAATGGTTCATCTTGTCGTTCATCTTGTCAAAGAGACACAACTGTGCGGACCAACTTATATGAGATGGATGTACCCTACTGGACGTTATATGAAAATATTAAAAGGGTATGTGAAAAACAGAAGTCGACCAGAGGGTTGTATTGCTTAACGATATATTGTTGAAGAAGAAGTTGAGTTTTGTACTGAATATCTGTCAAATGTTCAATCAATTGGACTCCCCAAATCTCATGTTGTTGAAAAAAAAGAAGGTAAGAAGCTAATTGGAAATAAAGTTGTGACAGTATCAAAGGTCGAACGGGATCAAGTGCATTTGTATGTTCTACACAATGAGCTTTAAGTTGAGCCGTATGTTGAAATGCACAAGGGTGTTCTTCGAGGTTTAAATCTGAATAGAAATGAGAATTGGATTATACGAGAGCACAATCGAAGTTTCATACCATGGTTTAAGGAACATATTTATTCAAAGTATCGTTCAAATCCTGCTTCAGTAACAGAAAGATTGAGATGTTTAGCATACGATCCAAGTTTAGTTGTGTTTTCTTATAGCGCATATGCAATTAGTGGATACACATTTTATACCAAAGAACAGGATGACAAAAGTACTATGCAAAATAGTGGTGTCACCTTGATCGCTGAAGCAGTGCATATATCAAGTGTGAAGGACTTAAACCCAAAATTTGCAAATCTATCATATTTTGGGGTTATCGAGCGCATTTGGGTGTTTGATTACGAGAAGTTTCAGATTCCTATATTTGGTTGCAAGTGGGTTGAAAATAATAATGGCATACGAATGGATAAGTCAGGTTTTTTGCAAGTGGATCTTAATAGGGTGGGGTACAAAGATGAGCCTTTCATTCTAGTCTCTCAAGCTAAACAAGTGTTCTATGTCAATGATCCGACAAGTACGAAATGGTCTATAGTGCTATTATCTAACAAAGTAATTGATGAAAGAATTGGAGATCAAAGTGATATTGGTGTTGACATTGAATCTTTAACCATAACTGATCAAAATGATAATGAATCATGTATTAGAAATGATCATAATGAGGGTATTTGGATCAATCCAACTGCCCGCGTTGTTAAGAGACGAGTAGAACATATTCCTACCAAGAAAAGAAAGAGATCTTAGTGAAAAAGGTAATAGTATATATGATTATAGCCTATATCATTCAATAAAATTTAATTTGTCATTTCATTTTTATTTGTCATTTCATTTTTATTTGTCATTTCTTTTTTATTTGTCATTTCATTTTTATATTATTTTTATTTTTTTTCATTATTATAGGTCAAATGGCTAGTAATCAAGAAAACTCACAAGATGCAAATGCTCCTGAAAATGCTCCTGAAAATGCTCCTAAAAATACTTCAGAAAAGACTTCAGAAAAAGATATTACACGAGGTATAACTATTATGAGGGGAATCATCCGTGATAGAGATAGAGGAGTAACATATAATGTAGATTGGAATGATAATGACCAACTAATTAGGTCTAATGCTGCAAAGTTGACAAGCTACATTGGTACGCTTGTTCGTATACACATTCCGATCACCACTCCTAGATGGAAAAGAGGAGAGTTGGATGAGGCTAAAGAGAAAGTTTGGACTGAGATAAAGGTACATATATGGTTTTTGTTATTTGTTTTATCTTGACGATAATATGTGTTTAAATTGCTTTTACTAACACACATTATGCGTATGTTTTTTTGTAGAGGTCTTTTAACATTGAAGATACCCGTAAAAAGTATATAATAGGTTTGGCTGGAAAAAGACACAGAGGGTGGAGAACATTTTTAACAAACAAGTATCTTAAAGATGATGAAGGAAATTTTCTTGAAGAGGATCCGGAACGTCCAAAGAAATATGAGACTTCATTACACCTGAAGAATGGGTTGGGTTTGTTGGCCAAAGAAGAGACGAGAATTTCACGAAAGTGAGTGCCATCAATCGCGAGAGAGCGTCAAAACCCGCATATCCATACAAAAAAGGGTGTTTGGGATATGCTCGCTTAGAGGAAAAAATTGTAAGTAAATATAAACTCTACGATCTTATTAATTCTCTCAATGTGTTATAATTGATGATCTTAAGACTTGTGTCAATGCGTAGTTAGAAGAGACGAAAAGTGACGCAACATCACTACGAGCACATTTGTTGTGGAAGGAAGCTCGTGTGGGCAAGGATCAAGTTGTTAATCCCGATATTCAACATGTGTATGATGAATGTGTAAGTATAAGATTGTGTCTTTAATTAAATCAAATGTTTATTAATATTTAAATAATTTTTTATCTCCACTAATAATTTTCGATATGTAAATGAATTACAGGAGACCTTGTCGCAATCGGTATCCCCAAGTGAGGATCATCAGGATACCAGGAGGGTACTTAGTCGAGCACTAAATATTGCTGAGTATCCGGGTCGGGTGAGGGGTAAAGGTCATGGTGTGACTCCAACCTCTTTGTATAAGCATCCAAGGAGAAGAAATCCTAGCAATGCAGAAGTGATGCAAACATTGCAGGATTTACAAGCTCAAGTCCGTGAATTGCAGAAGGATAAAGAGAGATATATGACGGAAAAGAGTAGTTCACAATTGAAAGAAACTAGTGACAAAGCTAGTATCAACTGTCAGCATAAATTTCCCGAGGTAATTTTCAATATATATCCGTTATTATTATAGAATATTTTTAGTCACTTCTAACGGTTATTATTGGTTTAGGGCATTTCATCTTGCCAGCTATACCTATCATCGCCGACTTATCGACTAGTTGGCAAGGGAAAAATCCATAACACTTTGGGAGATTTACTTCACCATAGACCGCTTTCGGATGGACACATGAAAGTATCGGTTGATATTGCTTTAGATATGGATGCGTTGCTGCTGGTACCTGACATTGTTGCTGAGACCACATTGCTGCGAGATGCAATAGGATCTTTTGTTGCATGGCCATCGGACCTCATTTTCATAGATGATCGGGTATGTTGAAAACCATTATGAATCTTTAAGTCTTCAACTGTCAGTTTTAACCTCAGTTATTTCCACGGTAATTATAGACTCCTACAAAACTCGCATTTAAGGGTAAAGGGATTTTGCGACACGGCGAGTCTGATATATCATAAAAAGAGGTACGTTTAAAGTGTTAATTATATGATCCGAATAAAAAACTGCATAATTTTATAATTTAACCGAGTCTATATGATTTTTAGGTACCTTTTCAAGGGTCACAACAAGGGAGCCAGAAAATCGTTGGCGTATCACCCAAGAAAAGGGTTCCTACTAGATTTTTCCCTTGATACCGGCAGTGTCTTGAAACAATAGTGGGAACAACAGATTTGATGGATGGTGGTATTCGTCAAATGGATATGGATCAAGGTATCTTTGGTTTTCCTTGCACCGAAATAATTGGACATGAGGACGTGGAACAGATTTTTCGTCATAAAGAATTAGGCGTCAGTATTATGCACGCATACATCCGGTAATCCCATCTTTATATTATGTAATTAGCTGAAATTTTTTTTTAAACATTTCAATGAATATAGTCTAATATTAATTATGTTTTTATTTAAGGCTGTTATATGACAAATTGATGCCCGGGAATCAATTGTCAAACAAATTCTATTTCGTGTCTTCCTCCCGTGTCAGCGGAGCGACAATTGGTAGAGAACCGGATTCAGTAAGAGAGCACTTAGTCGAAAGATTCATGGCAACTGGCAGTACAGAAAGTTTATATCTTTGGGTGTATAATACTATTCTTACAAGGTTAGATTTTCATTCTAAGTTCATTTTAATATTTGTAATTTTTGCGTAGAAAATTTTCTTCTAAACTGTTGTTTTAATTTATAGACGTCACTGGTTGTTGGTTGCTATCGATTCTATAAAAGAAGTGGTCTATTATCTGAATTCGGTTGACGGTGATTGGACAAATTATCCGGATATGAAGTTAATGATTGATACGTAAGTGACATTATTCTAAATATTTGTGTGTATTTATATATTTAATTATTTCTGTGACATTGTTCTAAATATATATTTTTATTTTGTTAGAGCGATACAAGTATTCCGGTGTCAAAGAGCAGCTCGGGTACGACGGTCTAAATCAAACAACATTAATTGGATCAAAGTGCAGGTATATTAATTTCCATTATTTTGCTTATAATATTTATGCTATTTGATAAAACAATACAACTATATATTCTTATTTGTTTTTCTATGTAATGTCCTCAACAGCAAAACAATATAGATTGCAGATACTTCGTTATGCTGTTTATCAAAGAAATCCTTCAACTAAATCAAATAGAGATTCCAGTCACGGTATGGATTTATAACTTAGGATTTGTTTTATTATTTCTCGGATATTTCATATAATTTTTTACTTTTAACTAAATCATGCATATTATGTTTTGTTATGTAGTACTTCGATGAATACAAATGTGCATATTACACGAAACTTCAGTTGGAAGAAATCAAAGAGGAATTGTGTCAATATTTTATTGAGCAGAGAATCATATAAGGTATGAATACATTATTATGTGAAAAGTGTTATGAATATGTTACATGTGTACATGGAATACCATATTGACCGTGTTATTATGTTCAAACCTCGCAGGACCAGGACCTTAATACATAATTGACCGTGTTTCTTTCATATATTAGGACTGGTTTAGTTGTTGTTAGGGTTGATTTTGTAAGACTAATTTTTAGTTACAATGCTGACAATAATGGTTTTTGATATATTTTGAGGTACAAAAATGGTGTATATATATTTTGGATTACAATGGTATACAATGCATTACCGCGGTTTATGAATTACAGGTTATGGCAACTAGTTTATATAAATAATGTGTTGCAAACAATGCAGGTATATGAATTATATAAATTATACCTCTAAAAAAAATATCCTATGAAAGCGCTTTTTCAAGAAAAATGCGGCCTTAGGTAACCTATGAAAGCGCTTTTTCACAAAAAGCGCTGTCTAAGGTAAACATATAACAGCGCTTTTCCAGGAAAAATCGCTGCTAAAAGACCACCTATAAAAGCGCTTTTCCAGAAAAAAGCGTTGCTAACAGTCTACCTAAGACAGCGCTTTTCAAGAAAAAAGCGCTGCTAAAAGAAAACTTATGAGAGCGTTTTTCCAGAAAAAAGCGTTGCCTTAGGTAGATCTATGAAAGCGCTTCTTCATAAAAAAGCGCTGTCAAAAGCCTACTTAAGAGAGCGTTTTTTAGAAAAAGCGCTGCCAAAAACCTACTTAAGAGAGCATTTTTTAGAAAAAGCGCTGCCTTAGGTAGACCTACGAAAGCGCTTTTCATTAAACAAAAAGCGCTGCTAAAACCTATAGCAGCGCCACCTTAGAAAGCGCTTTTAAGCGCTTTCGTAGGTCTTTTTTGGCGTAGTGTTAATTGAACCAATCCACTATTCTCTCCCCCATGTGGCGAATGAGTCAGTTCACTTATAAAGATACCACATTATTAAAAAGACTTTCGATACAAGGACCCAGTCCCTTAATTGAACCGTCAGTGTTTATACTATTATTGGGTCATCATGAAGAACATCAACATTAGATCAAGAACAACACACAAGTGAAAAAGACATTTCATAAAATATTTATCGAATTAAATCGTGATTAAATAGAACCTCTATTTATTTTTTTCATGATCAAATTGTTACTAACTTATACGAGATCTCCAAAAATTTGATACTACTCTGAATTTCAATGGAACAAACCAACTGCATTGAGCCGGTGATGGACCTTTAAACAAGCACATTAGATATTAACTATGAAACTAGTGTTACCAGTTACCACCACATCCTGCTCCATTTCACTTCTAATCATCTTTCTCTTTTAGGTGTCAATATCTTCATTGTTAAAAATTTCTTTTATTTTAAAATGATTATACTGCTTTTTTTCCCTTCTGTTATAAGCTCATCTTCATCATTATTTTAATGAATTTTGGATATCTTGTATTAAAAAACAATTTCCAGTGAAATGGCCTTTTCGCTCCAAATTAAGTAAGAGCCTAAGCTAAAATAAAATATAGTTTCTTTTAAAATGAATAAAACTAAGATACTGTTCGATTTAATGGAATCTCAGCTTTATTTTAAATTTCATTATTTCTCAATTGCAAAATAAACAATGAGCTAGCTTATATAATGGTGTATACCAGTGTAAGTCCTGGCCTCTGCATAACAGACTTATGCAGTGCACATGCCTCAGTTGCTAACCGCAATTTTTCATAACAGTACATGCCCAGATTTTACACATTATTACAACTGAAATAAGTAGTACACTTGACTTAACTCTAATACTCCTCACATGCTCAAGGGGGATTGCAAGTCATGAACTTGAGCTTGGTCTTGAGTCCTTGAAATGCAGCAGTGCCAAGTGGTTTAGTGAGTGTATTAGCAATCTGGGCATTGCTAGGGGCATCAAGCTGAGTGAACTTGGTGCGAGATGAAGATTTGAATTGTGAGAAATTATCACTACAATTAGGTTGTCACAAAGAAGAGATGGTGGAAACAAGGGATTACATAGCTTAGTTAACAAATATTATAGCCATAAAAAATTGAAGTGGTGTGAGCTAAGATCTGGTATTGGACCTAGATCTGGTATCTGGTATTCTGTTTCTGCATTGGACCTAGAAATAAAAGGTTGTTCTTTTGAGCTCCATGAGTTAGAAGTTGATTTTTAATTATCTAAATCACTAACTCAGTCAAAATCATTGTAGGCCAATGAGAGTCAAGGGGAGAAGATATAAATTGTATATTTCGTAATGCAATCGAATTTTATTTCACTACGAATAAAGGGTTCACTGTGGTAGAATCTATTCAATTCGGGGCTTTCATTTTTATATTGTATTAAAAGTCATACAACAATGGTTGTTTAATACAATTAATGTTGAATTTAGCGCATGGTCATTAGTTTAAATCTTGTTATTGTTGTTGTTGTTCTACTGCTGCATTTTTTATATTTTATTAAAAGACATACAACAGCGATTGTTTAATACAATCTTTGTTGTATGTAGCGCATGATCATGAGTTCAAATCTTGTTGTTGTTATTGTTCTACCCACAACATTTTTTATATTTTATTAAAAGACAGACAACAACGATTGTTTAATACAACCATTGTTGTATGTAGCATGCTATTAAGTTTATTGAGTTTCTTATAAGCGTGTTTATTGAGTTTCTTCATTGTCCTTAAATAAATCTCTGTCGTCCATTTAATGAGTATCAACACTCAAGACACTACCATTAGTGATCCGCGTGAAACTTCTAACTTAGACGAACTTCATCTTCTACCTTCAAACGTCTGCTTTCTTTTACGACAGTTTATTTATCCGCTAAATCAATCTTGAAAATATCATTTCTTCCGTAAACAAAACTTGAAACATCATTACTTTCATTAACAAATTTCATAACTCCATCGTCTCTTCTCCAACTTAAATGAGACAAGAAAAGAAAAAAAATAACTTTAACTTTTCTTATTAAAGAGTTTACCTTCTTTACTTAGGCACTTAAATCCTTTATGTTGAGAAGAAACCCCTAGAAATACACATTATGCACTTCTAATTTTAAGTTTGTGATGGTTATATGGTCTTGTAAGGGGAAAATAGGAATACCTAAAAACTCCAATAAATTTGTAATCTAGAAATTTATAATACAAGGCATGAAAGGGAGAGTGAGAATTATTTCTAGTAGTTATTGGTAGCGCATTAATGATGTAGACATAGGTAGAAAAGTCATCATCTTAAAATTTAAAGATATGGATGCATGGGATAATAAGGTTAAGCCCACATCAATAATATGTCTATGCTTTCATTTAAATGTGTCATTTTGGTGGACAGTGTGAGAGCAACTAAATTTGTGGAAAAATTCCTAACTCAATAAGGTATTTTGTGAATGGTCTAATTCTCCCTCATAGTCCTATTGAATAGTCTAGATAGTAGTTGAAATTCTGGTATACAAATTACAAATGTCCTAAAAATGTCAAGACATTGTAATTTGACTTTAACACAATGAACATAATTATCAGTGCAGTAAGTAAATAACACGCAAAATTATTAACCCAGTTCGGTGTACCACAACACCTACTCTGAGAGCTACCAAGTTAAGAAGGAAATCCACAATATAGTATCAATTTGAAGCTTAAACAATCTAAGTTTATAACTTCTCACTTAATCACTACCCGTGTTATACTTCTATCTAAGACTCACCTAAGTATGAGACACCTCTCACTTCCCTGACCATCACAACTAGTGACAAATCCATAATTCACACGAATAAAAAAAACTTCACAACCATACAATCACTCTATACTTACAAGCTTAAGAGTGATTGACAACTAAGAAGTAGACACACTTCAAAGATAATACTTAGACAAGACTCTTGACTAAGAATAATACTTGGAGTTGTTTACAAGCTTCCTCCAAGAACAATAATCAACTTTATGCTTAAAAGCTTATGAGTGATTCACAATTACAACTCAACTAACAATACAACTCAACTTAAAGATTCCCATAATATTCAACAGTTGCAACAGCCTAACAGAACCTTAAAGTCCAACTGTAACAGACTCGATGTCGGATGGTTCTGCATAGGTCATCTTTATTCGACATGTTTCTCTGCAAGTTAGAACATTCTATGTTGCTTCCTAATTTGGTTTACTAAAATTAATGTCAATCATAAATTAGATAATTAACAGTAGCATTGAATCGAGTTTTGACAAAAGCATAAAATAGTTTAAAAGAATTAAAGGCTTCTGATTTTTGTTTAAAAAAAAACATCCACGTGTACCAAGTTTGTGTGTTGTAGAAAAAAAGTAAGCATGTATTTAGTTTATTGTCTCCATAATGAATGATGTATTTTCAAAAGCAGTTCAATATTTTGTACGAGTTTAAGTGTGTTTTTCCAAAGTTTGTTTGTTTGTGAAATTTAAATAATAGAAAGTATATTGAACTTTGGTGTTAAAAATTGAGAAAAATTGACGGGGTTAGATTTCATTGATCTATCCATGTGTGATCGTGGTCAGTAATATACAATTCTAATTATCTATTAATATTGTCGCCCATCGCTCTGCGTCATAGCTCATATCTGAGTCAATAACGTGATATCAACTTTGTTACTTAACAAACGATTTCTCAGCCTATTAGCCAATTTGATAGCATTAAGCTTTGATAGTTCATGCAGATACTAAATCTAAATATATCTCTATAGCTTAGCATCTAGTACATGAAAAGTTTAGATCTAAAAATGACAAGTATCTCTCAACATCGAATCAAAAGCATGAAAACATATTTTAGCTGGCCAATTCAAACAAGCATTAAACACTAAGAACTTATCAATATTAAAATATAAGAAGAATAACATAGAATTCCATGATCACAGTTGATTCATCAGTATTTGGACGATTACATCTAACCCAAAGAAAAAAGAATCAGCTACACTTACTCATTGTAACTTTACAATGATAATCTAGAACAAAGACGTTGAAGAGCATAAATATTGATTCCTCAGACAATGATTCCATCCTCAATCTTCCTCTCATTTCCTATCCTATTGTGATTTTAGTATCAGGTGTATGTATACCTCAAATCTATCATATCTACCAAGAATTCACAAAAAGTTATCCAATTGAACTAACTTGAACTCCTTCTTATAGAGTTATGATATGGCCTTCTCACTAAGCGAGGCTTGTAGCTCGCTTAGTGAACTTATGTTTCTTCTCCTCTAAGTCAATCCAACTCATCTTCAAGTGGATTTTCTCACCATACCTCTCTTAGTGTGCTTCCCATTCTCACTTAGAGAGCAGGCATTTCCTTTCCTCTGATGTAACTTGGCGAAGAAGCATTGGACCACCATTAATCACTTAGCGAGTTTTAAACTTTGCTTAGCGAGTTTTGTTGCTTACATTTTAAGGTTCTAGGTTTTGAAGTCATCTTGTGCCACCATTACTCACCTAGTGAGAACTTGTTTTTCGCTTAGCAAGCATATCTTCTGGGAAGGTGATTTGTTCTTGCTTAAAAATATCTTTGATTGTTGTAATTATTTTTTCTTGGTTCTTTTCATCTGTACTTTGTGAATACACAGTTAAAAAGACTATGCATGTGTTTATCTTGGTTTAATGATAAATTTAGGAAGGGGTTTGATTGATTACTTGAGAATTAAGTTAATAAGTGCTTATGTATTTTTGGCACTTATCAACTCTCTCTAAGTTATCTTCTTGTCTGCCCTCAAACAAAATCAGTACAAATGGTTCAGAAAAATTCAATATGCATATTTCATGGGTTTTGTCAAAACTTCAATCAAGAACTTTTTGAAAGAGCTATGAAGTATGGAATGATTTTCTTAAAATTAAAAATTCATAATCATTATAACCATCCTTAAACTATAGCATATATGAAAGACTTACTTTATCCAAAAATATTATTTTAAAACATGCTAAGATCAACATTCATTTATTCATAAGAATCATGATCTCACTAAGTATCACTAAATGGTTAGTATTTCTCTCATTATCACACAATGCATCAACTACAAAATCATTTTGTATTTCATCTAAGCAATATCACAAGATACATAATCAGTCATAGATTACTAAGCTCTTTATTTTGGTTGTAACGTGGATGAGCTACAAAAATATTGATTTTTCTGATATTAAAAAATTCCTAGCACATAAGAGAGCAAAATTTGCACATTATTTTATTTTTCAAAAATTCTATTTTCTTTTCGCTTACAACTTTTTCGTTTTGGTGAATTTTCTTTTTGTGTAAGTTGTGACATTTTTTATTATTTTTTCTTTTCTTTTTCTTTTGATTATTAAAGTACTTTTTCCTCTTCATTTGATCATAATCACCAATTACAACTTTGTTTTTATTTTTTTAAACAATTTCTTCTCCCAAACTTTATCGTTTGTAATACCTTTTAATTTTAATGCTTTAATATACTTGAGGCAAGATATTGACATTGTTTTTCTTTTAAATTTGATTAACGATTGAAACTTTTTAAAAACAAATTTTTTTCATGTGAAGGCTTAAAGGAGTTGTCAAGGGATCACACCATCACAAGGTAGGCTTTATGGTCAATTATTTTTCACTCAAATAATAAATAAATGATTTAATCTTGTCCATAACATCATACATACCAAATAATAGCAAGAACGATGCAAAATCAACATAGTTAAAATGCATTTCTACTCTCATTTATATATGTAAAACATAATGTTGCACACATCTCACTTGGTTTAGGCTTTGTACAATTTTTTACTTACATTGATAAGTTTTCACCAAATAAGTGGTAAAATCAAACTTTGAAGCAAGCAATTAGTTTATGGACATAATATAATTTTAAAGATAATCACAACAATAATCATGAATTAAGCATTTCAATGAATAAACTTTTATCATTCCGTTGTTCTTGACTTTGTTATCAACATATGAATCATAAAATACAACATAAAATAAACAGAAAAGTATTTCAACATGCAATGTAAAAGATACTCAAGAGTTTGGAAGTTTAGGTGTGCTTGAGTACTTAGTACCAAATGAACAACATGTCAAAGTTCCTTTTTTTCCATGTCATTGTTATCAAAATAAAAACATATAAATTGTTCAATATATATTCAAACAAGATAGCACTAAAAGAAAACATCTAAACATTTACATTTTTGAAAGACAAAATGCGGCAGCAGTTTAATCATAATTATGTCTTTTCTTCTCTTCACTTTCCTCCTATTATTCTTATTCACTTTCACTTTCTTCCTCTTATTGCTCTTCTTAATTTCATTTAATGTTGATGCTTGAAATCAATGGTGATTGTGGTGCTCTTCTTTATCGGCCCGTGCAGTGGTGAGAAATAAAATTGCTATCATTTTTTGTAGTCAAGCATAGATGGTAATGATATAGGATACATTGGATTGCTTACATAAACTTGTGATAAAACCAGGAGAAGCAAGAGCATGATTTTATTTAGAAATAAGAATACCCCAAATGTTGTTTGATATTACCCATGTTATGTCAACTTTCTTCCCTTTGAGGATGTACCAAATGCTATGAGTTATGTGAAGAGTTTTAATGGAATTATGACTTTTGGGAGTGATGTTATGGAGGATGAAGCCATCCATATTTGGGAATGAAGAGATAAATTAAATTAGCTCTTTTGAAATGGATGGGCCTTCCATCTTGTCCTACTTCATAGGTTTTTAAAGTATCACAAATGGCAGTGGCTATACAGTAACAGTCTTAATTACCCTTTGATAAAGACTAGCAAAATGATCACACCTCTCAGGATCATCCATATTGTTTTCTTCAAGATAAGCATGAATAACATTTATGTCAAAGGACACCATTTGACTTCTTACCTAAGATAGTCTTGTAAAGGGTACATCTTCAATAGGTTTTGCATTTGCATATAACTTTCTAATGATGTCTAATTTGATCTTCTCCGAAGGATGTTCCAAAACAACATAACTTCAAGTAAGTTGGACAAGTGACTCCAAATACAAGGGTATGGGTGAATTGTTTGGGTTTTGTGATACGGTGGCCAGAACCGGGACGTGTTTCCCTTTTTTAAAGGAATTGTTGGTTTGTGTTTTGCGTTTGTGTTCGTAAAATGTCGCGGTAAGCAAGATTCACCACCGACTTTTATTTTATCCAACAAGGAAAGGAAAAAAGCACAGAAAAATTCCTTTTTCGAGATATTTCTGAGTACGGGGGATAGATTATAGAAAGGGAAGGTATTAGCACCCTTTCTATCCGTAGTTATCTACGGGCTCTTAGGTACCTGCTCATCATTTTCAAAATTGTTTTATTTGTGTTTGTGTGCTTTGAAAAGTTTTTGTTTTAACTTCGATTTAACTCTTGCTTCTGTCTTCAAGAGTGTAATGAAGTGTTTTTGAAAACTTTGTTCGTAAAGGACTGTAAGTGTGAAAAACTTTGTTTAGATTGAACAAGTACTTAAGAACTAATCTACCTACTCGAAAAAAGAATCGTTATGTATTTGTTTCCTTTAGACAATGCTATCCCACTATTAGTGAGTAGGTAGCACCTTCGTTGGAGTTTTGAGGGTCAATTCGAACGGGACATACGGTTACTAAAGCAATGTTAGGACATCTTAGTAATAGCCCTAAAGTCAGATCAATTATCTGAGGCAACAATATCTGAGGCAACCTTTCCGAGGCAACTTTGATCTTTGGACAAAAGGACGACCACTAAAGCATCCTATACTCAATGATCGTTTACCGAAGGCAACCAAGTGGGAGTGTACCCTAGAAGTGCGCATGTGCGAGTGATTCAATTTCAGATTATTTATCTTTGCACATGTTTAGGGTTATCTAACTGTTTTAATTTTCCATACATTCTTTCCATACAATCCTATTAGCCATACATCTAAGCAGTTTATAGTTTGCAGAATTAAAATGCGGAAAGTAAGCTAAGCTATTATAAGACTTCGGGTATTTACATAGCCAAAAACAAATCCTTTGAAATTAAAGCGATAAATGTAAATAAATGTCCTAATTAAACTATTACAAACTGTAGGCAGTTACATCAATATGATAAATAATAAAAATAAAGCGTGCGAGAAAAATTAAGATCGGGAAGAAAAATAGGGTTTTGACCCTTCTAACCTAATTAAAAGAAAACTGTTTTGGTTGTTTTTAATTATTTTTTTAAAGAAAAGAAATAGGTTTTTTTGAATTAAATGTTCAATTAATTAGTTAATTAAATAATTAATGAAAATAATTACATGGCCTATTTTTGTGGTTTTTGGTTATTTTAAGAAAAAGGAAAATAGAATTAAGTTAGAAACAAAATCCTAATTGTTCTAATTAATTTTAATTTATTTACAAAACAATTAAAGTTACTTAAAATTAAATTAAAATCTAAAATTAATTATTCGAGTTTATTACAAAAAATCAAAGGTTTGTGAAAAATGTTAAATTTTATGAAAAAAAAGATTTTAAACAGAAAGAATAAAAATAGGTAAAAGGATAAATAGGAAGGAAGAAAATCAAAACCAATAGGGGTGGTTGTTGAACCCACGCGCTTAACCTTCTCATGATGTCTGCCTCGCCATGTATTGGTGTCATGCGTTGGTTGTTCTGTTTTGGCCATTTGTGTTTTGGCCTCAACGTCTGTAGGAAGAAAATCAAAATCAATAGGGGTGGTTGTTGAACTCACGCTCTTAACCTTCTCAGGATGTCTGTCTCGTCATGTATTGATATCATGTGTAAGTTATTCTGTTTTGGCCATTTCTGTTTTGGCCTCAATGTTCTGTAATGAACCTGCATGGGATCCTGTCTAAATTTGCAGTGTTGAATCTCATGATTACATTAAATAAATTATTATATATTATGAAATACAAATAAAGCCAATATATGAAAAAACTTAATGTTAAAACCGATATGGCATGTATGAATGATTATATCCTTTTGATCATGGAGATCAAATCAGCCTTACCCTTACTGGAGAAGTAGTGATATGAATGCTTTTATGCCTTTTTTATCATGGAGATTAAGTCAGCCTTACCCTTATTGGAGAAGTAGTGAGATGTGGGTTTGTAACCGGAGTGACTTGTTTGTAGTGAGATGGGGATTTGTAATAAGGATTTCAAGGTTTTAGGGTTCTTGAAAGAATTTGATATTCTGACAGCGTTGTGGCAAAGGTTAAGTTTTTCTCCTTTTGTTTGTGTGAAAAGAATGAGATTATATAATGGAAATTAGAGAGAAAAAATGGGCTTTGAATGTGCAATTGGGCCTCCAATGTTTACTTGAGTCCGTCACATTTCAGGCTAAATCGCAGGGGCTTAAGTGCAATTTTTGAAGTTGAAATGTGAAAGCAAAATGTAGCCGACATCGAGAACTAACTCATGTCTGAAAATGGGCTCAATCGGATAAATGGTGAATTAGTTATGAATTTTTGAAGTTTCAGCTCAGATAAACTTATTTTGGGCTCCAGTGTCGATTCTGATACGTTCTTCAATAAAAAACTGGTATTGATCGGAGCATAATCCGGTCTCGACTTTTGAAGCAAAGTTGTAGATCTCTGAGTCTGTAACCTTGTGTAAAAATATGAGCCCAATCCGATAAAAATTGACCGAGTTATGAATTTTCGAAGTTTCGACCCCGATAAAATAATATTCAGTATTCAGGATTTTCGGCGCGTCACACGCACTCTAAGCAAAAAAAAAGGCCTTTTGAATACCTTTCGAACTCGATACCTCTTGTGAAAACGTAGCCAACTCAATTTGTGAAATTTTGGCACTGGGACCAGTTCGATACGATGAAAATCGACCAAGTTATGATTTTCTGAACATGACGCAAATAAATTTCTATCACAAATTTTCTGTACGAAAATACTTGATAAATCCGCATTTTTGAAGACCTTCTGATCGAAATTGGCTTCCAGCTGTGAGATATGAAAATGTAGATGACGTCAATACGGAATTTTGGCCAGTGGAACGGGTTCAAAACGAGCCACGATTTTCAAGTTATGAATTTTTTAGCGCGTAAAAACTGCACTTTCAGCACACTTTTTCACCATATTTCTTCGAGAAAACTCACACATTCGGATACCTTCTTTAAAGAATTGACTCTTGAGCTGAACCTGAATTTGAGAATATGTTATCAGAGATATCTTGACGAAAGAACACCTGAATATGACGCGCCGGGTTGGACTTGTGAATTTTTGAACCCTGAATCGTTGCAAAACGGAGAACCGATCTTCAACACGAAAAATACTCTGAGAATATTCATTGACGAAATAAACGTCACTTGTAACCTGAAGAAGCTTGATAAATATACCTTTATTCCATAATCATAAAACCAATAATATGCGTGTATGAAAAGAGGGCAAATTTTTGGGTATAACAACTGCCCCTGTTCAATCTTCTTAAACTTGAAGATTTAGATTGGCTCGTCTGCCTTTCGTGATCTGAAGGTGGAAGATGATTGAACACTAGAGTACCCAGAAATTTGAACTCGCGTGAAATGGTAATTGTCTTGTGATGTCGGGAATGGGCTTATTGATGCCATTTGGAGACTGATGATGGGAGAATGGGCTTAAGATTCCATCAGAAGGAGTGTCGATCGCATAAGAGATTCCTTAGCGAGAGCTTGTGTACCTGTCGTTGAGGAAGATACCGCTGGGGAAGGCTGATCTTTGTTGAGAGAAATAGAATTTTAGGAGCTTCGTCGTCCGTTACTCTGTTGGTGAGTCATCTCTGTTTGAATTTTAGGAACTTCAGTCATCCGTATTCTACCGAGGAAACATCTCTGTTGAAGAGGAAAGTTGAATTTTAGGAACTTCGGTCATTCGTTATTCAACCGAGGAATCATCTCTGTTGACATTTAGGAACTTCGGTCTTCCGTTATTCAACTGAGGAATTGTCTCTTAGTCGAGTAGGTGGAAATGAACTGTGACCTGGTCGTGGTCCAGGCTTCATAGTAATAAGACCGACTGCTACCTGGTCATAATCCAGGCCTTACAATGACTTACTGGGGGGATGAGATTAAACTTGCTATCCGGTCGTAATCCAAGTCTCCCAACCTCTCAATTCTTATCTGGTCGTAATCCAGGTTTCAGAAGGAAGTCAAATGTTATCCGGTCGCATCCGGGCTTGAACTTAGGGCACACTAATATTCGGTCGACTCCGGGCTTCTTAGTAATTGTCCAAGTAAAATTGCTATTCGGTCGAAATCCAAACTTCGCAGGGTCTTGTATTGTTGTCTGGTCGTAATCCAGGCTTCAGTCCTTTTATCATTATCCGGTCGTAATCCAGGCTTCATAATACTTTACTTCTTATCTGGTCGTAATCCAGTCTTCAGAATACTCTACTCCTTATCTGGTCGTAATCCAGTCTTCAGAATACTTTACTCCTTATCTGGTCATAATCCAGTCTTCAGAAGAGATCAAATGGCTATCCAGTCGTAACCCGAGCTTTCCCTTTAGCTTTAGGCCTACTAACATTCGGTCGTAATCCGAGCTTCATAGTATTTGGCCGGGTGAACTGCTATCATAATCCAAGCTGCACAGTATCCCTTATCTGTTATCTGGTCAAAATCCAGTCTTCACAATAATTTACTTCTTGTCTGGTCGTAATCCAGTTTTTAGAAGAGATCAAATGGCTATCCGGTTGTAATCTGGGCTTCCCTTTGGCTTTGGGCCTACTAACATCTGGTCGTAATCCGAGCTTCATAGTATCTGGCCGGGTGAACTGCTATTTGGTCGTAATCCAAGCTGCACAGTATCCCTTATCTGGTCGTAATCCAAGCTTCACAATGTCTTTAACCGCTATCTGGTCATAATCCAGGTTTCACAGGAACTTGTATTGCTGTCTGGTCGTAATCCAGGCTTCACAATAATTTGCTGAGCTGTTATCCGGTCGTAATCCGGGTTTCACGGCCTGCTGAGGATTTAAACTATTATTCGGTCGACTCCGGGTTTCATAGCTTGCCTTTTAAGAGATACCACTATCTGGTCGTAATCCAGGCTTTGCGATAGTCTAATACTGTTATCCGGTCGTAATCCGGGTTTCACTATATGCTGTAGGAATCAAGATACTATTTGGTCGTACCCGGGCTTCATAGTTTGAACTTTTGTGAGAATTTGATTGTAATTTTCCTGAAAGGTAAAAATTAGCTGTATGTAATGCATGATGTGTATCAGGTAACGATGTTCTCAAAATAAATGAGACTGTGTTGTATGATGCGTATGCATGTCATGATGTATGAAAGTGCAATGTTTTTAGTTGGGGAAAATAAATCCTGGATAGCTGTTGTACCCCAAAATTTGCCCTCCCATATTTCTCAAAACATTTCAAGAAAAATTCACAAGTCCAACCCGGCGCGTCATATTCAGGTGTTCTTTCGCCAAGATATCTCTGATAACATATTCTCAAATTCAGGTTCGGCTCAAGAGTCAATTCTTTAAAGAAGGTATCCGAATGTGTGAGTTTGCTCGAAGAAATATGGTGAAAAAGTGTGCTGAAAGTGCAGTTTTTACGCGCTAAAAAATTCATAACTTGAAGATCGTGGCTCGTTTTGAACCCGTTCCGGTGGCCAAATTTCCGTCTTGACATTATCTACGTTTTCATCTCTCACGGCTGGAAGCCAATTTCGATCAGAAGGTCTTCAAAAATGTGGATTTATCAAGTATTTTCGTACAGAAAATTTGTGACAGAAGTTTATTTACGTCATGTTCAGAAAATCATAACTTGGTCGATTTTCATCGTATCGAGCTGGTTCCGGCGCCAAAATTTCACAAATTGAGTTGACTACATTTTCACAGAAGGTATTGAGTACAAACGGTACTCAAAAGGCCTTCGTTTTTTGCTCAGAGTGCGTGACACGCTGAAAATCCTGAATGCTGAATATTATTTCATGTGGACCGAAACTTCGAAAATTCATAACTCGGTCAATTTTTATCGGATTGGGCTCATATTTTTACACAAGGTCCCTGACTCATAGATCTACAACTTTGCTTCAAAAGTCGAGACCGGATTATGCTCCGATCAATACCAGTTTTTTATTGAAGAACGTGTCAGAGTCGACACTGGAGCCCAAAATAAGTTTGTCTGAGCTGAAACTTCAAAAATTCATAACTAATTCACCGTTTATCCGATTGAGCCGATTTTCAGACAGGGGTTAGTTATCGATGTCGGCTACATTTTGTTTTCACATTTCAACTTCAAAAATTGCACTTAAGTCCCTGCGATTTAGCCTGGAAAGTGACGAACTCAAGTTAACATTGGAGGCCCAATTGCACATTCAAAGCCCATTTTCTTTACCCTAATTTCCATTATATAATCACCTTCTTTTCACACAAACCAGAGAGGAGAAAAAAGAGAGAAAAAAACCTTGCCACAACACTGTTAGAATATCAAATTCTTTCAAGAACCCTAAAAACCTTGAAATCCTTATTACAAATCCCTCTCTCACTACAAACAAGCCATCACAGTTACAAACCAACACCTCACTACTTCTTCAGTAAGGGTAAGGCTGGCTTGATCTCCATGATCCAAAAGGCATAAAAGCATTCACGTCACTAATTTTCCAGTAAGGGTAAGATTGATTTGATCTCCATGATCAAAAGGGTATAATCATTCATACATGCCATATTGTGCATAAACATTAAATTTCTTCATATATTGGCTTTATTTGCATTTTATGATTTTATTTAATGTGTTCATGAGATTCAACACTGCAGATTTAGACAGGATCCCATGCAGGTTCATTAAGGAACGTTGAGGCCAAAAGCCAAAAGCCAAATGGCCAAAAGAACAACTTATGCATGACGCCAATACATGGCGAGACAGACATCCTGAGAAGATTAAGGAACGTTGAGGCCAGAACACAAATGGCCAACAGCCAGAACACAAATGGCCATGAAACCCAATCCAATGGCCAAAGAATGCAGACCACGGTACTCAGGAGTCAATGAACACGCACGTGATGCCAGAAAATCAAACAAGGCTTTTTGTCTAATGGGCCAGAATACTTCAAAAAAACCTCCCCTTGGGCCTGAAACCCCCCTTGGTTTGCATCCTTTTTAATTTTATTTTATTTTCTTTTCTAATTCTTTTTTAATTGTTTTAATTGTTTTTTTTCACCATAAAATAATTTTCTATAATAAAAACAGAAAAAAATCAAAAATACAAATATATTTAATTATTATTAATTTCATCACTAACCTATTTTTTGTAAATGAACTCTAACAATTAACTTAGTTTAATTTAGGTTTTTAAACTTTAATCTTTTTCTTAATAAGTAAAAAGTATCTAGAATTAGGTTTTTTTGACATATTCATCTTTTTCTTAAATAAATTATTAATCATCATTATTTATCATTATTATAAATTATCATTAATTTTGTAAATAAACATGTAAATAAATTAATTAACTAGTAAATTAGGTTAACTTTAATATTTTCATTAATAATTAAAATAATCTAGATTTAGGGTTTCCTTTTAATTCTTGTTCTTTATTTTTCATAAATATAAAAAAAAACACTAAAACACTTTCTTTTCTTTAATTAAATAATTAATTGGACTTTAATTTAATTTAATTTCATGCAAAGGGTCAAAACCCTCGGACGTCCTAATTTTAATTCTTTTCACGCATTATTTCTTTCGATCATTATGTAACTGTTTCTCAGATGTAATAGTAATTAGGTTTATCTTTCCGTCTTTACTTTCCGCCTTTTATTAAAAACGGGTCTTTGTTAATTTGGCGATGTATAGACCCGCGCCTTGTAATAGCGTAGGATTTTACTTTCCGCACTTTAATTCCCGCACTTTTAAATTCTAAACTTTGCATGAAAGAATGAATGGCCTAAATTAAAAACAATGCGTAGCTCACCAAATGCATGATCAAAGACAAATATTAACATGAAAATAACACACAAATTCACACACCACTCTTAGGGTACGCCTCACTGTTGCCTTGCCCTCGAAACGTGGTCGTCGAGTATAGGACGTCTTAGTAAGTCCTTATGTCCATTGATCTAGTTGCCTCAAAACAAGTTGCCTCGGAACAGTTGCCTCGAAACGGTCGCCTCAGAATAAAAAAGATCAATGGCATAAGGGTAGCTTCTAAGGTGTCCTGCTGTTGCTTCGGTGACCACACACTGTCCCTACACTCGAATTGACCCGAACACCTCCAACGGTGGTGCTACCTACCTCTCAATGGTGGGATGGCACTACCTTAAGGACATTTATACAGCTTAATTCCTTAGGGTAGGTAGATGACTCATAGATACTTGCTCTCTTCAAAAACAAATCAAAACTCTTTTCACACCGACACTTTCAAAAAGCTTTCAAAACAATTTTTCAAACACTCTTGAGGACTGATACAAGAGTCGATCTGAAATCTTTAAACGAAACTTTTTCAAACCCACTTACGATTGAAAAGCAAACACTTTTGAAAACACAAATGAGCAAGTATCTAAGAGCCCATGGATAACCATGGATAGAAATGGTGCTAACACCTTCCCTTTCTATAAATCTACCTCCCGAACCGAGAAACTATCTCATAAGGAATTTTGTTGTGCTTTTGTCCTGTCCATGTTGGAGAAAATAAAAGACGGTGGCGACTCTTGCTTCCGCGATATTTCGCGAACCAGCATTAAACAGTCAGTTCCAGATCCACCGATCACAGAACTGGCGACTCTGCTGGGGAATTAAGGCATCTTATAAAGTGAGGTGTACCTTAGGACTAAGATCACTTGTGTTTTCAATTGTTGTGCCTGTTTGCTTTATTATTGTGGGACTGTCTCGGGAGTTCTATAGATCCTAGCCCGGATCTGGGGGATACCTTCTTAGAAAGTAGCAACAAGGCTGTGAGGGAACTGTGCGGGGTATACCGACATGGTTGAAGCAGTCTGCTACGTTGATGTGGCACTTTGGTGTGTACCGGTAACCCTTGAGTCCAGTCAAGGAGAGTACGGGGCCGCCGCGTGGTGTCGTGAAGCATCAACTGACCTTAGGAACCTTAATTGAACCATCTTGGCCTCTTTAGGGTAGTGAGATAACTGACTTTGGTGCAGTCTGAGGTTGGTTGATACTCGATACTACACTCAATTGAGGGTTGTTTTCTTGGAATATTTCGGTCGCCAGTTCAGTGGCTAAATCACACTACAACATTTAGGCTCTCCAGCAACAATTGAAAAACGTTGCCAGAACTCTGAAAATCGTTGCCTAAAACAATAGGGGACGTTTTCTGGGCGTCTCCTGTGCGAGCGTTGCCTATTGTTTGAGGCAACGTTTTTTTATGTTTTTTGGGAACGCTTTTGAAAAACGTCGCCTATAGTAAAGGAATAGGGGACGATTATTTACGGCCTCTGAGACAACGTTTTTTAAGCGTTGCGTTGCCAAATTCGGCTACAATTAACAATCGTTGCCTTAAACCTGAATCAGGAAGATCGTTTTTCAAGTGTAGCCATAGCTTATAGGTTGTTGTTTTATAGTGTCCACATAAAATATACAATTTTGCAATTATTATCAAAATAATATAGTCAATAATAATTGGCTTCAAAAATAATATTGATTATATAACTTAAACCATACATCCATAAAAGTTGTAATATAATAAAATCGAGTTCAAACTTTAATTCAAGATATAGTATATAGAGTACACAAAATGCCTAACGTAACAATATTACTTTAATACTTTGAAGTATGACCCTAGTAAAATAACTAAAAACATAGTTCAGCAAAAGAACAAAAATCATATTTCAAGTTTAATGCTTTCGACTACAAGCCAAAAAAAAGACATCATCCAACTCATTCAAGTTTGTCTTCTAGGAAGTAAAGCATCCAGATCGTCCTCTTGAAATTCGTTAGATATGTCATCCTCCATAAATTCTTCATCTACGTCGTCCTCTTGAAATTCACCATCTATATCCTCCTCTTGAAATTCATCATCTAGATCTATGTCGTCCTCTTGAAATTCGTCATCTACGTCGTCCTCTTGAATTTTATCATTTAGGTCGTCCTCTTAAATTTTATCATTTATGTCGTCCTCTTGAATTTCATCATTTATATCGTCCTTTTCAACATCTTCATTGATACATTGCTGCATAAGAAAATAAAATAAAACACATTAACCATAAGTATTTTTGGTCCAAAGGACAATTAAGACATCAACAAGAATTAAACCTCACACAAATAAAAACTAAACCAATGAGCAAAACACATTGTTTATATTCTTCACATCTCATGGATGTGAATTAATTATGAAGGTTTTTAATGGATGTGAATTTTTGTTCTAAATTGTGATGTATTAAGCTAACTGTGTAATTGGTTATGACTCTGAAAACATAATGCACAAGAGGATCTTACAAACTTAATGGCCAATTCTGAAGTTCTGGTTCTGAAAAATGTTAAAAAAATAATTCTGTGTCCAAACAGATTGTAATAGGGTGTGACGGAATTCGATCACCTATAGCTAAGTGGATGGGATTTTCTGAGCCTAAGTTTGTTGGTCATTGTGCTTTCCGTGGACTTGCCTCGTACTCGGGTGGACAACCTTTGGAATCGCGAGTGAATTACATCTATGGAAAAGGGTTGCGTGCAGGATATGTTCCTGTTTCTTCTACCAAAGTGTATTGGTTCATCTGCTTCAACAGTTCATCTCCAGGTTCTTATTCTTACTAGTAAATTCATACATGGTTCAAGCTACTTAAGTTATTGTTCATATGAAAAATAGTTGAGTTCAATGACAGGTCCTAAAATAACTGACTCAACGGTGCTAAAGAAGCAAGCTAAGGAACTAGTGGAAAACTGGCCTCAGGAGTTATTAAACATAATGGATTCTACGCCAGATGACACCATAATAAGGACTCCGTTGGTGGATCGATGGCTTTGGCCAGCGATAAGTCCACCTGTTTCTGCAGGAAAAGTTGTGCTTGTTGGAGACGCTTGGCATCCAATGACTCCTAATCTAGGACAAGGAGCTTGTTGTGCACTCGAGGATTCAGTGGTTCTTGCTAAAAAACTTGCACGAGCCATCAACTCCAATGATACTTCAGTCGAAGAAGCTTTTAAATCATATGGCAGCGAAAGATGGCCGCGCATATTTCCACTAACCATACGAGCAAACCTTGTGGGCTCTGCTTTGCAGTGGGATAATCCAGTTGTGTGTTCCGTTAGAAACAATATTGTCATACCTAAGCTAGTAAGGCTTGGTCCTTTGCTAGAACACACAAATTTTACTAGTGAGAATCTATAAAGATGAAAGTCAAGACTACACAAGAATTAAGGGATTTCATTTCATCACAATCTATTTCACTATTCTCCCTGAATATATACACTCTATTCAATCAATGCAAAGAGAAATACTGTGTTCATTATTCATTACAGCATATAAACACTTGTTTAGTTCTCCATCCAACAACTAATTCATGCATTCCAATATGGTTGTATAATTCAAGTATCTAAGTGAATTTGTTTTGCTTGTCTGTTTGGCTCCGCGTCCCAACTATGTTTACACCATGACATTTCGAAGGTAGAAATTCAAGTTTCAATCTATATTCTATCACTTAGTAGCTACGAAGCAGTCATAATAAACTTATGAAAAAAATGAAGCAGTAATAGCAGAAGCATAGAAATTAGTAGATAAATAATAGAGTAGAAATATGAGTTTTAATTCTGATATAGAAAAAATCAAGGAAATCAGAAAACAACAAAAACTGAAGAGTGATTCTGGAAGAAGAAACATATAAGAAAATCTATAGTAGAACATGGTTTGAAGGATATAATAGAGAACCTTTGAGATGGAAGTTAGTGGTTGTTGTGAGGGGAAGAAAAGAACCATAGGATGATAGCGCAGAGAAGAACCAGGAGAGGAATAAGATGAACTGCTTGCTGGGCTGATCTGATACGAGAGAGTTCCTTCCGTGAAACGTGGGAGAGAGGATCGTATGTTGGTAGGTGGTGGTGTTGTTGGTGTTGTGTCTCCATCTTTGTCCAAATTCTTTCAAACTTTGTTAGCTGGATATTTCTTTTCACTTTGGACTTTTTTGTAGCTTCCGCCGACGTTACTTGTTAATGCGGCCAGAAGAATGCTTTTGTTATCGAGTATGGCTCATCGGTTGTTCATACAAGAAACACGGAGCTGATCCAACACCAAATATCCCTCTAAATTGTTAGAACTCAAGTCCAAGAAAGTCAAATTCCGACACATCCCTAAACTCGCGGGCACGACACCAGTAACATCATTCTCAGCCAAATTGAGTATTCTAAGAGAGCACGACGAATCTGTCCATTCAACAGGTAACCGTCCGCCAAGATTCGCTCTCGGGGCCGACAAAATCTTCAAACTCGAAAGCGACAAAACTGCATGAGGAATATCCCCAACAAAAGCATTGAATTCACCTCTAAACTTATCCTCCAACAAACTACCCGCGTCAGAACCGCCGCGATCATCAAACAAATCAGTAAGAACAAGCACAGACAACTTCAAACAATTACCTAACAGTTTCGGGATTCTCCCCGTGAGACTGTTTTGCGAAACATCAAGAACACGAAGTTCGACCGCAAGCCCAATCTCAAGAGGCATTTTACCTTCCAATATATTCCCATCAACCAAAAGGGTCCTCAAGTTTCTACATTTCCCAAATTGAGGAGGAATCTCACCAGTCAAAAAATTATGAGACAGTTTCAAATGCCTCAAAGAATCACAACCAACAGAATCATTCACAGGAATCGAACCAGAAAATTGATTATCAGACAAATCAACAATTTTCATATTCTTAGAAAAAATAAACCCATCCGGAATACTACCAGAAAAAGCATTACCAGATAGATTCATCAAACTCACCGGAATTTCGCCAAAGAAGATGTTTTCAGGAATCGACAAAACTCGAAGCTCGGATAACTCTCTGATGGAAGACGCCAGTTCACCGCCGCGTAGACCGGTCACATTAAGTGAAACCACTCTTCCGTTTCCTCTTCCGCCTCCGCCGCAAGTGACACCATGCCAGCTGCAGAATGTGGAGGATGGACCGTTTCCTCTTCCGCCTCCGCCGCTGCACCATGCCCTTTTTATTTTCTGTTTAATGAATTTTTTTTTAATATATATATATATAAGTTTTAGATTTCTGTTTTAGACTAATATATATATATATAACATAAGTTTTTAAATTTTTAGATTTCTATTTTTTTAATATATATATAAGTTTTAGACTTATATATATATATATATATATATATATATATATATATATATATATATATATATATATATATATATATATATATATATATATATATATATATATATATATATATATATATATATATATATATATATATATATATATATATATATATATATATATATATATATATATATATATATATATATATATATATATATATATAATTTTTTATTTTCTGTTTAATTGAAATTTTTTATTTTTAAATTCCTGTGTTAGAAAAATATTTTTTTATATATATATTAATAATGTTTAGAGAAAAATATTTGTTTTTTAGTGTATAAGTTTTAGAGGGAAGATTGCCACCAAAAATTTGATAATTCTAAAAAAATTTATATAACATTTCGGAAATGTACCATTTTATTAGAATTAATGTAACAATCTAAAAATATCCCCAAAAATATTTTAGGGGACAATTGTCAAACATTGCTAAAGAAATAATATTTTAACGCTCTAAAATCGTCCCCAAAAGCAGTTAAGGGCACAATTAACAACTGTTGGCAAAAAAATAAAAGAGTATCGCTCCATAAACGTCCCCAAAAGTATTTTAGGCAACGATTATCAAGGGTTGCAAACATATTTTTGACAACAATCGTAAATCGTTGCCTATATGAATTTAAGGCAACAATTTCTACATGTTACCTAAAAAAGTGTTGCCAGAGACAACAAATGTTGTAGTGTCAAAACGATGAACAATGAAAGAAATCCAATGATATTGGGACCCTTAGAACCCGGTTACTTCTGATAGGACAGGTTTCGAGCCCACCAACTTCAAGAGGGTAATACCTAGACCCCATGCTGGCCTTAACTCTAAGGGCTCTCTTGTGTGACTTGTGTGCCTTCCAACTTGACTATTTGCATGCTTGTTATCTGACACTTGAGTTTCTTGCAGGTTTTGTTTACAGTCCTTAATTGGGACTCATAACTGGGTTTACCTACATTACTCCATGCATAGCATAACATCATACCATTGCATGCATCCTACATAAGGACTAACCCATTTCAAGGATCTCAAAGGTTTGTGATGCAGGTCATGATGAACCAACTGTCCAGCAAGGGGCAAAGGGGATTTATTTTCCTCTAGCCAAGGTTGTCAGGGGCTATGACCCACTCGATATGGTGAGCCTTGACTCTTGAAGAAGGCCTCTCAACAATACGCAGTGCCTTTCATCAAGCTACAAAATGCAGATTCTAACAAAGTTTCTTGTTTATCCCGCGAGGTCCTTGAAAACATTGCATGCATATCATACATATCATTGCATAACAGGTACCCTTTTGACAGGTCACTTACCTTCTTCGCTGTTTATTTCAGCAATGGCTTCCCAACAAGATAACCAGGGTCTTCATGCTCAAGAGACTCAGTTCAGGGAGATCTTCCTAAGCCTATCCAAGGGGCAGGAAGAGCTGAGGGCACTCCTCGTGGGGAATTTGGCCAAGAAAAGTCCCGAAGATGACAAGGACGAACGGCTGAAACATCTACAAGCTGAGGTGGATGCAATGAGAACCCAAATGCTGGGGCAAATGGCTCTCATCCAAGGCTTAACTCAGGAGTAAGAAGAGTTGAGGACCATGATCAGTCAGCTTCATCAAGACATGAAGCAGCCAATCCAAGTCAGGGACCAAGTCATTAATCAGCCTCCAAGAAGTCAAAGGTTTGGTTCAATGAATAGACCTCTCCAAGCTGCTACTACTTCACAGGACTAACCACAACCCCGCCCAGAGCAACAGGTTGATCAGAGTAAGCCTAGAAGGTCCAGGAGGCAATTCACCAACATCAACATGCCTTTGTCACAAGCGATGCAGCACATGTTGAAAATGAATCTGATTGCGGTGATCAACCCTCCTGCAAATCCCAAGACCTCCTCTCCAAACTACAACCCAGAAGCGAGGTGTGCTTATCATTCTGATAGCCCGGGGCACGATACTGAGGATTGTTGGGCGCTGAAATACAAGATTCAGAATATGATCGATGCTAAAGAGATCAAATTCGAGCCTGCTGAGACTCCCAATGTGATCACTGCTCCCTTGCCAAAACATGGCTAGGATTTGAAATTTTTTGTTTTTGTTCATTCGAATATTCAAGTTGTAATTTTCTTTGATTGTTCAAACATTCTATTTCATGTCAAACTTGGTTATTTCACTAATGCATTACACATGTCTGTTTTGAAGTAATTATGTTTACTATGCTTAAAATCGCTTTCATTTTTCTGTGATGATCAACTCTCAATTAAAAAAAAAACTCTAAGCCTCTTGAGGGAGGATGACGAAAACGATACCACGATCTTTACAGTATGCTTTTGAACAGACCCCGCTGATGAGGTACATGCATTGTTTCAATTCCTAAACACTGGAGTTATAAGGAAGATAATCCCTCGTCAACACCTCTGAGCCAAAGAAGTAGGAGTTTTTCTTTTCGAAATTTAAAACCCTTAATCATAACCTGGGGCAGGGTAGTTCTCTCAGTTGATCCAAGTGCATAACGAATGGCACCAAAGAGGTCCTTACAAAACAAAATACAATGATGGTTCCGAATAATCATAAAGACAGGCAGTCATTACCAAAAAAAAAAAAACTAAAGCCCAATAAGTCAAAACCTATGAAGGAGACTTACAAAACTGGGGCATCCCGCTGACTGTAATTCCAAAAAGAAACAGTTCAGGCAAAAAACAGGGATAATGAAAGAAAAAGAAAGAGGTCTTACAAACCCTAAACCAAACAAAAATGACTGCCTATTCAAATAAACGTTCAACATCCGAACCATCACTGGAATTTCAGAGCAAAGACTCAAACAAGGTCTAACGCACGATCAGTTGAGTTTAGGTTTGAAGAACATCACGAAGAGCGGGTGGGTACAAATAATTTGAGCCTTTATCCTTTGTTTCTTAAACCGTGAACCAGGCCACGCTACAACCCTTAAAAGTCCTAGCTGAAGCATGGGTTAGTTCGAAAGCATACTGTTACCAAAGGTATCCTGACTCCTTAAGGCTTGCTATAAAATATTGAGTTGACATCACATTTTACAAAATTTGCTGGTTTTACTGAAAAATGCATTTTTCAAAAACTTCAAGACAGACATAAGCTTTGCATTTTTAACATAACTTTGTTTGCATATGACTTTTTGTTTGAACAGCATAGAAATTTGCACGACGAATGCCTAATGAACAAAAGCACCTCCAATCAAGAGGCATGGCCTGATCATTGTCCATCATCTGGGGCAGTCCAGTCAAGATTCAAGGAATCTCTCAAGATGCCAAACAGCCAGGGGCAAACCTCCGCCTGAGCCACTTGGGGCATTGGACATGAATTCCCAGCAACAAATCTTGCATGACCAAACATCTTCTGGTAGCGTGGCAACACAATAACAGGGGCACCTCCCTACATCCTGAGAGCATGGACATAGTCGGAAAAAATACTACGCGTAATCAAAGACCCGCTAGGTTGACACACCTAGGCAAAAATAAGGGCTTCCCGGCGAACCAAAAGGGTTCGGGCAAAAATGAGGGATGAAATGAAAAAAATCTGTATACCCGGCAAGTCGAAAACCTGAAAAGGCGGCTTGGGCAAAAATAGGTATCCCGGTGGACTGAAAACCCGAAAGGGCGGTCCAGGCAAAAGTTAGGGATCAAAGCGTACGACTATGTCCTGTCATCTCGTCACTTGCCTACCAGAAGAAGATTTGTCAATTGGCAGTCATCAAACACCTTCACAGGTACCTTCTTCTCCAACAGAAACTGGGGCAATAATGAGTTGTCTAAATGATCCGGTTGCCCTGTCCACCGAAGTGCCAAGGTAAGTTCAGCTGAAGAATGCGACCAAGATACCTTCATTTCCAACAGAGCACAACAACGAAATCCCCAGCGGAGTTATCATCAAATCTCAGCGAAGTATCTCTTCCCACAGAGTAATTCCCCGCAGAGTAATCTCTTCGCCAAGTTTATTCCCCAACGGAGTTATCTTCTCCGACCGGTATTCTTGCAATCATCATCCCCAACAGAAACGAAGAATCTCACTCTTCAACATCAGCCCAGGATTTGACTTCCCGGCATCCGTCAAGGATCTATTTTCCTGGACGCAGATACATTCATAAACATCACATTGTTATACATCATGATACATGCATATACGCATCATATCATACAATCTCATGTGTTGAAAAATATTATTGCTTGATCCATATCATGCATTGCATATGACTGACCTTTACCTTTCAGGAAGGATACAGTTAAAAGATCAGCTATGTAGACGAATACAGTCAAAAGAGACCAACCCAGTCAAAGAATACAAATCCAGTTAAATCAATGCCTAAAGATTTCTCTGATCCAACTCGTCGTTATAGACACTCGTCTCTATAGACACTCGTCGCTATAGACACTCGTTGTTATAGACACCCGTCGTTATAGACACTCGTCGTTATAGACACTCGTCGTTATAGACACTCGTCGTTATAGACACTCGTCGTCATAGACACTCGTCGTTATAGACACTCGTCGTTATAGACACTCGTCGTTATAGACACTCGTCGTTATAGACACTCGTCGTTATAGACACTCGTCGTTATAGACACTCGTCGTTATAGACACTCGTCGTTATAGACACTCGTCGTCATAGACACTCGTCGTTATAGACACTCGTCGTTATAAACACTCGTCGTCATAGACATTCGTCGTCATAGACACTCGTCGTTATAGACATTCGTCATTATAGACACTCGTTGTTATAGACACTCGTCGTTATAGACACCCGTCGATAAAGACCACCAGTCCATGGAAATAACCTGTCAGTAGAGACAACTCACCAACCTTTCTGAATTCCAGACTCGATTCCTGTATCCTGCCAGGGCACGTCTGAAGAGTTCGAAGATCCGATTCTTGTATCTTTCCTGGGTGTATCTGTTGACGACTATATTCTCCGGACTCGATTCCTATATCCTGCCAGGGCACGTCTGAAAAGTTTAAAAGATTCGATTCCTGCATCCAGCCAGGGCACATCTACATAAAGGGTTTGAAGATCAACTCCTGTAACAGGCCAGGTAATTATTTTTCTTTCTCAGGTACGCAAGTTCTCGCTAAGGAATCTCTTACGTGATCAACACCTAGATGGCATCTATAAGCCCATCCACATACCAACAGTCTCCAAATGGCATCAATAAGCCCATTCCCGACAAGGTTCTGTCACATCTCTAGATGGCATTTGTAAGCCCATTCATACCATCACACTGCTGACCCTCTACTATGTGAGTACAAATTTCTGGGCACTCTAGTGTTCAATCATCTTCCACCCTCGGATTACGAAAGGCACGCCAGCCAATCTACATCCTCAGGTCTAAGAAGATTGAACAGGGGCAACTGTTGTACCCCAAAATTTGCCCTCCCATATTTCTCAAAACATTTCAAGAAAAATTCACAAGTCCAACCCGGCGCGTCATATTCAGGTGTTCTTTCGCCAAGATATCTCTGATAACATATTCTCAAATTCAGGTTCGGCTCAAGAGTCAATTCTTTAAAGAAGATATCCGAATGTGTGAGTTTGCTCGAAGAAATATGGTGAAAAAGTGTGCTGAAAGTGCAGTTTTTACGCGCTAAAAAATTCATAACTTGAAGATCGTGGCTCTTTTTGAACCCGTTCCGGTGGCCAAAATTCCGTCTTGACATTATCTACGTTTTCATCTCTCACGGCTGGAAGCCAATTTCGATCAGAAGGTCTTCAAAAATGTGGATTTATCAAGTATTTTCGTACAGAAAATTTGTGACAGAAGTTTATTTGCGTCATGTTCAGAAAATCATAACTTGGTCGATTTTCATCGTATCGAGCTGGTTCCGGCGCCAAAATTTCACAAATTGAGTTGACTACATTTTCACAGAAGGTATTGAGTTCAAACGGTACTCAAAAGGCCTTCGTTTTTTGCTCAGAGTGCGTAACATGCTGAAAATCCTGAATGCTGAATATTATTTCATGTGGGCCGAAACTTCGAAAATTCATAACTCGGTCAATTTTTATCGGATTGGGCTCATATTTTTACACAAGGTCCCTGACTCATAGATCTACAACTTTGCTTCAAAAGTCGAGACCGGATTATGCTCCAATCAATACCAGTTTTTTATTAAAGAACGTGTCAGAGTCGACACTGGAGCCCAAAATAAGTTTGTCTGAGCTGAAACTTCAAAAATTTATAACTAATTCACCGTTTATCTGATTGAGCCGATTTTCAGACAGGGGTTAATTATCGATGTCGGCTACATTTTGTTTTCACATTTCAACTTCAAAAATTGCACTTAAGTCCCTGCAATTTACCCTGGAAAGTGACGAACTCAAGTGAACATTGGAGGCCCAATTGCACATTCAAAACCCATTTTCTTTACCCTAATTTCCATTATATAATCACCTTCTTTTCACACAAACCAGAGAGGAGAAAAAGAGAGAAAAAAACCTTGCCACAACACTGTTAGAATATCAAATTCTTTCAAGAACCCTAAAAACCTTGAAATCCTTATTACAAATCTCTCTCTCACTACAAACAAGCCATCACAGTTACAAACCAACACCTCACTACTTCTTCAGTAAGGGTAAGGCTGGCTTGATCTCCATGATCCAAAAGGCATAAAAGCATTCACGTCACTAATTTTCCAGTAAGGGTAAGATTGATTTGATCTCCATGATCAAAAGGGTATAATCATTCATACATGCCATATTGTGCCTAAACATTAAATTTCTTCATATATTGGCTTTATTTGCATTTTATGATTTTATTTAATGTGTTCATGAGATTCAACACTGCAGATTTAGACAGGATCCCATGCAGGTTCATTAAGGAACGTTGAGGCCAAAAGCCAAAAGCCAAATGGCCAAAAGCCAAAAGCCAAAAGCCAAATGGCCAAAAGAACAACTTATGCATGACACCAATACATGGCGAGACAGACATCCTGAGAAGATTAAGGAACGTTGAGGCCAGAACACAAATGGCCAACAGCCAGAACACAAATGGCCATGAAACCCAATCCAATGGCCAAAAAATGCAGACCACGGTACTCAGGAGTCAATGAACACGCACGTGATGCCAGAAAATCAAACAAGGCTTTTTGTCTAATGGGCCAGAATACTTCAAAAAAACCTCCCCTTGGGCCTGAAACCCCCCTTGGTTTGCATCCTTTTTAATTTAATTTTATTTTCTTTTCTAATTCTTTTTTAATTGTTTTAATTGTTTTTTTTCACCATAAAATAATTTTCTATAATAAAAACAGAAAAAATCAAAAATACAAATATATTTAATTATTATTAATTTCATCACTAACCTATTTTTTGTAAATGAACTCTAACAATTAACTTAGTTTAATTTAGGTTTTTAAACTTTAATCTTTTTCTTAATAAGTAAAAAGTATCTAGAATTAGGTTTTTTTGACATATTCATCTTTTTCTTAAATAAATTATTAATCATCATTATTTATCATTATTATAAATTATCATTAATTTTGTAAATAAACATGTAAATAAATTAATTAACTAGTAAATTAGGTTAACTTTAATATTTTCATTAATAATTAAAATAATCTAGATTTAGGGTTTCCTTTTAATTCTTGTTCTTTATTTTTCATAAATACAAAAAAAACACTAAAACACTTTATTTTCTTTAATTAAATAATTAATTGGACTTTAATTTAATTTAATTTCATGCAAAGGGTCAAAACCCTCGGACGTCCTAATTTTAATTCTTTTCACGCATTATTTCTTTCGATCATTATGTAACTGTTTTTCAGATGTAATAGTAATTAGGTTGATCTTTTCGTCTTTACTTTCCGCCTTTTATTAAAAACGGGTCTTTGTTAATTTGGCGATGTATAGACCCGCGCCTTGTAATAGCGTAGGATTTTACTTTCCGCACTTTAATTCCCGCACTTTTAAATTCTAAACTTTGCATGAAAGAATGAATGACCTAAATTAAAAACAATGCGTAGCTCACCAAATGCATGATCAAAGACAAATATTAACATGAAAATAACACACAAATTCACACACCACTCTTAGGGTACGCCTCACTGTTGCCTTGCCCTCGAAACGTGGTCGTCGAGTATAGGACGTCTTAGTAAGTCCTTATGTCCATTGATCTAGTTGCCTCAAAACAAGTTGCCTCGGAACAGTTGCCTCGAAACGGTCGCCTCGGAATGAAAAAGATCAATGGCATAAGGGTAGCTTCTAAGGTGTCCTGCTGTTGCTTCGGTGACCACACACTGTCCCTACACTCGAATTGACCCGAACACCTCCAACGGTGGTGCTACCTACCTCTCAATGGTGGGATGGCACTACCTTAAGGACATTTATACAGCTTAATTCCTTAGGGTAGGTAGATGACTCATAGATACTTGCTCTCTTCAAAAACAAATCAAAACTCTTTTCACACCGACACTTTCAAAAAGCTTTCAAAACAATTTTTCAAACACTCTTGAGGACTGATACAAGAGTCGATCTGAAATCTTTAAACGAAACTTTTTCAAACCCACTCACGATTGAAAAGCAAACACTTTTGAAAACACAAATGAGCAAGTATCTAAGAGCCCATGGATAACCATGGATAGAAAGGGTGCTAACACCTTCCCTTTCTATAAATCTACCTCCCGAACCGAGAAACTATCTCATAAGGAATTTTGCTGTGCTTTTGTCCTGTCCATGTTGGAGAAAATAAAAGACGGTGGCGACTCTTGCTTCCGCGACATTTCGCGAACCAGCGTTAAACAGTCAGTTCCAGATCCACCGATCACAATAGCTGTTGGAGAAAAGAGTTGAATTCTTTGTTTCCGCTGGGGATAGTGAATGAAGATGATTGTGAGAATAAACCTGCAGGAGAGGATAATTCCACTGGGGAATAAACTGATGAGGAAATGACTCTATTGGGAATTGAGTTTCTGTTGGTGAAAGGAATGAACTCCGCTGGGGATGATTTTCCAGTTGCAACTTCACTGGGAATAACCTTTTAGGCTCTACTAGGGACAACCCTCCAGCCTCTACTGGGGATAATTCTCCAAACTCCACTGGGGATGATTTTCCAGTGCTGATGATAGATAAACTCTGCTTGGGGAGAATATCGTCGACTCATTCTTGGTTGTGAGCCTCAGCTGGGGAGAGTGGTGTCCTGTTTTGGACATCTAACACCACTGTCTTTTTCTTACTCTGCAGGGAGTGAATGTTACTGGGACGCGTGCTAAGGATATGACGATGGCTTTGCATCGAGGCTTTTCTGCCCCTGTTTCTGCGAGAGAAGGTACCTGTGGAGGCCTTGTGGATCGAGTATTATCCCAACCTATGAGGTGCTTGGTATCTTTTGATCGAAATGACAAGTCTTCTTCTGGTAGGCAAGTGACGAGATGACGGGAGATAGTCGTACGCTTTAATCCCTAACTTTTTCCTGGACCGTCTTTTCAAATTTTTAGTCCACCGGGATACCCTTTCTTGCCCAAGCTGCCTTTTCGGGTTTTCGACTTGCCGGGTGTACAGATTTTTTCCATTTTTTTATCCCTAATTTTTGCCCGAACCCTTTTGGTTCGTCGGGATGCCCTTATTTTTTCCTAGGCCAGTCAACCTAGCGGGTCTTTATTCATGCGCGGTATTTTTTGAATATGTCCATGCTCTCAGAGTGTAGGGAGTTGTCACTGTCGGCAGTGTTGTGTTGCCATACTACCAGCAGATGTTCGTTTGATCATGTAAGATTCGTTGCTGGAATTTATGTCCAATGCCCCAAGTGGTTTAGATGGAGATTTGCCCCTGGCTATTTGGAATCTTTGAGAGATTCCTTGAATCTTAACTTGACTGCCCCAGATGATGGACAATGATCATGCCGTGCCCCTTGGTTGGAAGTGTTTTTCCACTTGAGGTGATCCTTTTTATTGAGAAGGTTTTTGTTCACTAGATATTCGTCATGCGAATTTATCTGCTGTTGAACAAATAGTCATATGCAAACAATGTTATTTTAAGAATGCAAAGCTTATGTCTGTCTTGAAATTTTTGAAAATGCATTTTCCAGTAAAACAAGCAAATTTTTGTAAAATGTGATGTCAACTCAGGATTTACAGCAAGTCCTACAGGAGTCAGGATACCTTTCATAACAATATGCTTTCAAACTAACCCATGCTTCAGCTAGGACTTTTAAGGGTTATAATGTGGCCTGGTTCACGGTTTAAGAAACAAAGGATAAATGCTCAAAATTTATTTGTACCCACTCGCTCTTCGTGATGTTCTTCAGTCCTAAACTCAGCTAATTGTGCATTTAGATCCCGTTTGAGTCTTTGCTCGGATGTTCCAGTGATGGTTCAGATACTGACAATTTATTTCGAACATGCAGTCATTTCCTTTTTGTTGAGGGTTTGCAGGACCTCTTTCTTTTTTATTTTATTATCCCTGTCTTTTGCCTGAATTGTTTGTTTTTGTGACTACAGCCAGCGGGATGCCCCAGTTTTTCTTAAGTCTCCTTCATAGGTTTTGACTTAACGAGCTTTTATTTCGAGAGATAGTAACTGCCTGTCTTGACGATTATAGGGAACCATCACCGTCTTTTATTTTGGAAGGACTTCTTTGATGTCATTCATTGTGCACCTGGATTAACTGAGAAAACTACCCTTCCCCAGGTTGTGATTAAGGTTTTTAATTTATGTGAAAAGAAAAACTCCTACTTCTTTGGCTCAAAGGGGTTGACGAGGGATTATCTTCCTTATAACTCCACTGTTTAGGATTTGAAACAATGCCTGTACATCGTCAGCAGGGTCTGTTCAAAAGCATACTGTAGAGATTTTTGATATCATTTTCGTCATCCTCCCTCTAAAGGCTTAGAGCTTTTTTAATCGAGAGTTGAACATCACAAAAAGGAAAGCAATTTAAATATAGTGAATACGAATGGATTGATTCAAAACAGACATATGCAATGCATTGATAAAGTAACAAAGTTTGACATGAATAAATATTCGAACAATCAAAAGAAAATTACAAATTGAAAATTCTAATGAACAAAAGCCTCTCTTGTCAGAACTTGTCACTTCAAATGGTGAGCCTTGGAGGATTGACAGAAACATTCCAGTTGACCATCTTGTGTGAATTCCAATGCTCCTTCATCAATCAGGTTGTGAATTTTGTACTTCAACTTCCAATAGTCGTCAGTATCATGCCCCAGACTGTTGGAGTGATATGCACACCTTGCATCAGGATTGTAGTCAGGTGAAGAAGTTTTGGGATTCGGATGAGGTCCTATCAATGTCACCAGGTTCATTCTCAACAGGTGTTGTAAAGCTTGAGACAGCGGCATGTTGAGCTTGGTAAACTGCCTCTTGGGGATATCCGGTTTACTCTGATTAACCCATTGTTTTTGGCGAGGTTGTTGTTGGACCCTTGAGGTAGTAGCAACTTGGAGAGGTCCATTCTTTACTAAACCAAATCTTTGTCTTCTTGGAGGCTGATCAATGACTTGGTCCCCGACCTCGACTGTTTGCTTCATGTTGTTGTATTTGTCTTGATGAAGCTGGCTGATAATGGTTCTCAGCTCTTCTTATTTCCAGGCTAAGCTTTGGATAAGGGTCATCTGCCCCAGCATTTGGGTTCTTATTGCATCTATCTCAGCTTGCAGTTGTTTCAGCCGCTCGTCCTTATTGTCTTCAGGACTTTTCTTGACCAAGTTCCCAACGAGGGGTGTTTTCAACTCTTCCTGTCCCTTGGATAGGTTTAGGAAGATTTCCTTGAACTGTGCTTCTTGAGTATGAAGATCTTTGTTGTCTTGTTGGAAGCCATTGCTGAAATAAACAGCGAGAACATGAGAGACCTGTATTGGAAGACCTGTTATGCAATGATATGTATGTATGCAATGTTTTCAAGGATCTCGCGGGGTAAACAAGAAATTGTTAGAATTTGAATTTTGCAGTTTTGATTGAAGAAACTTCGTGTCGTCAAGAGTCCTCCTTCAAGAGTCAAGCTCACCATATCGAGTGGGTCATAGCCACTGACTCAAGTTATCGTGTTTTGATCTCTAGACGACATTGGCTAGAGGAAACTAAATCCCCTTGCCCCTTGCTAGACGTTTGGTTCATCAAAACCTGCACCACAGGCCCTTGAGATCCTTGAAATGGTTAAGGAAATGCTATGGTATGATGTTATGATGTGTATGTTATGCGTTTAAGCAAAAGTACAAGGTGATGTAAACAAGTACATCCGGCAAGAAATCCAAGTTATTGGATAAGGACTGTAAATAAAACCTACAAGGAACTCATGTTGTCAGATAATGAAAATGTGCAAGTAGTTCAAGTTGAAAGTACACAAGTCACACAAATAGCCCTTAAATTTCAGGTTGGCATGGAGTTTAGGTACTACCCTATTGCAGTTTAGTTGGTTAAACCTATCCTAGTAATAGTAACCGGGTTCTAGAGGTACTCAATATCACTGACCATCCTCGATCAGTCATAGTTCCAGTTTAGCAACCTTTTCTTGCGGTCGGAACCATCGCGAGAGTATGGTCTCAATGAGTGTAGCATACTGCTACTTTTCTATGGCCAAGTTGGTCAATTATAGGTTCTAAGGTCAGTTGATGCTTAATGACCCATTAGCAGCCCCATACTCTCCTTGTTCCTCCACAAGGGATATCGGTACCAACTAATGTGTCACACCAATGTAGCTATTGCTTCAACCGTATCGGTCTACACCGTACAGTTCCCTCACAGTTTATTGCTACTTACCTAAAAGGTGTCCCCAGACCTAGTTTAGGATCTATAGTAACTCCGATACAAAGCCCACAAATATAAAGCAAATAGATCAAACAATTGAAAATAATATGATGAACTAATCCTAAGGTACACCCCACTTATAAAATTCCCCAGCAGAGTCGCCAGTTCTGTGATACGGTGGCCAGAACTGGGACGTGTTTCCCTTTTTTAAAGGAATTGCTGGTTTGCGTTTTGCGTTTGTGTTCGCAAAATGTCGCGGTAAGCAAGAGTCGCCACCGAATTTTATTTTATCCAACAAGGAAAGGAAAAAAGCACAGAAAAATTCCTTTTTCGAGATATTTCTGAGTACGGGGGGTAGATTATAGAAAGGGAAGGTATTAGCACCCTTTCTATCCGTAGTTATCTACGGGCTCTTAGGTACCTGCTCATCATTTTTAAAATTGTTTTCTTTGTGTTTGTGTGCTTTGAAAAGTTTTTGTTTTAACTTCGATTTAACTCTTGCTTCTGTCTTCAAGAGCGTAATGAAGTATTTTTGAAAACTTTGTTCATAAAGGAGTGTAAGTGTGAAAAACTTTGTTTGGATTGAGCAAGTACTTAAGAACTAATCTACCTACTCGAAAAAAGAATCATTATGTATTCGTTTCCTTTAGACAATGCTATCTCACTATTAGTGAGTAGGTAGCACCGTCGTTGGAGTTTTGAGGGTCAATTCGAAAGGGACATACGGTCACTAAAGCAATGTTAGGACATCTTAGTAATAGCCCTAAAGTCTTAGATCAATTATCCGAGGCAACAATATCCGAGGCAACCTTTCCGAGGCAACTTTGATCTTTGGACAAAAGGATGACCACTAAAGCATCCTATACTCAATGACCATTTACCGAAGGCAACCAAGTGGGAGTGTACCCTAGGAGTGCGCATGTGCGAGTGATTCAAATTCAGATTATTTATCTTTTCACATGTTTAGGGTTATCTAACTGTTTTAATTTTCCATACATTCTTTCCATACAATCCTATTAGCCATACATCTAAGCAGTTTATAGTTTACAGAATTAAAATGTGGAAAGTAAGATAAGTTATTACAAGGCTTCGGGTATTTACCTAACCAAAAACAAACCCTTTGAAATTAAAGCGATAAATGTAAATAAATGTCCTAATTAAACTATTACAAATTGTAGGCAGTTACATCAATATGATAAATAATAAAAATAAAGCGCCCGAGAAAATTTAAGATCGGGAAGAAAAATAGGATTTTGACCCTTCTAACCTAATTAAAAGAAAACTGTTTTTGTTGTTTTTAATTTATTTTTTTAAGAAAAGAAATAGGTTTTTTTGAATTAAATGTTTAATTAATTAGTTAATTAAATAATTAATAAAAATAATTACATGACCTATTTTTGTGTTTTTTGGTTATTTTAAGAAAAAGGAAAATAGAATTAAGTTAGAAACAAAATCCTAATTGTTCTAATTAATTTTAATTTATTTACAAAACAATTAAAGTTACTTAAAATTAAATTAAAACCTAAAATTAATTATTCGAGTTTATTACAAAAAATCAAAGGTTTGTGAAAAATGTTAAGTTTTATGAAAAAAAAGATTTTAAACAGAAAGAATAAAAATAGGTAAAAGGATAAATAGGAAGGAAGAAAATCAAAACCAATAGGGGTGGTTGTTGAACCCACGCCCTTAACCTTCTCAGGATGTCTGCCTCGCCATGTATTGGTGTCATGCGTTGGCGGTTCTGTTTTGGCCATTTGTGCTTTGGCCTCAACGTTCTTTAGAAAGAAAATTAAAATCAATAGGGGTGGTTGTTGAATCCACACCCTTAACCTTCTCAGGATGTCTACCTCGCCATGTATTGATATCATGTGTAAGTTGTTCTGTTTTGGCCATTTGTGTTTTGGCCGCAATGTTCTGTAATGAACCTGCATGGGATCCTGTCTAAATCTGCAGTGTTGAATCTCATGAACACGTTAAATAAATTATTATATATTATGAAATACAAATAAAGCCAATATATGAAAAAACTTAATGTTAAAACCGATATGACATGTATGAATGATTATACTCTTTTGATCATGGAGATCAAATCAGCCTTACCCTTACTGGAGAAGTAGTAATATGAATGCTTTTATGCCTTTTTGATCATGGAGATCAAGCTAGCCTTACCCTTACTAGAGAAGTAGTGAGATGTGGGTTTGTAACCGGGATGACTTATTTGTAGTGAGATAGAGATTTGTAATAAGGATTTCAAGGTTTTAGGGTTCTTGAAAGAATTTGATATTTTGACAGTGTTGTGGCAAAGGTTAATTTTTTCTCCTTTTGTTTGTGTGAAAAGAATGAGATTATATAATGGAAATTAGAGAGAAAAAAATGGGTTTTGAATGTGCAATTGGACCTCCAATGTTTACTTGAGTCCGTCACATTCCAGGCTAAATCACAGGGGCTTAAGTGCAATTTTTGAAGTTAAAATGTGAAAACAAAATGTAGCCGACAAGGAGAACTAACTTCTGTCATAAAATGGGCTCAATTAGATAAACGGTGAATTAGTTATAAATTTTTGAAGTTTCAGCTCAGACAAACTTATTTTGGGCTCCAGTGTCGATTCTGACACGTTCTTCAATAAAAAACTGGTATTGGTCGGAGCATAATCCGGTCTCGACTTTTGAATTAAAGTTGTAGATCTCTGATTCCGTGACCTTGTGTAAAAATATGAGCCCAATCCGATAAAAATTGACCGAGTTATGAATTTTCGAAGTTTCGACCCCGATAAAATAATATTCAGCATTCAGGATTTTCGGCGCATCACACGCAATCTGAGCAAAAAAAGAAGGCCTTTCGAATACCGTTCGAACTCAATACCTCCTATGAAAATGTAGCCAACTCAATTTTTGAAATTTTGGCGCCGGTACCAGCTCGATACAATGAAAATCGACCAAGTTATGATTTTCTGAACATGACGCAAATAAATTTGTCACAAATTTTCTGTACGAAAATACTTGATAAATCCGCATTTTTGAAGACCTTCTGATCGAAATTGGCTTTCATCCGTGAGAGATGAAAACGTAGATGACGTCAATACGGAATTTTGTCCACCGGAACGGGTTCAAAACGAGCCACGATATTCAAGTTATCAATTTTTTAGCGCGTAAAAACTGCACTTTCAGCATACTTTTTCACCATATTTCTTCGAGAAAACTCACACATTCGGATACCTTCTTTAAAGAATTGACTCTTGAGCCGAACCTGAATTTGAGAATATGTTATCAGAAATATCTTGGCAAAAGAACACCTGAATATGATGCGCCGGGTTGGACTTGTGAATTTTTGAACCCCGAATTGTTGCAAAATGGCAAGCCGATCTTCAGCACAGAAAATGCTCTGAGAATATCCATTGACGAAATAAACATCACTTGTAACCTGAAGAAGCTTGATAAATATACCTTTATTCCATAATCATAAAACCAATAATATGCGTGTATGAAAAGATGACAGATTTTGGGGTACAACAGGTTTGAAAAACCATTTCTGAAAAAAAAATATTTTTCAAAATCAGAGTTGAAAATACGTTTGTAAAACAAACAAGATAAAAAAATAGCAGAAAATAGACAATCATAAAGATGAAAATGTGTGGATAATAAATAATTGAAAAATAAAGAGTTAAGCGAAGATAGAAAAACAACATAGATTTATAGAGGTTCAGTATAATAACATGACTTACTCCTCTTCCCAAGAATTCCTTCTTGAGAGTTTTAACTATGATGTGAGATTTTGATCGGGTTTCCCACAAACCTTCTTACACAAGGATTGGAATTTTACAATGGTTAACTTCCCAACAAAAAGGAATTTTTAACTACAGAGACCTCCAAACCAAGAGATTTTACCACTAGGAAAATCTCAAACAAACTGAGAGCTTTTAACACCGTGCTAAGCTCACAAACTGAACTCAAGTTTTCAATACAGAGACCTCCTAACCAAACAGGGGTTTTAATAGGTTCACATCGATAACCAAACGGGAGATTTTCAATTAGTTTAGCTCACAAACAAAAACAAAATTTCTTTCAAATGAGATTTTACAATATTTCTCTTGCACTAGACCCAAAGACCTCATAGATGAAAGATTTCACTCTCAAATGAACTAAGACAAAAATGAATAGAGAGACATATATATATATATATATATATATATATATATATATATATATATATATATATATATATATATATAGAGAGAGAGAGAGAGAGAGAGAGAGAGAGAGAGAGAGAGAGAGAGAGAGAGAGAGAGAAAAAGATATATATAGAGATAGAAATTATTTTAAAAACATTTTCTGGTGTGAAATTAAGTGAATGGGAGCCCTCTGTTTTTAGGATAAAATGTGGCTCAAAAAGCTAAATATCTGATTTGTTTTTATACCGATAATAGATTAAGCAAACCTCATAATCGATTATCAAGTACAAAAATGGAAGGTTTATAAAAATAGGTGTTACTAATCGACTATAAATCCTAATAGTTTATTATGTGACATAATAAAAATAGAGAATTGATTAGGCTTGATGGATAATGGATTATACAATGAAAATTGCACTCATAAATAACTTTGGACCATTAATGGAAATATGTTTTGGACAATGCTTAAATCAAATGGACAATAGCTCAAAAGTTTGTGTAATCATTAAATTATGGTGAGATTTTCAAGTTAGAAGGCCTGCAAAACAAGATTATGCAGCATAGCATGCAAATTGAATTATGTGTTCTTCACCAAAATGACTTGTATTTCAAGAATGGATGCCCAACTTCATGCCTTTGAATCTTCTAGATCAAGTATGATAAATTCATGCTCTTGGATGTTTTGGAAAGCTTGAAACATTGTCCACAACTTTCATGTTTACCACTTTGGCTAAATCAAATTAGAACTTGATGAAAATTGGCCAAGAAGTTGGGACAAAAATCTGACCAAACTTGTTGAAAATTTCTGAGTTTTTACACAAAAATGTCATGACTTCATGAGCCTATATCTTCAAATCTAAGCATTTTTTGGACATCAACCCTCTAAAACAAAGTTTTAGAATTCATCAAGATCTACAACTTTCATGTTGAAATTTTTATTTTAATCATCTTGCATCTTGGTGAAAAAAATGTCATGAAGTAATGAAATTATCAAGTGTAAAAACACTTAGAAAATTTCTAATTATTGAAAATCTTGACTTTTGTTGACCTTCTTGACTTTCTTGATTCTTGATGATCAAGTTTGATATTTTTTAATGTCTTGATAAATCTTGATCTTTGAAATTCAATGTTGACCAAAAAGTCAAAGTTTGACTTTTTGTGTATCAGTTGACTTTTTACCCAATATAGCTGATTTTCAGTCATCTGAGCAATTGACTGAGCAGAATTGTGACGCAAGGATTGAAACTTGGTATGAGAAATCTTGAAGACCTATAATAAACCATGAAAATCATTTGAAGCATTAAAAGTCCATTTGTCCTTGAGAAAACCAAAACCCTAATTTGGAGCCAATGCTTAGGAGGTGAGCTTGTCTGATCAAACTCTTAAGAACCTTTGAGAATTTGAGACTTTTGGTGAGAAATGTTTTGAGAAATTAGAGGGAAAATTTTAGGGTACAACAGCTTCCCCTGTTCAATCTTCTTAAACCTGAGGAGTTAGATTGGCTTGTCCTCCATTCGTGACTTGAAGGTGGAAGAGGATTGAAGACTTAAGTGCCCATAAATTTTCACTCATATGTGATTGAAGTAAAAGTTGTTTGTTGATTACATCGGGAATGAGCTTATAGATGCCATTTGGAGAGATGATGGAGAGTCGTCGGAGACGGGCTTAAAGATGCCATGGAAATATCAGAATGAGTCTACGTTTGACTGTATCTGAAGAATACTTTCCAGAGTGAACTTTTGGGAAAGATGTTTGAGTATCTTCTTATCATGTAGATAGTCGCCCCGTCCTATTTCGGGAATTGATTCTACAATCAGTTTATTGGTAAATCGTCCTGTTTTGGGAGTTTGTACCATTGGTGATAAAGATAGTCGCCCCGTCTTGTTTCGGGAATTGATCTTTATCAAACCATAAAGAAAGGAAAATAGTTTCCTCGTCCTGTTTCTGGAGTTAATCTTCAATTTGTTTTGTTGGTAAACCCGTCTTGTTTCGAGAGTTCATACAATTGGTGATAAAGATAGTCGCACCGTACTATTTCGAGAATTGATCTTTATCTGACCAAAGAAAGGAAGATAGTTTCCCCATAATGAGTTCATGTAGATAGTCGCCCCGTCCTGTTTCGGGAATTGATCTACAATCAGTTTTGTTCTTCACAAATAGTTGCTCTGTCTTGTTTCAGGAATTAATATGTGATTGGTTATCCAGATATTTACCCTGTCTTGTTTCAGGAGTTAATCTAGAACCTTCTTTTTGTCGGCCGTTGATATAGTTGCCATGTCTTGTTTCAGGAATTAATCTCTGACCTGGTGTCGTAGATAGTTGCCCCGTCTTGTTTCGGGAATTAATCTTGGACCTGTTGTTCACATATAGTTGCCATGTCTTGTTTCACGAATTAATCTAGAACTATTTAAAATTGTTGATGATATTTATTTTTTGATTTATCTTTATTGAAAAGGTGAAGAGTTAGTTGTATGTAATATCATGATGTATGAAATTCATTGCGTAATGATGTTCTCAAAATAAATGAGATTATGCCATATGCGTTTCATATGTATATGCTATGATATATGAATGCGTAATGTTGTTGAAGTGTATCTTCGTTTGGGGAAATAAATCCCTGACTATTGTAGAGGATAAAGAATATGTGTATCTTCAATCTTGTCTAAAATGCTTCCGTTGGGGATTCCTGGCTACTTGTTTGAGGAAAATCTGCAGGGGATGTACTGATTTCTGCTTGGGGAATAGAGTTCAGGAACATCGGTTGTTCACTGCTCTACTGGGGAATATAATTCTTGTATATCCTTACTGGGATAAAAGAGATGGTTAAATTGCTAACTTGTCTGGGGAGAATAGTTAACTGGTATCTGGTCGGTTTCCAGGCTTCGCAGCAACTTTATGGGGATAATGGTAATTTCTCTTGGGAGAGTGACAACCTTACTGGGGAGAAGAACTTTGTCAGTGATAGAATCGAGCTGAAGAATTTGTAGGTTGTTGGGGAAATAAACCCAGTTGATGGAGAAGTGATATGATGAGGAAGCTAACTCTCTTGGTTATTGATATTTGTTAAAGAGAAGAAACTCTGCATGGTCTCTTTCTTTGGTTTAGGAGGAACAAACTCAGCTGGGGAAGAGAATTTCTATAAATTGTACTGATTGAGAATCCGCGGAGAGATTTAATGGGGAGAAGGTTATACTCCTTTATTTGTTAAAGTGATTTGCCTGGGAGATTGTGGGGAATGTACCCTTATTTGTGAAGATTACTCTGTGGGAATAACCTCCTAGAAGTGGCTCTGGCGACTTCACTGGGGATTCTGTGGGGCTTGAGCGTCATCCTAGCCTTTAGAGTTTTGAATAAATGCTTATTCCTGTTCTTAGTTATTTGTTAACAGTTAATCATGTTCATATGCACATGTTCATTCAATTTTAGTGATTGGATGTTTTTTCAAGCAAAACAGAAAAAAAGTTTGAACTTTAAAGTATATTTGTATTGATAATTTGCCTATAAACAAACGATTTTGTACAAAGAGACAGGAATCCTAGTAAGACGAAAATCCCATCCCAACACAATCATGACGTCGAATGACACTGCATAGGACATCTTGTCTGACATGTTGCTCCAGTTGATGAAACATCTCATCTCAACATGTTTCTTCATAAAATAAGACTTCTTGCTCAACATATTTTTCTTAACAAGTTAGAACATCCTATTTAACATAATGCTACTATATTTGTTTTACTAAAATTAATGCCATTCATAAAATATAGAACTAACAATCTCCCTCTTTGGTAAATTTTGGCTAAAACAAATAAACAATTATAGGTCAGATTCCAGCAATAAAAATTACAATCATCAACTTTATTCTTCTGAAGATACTAAACACACCAACATGTCTTCATTCTGATTGATGTCACAACACCACGTTCAACATCTTCTTCCATACATTGTGAATGAGCTTCATTTCAGCACATTCAAGCTCAACACCACAATACCCCAACCTCAAACTCAGAAGACCAAACCTTCTTCTTTATAAAAGGCACATACTCTTCATATCCATCTGAGTCATAAATATCAGTCAAGATAGTGACATGTTTGACAGTTTCTTATTCGGGATAATTTGATAAGATCAATCCAAAAACATTCCTCACATGGCTGAAGATACTCCCCCCTTAATCCATAAACCTTCCCCGCATGTAGTGGCATAAGAGAACCCAGTTGCATAAGAGAACCATTAAGCAACAACCACCAGTCAACCTAAGGGATCTCACTGTTACTCCTGGATAACTTAGAACACAAGACACAACTTTGTTCATAACTCAGATCACAAGACACAAAAGCGCCAAAAAAACAAACTAGAATATGACATTATATTTGACACCTTTGCAAAACAACTGCAAACACATACCTCAGACTTAACAACATCTGAACAATACCTTTCTCCCCATTTTTAGCCAAAAATTGACAAACAAATCTCGCACAAGACCAAACCCAAAAGATACTTACCCATACCCGGACAAAAGCCATAAGGACTTATGTAAACATCAAACAACCACAATGTGAAAGGAAGGGAAAGAATGACCTCAATAAATAACCAAGCAATGACATATAAATTAACGACTCTAGACTGAGTCAGTGGTCTCTGTCAAGAATGTTATTTGAGGAAAATAACCACACAAAAATGCACCTTCTAAAGCAGCTTTTGACTGCCTTCATTGACTATAGACTGAGTTTTCTGGGAAGATATATTTCCAATAAAAACACATGCATAGTCAACAATCACATTTTACACTCCCTCCTGATGTGTATAGATTGCACCATCCAAAACTTCCTTGTTTTGCCCAAAAAATGTCCTAACATTCTGTCAGACATTGTCTAAAAGCTCAAACATTCTAAGACGTTTCCCAGACTTATCCATATGGACAGAAGTAAAATCACACTGCCTTCTACTGGACTCTACTCATGCCCCATCAGAACATCACATGTATGACATCTCTCATTCATCACCCAGTACATCCATTGAGTCCCACCAAAAGTCTGCAGAGAAAAATAAATTCTCCCAAATACAAACACAGTCTTCCAAAGAGACATATGTACTCAACAAGCTTGAACACTACGCAAGCTTCAAGAAATATGCTTCATTGAAATAAAAATCCAAAGACAAAAACTTGACTCCCCCTGTCATGGATAAACAATGCTTCATCTGAAAATGAAAACTTGAGCACATGAAGACGCGCTACAACTCATGCTCCATCAGAACATCACATGTATGACATCTCTCATGTCATTGTCGCGTGTGCCTATACTCATCAAGATGCGCTACAACTTCTGTCACACATTTATAAATCTGAAACATTGCTCAACGTTTACAACAACAGCTTCCCTTTGGTAGCAAAACCAGATTATTGGCCTGCATATGACGGCGAAATAGTATGGCACAATGACCAAATGCGAAGGAATAAAAAGGGTCGTCCCAAAATTAAGCGCATCACAACCGAAATGGACTCCATTGACAAGTTAGGAAGAAAGTGTGGTTTATGTCGTCAGGTCAGACACAATCGCAAAAATTGTCTGAATCGGGCTACTACCTCAATCACATAAAAATTGTATTGCATAAAATCTTTCCTTTATTATGTTGTAAACATTAGGGTTTTCGTTAACAGTATTTGTTACAATAAACATTGCGCGAACAAGAAAAAAAACACGATTTTCCGTCTACAAAATTACATCTGTTAAAACAATATCATCTGACCCATGTATCATTAACATTACGTCGCTGTTTGTTTTGACTTCCTCCAACCAAACATTAGGTCTTCCTGTCGCATGTGAGGTTGCTATTCGTCTTTGCTGAATCCTTCTAATTTTCCCCCTCCACGATGTCTCCATCTAGCCATCGCATAAACTCCCGCTTCAGACGCTCCATGGAGTGAATGTGCCAGAATTTCATTTTTATCGGAGGTTTTGTGGCGGAGAAGATAACATAACCATCTCTGGTAAAAATCATGGGCGATGTCATGATGCAAATCACAGAGTAAAAAATAAGAAAACAGTGCAAGAAAGTGTGAGAAATGACGAAGAAACGGACGAATTATATATAAAAACAACATTTTTCCCTAGGAGCCAAGTGAGATGGCGCCTCCGCTCACTTTTAAAGTGTAGGCGCCATCTCACTTGGCTAAAAGAGAGAGGAGGCGCCAAGTGGGATGGCGCCTAGGGCATAATGCTTAGTGGAGGCGCCAAGTGAGATGGCTCCTCCTTTGGAGAGTTATCTGAAACATGGTTATTTGCGTAATTTTTTTCGAAACATGGTTATTTGTGATTTTTTTTAATACTTGGTTATTCCAAAATAAAATTCAAAAATTTGTGACAGAAGTTTATTTGCGTCATGTTTAGAAAATCGTAACTTGGTCGATTTTCATCGTATTGAGCTGGTTCCAGCGCCAAAATTTCACAAATGGAGACGGCTACATTTTCACAGGAGATATTGAGTTTGAACGGTATCCAAAAGGCCTTTGTTTTTTGCCCAGAGTGCGCGTGACGCACCGAAAATCCTAAATGCTGAATATTATTTCATCTAGGTCGAAACTTCGAAAATTTATAACTCGGTCAATTTTTATCAGATCGGGCCCATCATTTTACACAAGGTCACTGACTCAGAGATCTATAACTTTTCTTCCAAAGTCGAGACTGGGTTATGCTCCGATCAATACCAATTTTTTATTGAAGAACGTGTCAGAGTTGAAACTGGAGCCCAAAATAAGTTTGTCTAAGCCAAAATATAAAAAATTCATAACTAATTCACTATTTATCCGATTGAGCCCATTTTCGAACAGGAGTTAGTTCTCGATGTCGGATACATTTTGTTTTCACATTTCAACTTCAAAAATTACACTTAAGCCCCTGCGATTTAGCCTAGAACATGACAGACTCAAGTGAATAAAAATCTGCACTATTGCTTGTGGTTATTGGAGGCCCAATTGCACATTCAAAGCCCATATCTTTTCTCTAATTTCCATTATATAATCTCACTTTTTTCACACAAACAGGACACGACAAACGAAAAAAGACCTTTGCCATAACCTGTCAAAATATTAAATTCTTTCAAGAACCCTAAAAATCTTGAAATCCTTCTTACAAACCCCCAACAAACCCTCATCTCACTACAAACAAGTCATCCTTGTTACAAACCCACATCTCACTACTTCTCCAGTAAGGGTAAGGCTGGTTTGATCTCCATAATCAAAAGGGTGTAGAAACATTCATACATGCCATATCGGTTTTAACATTAATTTTTTTCCCACATATTTTCTTTATTTGTATTTCATGATATAGTAACTTATTTAATGTGTTCATGAGATTCAACACTGCAGATTTAAACACGGTCTCATGCAGGTTTATCACAAAGCGCTGAGTACAAAACATAACAACCACCAATACATGACTCATGGCAAGGCAGGAGATCCTGAGGAGGCTAAAGGCGTTTTTGGTTTTCTTCCTTTCTATTTATCCTTTTACCTATTTTCATTCTTTCTGTTTAAAACATTTTTCATAAAACTTAACATTTTTCACAAACCTTTGATTTTTCATAATAAACTCAAATAATTAACTTTAAGGTTTTTTAATCTAGTTTTAGGTTATAAATTAATTTTTGTTTCAACACCCACCCCTGACAATATGTATAATTTTGCTTATTTTTAACCCTTTTTGCCTCATTTCTTTCTCTTTAATATCTTCCTTAAAAACCCTAAATTCATATAAACTCTAATTTTATTTAAATCAAAAACCCTATTAATTGGAAAACTTAACTTTTTTTGACAAACCATAATTAATTTAGGTTTTAAATTTTTTTAAATTATTATTAACTCTTTTTTTTATTAACTCTTTAATTTAATTAATTAACTTTTTTTCTGCAAATTAGGAAAACAATTAGGTTTTAGGTTTTCTTTGTAATTAACCCTTTAATTAACCATTTTTTTAACAAATTAGGATTAGGTTTTTGTTTTAGTTAGTAACTGAATTTTTGGATTTTTTTCATTTATTAATAAATTAAGTTAATGTTTTTTAATTAACTTAAAATTATTTTCTATAAAAAATACCAAAAACATTTACTTAGAATTTTAGGTTTTAATTTTTCCTTAATTTCTTTTTATTTATTCTTTTACATTTTAATTTCTAGGAAAATTGTATAAGTCGCATTATCAATGTAATAGCGTAGATTTATCTTTTCTCGCATTTTTTTCTAATTATGTAATTGCTTCCGGGATGTAATAGTTTTAGGATTTTTTTTCGGCACTCTTCATTATTATGTAACTGCCTCAAAGCTCTGTAATAGCCTAGGTTTACATTTCCGCCTTTACCTTCTGCTACTATATTTTATGCAATGCTTAGACTAATAGGATTGTATGGAAATACCGATAAACTAATCGAACATAGCATAACCTAATTCAAAGATAATATATCTGAAAACAAACACTGTTGTACACTTGCACCCCTAGGGTACTCCCCACTTGTTTGCCTCGGAAAACAATGGTCATGTCCCTCGAACGTAGGGATATCTTAGCAAAAGACCCTTAATCTAAAAGCCATCATAAAGATCATAGTCCCTCAATGTCCCTCGAGTTGCCTACGAGAAATGATCTTGTCCCTCGATGTTGCCTATATGATGACAATCCCTTCGAAATGCTAAGGTATCCTTACATGTTGCCTTCAATGACCATTACGTCCCTTTTGATAGTCCCTCAAACATCCAACGACTAGGGTTACCTACTCACTAATAGTAGGATAACACGGTCTAAAGGATAGGAGGAAAAGAACGCCTTTTTTCGAGTAGGTAGATAACTGTTAGGTACTTGCTCAAAACAACAAATCTTTTACACCATACACTTTCAAACAAACTTTTCAAACTAAAGTTTTCAAAACACTTCTAACACTCTTGAGGATAGAAACAAGGGTTAAAACGAAGTAAAACAAAACTTTTCAAAACAAGCACACACAAACACAGAAAAGCAATTTAAAAATGAGCAAGTACCTAAGAGCCCGTAGAAAACTACGGGATAGAAAGGGTGCTAACACCTTCCCTTTTTATAATCTACCCCCCATACTCAGAAACATCTCGAAAAAAGGTTTTTTCTGTTCTTTTTCCTTTTCCTGATTGGATAAAATAAAAGTCGGTGGCGACTCTTGCTTACCGCGATATTTTGCAAACAAAAAATGCAAACCAGTATTAACAGTCAGTTCTGCCACCGTATCACAGATGGATATTACTTAAAAATGTTGATGTTGATCAAAAAATTTTAAGTTTGACTGTATGTGGGTCACAGTTGACTTTTGACCTAGTACAATTGATTTTCAAGCATTTGAGCAGTTGACTGAGCAAACTTCTTGTGCAAGGCATGAAACTTGGCATGGATGATCATGAGGACATATTAGGGCAATGGAAACTATTTAGGACCCTTGGAACTCAAACATCTTGATGAGGAGTGAAACCCTAGTTTGAGGCTCATTGTCTTAGGAGGAGGATTTGTTTGGTCAATCCTTAGTCAACTTGAGCAATTGAGGACCTCTAGGAGTATGTTTTGTGTGAAAATGGGAGGGAAAATTTTGGGGTACAATACAAGGTATACAAAATATTAAAATAGTATTGAAAAGCATAAACAATACACGAGAATTGTTAACCCAGTTCGGAGCAACTCTCATACTCTAGAGGCATACCAAGCCAGGGACAAGTCCAATATGATAGTATCAATTTATAGATCCTACAACAAACATACCAGTTTACGATCTACTCACTTAATCACTACCCGTGTTATACATTTATCTAAGACTCACCTAGATATGAGGCCCTCCTCAATCCCTCATCAATCAAAGACAACGATTGGACAACACACAGGAAGACACACTTCTATGACAGCAAAACAGAAGACACACTTCCATGATAATACCTAGTCAAGACCTAAAGCTAAACTCCACCGTTTACAAATTTACTCCTAACTAAGAACATAACTTGGAGTTTCTTAAAAGCTTCTTCCAAGAACAATACTCACTCTTGCTTCACTGCTTTGAGGAGAAAAATACCAACTCTCCTAGAGAGTGGCACAATGACAAAGCCCTAAACTTCTACATCTTTGACCCGTGCCTTTTCTAGGTTACAAGCATTCTATTTATAACCTATTCCCAAGTGGATTTGGGTTTTTAGTCACAACACATTAGCTATTACAAATCAGCAGAAACTTTTGCTACAAACAAGATCTTCAATCATTAGTTTCCTAATATAGCTCCATATTTAGAAACTGAACATTCTTCAGTATTCTGACTTGATTCTTCCTGCCCTTTAAATCAGCACCACATAAGATTGCATAATATTCCCAGAATATTTTGCAATTGTTAAATAACAACTAAATTCACTAATCCAGCTCAGCTCAGGTGCAATGTCATATGACACTGCATAGGAGATCTTATCTTATATGTTGCTCTAGATGTTGAAACATTTCAACTCAACACGTTCCTTTATAAGATATGACTTCTTACTCAATTTGTTCTTGTTTGGCAAGTAAACACATCCTATCTAATATATTGCTGCTATATTTGTTTTACTAAAATTAATGTCAATCCTAAAAATAGAGAATTAACACATATTATATTCATATTCTTCAAAATAGTTTTTAAAATAATCATAAATTGTTTTAATGAGTTGAATCTAGATTAATTCATCAATATACATCATTTACATGATCATTTCAAAATTAATTGCAAGAAGGCTTAAGAGAGTGCTAGACAATTTGGTTTCTAGTTTGCAAGATGGTGTCTTGGTTTTAAATGAAGTGGTCGATTACGCAAAGAGGAAAAAGAAAGGTTTATTCCTTTTTAAAGTGGATTTTGAAAAAGCTTTTAACTCTGTTTCTTGGGATTATCTTCTTTATATTATGAAAAGAATGAACTTCTTCTACAAATGGTTAAATTGGATTAAGACTTGTGTTCATACTACTTCTTTCTCAATTTTGATAAATGGTAGTCCAACAAAAGAATTTCAAGCTAGAAGGGGTCTTTATCAACAGGATTATCTTTCCCCGTTTCTCTTTTTTCTTGCAATTAAAGGTCTTATGGGCTTACTGCAGAATGTGTGCTCAAATGGTAGTTATCATCCTTCCTCGTTGGGCGATAAATTACATATTGATCTTCTCCAATTTTCTGATGACACAATGCTTGTTTGATAGCTTTCTTGGGAGAATATAGGGACTCTAAAAGCTTTGTTTCGTGGTTTTGAGCTTTGTTTGGGGGTTATCCATGAATTTCAAATTGGCATCAATGTGGATTCTATTTTTTTTGCAATTTTCCTCCGATTTTTTGTCATGTGCCGTTAGTTCCACTCCCTTTATTTTTCTTGGTATTCAAATTGGTTGTAATCCAAGAAGGTGTTTCTCTTTATCGTTGGTTCTTGCAAAGTTTCAAAATAAATTTTCTTCATGGAAGGGGAAATTTTCAACTTTAGGAGGTAGGGTAATTTTGCTCAATTCGATATTAAACTCGATCCTTCTTTTCATGTTTTATTTTTATAAAGCTCATAAAGTTGTTATCCAGGATTTTATCAACATCCAACGCTCGTTTCTGTTGAACTATAAAGAAACTAGTAGGAGAATTAATTGGGTGGTGTGGTCTACTATTTGTTTATTGAAATCGAAAGGTGGGATTAGTGTTAAGTATTGTGATATGTTTAATAGAGCTCTTATGAGTAAATGGGGTTGAAGGATTTTGGTAGATGAGGATTCGTTATGGCATAAAGTTCTTAGTTTCAAGTATGGTGATATCAAGAAATGACATTCGCGATAATTCCTTCTCTTTTGTTAACTCTAATTATTCGTTGTGGTGGATATGTTTACGTATTTTGTTGGGAGTTTGGGGGGTCGAAAATAATTGGTTTCGTATGAGTATTTCGTCCAAGGTCGGGAATGAATCAGATATAGATTTCTGGAGGAATTGTTGGATTGGTAAGGAACTGCTTTGCATTCAATTTCCTTCGTTGTATCAGGTGTTGTAGGAGCCAAAATTGAAAATTACGGACGTTGGTTTTGTGGTTCAGAATTCTAGGTTTTGGTCATTCTGTAACATTCAGGATATTTTATCCGTTGCGGAAGTTGCTGAGTGTGATTGTCTGCATGTCATTCTGTAGCATTTTTGGCATGTTCTGAATCAGGGGGATCATTTTGTTTGGTGGTGTGCGGCAACAGGCTTTTTGGTGAAATTAACTTTTGATAGGTTATGTGCTTGTGGAGATTAGAATTCGAGTTTCAGTTCGGCTTTGTTGTCTTATTTGAAACATGTGTGGAAATCAAAAGTACCATTTAATATTCAAGTGTTTGGGTGGAGATTTCTTCATCAAAGATTATAAACGAGGGACGAGCTTGCTAAGAGACAAGTCATTTCAGGTGTGCATAATTTGGTGTTCCTGTTATGTTTTGGCCCGAATGAGACTCACATTTTTTCTATGCTTGTCATGTTGTTATTGAGGTTTGGCCATCAATTATGCTTTAGTTAAGTGTGAATTTCTCTTTTTCTCCCTCTAATATTTCTGATCATCTTTTGTAGTTTGCCTCTATTATGTCGAAGAGGACAAGGAAAAATTATAGAATCTTTATTTAATTATCTGTAGTGCGGACTATCCAATTAATTAAAAATGATATTTTATTTAATAGTGGGTTGAAAGAGAGTCGAAAAATTGTCTTTGTAGCTGAAACTTTAATCTGTAGTACTAGATCTGTTAATGTGTTTATGTGTTTGTTGCTTCTAAAGATGATTGGTCGACCAATTTTTTTTGTTGCTTTAATTACATAGGTTTCACATTAAGTTTCTGATATAATTAGTATTTCTCTAATTTTAATTATAAATTAATTTTTATATAATTCAATTAAATTTTATAATTAAATTTTAAATTAAATTTTATTCTCGTTATTTATTATAAATCTGATAATTTTATTTTAGTATAAATTTTAAAGATTATTTTTATATTATAATTAAATATTTAAAAGTTTATCATACAACTAATTCATTATCAAGTTTTAAGATGAAATCAAATTTATAATCATTTATGTTTTGATTATTTTTCTGATTATAGTAATAAATTTTTTATCAGTCGAATAAATCTGCATATTAGAGTCGGGAGATGGTTTAGACATTCTTATATTTTTTAATCATATAATTTGATTTCTACAATTGAAATAAGAGAAAACAACATTGTCTTAAAGGATTCTTATTCTTAATTTAATTAATTATATTATAACTTTAAATTTTTTAAAAATTTTGTAGATATCTTTTTATCTGCGTTATATATATTTCATAAAAAGTATATTTCATAAATATATTCTCTGAAGAGCCCTAATAACATTCTCTTTTAACAGGTTGGTAAATTAGTATCACAACAACATTCATTTTTATAGCAGTTTCCATGCAATCCATGGGTTGCACAATGGAAGCAGCATGCTATATCGTCATCAGCACATCCGTAGAAGTCACCGCAAAACATTTCATTCGGCTCACTTTCTCCTGTAAATCAAAATTTTGAATATCAATTATTTTTTAATTATTTTCTTGAATGATATAAAATCTCAAAGAAAAACTTTGAGCTATATGAACAATCACAAAACAAAATTGCATACCAAGTGAAACAACATTTAAGAAAAATAATATATTATTATCTAATACTGTTAAGAAACTTTATACATTTCAAATACACTGTGCATTAAAAGAAGGATTTCCTAGACATAAATATATATTGTATTTCAAACATCAATTCATATTTGTTTCACTAGATAAGTAAAATTGAAGTTATAAGGTAAGTTTGTTACCTGAACTTGAACTTGAACTTGAAGCTACAGTTGAGGCAATACATAGAATTGCAAATGCAAAATAAAGAATCTTAATATTGGTGGCCATTCTACTTTGGAAGGTTTAAGAACAAGTCTTTACAATTGCCTATTTAAGATAGCTAGAGAAGTTAATGGAACCTTTTTTTTTAATACCAAAGGTCATTTAGTGAATTAAAAAATTTGATAAAGGATAGAGAGTGTGGTACGATCTTATCTTTTATTTCCTCAAGTTATGAATTCTTCTTTATTATTATTACATTATTGTACATTTAATGTGTTGTATTAAAAACTTCGGTGAAAAGACATTTACGGTCGAAATTAAGCAAGAGTTTATCTATGTTAATATGAAAATTAGTGGGTAATCCGTATTATCGTATGGGTTTCGTATGGTTTTCACATTACACGATCTAATATTGATTTACAAAGTTTTATTTTGTGTCAAAATTAAATTAATAAAAATTAATTAAAATACAATCAATTTTGAACGTAATATTAAATTATACAACAAAACTGACATAACTTGCAAAAATAATATCTAAATTTTTAATCATTATAAGTCCAAATGAAAACTTCGTAATATTATAAATTCCAATGTTGAACTTGTAAATGAATGAACCAACCAACAATAACGACTCGCATCACACACCTGCATGGGAAAATATATCAAATAAGACATTCAATATTAAGCATTTTTTTAAAACTAATGAAAATATGTGGAATTTAAACACATAAATTAAACATTGGAATTTAATTTGTATCACAAAAAATAAGGTGAAAAGGATTACCAACTAACAAAGTGCTTGGAAGAATTCTTTGTATACAACATTCGTAGTGGTCGAACACGGTGCATTATGCTTGTCATGTATTAAGATTTTAAGACCACTCTTGGTTGTGACCCTCGAAATTGCAACATACAATTGCCCATGACTAAAAACAGGTGTAGGGAAATATAATCTGACATTATCAAACGATTGACCTTGTGATTTATTAATTGTCATTGCATATGAGACAATGATTGGAAATTGTCTCCTAATCAACTGGAATGGCCACGGTGACTCAGAAGGTGACATGGACATTCGAGGAATGTAAAACATATTACCTATGTTTTTTCCGGACATAATTTTTGCCTCAATGATGTGGTTTGCTAATCTTGTAACAATTAATCTTGTTCCATTGCACAATCCATCAGTTTGATCCAAATTTCTCATTAGCATGATGGGGGTACCAACCTTCAATTTGATCCTATGATTTGGAAGGCCCGATGTTCTTAGTTTACTTAGGAATTATGGGGTTAGAACTTTGTATGCTTCAGTATAAGTTGTATCGGTTATATCAATTGAATCGAAACTTAGATATTCTTTCTTTTCTCCTAAAAAATGTCATGAAGTGTAAATATTAATACATTAATAGAACCAACATGACAAAAATTTGTCGTTGAAATTTGTGTGCATATATATATATATATATATATATATATATATATATATATATATATATATATATATATATATATATATATATATATATATATATATATTAAAGTAAAAATTATATTACCTAGTATCATGTCCAGTACATAGTGGTTGATTTTGTCCACAACTTCAATGGTTGATGCAAGAGTAGTTTTACCTTGTAGGTAATGGACAAACATAATCAATTTGAATAATGAAGCAATTAAAGAATATTTGAATTGGTCATCAAATATTAAAGGAGTTATTTGGTTATTATTAGCATTTAGAAGCATATAACTTTGTCAAGCAGTAACAGCCAGACAACAAAAGTTTAGGCTTAATTCAAGCATTTTCTATTCAATTCTTACTATGTAATATATGTATATATATACTCAGTTGTATATCTCAGAAAAATATAATTTGATAAATTCATTCATTTATATGGTATCAGTAGTTCACTAAGCTTTACAGCAAAACGATCCTCAATCTCACCATGCCTTCCTCAACAACATCTGAAATTTCAATTACCCCAAATGCCAACTCTGTTATTGTCCTAAACACCCACTCGTTAGTGAAACTGAGCAGCAACAATTTTCCTTCTTGGCACGTGCAATTCAATGCACTCCTTGTAGGGTATGATCTCATTGGCTATGTTGATGGCACCACTGCCAGTCCAGCCCAAACAGATCCAACATACAAACGTTGGAAAATACAGGATCAATTGATCCTGCATGCAATCATATCATCTGTTGATCCAAACATCATTACCATGTTGGGGAATGTCAAGACCTCTAAACAAGCTTGGGACATTCTCACTAAGATGTTTGCAAGCAAAACTCGTGCAAGAATTATGCACCTAAAAGAGAGACTCTCTCGACTCACAAAAGGATCACAATCCATCTCTGAATACCTCAATGGTATCAAGGATTTATCTGATGAATTAGCCATCATCAACTCCCTAGTGGACGATGTGGATCTTGTCATCCACACTTTGAATGGCCTTGGCTCTGACTATCGAGAAGTGACTGCTTCTCTAAGAACCAGAGAAAATCCTATCGGATTTGATGATCTTCATGACCTCCTTTCTTATTTTGAAAATTATTTAAAGAGGGATGCAAGTGTGCAAGAAACTCCTCTAATTGCTACTGCAAACACTACACACAAGGGAAAACAATTCTACAACAAAATACCAAAACAGTATCATAATCACACAATGCCCAGATCAACATCGTCGGGCTTCTCAAAGCATGTAGTATGTCAATTTTGTGACAAACCAGGCCATACAGCCAAGGTCTACTATAAATTACATGGCTACCCTCCAAAGAATCAACCTCCTACTGCTCTTCATACTAGGGCCATGCCCTCAGGTGCATCTGATTGGATCTTAGACTCGGGAGCTTCCCATCATATAACAAATGAGTTGGACAACATGCACTTTTCTCAACCTTACACAGGTTCAGATCAGCTTCTGGTTGGTGATGGATCTGGACACACCATCTCCAACATTGGTAAAATTATTTTAAAAACTCCCTCTCAATCATTTCATCTCTCAAATGTTTTACATGTGCCTAAAATTACTCAAAAACTATTATTTGTTTCATCTCTATGTCACACTAATCCAATTTCCATTGAATTTTTTTGATCATTTCTTGATAAAGGATTTGAAGACTAGGGAACCTCTTCTAAAAGGACAGCATAGCAATGGACTCTACCACATGCCCCACCCATCATCTCTACCACAGGCATTCGTCACAACTACATACATTCCTCTGCCATGGCATCACATATTAGGGCATCCATATGATCGCATACTTAGACATCTCCTACCATCTCACAAAATAAAGAGCCAATAACAACCTTGTCTATCATGCAATAGTGTTAAGAGTCACAAGTTGCCTTTTTCCATTTCCAGTATCAAAACACAAAAACCACTAGAAATCATATATACTGATGTATGAGGTCCAGCCCACATCAAGTCTTTAGATGGTTTCTCATATTATTTACTTTTTGTTGATCACTTCACCAAATATGTATGGCTCTATCCATTAAGAAATAAATCAGATGTCTCTACTTTGTTTCCCACATTCAAAAATCTTGTTGAAAACTACTTCAAAGAAAAAATTATTTCATTGCACTCTGATAATGGAGGAGAATTCATCAAACTAAAATCATTTCTCCACACACATGGTATATCTCATCTCACCACACCACCACATACACCAGAACTAAATGCTCCAGCTGAGAGGAGACACAGACATGTAGTTGAAACTGGAAGATCCTTATTACATATGTCAAACTTACCACCCGAATACTGGTCCTTTGCATTCAAGACATCAGTGTATATAATCAATAGGTTACCAACCCCTATCCTCAACATGAAATCACCATATTAAGTCTTACACAAGAAAAACCTAACAACTTCACATCTTCATTCCTTTGGATGCCTTTGTTTTCCTTGGTTGCGACCTTATGTCTCAAATAAACTTCAATCCCGGTCTCAACCATGCATATTCCTAGGATATGCAGAATCCCAATACAGTTATATATGTCTTGACCCAACAAATCACAAAATATACACCTCTCGGCATGTCAAATTTTATGACCACATTTTTCCATACAACCAACTTGTCAAACCTACACCACAACCATCTCTAACCATACCCAACATGCCACAACCCCCTCATACCATCATACCTATCCTTCAATAATCACCAATTGAGTCACAAGCCATGCCCCATGAAGAGGAGGATATTTTGACTTCAAATACAATGTCAGGTAATGATACTCATACACCTAATCTTGTTACTACACCTATTGTCACGTCCAATACCTTTGCAGCCCCTACTACTGAAACAAACCAAATTATCACAAGGTCCAAGAATAATATATTCAAGCCAAAAAGAATGTACACTGCAACAAAACATCCTTTACCAGAGAATTTGGAACCTTTAAACTTTTGTGAGGCAATAAAACATGCCCATTGGCGTCAGGCAATTGCCGATAAGTTTGAAGCATTAATAAGAAATGGCACATTCTCTCTTGTACCACCTAAGGCAGGGCAAAATATTGTTGGATGCAGATGGTTATTTCGTATCAAGAGAAATAGTGATGGTTCCATTGCTCGCTACAAGGCACGTCTTGTTGCCAAAGGGTTCACACAATGTCCTGATATTGACTTCAAGGAGACATTCGCACCTTTTGTCTGTCCACAAACAATTAAGATTATTCTTACCATTGCAATCTCTCATCAGTGGTCAATACATCAACTTGATGTGAATAATGCATTCTTACAAGGAGCTCTTACTGAAGAGGTCTTCATGGACCAACCGCCAGGTATGAAAGACACATCACACCCCAACTATGTATGCAAACTTCACAAGCCCATCTATGGCCTACGCCAAGCACCAAGAGCATGGCATGACTCTCTGAAAGAATTTATTATCGCATATGGATTTCAAACAAGAAAAAGTGATCCATCATTGTTCATTTATCACTCAGGTGATACTAAGGCTTATTTTCTAGTCTATGTAGATGATTTACTACTCATCGGTAATAACTCTACATTCCTTCAAAGCTTCATCAAGGCATTATCTCAACGATTTTCATTGAAAAATATGGGACAACCTCACTACTTTCTAGGTATTGAAATAATACCAACAAGCTCTGGCATTTTTCTTTCTCAACACCGATACATTCGTGACCTCTTACAAAAGTTTGACACGGAGGGGGCGAAACCATCTCCCACACCACTTTCTTCCACCACAGTGCTACAACTTCACGATGGTACTTCATCCACAGATGCCACTGAATTTCGTAGGTGGACTTCAATACCTTAATCTTACTCGTCCAGACTTATCATACTGCATCAAGAAGTTGTCTCAATTTATGCACAAACCAACCTCCCTTCACTTGCAGCACTTGAAATGCATACTTCGGTATATCAAACAAACCATTAATCATCGTCTCATGCTACGAAAAACTTCCGCAAATAACCTGTTAGCATACTCTGATGCAGATTGGGGTGGGAACAATGATGATCGCACATCCACCTCATCTTACATCATTTTCTTTGGAGGCAACCCAATTCCGTGGCTCTCAAGAAAGCAAAGAACTGTTGCACGGTCATCTACTGAGGCTGAATATCATGCAGTTGCTACCGCTACCACTGAGCTCATGTGGCTACAAAACTTACTTCATGAGCTAAGAATACCCATACATGAATCTCCACGACTATTGTGTGACAATGTGGGTGCTACATACCTTTGTTCCAATCCTGTACTTAATTCAAGAATGAAACATATATCATTAGATTATCATTTTGTCAGGGAACATGTTCAAACCAAAAAGCTCATCGTAACACATGTGTCTACCAAGGATCAGCTGGCAGATCTACTTACTAATCCACTTCCCACAACCAAGTTCACTGAACTCGTGTCCAAGATAAAGGTCATTGATGGAACCTTCATCTTAAGGGGGCGTAATGGACAAACAGAATCAATTTGAATAATGAAGAAATTAAAGAATATTTGAATTGGTCATCGGATATTAAAATAGATTTATTTGGTTATTATTAGCATTTAGAAGCATATAACTCTGTCAAACTGTAACAGCCAGCCAACAAAAGTTTAGGCTTAATTCAAGCTTTTTCTATTCAATTCTTACTATGTAATATATGTATATATATACTCAGTTGTATATCACAGAAAAATATAATTTGATAAATTCATTCATTTATAGTAGGTACCCAACATCCTGAAAATTGTCACGCAAATTGGGATATGTGCTATCAACAATAGCTTTTACAGGATCCTCCAATTTGGATATCAATAATTCTTGAGGAATCTCTATCTCAACTAGTCTATTATTTGGTTCACATATCTTACCATCCCCAACATTTAAGATCCATTTAGAAAACTCAGCTAATTCATGTGAACTTGTATTATCTCTTCCCTGCTACAACCTCATATTTTTTTGTTAGTGTTAGAACTTGACAATAGTCTCATACATATGATGAGCATATTGATGCATGGACAATATCAGAATGCCCCGCTCATGGAACAACTGGAAGTGTCTGTCTAAAATCTCCTCCAAAAACAATAACTTTGCCACCAAAGATTTTATTCGCAATACCGTGTTTGCTCATGACATCTTTGATTGTCCTACACAATTCCTCAAATAGTACTTATGAGACATAGGAGCTTCGTCCCATATTATAACATCGGTTGCTTCAAATAACTGTTAATGTTCTTCGTTTTTATCAATATTGCAAGTAGAGTTGTCAAGTGTTGGCACTAGTATTTTGAACTTTGAGTGAGCAGTTCTTCCACCTGGCAATAATAAAGAAGCTATACCACTCGAAGCAACGGTAAGAACAATCTTTTGCTGCGAACGAAGTGCACTTGATAATGTTCTCCACATGAAAGTTTTATCGGTCCCTCCCTAACCATGTAGAAAAAACAACCCTCCTCTTTGTTTTTCTACAGCTTCCATAATCATATCAAATATTGAATATTGTTCATCTGTTAATTAAAATGGAAAAATTATTGTGTGTATAACAAAAATAAAACAATTTTAATAATCCAGCTTGTGAATACAAATTAAATTCCTAACCTGTGAGTGCGTGATAGAGAGTTTGGTAATTTTGTCGTTCCATTTGGGAATTGTAATTACGTTCGTCCCAAATCAGTCTATTTCCCACGTGGCGCGTGACATATGAATTTGGATACGGCATATCTTTAAATTCATGCAAACTTCTTCGGTTTAATTGCAGCATATTCTCAATCTCAATTAGTGTCAAATTCCTCAACTCTGTTATTGACAACTGCATATCTATAAAAAAGTATACAACCAACAAATCACATACAGATTTATGACAATAATCAAATAAATATTCAAATTACACGAATGAACGAAAAAGTAAAATTTACGGAAATGTTGAGTATATCATTGACAATGTTGCATTTCAATGAAATTACAACAACACCGTAAAATACAAAATGGCAGTAACAAATTAAATGTATCAATGGAAGTAGTATGTACATAAGTATGAATTTATACACGGCTGCATTAAGACCTACATCACTATCAGCCATATGCTGATTTTTTAAGTAGAGGCATTGTTCAAATAAATTGAAAGTCTATTACAAAATACAATTGTGTGCATGTTTTTTAAATAATACTTATCATAATGTTTATAAATAATTTGTATCCAATATCTTATTGATATAATTGTAACAGTAACACCGATCAGTCATCTATTAAAATATATATTAATATACTATGAAAAAATTAAAAAACTGGAATGTACCTCTTTTATTTGTTGCTTGTCTTTGTTGATAAAGAATACCATCAGATAAAGTGCTCTAAGTTTTTTCCCAAACATGACGTGGTCTATTAATTGTTCCAGACAGTAACATAGTAACAAATAACTTTCTCAAAAAGTGCCTAGAAACATAATCCTTCGCCTCATTTATGGTTGCAACATACTCCTTGTCATTGTTAAGAAAGCCCATTTCGAAGCATGCGTCCTGAAAAGTATCCCGAATTATTTCAGCCACTTTTTTAATATCGTCATAACATGTTAGCCCCTTGACAACTGTAATCATCATTCTTAAGTAATACAGCTCATCGGTACTTGGAGGAATCCAAATTAGTCTTCCAATTGTATGGCCTCTCTTACGTGGTCTCCATTTTCGATATCTTTTATCATAAACAAACTTGGTCAAAACATTTGAGTATGTCAGATTTCTTGCCTCTGCATATGTCTTGTTTGCTTCCATCCAAGTGGTAAACATTGATTCTTTCATACTCGGTTTGTCATGGACTTCATCTATAAGTTCATAATCAGTATAGTAAATCGGATTGTCGCCCTGAAGATGAAAATACAATCTTTCAACTGCAGGAGATCTCCCATGAATAGGAAATGAAAATATCCTCCAACATGCTTCACTTGGTGAGACATATCTACAATCAAGATATTGCTTGATTTCGTCGACATTTCTAATATGTGAAGATTCGTCTGTATCATTATCATCAACAGTCACAGTAATTATGTCACACCCCTTGTTAATATGCTTCAATAAGTACTTAACTGAAGTACCCTGATTACACCACTCCATATTTATGTGTCCCTGAAATTTCTTCAATAGAAATGGGTTATAAGGAACAACGTATCTGTTATCGAGCACTACATTCTTCTTCATCACTGTAATTCCAGTTTCCCTTCTTATGCACATAAGATATCCATTGTGATCAACAATTGTTTGAGGCTGATATTGTTTGGGAAAGAATTTAGAGCACTTCCCGTTTTTCATGCAAGGTGCTGATTTGCTAAACCACATGGCCCATGAATCATATGTGTCTTGACCAAATGATACAATTGTCTATCATCATTTTCAGATGGTATCTCTGCTGAAATGATATTGTTTATGTCATCTGGAGTGGGATGCTTTCTTGAGGGATGCATGAATAGAAGAATATGTGCATGTGGTAATCCGCGCTTTTGGACGACTTTGAATCCTAAAAGCTAGCCATTCTCTAATGGTAATCTTATTTTTCTTACCTTTTTAATTGCACTTATATCTCTGTGTAGAACACCAAGTCTAAAACCATCTTCCCCAAATGGAAACAGAAGCGGGTATTGTAACGCAAGATAACTTTGATGAAATTCACTTATTCTTTTCAGTTTTCCGGTCTATTTTTCAATAATTATATCCCTTTTAGAACCACTATCACATCACCAATGATAAGTGTATCTACCTTCAAAACAGTCGGTTGGTTGTATGTTCTTCCATCCTTTGATCTCTCAGCTATTAACTTCAGCTTTAGATCAGGCACAAGAGTATCCTTTAATATATCTCCAGTCATTCTAAATGATTTAGTGTGTGTTTTGAACTCATCCAGCATAACTTTCAATTTGTTGACAGTTTCTGTAACAATATTGGGATTGTTACTGCAAAATAGAAATAATAGTTAGCATTCATAAAAAAAGAAACTCCAAAAATTTAATTTCATTAAGCCTTGTAAGAACAGAAGAAATGCCCTATTCCTTCAATTCTATGTTGAATCTCATTGTCAGTGTCGTATATATAGTTGCGCAAACTTAGGTGATTATCCAGGCAAAGGTATCATGCTCTCAATTCAATGGCAAGACTGTCCATGTATTCTTATGTTAGGTGGTCCTCTACCATTTTGGAATCTATTGTCAAATTTCATACCAGGAGAAGTAAATGCAAACAAAATGTTGTATACTCTGCAATGTTGCTGGTAATTTCGACAGTCTACATCATTGTCATCAAACAAAAGATGTTTAAGTAATGGTGGTGGTGGTTTCAAAAGTGGTAACAAACCTTTCCCATTTGCACAACATAACTGGAACTTGGGATCTGCACTATGTTTTTGTTTGTCTGTATTTTCTTGATACCATATTAGGGCTCCGCAATACGTGCATTCAATTGCAGGATCACCAATGTCTGAATGACCTAAATAAATCACATAACATATCATGTAAAAAAGCAGTAAGTTTAAGTATCTTTCATTGGTCTCTTTGAAATATAAGAATCGTTTAACTACTAATAAAATATTAGAATTTTGACATGTACCAGAGTTGGGATAATAAACTGGGGTAGAAGTGTTATCATAGTATTGATCATCATCTGAACATGAAGATGTGTCATCGTCACCCTTTTTATTTAAAAATTCGCATGAACTATCACTGAAATATTCATCTGTTGAACACTCTTCATCTGACACATCACTTTCAATGTTAGAACTTATAATAGAAATGTTAGCATTTGTAGTAGATGGTAAATGATTTCTGGATGAAGAGGAAACTCCATGATCAATGTTTGAAAAAGCATGGAAAAGATTGGCGGCAACCGACCAAATGGCACTAACATTCAACTGTATTTTAGATGAATATACCTATCCACTTGAATGAGCATGTATATTATTGTACCTTTGATTATACGATGAGGATTTTATTGCACACGGAGCCGTATCTGAATTTTTAGTAAGTGCAGAATGGTTCAGCACATCACCACCATTATTGTTGACAATGTTGTCGTCATGTATACTTGACACATTAGCCTTCTGTCTAATAATTCTCATCCTTCTCTTCCTTGCAGACACAGATGAATATGGTGGGGACAAATGATTAAAAGTAATGTTAGATTTGGAGCTGCCTAATGAAGATGTTGGTGTATTTAGATAAGATGATAACGAAGATGCAGAATATTGATTCTCACGACCAAACAACTTATGGAGATTTGATGAAACAAAATGATTCACACCCACGTTCAATCTATATGCTTAATCAAGAATAGTTGCAATTGGAATTGAATTGAAATTCGGCTTCGTCGAATTTAAAACTGAATTGCTAATATTAGATAGAGGTGTTCTGAAATGAATTTTGGCAGGACTTCTGATGTCATCAACTCGGTTCTTCTTAGTTCTTCTATCTTTGATAATTTGCTTCCTTTTTCTTCTTGCCAAGGTTGCTAATTTTTTCCTGTCCATAATATGTGAATCCATCTTAGTTTAATAACACAAACTAACAACTAAATTAGCATGTAAAATCAAGCAATGAAACAGTCAATAACTAATACAGTTTGCAAGCTCATCATGTACATGTTGTTTTTACTCATATGAACAAAAAGAGGCAATCTGTTTGTTATGTGTTCTATGTAAATGTAACATATTCTCTCTCATGATGTTCATTATTAAATTAAAGGTTATATAAAGATAAGCCATAGTATTTAAAAAAATGTAGGAGGGCTTTGGAAAATGTAGAGACCTTAACATGTCTACCCCCATTTTACGTATATGAAGGATGTTGGAAGCTGAACTTAATTTATTATTCAATAATTTATTATTCAATTCAATAAGTTAAAAGATAATACATGCATGTGGTATACATTGAGATACTACTTACATCGTGAAAAGGTAGTATTAACCAAAGTGTAATAATGCACATGTTGGAAGCTTAAGTGAAAAGGGAATACAGCTGCAGTAAAAAAAATTGTGGGTTGCAATGCATGACACAGTATACCAAGAAATATAATAGGGATGGTCCAAAGATTTGTTGCATTAGTAGGTATTGTGATATCAAATAAAATAAAGACCTTTAACCATTTTTATAAGTAACATATGCATGTCTTTAATTCTATTTAAAGGAGAACTTGTGTATGATATGCTTGCATTAGAATTGAAATCGTTCCCTCTCCATATCAGAAGGTTTTCTAAGAGAAACGAGTTACATGTCTTCTCCAAGATTGAGTGGGTAAGTCTCAATTTCTGAAATTATGTAACCATTTTTGCTGTGTTATTAATATGGTAGCATGCATTTGTTTGAAGTATTATAGTCATTCATGATTTGTGATAACTGGACAGATTTGTGCCACTAAACACCTCTCAACTTTATGATATGCTATGCAACATTAAGGAAGAGCCAGAGGAAGATTTACATGAGTCATCTCCTGCCGGTGTGTTGTTTCATGAAACCAATGATGCAAGGAAGGAAGTCAAAAAGGAGATCCTTGTTGGAGAACCTTCAAATCTGAATGCATGTGTGGGAGAGTTGAAAGAAGAGATGACATGGTTAAAAGAGATAAGCAAAGCTGGAAAAAAGGGGAATCAAGTTTTTGTAATTAAGGTCCTTAACTATATGAATCAATGAATTACATTATATATAATTTACAATTTTAGATATTGATTGTATGTGTTCTAACATGCAGCATTTCCCAGCTAACATGATAGAAAATTGCCTCCGTCCCAACATTAGCTCGTGCCTTGTTAGGGATTTTCACACCGGCGAGTATCATTCATGCAAGATAATGAAATCTAACAGGAAACATGTGGAAATGTACTTGGGAAAAGGGTGATATTCGTATGCTAAGGGTAAAAACTAAAGGTGGGAGATACGCTTGCATGCACCTACAATTCAGATGAGGAAATCATGTTTGTGAGGTTGTGTCGAAAAGGTGAAATTCAGATGAAAGAGTGAAGTGGATATTATGTATGTTTTGGCTGGAAAAAAGCAGGAGTTTTGTACCAAGTTGGGAACAATGTTATGTTCTATGTTTAGTTATGGGAATTATATAATGTTTATGTTTAACTTTTTTCTTTCGTGTTGTTAACACGGTACTATTAAGGATGCACTGTTTATGTAATGTGTTGCTTTGATTTGCTCTTAGTATCTAAGTGGATAAGTCTACTAAGTATCATAATACATCAATGTTTTGCAAAATGTATTTCACAAGGTTGATGTTCTTTTAGTTAATGTTATAAACAAAATATGTTTCCAACAATTTCTTAATTCATATAGTCTATTTATCTTCTTACCATATAGCACATAAGACATCTAAATATGTAACAATTACATTAACAGAATACTGTGTAAGATATAGAAACATATTAGATTTGGAGACAAATGATTGTATGTACCTGCTTCTTCATCGAATTTCAAGAAGTCAAATAAATGACTATTCATTTTGAAGGTTTTGTAGTGAAGTGTAAGATTTAAAGGGCATTTAGGCCTGTAATGAACGAAAAAATGAAAGTTTTATTGATCCTGACATATTAAGATATTATTGAAACCACATAGACATAGTGTATATGAAAAATAGAATTATTTATGAAGTTTAAACAATGTAGAAACTAAATGTTTGCTGACATCATTAAAAACATGATATAAATAATGAATTCACATATATATTGAAGTTGATGAAACAACATCAGTAACTGAGTATATTTAAAACAGGTTTTGCATTGGTTCGGCAAAACATACAACTAAAATTATGTGACAGTAATAGTCTCATATATACTTGGTGCACATCACGGTATAACGTTCAAACTAATTAACCAAAAATAAATAATGAAGTTCGACAATCCTCATTCAAGGATGTTGTACCCCAAAATTTGCCCTCCCATTTCCTCAAACATTTTCTCATCACAAGACCCTTGAAGATCAAGACCCAGTTAGGGTTTCCTCTACTCAAGACTTCTCCTTGCACTGTTGACCCAAATTAGGGTTTGTGTTTGCACAAAGATATTTTGACCTAAAATGCCTAAGATGACTTTCATGCTTCATGTTGGACTCCCAAGTTTATCCATACCAAGTTTCAAGTCTTGATTCCAAATTTTGCCCAGTCAATTGGACAGTTGACCTAGAAATCAACTGTATTGGGGAAAAAGTCAACTATGGCCAATTGACAGTCAAATCTCATGAAAATTGACCCACATCAACATTATTAACTCACATGGACCATTTGATCAAGTTTGGATCACAATTCCACAAGAAATTTGATCAGATCATCAAAAGGGCAAAATGGTCATTTTTAGGGTTTTGACTGCACAGAGGCAATTTTTGACTGTTTGACTTAGCCAATGGCAAACCAAGCGCACATATGGACTCAAGGACCCCATGGAATTATCTTGACATGCTCAACAAGTTCAAAAGATCCCAAATACACAAGATTGACAGTTGAATTTCTCAGTCAATTGATCAATTTTGACTGTATACTGAAAAGTCAAACTTTGACTTTTTGGTCAAAATCAAGTGTCAAGATTCATTTTTCATTAAAACATGCCAAATCATGAAACTTGTCCCTCAAGAAATAAAAAATTGCAAATTAGGGTTTGAAATGAGAATTTTTCATAACTTAGAATTTTTCTAAGTTATGAAAAACCCTAATTTTTTCCCAACTTTGCCCCACTTTCTCACCAAGATTCATTTGGATTCAAGCAAAAGTCAAAACATGAAAGTTGTATCCTATTGCATAATCTACAACTTTGTTTCACAAAGTTTTCCCAAAAGAGGCTTGTATCTCAAGTTACAATTTTTGGAACAAGGGTACCAAACCATTCTTAACTTAGTGAAAATTTGACCTATTTTAGGCAAGTTTTTTACCTAACTTCAAGACCATTTTCCATACACTTCCACTTGGAATTTCAATTTTCACTTCAAAGATGGATTGTAGTACACATTCCAAGCTTTCCAAAATGTCCAAGAACTCATCAAACAACCTCATGACTTGAGAGAATCGAATTTTGCAATATGGCAAAAACTCACTTTTGAATTGGCCAATTTCCATGTTCATAACTTGTGCAAATTTCTCAAATCAGCATGCAACTTGATTACATGCCTCTAAACCATTCAACACTCATAAATTTAATGCAAACTCATTGTACCAAGACCATGTTCTATGTGTTCAAGCATTGCATGAAGGATTAATCCCAAATTGAAAAAAGCTTTATATCCATTTTTGCAAAAGTTACACTTTATGTCTAAAGCAAATCAAGAAGGTACAAAGGAAATCTAATTGGCACAAGTTTATGAGTTAATCACACTGATCAAGGAGAAGTTTTGCAGCATGTTTAGGGGGCCTCTACCTGTCTAGAACACAACTTGACCATTGCTTGCTTAAAGTTCAAGAAACACATCATAACATATACCAACTCTCATATCAGTGAACCAAGGCTTAGAGAAAGTTATCAAACACATTCCAAACATTCATCCTAAGCTGAAGCACGACCCTAAGATCCTCAATACCTTCACAAACTCAGAATCACCTTTGAACTGCAAAAAAACAGGGCTTGCTGCAGATTGAGTTCCCTAGCTCAATCCTTTCATACATTCTTGCCCAAACCAGTTCAAACACCTTCCCTACCATCAATGCAAGCTAACCAAAACCTAAGACACGACCTGTAACACTCCCAGGCCACTTCACCATTTTCATTTTCTTGTTTTGCAGTTGAAGTTCTCTAGCACGATTCAAGAGGTTTCAGGACAAAGTAAAACTTGGAATAGCATCCTCACACTTCAAGGAAGCTGTACAAATCATCATCTTGCCCTGAAAGCTCCTCCATTGCAAGGCACAATTCCAACTGAACAGGTATATTCATGAAGTTCTATCTCTCAGTATAGGCATTGTTAGCTTTAGGTTTGTGAAGGAAACATGTCACAATCATAGCCCTGAACATGCCCATGTGATTAGATTTCATTTATATTATGTATGCTTAGAGAATTTTGAGTCTGAACATTGATGAAAAACTAGGTCAGGAATTGGGGGAGAAGAAATTCTCCCTCATCTTAGAGAGTTAAGTCAAGTTCTTTATATCCCTGGATTCGTCTTCTCATGCTCTACATTTTTCATGTTGAAAGTTTTGCTTAAAAGTCCAGGAATTGGGAGATAGGAAACGCGTGTTTGCTTGAACAAAAGATGTTCTGAGGTTGAAGATGACCTGGTTCTGGGCTGGGCCTGTTTGACATTTCTTTTTGCACCATATTTTTACTTCTGCACCCCCTGAGCCCATTTTGTTTATTTTAGTGTTTTTTTGACTTTTTCTTTTTTGGTTTGACTTATTTATTTTTTCTTATGATATTAAAAATATAAAAAATATTTTTCTCACCATTTTCCCATTTATTAGATATTTATTTGTTTAGATTAGTTTTTTTGAACATAAATAAATAAATAAGATATACTTTTATTTAAAAAATGTTAAAATAGTGCAAATACATTTTTATTTTCATTTTATTTCATTTTATCTTCTGAAAATATTTTATATAAAAAATACCTTTTTTTATAAATATTAAATATTATTATTTTGTATATATAATACATATTTAGAAAATAATACATATATATATATATATATATATATACATATATATATATATATATATATATATATATATATATATATATATATATATATATATATATATATATATATATATATATATATATATATATATATATATATATATATATATATATATATATATATATATATATATATATATATATATATATATATATATATATATATATATATATATATATATATATATATATATATATATATATATATATATTTATTAATATATTTAGGTTAAATTACAAAATATACACACTTTTATTTTCTTGCTAAATATTTAATATTAAAATACCCTTTTCACAAATATACTTCATTTTTTATTTTATTTTATTTATTTTATTTTTGTAATAAATAAATATTATGCATAAATAAATGAATAATACATTTTATTTAAGAAAATTAGGGTTTTGCCCTAAACATGAAAAAACTCCAAAAAATAATACTTTTATTTTTGTTTATTTTGACATGTAAAAATACTTTTTCCATACATACAAAAAACCATTTTTTGCATCTTGTATATTTGTTCTTATTTTATTTAATTTATGCAATTAAATTATCTTGTAAATAATTCAATATTGATGTAATAGTTTAGGTTTAAATTCCTTGTCAAAATCCACATTTGAACATTTGTACCCCCTTTCCCATATATTGTGTTGTAATAGCTTAGTAAATTTATTTTTCGCACTTTATTGCTTTCTAATTATACCATGTTAGAATTAGGTTTTGTATGTGAATTGAAAACGACAAAAATAGTTTGACCTAATTTCAAGATAAACAAGCATGAAAATGGACAACACTTATCACACTTGCACCTCTAGGGTATTCCACTTGTTGCCTTCAATAAATGGGCCATATCGCATGTTAGGTCTCTTTGGGCAAAACAAACACAAATCAAATGATCATAGTCCCTCGATGACGCTTTCAAAAGGTTGCCTAAACAAATGATCAAGTCCCTTAAAGAAAATTGCCCAAAGATACTTGGCACCATTGCAATTATGGTCTAAACGACGACCCGCGCCCGTCCCTTTCACATCCTGACATGAGATTGTCCACCAAATACAATGGTGGAACAAACTTGTTAAAAGGGTTAAAACATAGCAATAATCTTTGAGAAATTTAGGAGTAGATAACCTCTTAGTTACTTGAATCAAACTTGCAAAAACAAAACACTTGCCTATTTTCTAAAACCACACCTCACAACACTTTCAAAACAAATTTTCAAAAACAAATGAAAACCTTTTCAAAAGACATACATCTTTGTATACATCCCAACATGGATCATTACAAAGGTTGCCACCACATTGGCTTCTTTTCAAAACATTTTCAAACCCACACACACAAAGCACCATTTCAAACAATTGAAAAATAAGGCAAGTTGATCTAAGCAAGTAACTAAGAGCCCATGGATAACCATGGATAGAAAGGGTGCTAATACCTTCCCTTTCTATAATCTACTCCCCGAACCCAAGAAAACATCTCAAAAGGTTTTTGCTGTGCTTTTTAAACCTTTCCTTAGGATAAAATAAAAAGTCGGTGGCGACTCTTGCTCAACCGAAACATTTGCGAAAACAAACGCAAAACCATAGTCAGTTCTCCCACCGTATCACAGAACTGGCGACTCTGCTGGGGACATAATTTAAAAGTGGAGTAACCTTAGGGCTTAGATCGCCTTTGTTTTCAATTGTTTGCCTTGTTTGCTTTTATATTTGTGGGTTTTTGCATCGGAGTTTCATAGATCCTAACCCGGATCTGGGGAATACCCTTTTTAGGTAGCATAATCTGTGAGGGACCTGTCCGGCGTAGACCGACATGGGTGAAGCAGTGGCTACATTGGTGTGGCACCTTGGTCTGTACCTATATCCCTTGTGTTGCAATGAGGAGAATATAGGTCTTCTAAGGAGTCATTAAACACCAACCGACCTTAGAACCCTAAATTAACCAAACTTGGCCATTAGAACAGTAGCAGTATGCTACACTCATTGAGGCTAAACTCTCGCGATGGTTCTGGCCGCAAGAAAAGATTGCGATGCTGGAGTTATGACTGATTGAGGGTAGTCAATGATTTGAGATCCTCTAGAACCCGGTTACTTTTGATAGGACAGGTTTTAACCAACGAAACCAAAAGAGGGTAATACCTAAACTTCATGCTGGCCTGAAACCTAAGGGTTGTCTTGTGTGATTTGTGTGCCTTATCATGCTTGCCTATGTGAATACTTTTGGTGTGCTTCATCATAGCATCATGCCATCATACCATTGCATGCATCCTGTATAAAGGACTAACCCATTTCAAAGACAAAAAAGTTTCATCTTTGCTCTGTTTTGTAGGACATCATGATGCCCGTGCGTAGGAATACTATCCGGCTCAACTTTGTTCAACCACCAACTTTGCTCAAGGATTTGGTTGGTAGGATTCCAAACACTTCTTCCTTCATCAACAGGCATGGTTCTCTCCTTGGCTTGATCACTGCAAAATGGGACCAACAACTGATAAGTGTTCTGACCCAGTTTTATGACCCCCTGTATCATTGTTTCACCTTTCAAGACTTCCAGCTGGTTCCTACCCTGGAAGAATTCTCTTATTTTCTTGGGATCCCTGTCTTGGAGAAAACTCCATTCACTGGTTTGGAAAAGACTCCTAGGCCTGAAGAGGTTGCTGCAGTTCTCCCCTTGACCAAAGAAGAGGTATTGGCTAACTGGGAAACTAGAAATGGAGTTAAGGGCTTCTTGGTCAAATTTCTGGTTGGCAAGGCTAATGATTTCTGGAATGACTTGGACTTCAAGGCGTACGAAGATATTCTGGCTCTTTTAATCTATGGTCTGGTATTGTTCCCCAATCCTGACACCTTCATCAGTATCTATGCCATAAGGATCTTCATGTCTCGGAATCCTGTACCCACTCTTTTGGGTGATATCCTGCAACAACTCTATGCTCGTACTGCCCGAAAACGGGGAACTCCGTGGTGTTGTGCTCCTTTGCTAGTGAGGTGGTTTATTTCGCACCTTCCTAAGTTCGTGCTGAAGAATGAAGAAGGAAAAGGTTGGGCTCATAGGCTAATGTCTCTCACTGATAATGGCATCACTTGGACTCTCAGAGGTTTGGATGAGGTAGCTGTTATCGATCGTTGCGGAGAATACCCTAATGTCCCTTTGATTGGTATCCAAGGAGGAATCTCTTATAATCCATGCTTAGCTCTCCGCCAGTTTGGAAGAGCCAAAAGAGTTGGGCCTCATGAAATGTTGGTTCCTCACTTCCATTTTGAGTTTCAGGCAGACAGTGACAAACTACGCCATGGATTCATTAAAGCTTGGGACAGAATTCACAAAGCTGACCCACATGAGTTGGGACCAAAGACTTCTCTACCAATGGAACCCTATTACAAATGGGTCCGCATCCGTGCTCAGAAGTTAGGTATGTCGTACGAAGCTGTCTGACCTATCATGCTTGAATCGCCTGATGAAGATGGGGTTCCTCCAACTGTCCTCCCTCCTCAGATACCTACTGATTTTGACACAATGAAGAGATCTTGGGCGCAACTAAAGGAAGAACGGGATTTCTATCGAGAAAAGTTCAACGAGCAGGAACGGAAGGTCCAGAGGCTGACTAAGCAATTGGAGGAGGAGCGGGTCCTGAATAACTACATCCACACTGAGAAGAGGAGGCCATGGGAGCACTGATGGGCTTTGGATATTTCCTTTTACAGCTTTTATTTCCTTTTTCAGTATTTTTCATTCCTGTAATGCCTGAGGGCAAGTTGTTGAACAATTTGAAATTTGAATCTAATAAAGTGTGTTTCCCTTTTGTCTACAAAGTTGAATCTTGTTTGTCTTTGAAAACATAAAACATACGCATCTCATTGCACCATATGCATAGCAGGTACCCTTTTTCACAGGTTGCTTAATCTTCTTCGCTATTTATTTGAACAGTCATCATGAACCCAGATTCATCCAGTGAGCAAGCAATCAAGGCCCTTCAGGCCCAAAGTGCCCAGTTTCAAGAAATGGTCCTGAGCCTGGCCCAAGGTCAGCAAGAGTTCAAGACCCTACTCCTGAAGAAGAAGAAGAAAAAGAGGACTGCGTTATTCAATACTGGACGCAGGTTTGGGAACACACTCCACAATGAAGCTGATCCAACTACTTCTTCTGCTGAGAAAAACAGTCCCCAAGGGGGAGGAGCTCCTAGTCCTACAGTCTCTGACAACGAGACGGACTACAATGACGAACAATACCCACCTGCTGCTGACAGATACAAGCAATTAGAGGACCGCTTGAGCGCCATGGAGATTCAGAATGTGACGGGGCTAGATTTCGGAGATTTGGGGTTATCTTCTGGGGTAGTAATCCCACACAAGTTTAAGGCGCCTGCCTTTGCCAAATATGACGGGGCTTCTTGTCCAAAGCTGCATCTAAGGTCGTACGTAAGGAAGATCCAACCTTACACGGAAGATAAGAACCTTTGGATTCACTTTTTCCAAGATAGCCTTTCGGGGTCACAGCTTGAGTGGTTCTACCAACTAGATGGAACTAGCATCCGACACTGGGAAGATTTGGCAACTGCATTCTACAGACAATATCAATACAATTCTGATCTCGCTCCTACGCGTACCTAACTTCAGGGTATGTCTCTAGGAACGGGCGAAGGGTTCAAAGAATATGCACAAAAATGGAGGGATTTGGCTGGCAGGGTGCAGCCTCCATTAACTGATCGTGAGCTGGTTGATATGTTTCTAGGGACTTTGTCTGATCCATTTTTCAATCATTTGGTTGGTAACTCCTCCGCTGGGTTTACGGATTTGATTCTGACGGGTGAAAGAATTGAAGCTGGCATCAGGTCAGGAAAGATACAAAAAGCGGCCTCCCTAAGTACTGAGAAAAGGCCTTTCAAGAAAGAAGCAAGTGCAGTCTATGGTCCTAGAAGACAGGTCAAGCCAGAAAGCCGCCAAGCCGTCAATGCTTTGGTCATTTCAAAACCTGTTGCTGCTCCTCAGCAGTACAATCAACAAAGAGGTGAAAGTCCCAAGAGACAGTATACTCGGTTGAGTATGACCTTGTCACAAATTTTACCGCAACTGTTATCAACCAACTTGGTGACCATCAAAGAAGCTCCTAAGGTTGTTAATACTGCATCTCCTAAGTATAACCCAAATGCCCGTTGTGCTTATCATTCCGATAGCCCCGGGCATACTACTGATGATTGCTGGGCCTTGAGAAATAAAGTGCAAGATCTTATCGACGCAAAGGAAATTCAGTTTGAGGCGCCTGAGAGGCCAAATGTTGTAACTGCTCCTATGCCCCAGCATAGAGTAAATGCCATTGAGGAAGATTTATATGCTGTTTCGGTGAATGATGTTGCTACCCCTCTATTGACTGTTAAGAGGAACTTACTACTAGCCGGTTTATTTCCGGGTTGTAGCAAGGGTTGCCTCCTGTGTGCTGTTATCCTTACCGGTTGTCCGCTGCTGAAATCAGGCATCTAAAGCCTGATGGATAGCAAAGAAATTTTGTTCAAGAAAACTGTTGTTCCATTTGTTTCCACTGAAGAAGTATCTGTTGTCACAATTTATAATCCTACCAAAGCTCCCCCGAGGAAGCCAGTCCAAATTATGTCTGTTGCACCCATCACTATTACTATTCCGGGGCCTCTCCCCTATGAGTCTGATAAAGCGGTCCCATGGCATTATGGGGCCGACGTGTATGTGCTTGGGGTGAAGCAGGATTTCAACACCAATACCAGTATCAGTAACATCACTGGTCCCACCAAGATTACCCGCAGTGGCAGGCTCTTCTCGCCTGACATTGCATCGCCAGTTATCTGAAAACCTCTTACCATCACACCCGCAAGTGTGCATGTTCCAATTCAAGTTCCTGTGTCTACTACTGCCGCCGAGTCCTCTGATACTCGAGGCAAATAAGTTGTTACCGATTTGCCTGCCAGGACGGAGGCACCAAAAAAGACTGTTGTTGAAGCCTCCCAACAAGAAATGGAGGAAATCCTGAAAATCATTAAAAAGAGTGACTTCAATGTTGTTGAACAGTTGGGGCATACCCCCTCCAAAATCTCTATGCTATCATTGCTGCTATGCTCAGAGGCCCATGCAAAAGCCCTGATTTCATTTCTGAAAACAGCCCATGTGTCGCAAGAGACCTCTGCAGATCAATTCACCGACTGTGTGGCTAATTTGATAGCTGACAATGGTTTGGGGTTCTCAGATGCTGACCTTACCGCCAAAGGGAAAAATCACAATGATGCCCTGCATGTCTCTATAGAATGCAGGGGCACTACTCTCGCACACGTGTTGGTGGATAACGGTTCTTCCCTGAATGTTTTGCCCAAGAAGGCATTGGATCGCTTGGATTGTGAGGGTCTGGAGTTGAAACCTAGTAACATCATTGTTAGAGCCTTCGACGGTTCTAAGAGGATGGTGCACGATGAAGTAGACATTCCTATTCGTGTGGGTTCCCAAGTTTTCGACTCAACGTTCTATGTAATGGATATTCGTCCATCTTACTCCTGCTTGTTGGGTCGACCCTGGATTCACAAGGCTGGGGCAGTAACATCCACTCTACACCAAAAGCTCAAATACCCTGTCAAAGGGAAGATTGTTACTGTGCAGGGTGAGGAGGAATACATGGTTAGTCACTTGAATTCATTCCGGTATATCGAGATGGACGGGGAGTTTATTGAAACCCCCTTTCAGCATTTTGAGGAGGTACCTCCAACGTTGGCATCAGCTGAAACAGTGGTTGAAGAAGACTTTCCGTTGAAAATGGCGTCCTTGAAGGATGCCCGGGCTATAATCGAGAAAGGCAATTGTGCAAACTGGGGTCAGCTTCCTGACTTCACTCAAAAGAATGACAAGTTTGGGCTGGGCTTTACTGCAGAGGCTCAGAGGGCTGTGCGCAAGGACAAGATCAGAAAGGCTCCAGTGTTTATCACCAATCCGAGGGTGAATGCTATCGAGAAGGACGTAGAGGAAGCAGAGTTTGACAGTTGGATCTATCCAAGCAACTGGACGGCAAAGGATTTTACACCTATCACATTTGTCACGCAGTAATTAACTCTTTTGATTTTCAATTTGTAACAAACAATATGTTAAAACTTTATTGGCTCAGTGTCCTACCCGGGGCATCGTAGCTCCATTTGTGAGGGCCTTTTGTATGACATTTCCATATATCATCAATCAAAACATTGGACGTTTGTTGCATTTCAAATCTTGTACTCTTTTCCTTTCTGCGTTATATATTGCAAAACAGCTATATTTACACACACTCACTTATACAGGTTTCAATCCACTCTGTATCTCACTGGTAACAGCTCTGCTACCACCAGTTATGACTTCGAGAATCCGATCAACTTGGCCGAAGACGAAGGTGAAGATGATTGCGAAGTGCCTGGTGAACTTGCAAGACTGCTACTCCAAGAAGAGAGGGCTATTCAACCACATGAAGAGCCGGTGGAAACAGTGAACCTGGGTACTGAGACAGATAGGAAAGAGGTCAAGATTGGTGCCAATCTAGAGCTCAGCGTGAAGCAACGATTGATCCAGATGCTACATGATTACATGGAGATATTTGCTTGGTCCTACGAGGACATGCCTGGTTTGGATGGCGACATTGTAGTTCATCACCTGCCAACCAAGGAAGACTGCCCTCCGGTAAAGCAAAAGGTCCGTCGTATGCGCCCAGAGATGTCCGAAAAGATCAAGGCTGAGGTTATGAAGCAATTTGATGCCGGGTTTCTAGCAGTAACTTCTTACCCTCAGTGGGTTGCCAATGTGGTGCCAGTGCCGAAGAAGGACGGTAAAGTCAGAATGTGTGTCGACTACAGGGATCTAAACAGGGCAAGCCCCAAGGATGACTTCCCCTTACCTCACATCGACGTTCTTGTCGACAATACTGCTCAACACAAGGTGTTTTCCTTCATGGATGGTTTTTCAGGGTATAATCAGATCAAGATGGCTCTGGAAGATATGGAAAAGACTACCTTTGTGACTCAGTGGGGCACCTTCTGTTACAAGGCCATGCCATTCGGGTTGAAAAATGTTGGGGCAACCTATCAACGTGCCATGGTTACTTTATTTCATGATATGATCCATCATGAGATTGAGGTATATGTTGATGACATGATTGCAAGGTCCCAAACTTAGGAGGAGCACCTTGACCATTTGAGGAAGTTGTTTGACCGACTAAAGTTATACAAGCTGAGGTTGAATCCCAACAAATGCACCTTTGGGGTGAGGTCCGGAAAATTGCTAGGTTTCATTGTAAGTGATAAAGGTATTCAGGTGGACCCTGCCAAGGTAAAAGCCATACAAGAGATGCCGACTCCAAAGACAGAGAAAGAAGTCCGAGGCTTTCTGGGACGACTGAATTACATAGCCCGTTTCATCTCACATCTAACTGCTACCTGTGAGCCAATCTTCAAATTGCTGAAGAAAGATCAAGTAGTACGTTGGAACGATGAATGTCAGGCTGCTTTTGAAAAGATAAAAGAGTACCTCCAAGAGCCACCCATTCTTATGCCACCAGTGAAAGGAAGAACTTTAATACTATACCTGACGGTACTTGACAATTCAATGGGGTGTGTGCTGGGGCAGCATGACGAGTCTGGCCGAAAAGAGCACGCTATTTATTACTTGAGCAAAAAGTTTACCGACTGTGAGTCTCGTTACTCACTGCTCGAGAAAACTTGCTGCGCTCTGGTATGGGCTGCTCGCCGGCTGAGACAGTATATGCTGACTCACACCACTCTTTTGATCTCAAAGATGGATCCCATCAAGTACATATTCGAAAAGCCTGCTCTGTCTGGAAGAATAGTGGGATGGAAAATGATCTTGGTAGAATATGATATCCAGTATACAACTCAGAAAGCAATTAAAGGAAGTGTACTGGCAGATCATTTGGCACACCAACCTGTGGACGATTACCAATCATTGAACTTTGATTTTCCGGACGAAGATATCATGGTGGTAACTGACTATGAAGTACCTGGACCGGATGAAGGACCTGAGGAAGGATCCCGATGGTCTATGCATTTTGACGGAGCCTCCAATGCTTTGGGTAACGGCGTCGGCTCTGTAATCATATCTCCCAAAGGAACTCTTACTCCACTCACCGCCCGATTATGTTTCAACTGCACCAACAATATGGCAGAATATGAGGCATGTATCATGGGTCTGCAAGCTGCAATCGACTTAAGGATCAAACTTCTGAGTGTCTTCGGAGATTCCGCTTTCGTGATCAATCAGATCAAAGGCGAGTGGGATACGAAACACCCAAATCTTATTCCTTACAAGGAGTATGTGTTGACCTTGCTTCCCCACTTTGAAGAAATAACTTTCGAGCACTTCCCAAGAGAGGAGAATCAGCTAGCGGACGCACTAGCTACGATGTCTTCAATGTTCAAAGTTAAATGGGACAATGAGGCTCCCCGGGTCATTATCTGGAAGTTGGACGAACCAGCATACTGCTGCGATCTTGAGGCCGAAAAGGTGACTGAAAAACCCTGGTATCATGAGGTGAAGAGGTACTTGGAAGCTCAGGAATACCCTGAAGGTGCATCTGTCAATGACAAGAAGTTCATGAGGAGGTTTACGGCAAAATTCTTCCTCAGCAACGGCATTCTCTACAAACGGAATCATGATTCAACTCTACTGCGTTGTGTGGATAAGGCTGAAGCAGAGAAGATCATGATAGAACTGCATGAAGGTACATTCGGAACACATTCCAGTGGACACACCATGGCAAAGAAAATCCTTCGGGCAGGATATTTCTGGTCCACAATGGAAGCCGATTGTTACCAACACTCTCGAACTTGTCACAAATGCCAGATCTATGCTGACAAGGTGCACATCCCTCCGGTTCCTCTGAACTTCCTGACGGCACCTTGGCCTTTTGCAATATGGGGCATTGATATGATCGGTGAGATCCGACCGACGGCATCCAATGGGCATCGCTTCATCTTGGTGGCGATCGATTACTTCACGAAGTGGGTTGAGGCAGCTTCCTACGCAACGGTAACCAAGAGCGTCGTGGCACGTTTCATCCGGCATAACCTGATTTGTCGGTACGGTGTCCCGGAAAGGATCATTACGGACAATGGTACCAATCTCAATAACAAGATGATCACTGAACTCTGCGAACAATTCAAAATACAGCACCATAACTCTTCTCCTTACTGGCCGAAGATGAATGGGGCTGTAGAGGCAGCTAATAAGAATATCAAGAAAATTGTGCAGAAGATGACAGTGACCTATAAAGATTGGCACGAAATGCTACCGTTTGCTCTTCATGGGTACCGTACCTCAGCAAGGACGTCAACCGGGGCAACTCCTTTCTCCTTGGTCTATGGCATGGAGGCAGTCTTGCCAATTGAAGTACAGATACCCTCTCTCCGGATAATGAAGGATGCAGATTTGAGTGAAGATGACTGGATCCAGACTCGACTTGATCAATTAAACCTGATTGACGAAAAGAGGCTCACCGCTATCTGTCATGGTCAGACGTATCAAAAACGAATGATCAGGGCATTTAACAAGAAAGTCAGACCACAAAAGTATCAAGTTGGGGACCTGGTAATCAAACGCATCATCCTTCCTCAAAGTGATCCCCGGGGAAAATGGACCCCTACATACGAAGGGCCATTTGTGGTTAAACATGTGTTCTCAGGAGGAGCCATGATCCTAACCACCATGGATGGTGACGACCTTCCTCACCCCGCCAATGCAGACATAGTAAAAAGATACTACGCATGAATAAAAGACCCGCTAGGTTGACATACCTAGGCAAAAATAAGGGCTTCCCGACGAACCAAAAGGGTTCGGGCAAAAATAAGGGATGAAAATAAAAAAAAAATTGTACACCCGGCAAGTCGAAAACCTGAAAAGGCGGCTTGGGCAAAAATGGGTATCCCGGTGGACTGAAAACCCGAAAGGGCGGTCCAGGCAAAAGTTAGGGATAAAGCGTAACACTATGTCTCATTGGATTACCTCGCATCCAGAATTCGGCATCAACTATCTGGCTCAGATCTCGGCATCGATCAAACAGCTTCATCTTCAACCAAGCAGCAAAGTGATGAGACGCTCAAAGACATAAAGGCGATAGCAGAGTTGGAACCCAGTGGGATTGTTCACATAGCTGTTTTGTTTCCTTTTCAAAATTGTAAATTCTATGTTATTCGGCGGCATTCTCTTACTAGGATGTCAGCCTCTTGTACAAAAACGCCTATTCACAGGCAAAATTCAAATCAATACAAATCCATTTTTCTATACAAATTGCCATTGTTTTTCCTTTTTCTGTTTTGTCTTGCGAAGAACGTCCAATATTCATTTTTGATATATGCATTTGACATTAAATTGCTGATTCATAAATATTTACATATGAAACAAAAGACTAATTACAGGTGACATCAGAAACAGGGGCAATGTGAGGTTGTCTGATGCAGTCTGGTTGCTTTGTCCGCCAAGGTACCAAGGTAGATTTAACTGAAGAATGTGACCAAGTTATCTCAGCTCCCCACAGAACGAGACAAGATAGCAACATTCCCCGGCAGAATATCAGTACCCCAGTACAATTCCAAAAGTTTTCCCAGGAAGGTGGAATCCATATCCCCAGCAGGTCTTAAAGCTTATCTCCAGTAGATTCAGGAAGATTATCCCCTGCAGAATACGGACGTCTCTCCCGAGCTTTATTCAAAGTTATTCCTCACAAGGGCTTATAACTGGGTTATCCTCAGCTAATTGCCACAGAAGATCGCCCTCGGCAAAGTTCTTTCAATCCCTAGCGGAGTTTATCTTTGGTATCCCCAGCGGAGTTTATCATCATTATCCCCAGCGAAATCCATCATTGAAGTCCTCAGCAGGCCTCTCATCAAAACTTCGGTAAAGTATCTCTTCCACAGAGCAATTCCTCGGCCGGTCGTCAAGGATTTATTTTCCTAAGACGAAAATACATTCATAAACATTTCACATTTTCATACATCTTGCTTACATACATGATAAAGTGCATACAACACTATCTCATGTTGAACATCATGACATCATGCATATCATACATCATGACATTGCATACAACTTATGTTTTTGCCTTTACAGGGAAAAAGACAATCCCAAAGACAACTACCTTCAACTGTCACAATTCCAGATTCGATTCCTGTATCAAGCCAGGGCACATCTGTGAGTAATCAGTTTCCAGACTTGATTCCTGTATCTAGCCAGGGCACGTCTGAAGAGTTCAAAGATTCGATTCCTGTATCCAGCCAGGGCATATCTATCAACTATCACAATTCCAGATTCGACTCCTGTATCCAGCCAGGGCATATCTGTTGACCACATTTCCAGACTCGATTCTTGTATCTAGCCAGGGCACGTCTGAAGAGTTCGAAGATTCGATTCCTGTATCCATCCAGGACATATCTGTTGACCACATTTCCAGACTCGATTCCTGTATCTAGCCAGGGCACGTCTGAAGAGTTCGAAGATTCGATTCCTGTATCCATCCAGGGCATATCTGTTGACGACTATTTCCGGATTCGATTCCTGTATCCAGCCAGGGCACATCTGTGAGCAACCGATTGTAGATTCGACACCTGTATCTAGCCAGGGCATATCTGCATGAGGAGATTGAAGATCAAACACCTGTAACAAGCCAGGAAAACATCTGTCTTTCTCAAATACACAAGTTCTCGCTAAGGAATCTCTTATGCGACCAACACTTCCAAATGGCATCTGTAAGCCCATTCCTGACAAGGTTCTGTCGCATCTCCAGATGGCATCTATAAGCCCATCTCCCTATTCACCATCTCTCCAGATGGCATCTGTAAGCCCATTCCCGACATCACATTGCTGATACTTCAACATGCGAGTGCAAATTTCCGGGCACTCTAGTGTCCAATCTCCTTTTACCCTCGAGTCACGAAAGGCAAACTTGCCAATCTAACTCTTCAGGTTCAAGAAGATTGAATAGGGGGAACTGTTGTACCCCAAAATTTGCCCTCCCATTTCCTCAAACATTTTCTCATCACAAGACCCTTGAAGATCAAGACCCAGTTAAGGTTTCCTCTACTCAAGACTTCTCCTTGCACTGTTGACCCAAATTAGGGTTTGTGTTTGCACAAAGATATTTTGACCTAAAATGCCTAAGATGACTTTCATGCTTCATGTTGGACTCCCAAGTTTATCCATACCAAGTTTCAAGTCTTGATTCCAAATTTTGCCCAGTCAGTTGGACAGTTGACCTAGAAATCAACTGTATTGGGGAAAAAGTCAACTGTGGCCAATTGACAGTCAAATCTCATGAAAATTGACCCACATCAACATTATGAACTCACATGGACCATTTGATCAAGTTTGGATCACAATTCCACAAGAAATTTGATCAGATCATCTAAAGGGCAAAATGGTCATTTTTAGGGTTTTGACTGCACAGAGGCAATTTTTGACTGTTTGACTTAGCCAATGGAAAACCAAGCTCACATATGGACTCAAGGACCCCATGGAATTATCTTGACATGCTCAACAAGTTCAAAAGATACCAAATACACAAGATTGACAGTTGAATTTCTCAGTCAATTGATCAATTTTGACTGTATACTGAAAAGTCAAACTTTGACTTTTTGGTCAAAATCAAGTGTCAAGATTCATTTTTCATTAAAAAATGTCAAATCATGAAACTTGTCCCTCAAGAAATCAAAAATTGCAAATTAGGGTTTGAAATGAGAATTTTTCATAACTTAGAATTTTTCTAAGTTATGAAAAACCCTAATTTTTCCCCAACTTTGCCCCACTTTCTCACCAAGATTCATTTGGATTCAAGAAAAAGTCAAAACATGAAAGTTGTAGCCTATTGCATAATCTACAACTTTGTTTCACAAAGTTTTCCCAAAAGAGGCTTGTATCTCAAGTTACAATTTTTGGAACAAGGGTACCAAACCATTCTTAACTTAGTGAAAATTTGACCTATTTTAGGCAAGTTTTTTACCTAACTTCAAGACCATTTTCCATACACTTCCACTTGGAATTTCAATTTGCACTTCAAAGATGGATTGTAGTACACATTCCAAGCTTTCAAAAATGTTCAAGAACTCATCAAACAACCTCATGACTTGAGAGAATCGAATTTTGCAATATGGCAAAAACTCACTTTTGAATTGACCAATTTCCATGTTCATAACTTGTGCAAATTTCTCAAATCAGCATGCAACTTGATTACAGGCCTCTAAACCATTCAACACTCATAAATTTAATGCAAACTCATTGTGCCAAGACCATGTTCTATGTGTTCAAGCATTGCATGAAGGATTAATCCCAAATTGGAAAAAGCATTATATCCATTTTTGCAAAAGTTACACTTTATGTCTAAAGCAAATCAAGAAGGTACAAAGGAAATCTAATTGGCACAAGTTTATGAGTTAATCACACTGATCAAGGAGAAGTTTTGCAGCATGTTTAGGGGGCCTCTACCTGTCTAGAACACAACTTGACCATTGCTTGCTTAAAGTTCAAGAAACACATCATAACATATACCAACTCTCATATCAGTGAACCAAGGCTTAGAGAAAGTTATCAAACACATTCCAAACATTCATCCTAAGCTGAAGCACGACCCTAAGATCCTCAATACCTTCACAAACTCAGAATCACCTTTGAACTGCACAAAAACAGGGCTTGCTGCAGATTGAGTTCCCTAGCTCAATCCTTTCATACATTCTTGCCCAAACCAGTTCAAACACCTTCCCTACCATCAATGCAAGCTAACCAAAACCTAAGACACGACCTGTAACACTCCCAGGACACTTCACCATTTTCATTTTCTTGTTTTGCAGTTGAAGTTCTCTAGCACGATTCAAGAGGTTTCAGGACAAAGTAAAACTTGGAATAGCATCCTCACACTTCAAGGAAGCTGTACAAATCATCATCTTGCCCTGAAAGCTCCTCCATTGCAAGGCACAATTCCAACTGAACAGGTATATTCATGAAGTTCTATCTCTCAGTATAGGCATTGTTAGCTTTAGGTTTGTGAAGGAAACATGTCACAATCATAGCCCTGAACATGCCCATGTGATTAGATTTCATTTATATTATGTATGCTTAGAGAATTTTGAGTCTGAACATTGATGAAAAACTAGGTCAGGAATTGGGGGAGAAGAAATTCTCCCTCATCTTAGAGAGTTAAGTCAAGTTCTTTATATCCCTGGATTCGTCTTCTCATGCTCTACATTTTTCATGTTGAAAGTTTTGCTTAAAAGTCCAGGAATTGGGAGATAGGAAACGCGTGTTTGCTTGAACAAAAGATGTTCTGAGGTTGAAGATGACCTGGTTCTGGGCTGGGCCTGTTTGACATTTCTTTTTGCACCATATTTTTACTTCTGCACCCCCTGAGCCCATTTTGTTTATTTTAGTGTTTTTTTTGACTTTTTCTTTTTTGGTTTGACTTATTTATTTTTTCTTATGATATTAAAAATATAAAAAATATTTTTCTCACCATTTTCCCATTTATTAGATACTTATTTGTTTAGATTAGTTTTTTTGAACATAAATAAATAAATAAGATATACTTTTATTTAAAAAATGTTAAAATAGTGCAAATACATTTTTATTTTCATTTTATCTTCTGAAAATATTTTATATAAAAAATACCTTTTTTTTATAAATATTAAATATTATTATTTTGTATATATAATACATATTTAGAAAATAATACATATATATATATATATATATATATATATATATATATATATATATATATATATATATATATATATATATATATATATATATATATATATATATATATATATATATATATATATATATATATATATATATATATATATATATATATATATATATATATATATATATATATATATATATATATATATATATATATATATATATATATATATATATATTAATATATTTAGGTTAAATTACAAAATATACACACTTTTATTTTCTTGCTAAATATTTAATATAAAAATACCCTTTTCACAAATATACTTCATTTTTTTTATTTTTTTTTTTTGTAATAAATAAATATTATGCATAAATAAATGAATAATACATTTTATTTAAGAAAATTAGGGTTTTGCCCTAAACATGAAAAAACTCCAAAAAATAATACTTTTATTTTTGTTTATTTTGACATGTAAAAATACTTTTTCCATACATACAAAAAACCATTTTTTGCATCTTGTATATTTGTTCTTATTTTATTTAATTTATGCAATTAAATTATCTTGTAAATAATTCAATATTGATGTAATAGTTTAGGTTTAAATTCCTTGTCAAAATCCCCATTTGAACATTTGTACCCCCTTTCCCATATATTGTGTTGTAATAGCTTAGTAAATTTATTTTTCGCACTTTATTGCTTTCTAATTATACCATGTTAGAATTAGGTTTTGTATGTGAATTGAAAACGACAAAAATAGTTTGACCTAATTTCAAGATAAACAAGCATGAAAATAGACAACACTTATCACACTTGCACCCCTAGGGTATTCCACTTGTTGCCTTCAATAAATGGGCCATATCGCATGTTAGGTCTCTTTGGGCAAAACAAACACAAATCAAATGATCATAGTCCCTCGATGACGCTTTCAAAAGGTTGCCTAAACAAATGATCAAGTCCCTTAAAGAAAATTGCCCAAAGATACTTGGCACCATTGCAATTATGGTCTAAACGACGACCCGCGCCCGTCCCTTTCACATCCTGACATGAGATTGTCCACCAAATACAATGGTGGAACAAACTTGTTAAAAGGGTTAAAACATAGCAATAATCTTTGAGAAATTTAGGAGTAGATAACCTCTTAGTTACTTGAATCAAACTTGCAAAAACAAAACACTTGCCTATTTTCTAAAACCACACCTCACAACACTTTCAAAACAAATTTTCAAAAACAAATGAAAACCTTTTCAAAAGACATACATCTTTGTATACATCCCAACATGGATCATTACAAAGGTTGCCACCACATTGGCTTCTTTTCAAAACATTTTCAAACCCACACACACAAAGCACCATTTCAAACAATTGAAAAATAAGGCAAGTTGATATAAGCAAGTAACTAAGAGCCCGTGGATAACCATGGATAGAAAGGGTGCTAATACCTTCCCTTTCTATAATCTACTCCCCGAACCCAAGAAAACATCTCAAAAGGTTTTTGTTGTGCTTTTTAAACCTTTCCTTAGGATAAAATAAAAAGTCGGTGGCGACTCTTGCTCAACCGAAACATTTGCGAAAACAAACGCAAAACCATAGTCAGTTCTCCCACCGTATCACAAAGGATATTAAAGAGATCAAACTAAAAACTTTTAAAACAAATCCAAAGTATTCAAGGAAAAAAACTACAAACAATCAGATTGGTTTCTTCAAATATAACAATAACTTAAAATAACATAAATGTGAATATAGATACTTCTCCTTCTTTATATCCTTAACTAACTTGGTTGCAGAAAGTTGGACACTCTCAATATCTTCAACAACATCAGGTAAAGTTCTTTTTGATGGAGTCAGGGTTGAATTTCTAACAGTATGGTCATAATCAGCACCAGCGGATAAAGGTTCCTGCTGGCAATGTGGATATAATATATCAGCATTAGACAATGCGTGTAGATATATGTTTTATATAGAGGGCTCGAGTTTGAATTAATAACTTACGTTCCAGGATATTGATTCATCTTAGGATGAAGGCTCAGTTGGTAGAAGCTTTGAAGTAGGCTGCCAAATACAAAATCATATCAGTCTAAATAAATACGTAGTGATCAACAATGATATTTTGTGTTTACACTAAGATTACCTCTTCCGAGCTGAAACTCCCTCTGACTCTCTTACGGAAATCTTCATCAATTTTGTAACTAATGACAGAAAGTCTACCTTTGTTAGGCTGAAAAACTTCCCTAATGGCCAATTCCTACTTTAGAATTGCATCAAGTGCATAAGGGAATTCAAGAGGATCATCTTCACCGGCCTACATAAACACAACGAACTCTATTACACAGTTTTTAAAAAAGAATCAAACTTAATAAGGTGTCACTGTATACCTCTATCAATTCACTTTTCATTTGAAGAGCGGACTTCCCAATCAACTTGACGCAATCTCCGTCCCAAAAAATGAATATGGCCTTGTATTTACCGTCAACAACCAAGACTTCAAGTTTATATCTATAAGATAATCACAAAACATGATTGTAATGCCACCAAAAATTGAACAACATGAATCGTATATATAGATACAGACAATACCTTGGTACGGGTGTTGGGCTAATGTGTTTGGAATAACATACCAGCTTTCCATCCTGTAGTGACACACTTTTTTGCAACCAACACATCCATCATAATACCGGCTTGACTGTCCATCCTCAAATTTGTCCAAAGTCGCAACAGTAACACATGTAGTCTCCTGATATCACAATGAAACCCATAGTTAGTTAGATATGATGTATAATCAAAATTTCACTATACAATGAAACATGTATTACGTGTTGCAGAGTTGTTATTTCAGCAAGACTTAGAATTTCTTCCTTCCAAACAAGCTTATCGAAATCAGAATAGTATAAGTTTTGTGTTGTGTCCACTTGAAGACTTGATGAAGAAAATAATGGAAATTCAGGCTGCAGACTGCATGAAATATATGACAAATGTTCATAACTAGTATAACAAAAACATATTATACAACACGATAAATAAAATGATATCAGTCAGCACCTGTCTCTGAGCTTGATAACTACATCAAGGGTAACATCATTAATTAGAAACTTTGTGCCATTCCAAGCGTTAGAGATGTTCGAAGGAAACCCTCCTGCAAGTTTTAGTCATTCTTTAGAACATACAGCTCTATTGAAGCAAGGATTAAATTTCATGTTACATCAATCTGGATTCACATTTGGAGAAAAAACTCAAAATTTGTATGTGTCAAACCTTGAGCCTCCTTAATCCTGGCATTAATAAGAAAAACAATTATACTTCCATCTTCCTTATAACTTTTATAATAATTGTGAAATTGTATGGCAAGTTGACCCCAAAGAGTACATTGAACTTCAGATCTGCTTCTTTGTCAAACATATTAACATTATTAATATTATGATGTTGCTTAAGTTAATGTAATAATATTATACAAAAAATAACATGAAGCATACCTATTATCAGTAATTGAAAACACAACCTTTCTCTTTTTGTTATCAGCATTGATTTGAGTTTGAGAAATCTCGGTCACTCCTCCAAGAATATCTACAATAATTCATGTATTATATACTATATAGATTCATAGACGTTGGAAAACAAATATTCTATGAATTAAACTAAAATCCACTAATAACATACCAACCAAAATATTAGACTGGAATTTGCCTTCAACAATGGCATCCAAATGAAGAATGTTCAGCTAATTCATAGGAATATCAGGAAGTTCAGCCTTCTTAACAGAAGTTGAGCCACAGAACACCAACTTGAAACTATGATTAGTCGACTTAAAAGAGAAATCATTATTTGACACTTTGAAATTCTGCATAACATATGAACATCCAACCGCGAGTTGCTCCTTGAATTTTGAAACCAAGAAGGATTGCACAATGACTTGAATCATATCTAACTATAATAAACGAACATACAAAGTTATTTTTACTGACACTAATATTGCAAATACAAATTCATAACGGCCAGACTAATAAAATACCTCAGAATCAACCAAAATCATCTCGATGTGTTCCTTTTTTGATGCACTCGTCACAGTCCACAAATGCTTGCACCTAACAGCAATCTTCAATAAACCCTTTGAATTATTAATATCCTTCACAGCTTCAATTGGGCGAGCCATAGAGTTGATGTATCCTGTAACAACAACACGAAAAAATTAGATGGATGAAAAGTTGAAACAATAGAAAAAATTATAACAACAACATGAAACCATTTGCTCTCATCAGGATAAAAGAACCGTATCCTAAACCCTAAACAGAAACCCCCAATCTTCGAATGACTCGCATCCAAATACTCTTTAACCACGTTCTGCAATTTACAGATCAATCAACATGAATTTAACCTAATCCTTCAAATTGGGGTTGAAAGAATCATCTTAAGATAACAAAAGCCAGGGATTTGGGGTTGAATGTGCATGTATTTATGACAGAAACAAAATCAAGTATAAAGAAATGTGTAATACATGTTGTGTTCACTACCTGAATATTAAGAACAATTGGATATTCACTACCTGGAGATTGGGGAAAGGATATACTATGGTTTTGAAGAAATACATTGCATATTTATGGCTGAGTCGCTTGAAAACGAAAGTTGTAAGGGTGGAGTTATCCATTGTTGAGAGTTGTGATTTTGGAAGATGCAAACTTTACTGCATCATTGGAAACAGAAGAAGGGTTGAATAATGACTCGTCTCCTGCAAGATAACTATTGCGCTATAAGTGTTATTAAAAAATTATTAACATTATAATAGATAATTATAATATTATAATAATTATAATAATATATATATATATATATATATATATATATATATATATATATATATATATATATATATATATAATAAAAATTAAAAACAATGGGAAAAATCTATTGGGCTGACACATCAACGACATTAAATGTCAAAATAATATGGTGATAGGAGTACATCAAAAAGACTAACGTGCCTTTAGAAATTAGATAAATAATTAAATATAATCAGAGGGCATTTAGTGAATTTTCAGGTACTTTAAAGCTTATATATTAATAATAGATATTACTTAGGACGTACGATATGCCTCAGTGGTTTTGTCATTATTTGGCATTCTGTAGTTTGGATTATTTATATGTCTGTAATGATATTATTTTCTCTATATCAACAATAAACATGAATGATGTTGACGAAAATTATAATTTTCAAATTTGAAATTATATGACTGGGTCTCTGGTTGACCCACCATCGAGCACGACCAAATCCAAGACCACATCGAGGACGATTCAAATTACTGGCTTAATTTGTTAGGACCAATGGAGAACGCATTCCCCCACATGTTCCTCACTCGAGGACACGTCACCAACTGCATCCTCACGCTTTGTGTGACTGGTGAAATCGTCTTGCCTTTTATAATGGGTAAGTTCATCCATGATCCATGAATTGTAGAAGCAGTTGACCTAGGACAATTATCACATGCTGGTCATCCCTACTTTCACATAGGAATCCTAGAAGTTATTCGTTGTGGGCTTGAACATTTAGCTCACAACGAAGATCATTAGTCCAGCGCTGGGGCACACTATAAAAACCCTCCTGTACAGGAGGGTCAATTATTCAATTCTTAACCCTTTCTCACTACCTCACTACCGAACTGACTTAAGCACTAGAGTGTCTGTAGATACACTCACACCTCTGTTGGTCGTAGTCTTGCTTACCACTCAAACTTTCTAATCACCGGTAAGATCAGTGGCATCGTGTGTGGGAAACTATTTTCCCCATCTTTTTTTCCCTGAAACCAAAATATCAAAGCAAAAAATCTTAAAAACCGATCATGGCCGGAAAAGACGCATCCTTTCACGATGATCACAAAACCATCATCTCTCTCGTCCGTAACACTAACAACAACAACAACAAAATACCACTTTCTAAGGAAATCACTCCATCCAGGAGGAACGAGTGCACCGCTTTCCCTCCTCTGACAATGCCACCGACAATGACGTCTAGTATGTCGAAAGCATCAAAGTCCGGGAAGCTCTAGAGAAGACACCTGAGACATTTCAATCGATCTCGGTGCCACCCAACATTAATCTGATCATGGCGGTCCTACTCGCGGAGCTTAATCATACCAAAAGCCTGATCTACCAATAAAATAAAAGGATCGGAGCATTGGAGAAGGACCATCATTCACACTCTCCCATGCGGAGACATCGATGGTAAGAGTCCTGAAGCCCATCGCTGTGACAACCAGGCCGCCGCCCGCCGTTGGAGAAGCTACAACCATCGCTAATCAAGAAGTGTAATCTACTCCTCCCTGTGAGGACCAATGTTCTACGATTTCCAAGAAAAGCAAGATCAGTCGATGTTGTACCCCAAAATTTGCCCTCCCATATTCTTCAATATTTGACAAGCATCACCCCAAATGGCTCAAAATCTATTCAAGGGCTACACAGTCAACCATCCTCCTAAGGCAGGCAAAATTAGGGTTTTGGTTCTTGCAAGGAAGCTGAGGTTTTCAAGGGCTCAATCAAGTCCCATATGCTCATATACATTGTCAAGCACCTACATGTCAAGTTTCAAGGCTCACAAAGGTCAAGTTGCACAGTTAAAGTCCCATATGCTCAACAGTCAACTGTAGGGGCAAAATGGTCATTTGGAAGTCAAAAGTCAAAAATTTTGGTCAACATCTCATTTTGAAGCCACAATCATCATTTGATCAATTCTTGATCATGATTCCACAAGCCTGGCTCAAAAAGTCTCAAGATGCAAAAGTTTCTATTTTTGAACAGCTGAAAAGTCAACTGTAACTTGACCAAGACATAACTTTTTCATGGTTCATCAGAAAAATCCCATCCAATGATAATCTTTAAGGGGAAGACATTTCCTACAACTCATCTTCACATTCCAAGTCCAAGAAATGCTCTCAGAAAAAGTTATTAATTTCAACATTATAGGTCATTTTCAAAAGTCAACCAAAAGGTACTTTAAGTCAAAGACCATAACTTGAGATTGGTAAATCAAAATGACATGGGACCAAAGGCATTGGTTAGAGAACTTCAAGACCTTTCCAAAATGTCCAAGAACATGTTCATAGCTTCAAAATTGAGCAAGATATGCATTGGAGAAGTTGGGAAATTTTTGTGAAATGGCCAAAGTCAATTATCCTTGAAACTTCATTTTTGACAAAAGGGGCCCACTTTTTCCACTTGGTTCAGCTTGGCCATGCTTCCCACGTGTCCCACAATTTATTTCAAGATTAAAAATTAATTTTTCCATTTTTATTTAATTTTATTTGATTTAAATCATTTTAAATCTTTAAAATTCAAATAAAAATCAAGAAAGTTAATGGAGGGATATCTTTGAGTTTGAATAGCTTTGATACACCATCATTCACCTTCCAAATTCGTGCAAGGCCTATTCCAAGCAAGAAATTCAAATTTTGACAAGAATGGCAAGTTGCTTTAATGGAGGTTATGGCAAAATCTCAAGCATAATTGCAATGGTTAAAGGCTCCTAAATGTGACTTATTCTCACTCATTACTATATATACAAGCCTTCCCAACCTCATTCAAAGGATAGAGTATGCACAAACGGCCAGAGCAAAATCCAAAAAGTGTCAAAAAAAGTGTGAGATCAAAAGGAGTGTTGCAAGTATTTTCAGGCCAAAAGGAGAACGTGACTCTCTTCTTTGCCATACTCTGAAGCTAAAGAAACCCTTGCCAAGTCCTAAGGTCCATCATACCACGCTGTAAGTTATCCCAGGTCCCCCATAATTTCCATAATATTTTGCTTCATGTAATTGTGTGCAGGCTTGCTAGCATGTTCCACCGTGTGCCCTCAAGCATTCAGCATGCCAAGTGTCCCAAGCGTCCATCCAAGGGCCAAGAGGTGAGGAGCACCATGCTCTCAGTCAACAAGCATTCTTGGCAATCCAGAAAGTCAACGGGCTTTGTGCAAATGGGCTAAAAATTTAACAATAAACCTCCAAAAAAGACCCAAACCCCCCATGGTTCTTTCATATTTTATTTTCTTTTCCTTTTTTATTTTATTTTATTTTCTTTTAACTAATTATTATTATTACCACCAAAATTAACCAATTAATTTTTTTTATAAAAAAAAACCAAAAAAGAACTAATATTAGTATTATTATTAATTTCATGTTATTTTGTAAATAAATACTAATAAATTGAATTAGTTTTAATTAGGCAACTTTAACCCTTTTTTTCTTCTTAATAACTAAAATAAATTTAGAATTAGGTTTATTAACTTTTAATTTTATTTCCTTTTATTTTATTTCATTAAAAACATAAAAATACAAAAATATTTTCTTTTAATAAATTAACTAATTAGTCATTAATTTTAATTTCATTTAATCACAAAAAAGGACAAAAAAATTCAATTCTATTCTAAAAAAGGGTCAACACCCTTAAGACATTCCCGATTAATTTATTCGCGCGCATTTACTTTATTTGATTATTATGTAATTGCCTTCAAGAATGTAATAGTTAAATAGGTTTATCGCTTTATTTAATTTCCGTACTTATTTACCAAAAAAATGGGTCTTTGTAATTTTTGGCGATGTATAGACCCGCGCCTTGTAATAGCGTAGGATTTATTTTTCCGCAATTTATTTTCCGCACCCCCTTAACTGCTAAAACTTGCATGAAAGAATGTATGTAAATAAAAACAACCCGTAGCTCACAAATAACAAGACAAACATTAACTGAATACAACACACAATACACACACCACTTCTAGGGTACGCCTCACTCGTTGCCTTCGAAACGTGGTCATCAAGTATAGGACGTTTTAGAGGTCACCCTTAGTCCAAAGATCCAGTTGCCTCGAAACAGTTGCCTCGGATTAAAAAGGATCTAGGACATTAGGGTTACTTCTAAGGTGTCCCAACTGTTGCTTCGGTGACCACACTGTCCCTAAAATCGAATTGACCCGAACACCTCCAACGGTGGTGCTACCTACCTCTCAATGGTGGGATGGCACTACCTAAAGGACACTTACACAGCTTAATTCCTTAGGGTAGGTAGATGAATCATGGGTACTTGCTCTTTTCAAAAATAAACAAAATACTTTTCACACCTTACACTTTCAAAAACTTTCAAAACAAATTTTTCAAACACTCTTGAGGACAGATACAAGAGTTATTCAGAAATCTTTCAAAGAAACTTTTTTCAAACCCACTCACATTTTGAAAAGCAAACAAATCATTTTGAAAACATAAGAGCAAGTACCCAAGAGCCCGTGGATAACCACAGATAGAAAGGGTGCTAACACCTTCCCTTTCTATAAATCTACCTCCCGAACCGAGAAACAATCTCATAAGGAATTTTGCTGTGCTTTTGTCCTGTCCATGTTGGAGAAAATAAAAGACGGTGGCGACTCTTGCTTCTGCGACATTTCACGAAACCAGCTAAAAAACAGTCAGTTCTATTTCCACCGATCACAGAACTGGCGACTCTGCTGGGGACATTTAAAGTGAGGTGTACCTTAGGATTAGATCATACTTATGTTTTCAATTGCTTTGCTTTGATTGCTTTATATTTGTGGGCTTTGCATCGGAGTTTCATAGATCCTAACCCGGATCTGGGAGATACCTTCTTAGAAAGTAGCAACAAAACTGTGAGGGAACTGTGCGGGGTATACCGACACGGTTGAAGCAGTTTGCTACGTTGATGTGGCACTTTGGTGAGTACCGGTAACCCTTGAGTCAAGTCAAGGAGAGTACGGGGCCACCGTGTGGTGTCGTGAAGCATCAAATGACCTTAGGAACCTTAATTGAACCATCCTGGCCTCTTTAGGGGTAGTGAGATGACTGACTTTGGTGCAGTCCGAAGTTGGTTGATACTCGATACTACACTCATTGAGGGTTGTTTTCTTGGAATATTTTGATCGCCAGTTCAGTGGCTAAATCAAAACAATGAACATAGAAAACAACCCTATGATATTGAGCTCCTTAGAACCCAGTTACTTTTGATAGGACAGGTTTTGAGCCCACCAACTTCAAGAGGGTAGTATCCCAAACTTCATGCTGGCCTAAACTCTAAGGGCTCTTTGTGTGACTTGTGTGCCTTAAAACTTGACTACTTGCATACTTGTTATCTGACACTTGAGTTTCTTGCAGGTTTTGCTTACAGTCCTTAACCTGGACTCGTAACAGGGTTTACTTACATCACTCCATGCATAGCATAACATCATACCATTGCATACATCCTACATAAGGACTAATCCATTTCAGGGATCTCAAGGGTTTGTGATGCAGGTCATGATGAATCAAAAGTCTAGAAAGGGGCAAAGGGGATTTATTTTCCTCTAGCCAAGGTTAATGGCTTGAGTCAGGGGCTATGACCCACTCGATATGGTGAGCCTTGACTCTTGAAGAAGGACTCTCAACAAAATGAAGTTCCTTCAATCGAGCTACCCAAATTCGAATTCTAACAACTTTCCTTGTTTACCCCACGAGATCCTTGAAAATATTGCATGCATACATACATATCATTGCATTACAGGTACTCTTTTACAGGTCACTTACCTTCTTCGCTGTTTATTTCAGCAGTCATCATGAATCCTGAATCATCCAATGGACAAGCTATCAAGGCCCTCCAGGCCCAGAACGCCCAGTTCCAGGAGCTGGTCATGAGCTTAGCCCAAGGACAACAGGAATTGAAGACTCTACTTTTGAAGAAAAAGAAGAGGAGGACTGTTTTGTTCAACCCTAGACGCAGATCTGGGAATACACTGCAGAATGAAGCTGAGCGGACTACTCCATCTGTTGGGGAAGGCAGTCACCAAGAGGGAAGGGTTCCTAGTCCTGTGGTCTCTGACACCGAGACAGATTTCAACGATGAACAGTACCCTTCTGCTGAGGACCGGTACAAATAGATGGAGGACAGGTTAAATGCTATGGAGATTCAATGTGTGCCTGGGTTGGATTTCAGAGACTTGGGGTTATCTTCTGGGGTGGTGATCCCACACAAGTTCAAGGCGCCTGCCTTTGTGAAGTACGACGGGGCTTCCTGTCCTAAGCTGCATCTCAGATCATACGCAAGGAAGATCCAGCCCTACACGGCAGACAAGAATCTATGGATCCATTTCTTCCAGGAGAGTCTTTCAGGGACTCAACTCGAATGGTTCTATCAGCTGGATGGAACCAATATTCGTAACTGGGAGGACTTGGCAACTGCTTTTTATAAGCAGTATCAGTATAATGCCGACCTCGCTCCTACGCGTACCCAACTCCAGGGTATGTCACTTGGGACGGGTGAAGGTTTTAAGGAGTATGTGCAAAGGTGGAGAGACCTTGCTGGAAGGGTGCAGCCACCTCTGATTGACCGTGAGCTTGTGGATATGTTCCTGGGGACCCTATCTGGTCCATTCTTCAACCATCTAATTGGAAATTCTTCTGCTGGGTTTACAGACCTAATCTTGACTGGGGAAAGAATTGAAGCCGGTATCAAGTCGGGGAAGATACAGAATAGTGATTCCTCGAACACTGAGAAGAAACTGTCCAAGAAAGAATCTAGTGCTGTCAACGCAGTAGTTATCTCAAAACCGGCCGGTGCTCCTCAACATCGCCACCAATAAAGGGAAGAGAGACCTAAAAGGCAATTCACTCCCCTCGGCATGACCTTGTCCCAGATATTGCCACAGCTGCTGGAGACCAAGTTGGTAACTCTAAGGGACCCTCCTAAGAATCCCAACAGGACACCTTCAAGGTATAACCCCAACGTTCGCTGCGCTTATCATTCCGACAGCCCGGGGCATGCTATAGATGATTGTTGGACTTTGAAAAACAAGGTTCAGGATCTGATCGACGCAAAGGAAGTCCAGTTCGACTCTCCAGAGACTCCCGATGTGACCACTGCTCCCTTGCCAAAATATGGCTAGGATTCGAAATTTCTTGTTCATTCGAATGTTCAAGTTGTATTTTTCTTTGATTGTTCAAAACATTGTATTCATGTCAAACGTTGTTATTTCATTAATGCATTACACATGTCTGTTTTGAAGTAATTATTTCGTACTTACTATATGCAAACTGTTTTCATATTTTTGTGATGATCAACTCTCAATTAATAATTCTAAGCCTCTTGAGGGAGGATGACGAAAAGGATACCATAATCTACAGTATGCTTTTGAACAGACCCCGCTGATGAGGTACAGGCATTGTTTCAATTCCTAAACATTGGAGTTATAAGGCAGATAATCCCTCGTTAACCCCTCTGAGCCAAAGAAGTAGGAGTTTTTCTTTTCGAAAATTAAAACCCTTAATCATAACCTGGGGCAGGGTAGTTCTCCCACTTGATCCAATTGCATAACAAATGGCACTAAAGAGGTCCTTACAAAACAAAACAAAAACAGTGATGGTTCCCTATAATCGTCAAGACAGGCAGTCGTCATCTTTCAAAAAACAAGAGCCCAATAAGTCAAAACCTATGAAGGAGACTTACAAAACTGGGGCATCCCGCTGACTGTAATCACAAAAGAACAGTTCAGGCAAAAAAAATAGGGATAATAACAATAAAAAAGGAAAGAGGTCCTACAAACCCTCAACAAAAAAAATGACTGCCTATTCAAAATAAACCATCAGTATCCGAACCATCACTGGTATATCAAAGCAAACACTCAAACAAGGTCTAACGCACGATCAGCTGAGTTTAGGTTTGAAGAACATCACAAAGAGCGGGTGGGTACAGATAAATTTGAGCCTTTATCCTTTGTTTCTTAAACCGTGAACCAGGCCACGATATAACCCTCAAAAAGTCCTAGATGAAGCATGGGTTAGTTCGAAAGCATACTGATACGAGAGGTATCCTGACTCCTTAAGGCTTGCGGTAAAATAACGAGTTGACATCGCCAGTTTACAAAAAAAATCACTTATTTTTATGAAAAAACGCATTTTCAAAAAAAATTCAAGACAGACATAAGCTTTGCATTTTTAACATAACTTTGTTTGCATATGACTTTTTGTCTGAACAACATAGAAGTTCGCACGACGAATGTCTGATGAACAGAAGCACTCCCAATCAAGGGGCATGGCATGATCATTGTCCATCATCTGGGGCAGTTAAGTCAAGATTCGGAGAATCTCTCAAAAGGCCAACCAGCTTGGGGCAAATCTCCATCTGGATCACTTGGGGCATTGGACGATCAAATAAAGATCTTCTGGTAGTAGGGCAACTCAACACTACTGACAGGGGCACCTCCCTACATCCTGAGAGCACGGACATAGTCGAAAAAAATACTACGCACAATCAAAGATCCGCTAGGTTGACACACCTAGGCAAAAATAAGGGCTTCCCGGCGAACCAAAAGGGTTCGGGCAAAAATAAGGGATGAATATGAAAAATCTGTACACCCGGCAAGTCGAAAACCTAAAAAGGCGGCTTGGGCAAAAAGGGGTATCCCGATGGACTGAAAACCCGAAAGGGCGGTCCAGGTAATAATTAGGGATCAAAAGCGCACGACTATGTCCCGACATCTCCTCACTTGCCTACCAGAAGAAGATTTGTCAATCGGAAGTTACCAAGCACCTCTACAGGTACCTTCTCCCACAGAAGCTGGGGCAATACAAATTGTCTAAGTGATCTGGTTGCTTTGTCCACCGAGGTGCCAAGGTATGTTCAGCTGAAGAATGTAACCCAGATACCTTCACTCCCCGCCGAGTAAGACAAGATTCAACAATTCTCTCCCTGAGCAGAGTTGGTCTCCCAATCAACCCTAACAAGGCACAGTATTCTCCAGGAAGTCAGCAACACTCTCCCCGAGCAGAGTTATCCTCAGTCAGCCTTAAGGAAGTTGGTTATCCCCCGAAGATCCCAACATTCCCCAGCGATATACAAATATTCCTCTACAAGCATCCCCGGCAATCTTGATCTAAGATTGTTCCCCGGTGGAATACCGGACATCCAGTGGAGCCATTCCCCAGTCCAACCTGAAAAGATCTCCCCAGGAGAACTCAATCAATCTCCCCAACAGATTCAGGAAGCTTATCCCCAGTAGATTCTGGAAGCTTGTCACCTGCAGAGTGCGAACGCTCTCCCGGGCTTTATTCAAAGGTTATTTCCCCACCAGGATATAACTGGGTTACCCTCAGCCAATTGCCACGGAAAGATCGTCCCCGGCGAAGTCTTCCTATCCCCAGTGGAGTTCATCAAAACTTCCAACAGAGCTCAACAATAGTATCCCCAGCGGAGTTATCATCAACCTCAGCAAAGTACCTCTCTTTCCCCACAGAGTTCACTCCCCGCAGAGTAATCTATTCGCCAAGTTTATTCCCCAACGGAGTCATCTTCTCCTACCGGTATTCTTGCAACCATCATCCCCAGCGGAAACAGAGAACAATATTCTTCAACATCAGCCCAGGAGTTAACTTCCCGGCACCCGTCAAAGATTTACTTTCCTAGATAAAAATACATTCATAAACATATCACATTTTCATACATCTTGCTTACATACACAATGCATGCACATACGCATCATATCACACAATCTCATTTCTCCCTGAGAACATCATGACATCGTGCTTTTCATACATCATGACATTGCATACAACTGATGTTTTACCTTTTCAGGACAAAGATCAGTACAAAGATGCTTACTATCAACTGTCGCAATTCCAGATTCGATACCTGTAGGTAGCCAGGGCACATCTGTGAGCGATTATTCCAGACTCGATTCCTGTATCTTGCCAGGGCACGTCTGAAGAGTTTGAAGATCTGATTCCTGTATCTTGCCAGGGTGTATCTGTTGACGACTAATTCCAGACTCGAATCCTGTATCTTGTCAGGGCACGTCTGAAGAGTTTGAAGATCCGATTCCTGTATCTTGCCAGGGTGTATCTGTTGCCGACTAATTCCAGACTCGACTCCTGTATCTTGCCAGGGCACGTCTGAAGAGTTTGAAGATCTGATTCATGTATCTTGCCAGGGTGTATCTATTGACGACTAAATTCCAGACTCGATTCCTGTATCTTGCCAGGGCACGTCTGAAGAGTTTGAAGATCCGATTCCTGTATCTTGCCAGGGTGTATCTGTTGACGACTATATTCCAGAATCGATTCCTGTATCTTGCCAGGGCACGTCTGAAGAGTTTGAAGATCTGATTCTTGTATCTTGCCAGGGTGTATCTGTTGACAACTAATTCCAGACTCGATTCCTGTATCTTGACAGGGCACGTCTGAAGAGTTTGAAGATCCGATTCCCGTATCTTTCCAGGGTGTATCTGTTGACAACTAATTCCAGACTTGATTCCTGTATCTTGCCAGGGCACGTGTGAAGAGTTTGAAGATCCGATTCCTGTATCTTGCCAGGGTGTATCTGTTGACAACTAATTCCAGACTCGATTCATGTATCTTGCCAGGGCACGTCTGAAGAGTTTGAAGATCCGATTCCTGTATCTTGCCAGGGTGTATCTGTTGACGACTATATTCCAGACTCGATTCCTGTATCTTGCCAGGGCACGTCTGAAGAGTTTGAAGATCCGATTCCTGTATCTTGCCAGGGTGTATCTGTTGACGACTATATTCCAGACTCGATTCCTGTATCTTTCCAGGGCACGTCTGAAGAGTTTGAAGATCCGATTCCTGTATCTTGCCAGGGTGTATCTGTTGACGACTATATTCCAGACTCGATTCCTGTATCTTGCCAGGGCACGTCTGAAGAGTTTGAAGATCCGATTCCTGTATCCTGCCAGGGTGTATCTGTTGACGACTATTTTTCGGACTCGATTCTTGTATCCTTCCAGGGCACGTCTGAAGAGTTTGAAGATCCGATTCATGTATCTAGCCAGGGCATATCTGTTGACGACTAATTTCCAGATTCGATTCCTGTATCCAGCCAGGACACGTCTGAAGAGTTTGAAGATCCGATTCCTGTATCCAGCCAGGGTGTATCTGTTGACGACTAACTCCAGATTCGATTCCTGTATCCAGCCAGGGAACGTCTGAAGAGTTTGAAGATCCGATTCCTGTATCCAGCCAGGGCGTATCTGTTGACGAATATTTCCGGACTCGATTCCTGTATCCTGCCAGGGCACGTCTGAAGAGTTTGAAGATCTGATTCCTGTATCCAGCCAAGGCGTATCTGTTGACGACTATTTCCGGACTCGATTCCTGTATCCTGCCAGGGCACGTCTGAATAGTTTGAAGATCTGATTCCTGTATCCAGCCAGGGCGTATCTGTTGACAACTATTTCCAGACTCGATTCATGTATCCTGCCAGGGCACGTCTGAAGAGTTTGAAGATCTGATTCCTGTATCCAGCCAGGGCGTATCTGTTGACGACTAATTCCAAATTCGATTCCTGTATCCAGCCAGGGCACGTCTGAAGAGTTTGAAGATCTGATTCCTGTATCCAGCCAGGGCGTATCTGTTGACGACTATTTCCGGAATCGATTCCTGTATCCTGCCATGGCACGTCTGAAGAGTTTGAAGATCCAATTCCTGTACCCAGCCAGGGTGTATCTGTTGACGACTATTTTCCGGACTCGATTCCTGTATCCTTCCAGGGCACGTCTGAAGAGTTTGAAGATCCGATTCCTGTATCCTGCCAGGGTGTATCTGTTGACGACTATTTTCTGGACTCGATTCCTGTATCCTGCCAGGGCACGTCTGAAGAGTTTGAAGATCCGATTCCTGTATCCAGCCAGGGTGTATCTGTTGACGACTATTTTCCGGACTCGATTCCTGTATCCTGCCAGGGCACGTCTGAAGAGTTTGAAGATCTGATTCCTGTATCCTGCCAGGGTGTATCTGTTGACGACTATTTTCCGGACTCGATTCCTGTATCCTGCCAGGACACGTCTGAAGAGTTTGAAGATCCAATTCCTGTATCCTGCCAGGGTGTATCTGTTGACGACTAATTCCAGACTCGAATCCTGTATCTTGTCAGGGCACGTCTGAAGAGTTTGAAGATCCGATTCCTGTATCTTGCCAGGGTGTATCTGTTGCCGACTAATTCCAGACTCGACTCCTGTATCTTGCCAGGGCACGTCTGAAGAGTTTGAAGATCTGATTCATGTATCTTGCCAGGGTGTATCTATTGACGACTAAATTCCAGACTCGATTCCTGTATCTTGCCAGGGCACGTCTGAAGAGTTTGAAGATCCGATTCCTGTATCTTGCCAGGGTGTATCTGTTGACGACTATATTCCAGAATCGATTCCTGTATCTTGCCAGGGCACGTCTGAAGAGTTTGAAGATCTGATTCTTGTATCTTGCCAGGGTGTATCTGTTGACAACTAATTCCAGACTCGATTCCTGTATCTTGACAGGGCACGTCTGAAGAGTTTGAAGATCCGATTCCCGTATCTTTACAGGGTGTATCTGTTGACAACTAATTCCAGACTTGATTCCTGTATCTTGCCAGGGCACGTGTGAAGAGTTTGAAGATCCGATTCCTGTATCTTGCCAGGGTGTATCTGTTGACAACTAATTCCAGACTCGATTCCTGTATCTTGCCAGGGCACGTCTGAAGAGTTTGAAGATCCGATTCCTGTATCTTGCCAGGGTGTATCTGTTGACGACTATATTCCAGACTCGATTCATGTATCTTGCCAGGGCACGTCTGAAGAGTTTGAAGATCCGATTCCTGTATCTTGCCAGGGTGTATCTGTTGACGACTATATTCCAGACTCGATTCCTGTATCTTTCCAGGGCACGTCTGAAGAGTTTGAAGATCCGATTCCTGTATCTTGCCAGGGTGTATCTGTTGACGACTATATTCCAGACTCGATTCCTGTATCTTGCCAGGGCACGTCTGAAGAGTTTGAAGATCCGATTCCTGTATCCTGCCAGGGTGTATCTGTTGACGACTATTTTTCGGACTCGATTCTTGTATCCTTCCAGGGCACGTCTGAAGAGTTTGAAGATCCGATTCATGTATCTAGCCAGGGCATATCTGTTGACGACTAATTTCCAGATTCGATTCCTGTATCCAGCCAGGGCACGTCTGAAGAGTTTGAAGATCCGATTCCTGTATCCAGCCAGGGTGTATCTGTTGACGACTAACTCCAGATTCGATTCCTGTATCCAGCCAGGGAACGTCTGAAGAGTTTGAAGATCCGATTCCTGTATCCAGCCAGGGCGTATCTGTTGACGAATATTTCCGGACTCGATTCCTGTATCCTGCCAGGGCACGTCTGAAGAGTTTGAAGATCTGATTCCTGTATCCAGCCAAGGCGTATCTGTTGACGACTATTTCCGGACTCGATTCCTGTATCCTGCCAGGGCACGTCTGAATAGTTTGAAGATCTGATTCCTGTATCCAGCCAGGGCGTATCTGTTGACAACTATTTCCAGACTCGATTCCTGTATCCTGCCAGGGCACGTCTGAAGAGTTTGAAGATCTGATTCCTGTATCCAGCCAGGGCGTATCTGTTGACGACTAATTCCAAATTCGATTCCTGTATCCAGCCAGGGCACGTCTGAAGAGTTTGAAGATCTGATTCCTGTTTCCAGCCAGGGCGTATCTGTTGACGACTATTTCTGGAATCGATTCCTGTATCCTGCCATGGCACGTCTGAAGAGTTTGAAGATCCAATTCCTGTACCCAGCCAGGGTGTATCTGTTGACGACTATTTTCCGGACTCGATTCCTGTATCCTTCCAGGGCACGTCTGAAGAGTTTGAAGATCCGATTCCTGTATCCTGCCAGGGTGTATCTGTTGACGACTATTTTCTGGACTCGATTCCTGTATCCTGCCAGGGCACGTCTGAAGAGTTTGAAGATCCGATTCCTGTATCCAGCCAGGGTGTATCTGTTGACGACTATTTTCCGGACTCGATTCCTGTATCCTGCCAGGGCACGTCTGAAGAGTTTGAAGATCTGATTCCTGTATCCTGCCAGGGTGTATCTGTTGACGACTATTTTCCGGACTCGATTCCTGTATCCTGCCAGGACATGTCTGAAGAGTTTGAAGATCCAATTCCTGTATCCTGCCAGGGTGTATCTGTTGACGACTATTTTCCGGACTCGATTCCTGTATCCTGCTAGGGCACGTCTGAAGAGTTTGAAGATCCGATTCCTGTATCCTTCCAGGGTGTATCTGTTGACGACCATTTTCCGGACTCGATTCCTGTATCCTGCCAGGGCACGTCTGAAGAGTTTGAAGATCCGATTCCTTTATCCTGCCAGGGTGTATCTGTTGACGACTATTTTCCGGACTCGATTCTTGTATCCTGCTAGGGCACGTCTGAAGAGTTTGAAGATTCGATTCCTGTATCCAACCAGGGCATATCTGTTGACGATTATTTCCGGACTCGATTCCTGTATCTTGCCAGGGCACGTCGTAAGAGTTTGAAGATCCGATTCCTGTATCCTGCCAGGGTGTATCTGTTGACGACTATTTCCCGAACTCGATTCCTGTATCCTGCCAGGGCACGTCTGAAGAGTTTGAAGATCCGATTCCTGTATCCTGCCAGGGTGTATCTGTTGACGACTATTTTTTCGGACTCGATTCCTGTATTCTGCCAGGGCACGTCTGAAGAGTTTGAAGATCCGATTCTTGTATCCTGCCAGGGTGTATCTGTTGACGACTATTTTTTCGGACTCGATTCCTTTATCCTGCCAGGGCACGTCTGAAGAGTTTGAAGATCCGATTCCTGTATCCTGCCGGGTGCATCTGTTGACGATTATTTCCAGATTCGATTCCTGTATCCAGCCAGGGCACGTCTGAAGAGTTTGAAGATTCGATTCCTGTATCCAGCCAGGGCATATCTGTTGACGACTATTCCAGATTCGATTCTTGTATCCAGCCAGGGCATATCTGCATGAAGAGTTTGAAGAGCAACCCCTGTAACAGGCCAGGTAATTATCTTTCTCTCTCAGGTACGCAAGTTCTCGCTAAGGAATCTCTTACGCGATCGACACCTAGATGGCATCTATAAGCCCATCCTCCCAACAGTCTCCAAATGGCATCCATAAGCCCATCCCCGACAAGATTTTGTCACAGCTCCAGATGGCATCTATAAGCCCATCCTCCTATCCATCATCTCTCCAAATGGCATCTGTAAGCCTATTCCCGCCATCACACTGCTGATACTCAACTATGTGAGTGAAAATTTCTGGGCACTCTAGTGTTCAATCATCTTCCACCCTCGGATCACGAAAGGCACACACGCCAATCTACATCCTCAGGTCTAAGAAGATTGAACAGGGGCAACTGTTGTACCCCAAAATTTTCCCTCCCATATTCTTCAAGATTTGACAAGCATCACCCCAAATGGCTCAAAATCTATTCAAGGGCTACACAGTCAACCATCCTCCTAAGGCAGGCAAAATTAGGGTTTTGGTTCTTGCAAGGAAGCTGAGGTTTTCAAGGGCTCAATCAAGTCCCATATGCTCATATACATTGTCAAGCACCTACATGTCAAGTTTCAAGGCTCACAAAGGTCAAGTTGCACAGTCAAAGTCCCATTTGCTCAACAGTCAACTGTAGGGGTAAAATGGTCATTTGGCAGTCAAAAGTCAAAAATTTTGGTCAACATCTCATTTTGAAGCCACAATCATCATTTGATCAATTCTTGATCATGATTCCACAAGCCTGGCTCAAAAAGTCTCAAGATGCAAAAGTTTCTATTTTTGGACAGCTGAAAAGTCAACTGTAACTTGACCAAGACATAACTTTTTCATGGTTCATCAGAAAAATCCCATCCAATGCTCATCTTGAAGGGGAAGACATTTCCTACAACTCATCTTCACATTACAAGTCCAAGAAATGCTCTCACAAAAAGTTATTAATTTCAACATTATAGGTCATTTTCAAAAGTCAACCAAAAGGCACTTTAAGTCAAAGACCATAACTTGAGATTGGTAAATCAAAATGACATGGGACCAAAGGCATTGGTTAGAGGACTTCAAGAAATTTCCAAAATGTCCAAGAACATGTTCATAGCTTCAAAATTGAGCAAGATATGCATTGGAGAAGTTGGGAAATTTTTGTGAAATGGCCAAAGTCAATTATCCTTGAAACTTCATTTTTGACAAAAGGGGCCCACTTTTTCCACTTGGTTCAGCTTAGCCATGCTTCCCACGTGTCCCACAATTTATTTCAAGATTAAAAATTAATTTTTCCATTTTTATTTAATTTTATTTGATTTAAATCATTTTAAATCTTTAAAACTCAAATAAAAATCAAGAAAGTTAATGGAGGGACATCTTTGAGTTTGAATAGCTTTGATACACCATCATTCACCTTCCAAATTCGTGCAAGGCCTATTCCAAGCAAGAAATTCAAATTTTGACAAGAATGGCAAGTTGCTTTAATGGAGGTTATGGCAAAATCTCAAGCATAATTGCAATGGTTAAAGGCTCCTAAATGTGACTTATTCTCACTCATTACTATATATACAAGCCTTCTCAACCTCATTCAAAGGATAGAGTGTGCACAAACGGCCAGAGCAAAATCCAAAAAGTGTCAAAAAAAAGTGTGAGATCAAAAGGAGTGTTGCAAGTATTTTCAGACCAAAAGGAGAACGTGACTCTCTTCTTTGCCATACTCTGAAGCTAAAGCAACCCTTGCCACGTCCTAAGGTCCATCATACCGCGCTGTAAGTTATCCCAGGTCCCCCATAATTTCCATAATATTTTGCTTCATGTAATTGTGTGCAGGCTTGCTAGCATGTTCCACTGTGTGCCCTCAAGCATTCAGCATGCCAAGTGTCCCAAGCGTCCATCCAAGGGCCAAGAGGTGAGGAGCACCATGCTCTTAGTCAACAAGCATTCTTGGCAATCTAGAAAGTCAACGGGCTTTGTGCAAATGGGCCAGAAATTCAACAATAAACCTCCAAAAAAGATCCAAACCCCCCATGGTTCTTTCATATTTTCTTTTCTTTTCCTTTTTTATTTTATTTTATTTTCTTTTAAATAATTATTATTATTACCACCAAAATTAACCAATTAATTTTTTTTATAAAAAAAAACCAAAAAAGAACTAATATTAGTATTATTATTAATTTCATATTATTTTGTAAATAAATACTAATAAATTGAATTAGTTTTAAGGCTTAAATGCAGTTTTGACCCCCCTAGTTTAATGTTTTTGGAGTTTCGATCCCCCTAGTTTAAAAGCCAGGTTTCTAGTCCCCAAAGTTTTCAAATTTGGGATTTTTGAAGCCCCCCTCCATCTGGCTGCCCAAAAAGTGACATGGCACAGGGAGAGTAATGCCACATATTATTTTCTTATTTATTATTTAGAATAATATTTTTTAAACATTTAAATAAGTGATATTAATTTCCAAATGAATTTTTAATTTCATAATTCATATTTTCTGAAATTCCCAAATTGCTTAACCTAATTTCCTCTTCCATCCTTGCTTCTGGTCATCTACAACCTTCCTTCTTGGTACGACCTCCATCTACCTTCTATTCCATCTACCTTCTCTTCCTTCCTGCAAGCATCCAACATGTCTCAAAAATCCGTGTCGAATCCGAGCTACAGGAATCGTTCTGTTATACATGAATGCCACTGTGGTATCGATGCTCCGTTGATGACGGCTTGGACCGATTCAAACCCAGGACGACGCTTTTTCGGTGTTTGGAAAAAATTCAGTGTTGCAACAAAATTCTGTGTTGCAACAAAATTCTGTGTTTAATAATTCTGCATTTGGTATAATTCTGTGTTGCAACAAAATTCTGCATTTGGTATAATTCTGCATTTGGTATAATTCTGCAACAAAATTCTGTGTTTAATTAGTTATAATTCTGCATCTGCATTTAGGTATAATTTAGGTATAATAATTCTGCATCTGCATTTTGAAAAATTCTGCATTTTTTCTGTATTTAGGTAGACCATTTTTTCTGCATTTGTAATGGCCTACATAATGTTTCATTATTACACTGAGAAGTTATACTTAATGGTCTACATAATGAAACAAATTCAAGTGCAATTGCAATTTATAAACCTCAAACATCATCATTTCATTATAAACCATGAGTAGTTATACACCTCAAACATCATTACGAACTAAACAACATAGAAACTCCAACATTAATAAACCTACACACAACAATACAAATAAACCTCCAATACTAATAAACCTAGATCATTTCAACCAACACAAAGAACCTCCTACAGACAACAATGAACCTCCAATACTAATAAACCTACATCATTTCATTATTATTGTTGCAACAAATGCAACCAACACAAAGATGGTTATGAACCAATTAAACTTCAACTGTTTCTTTAAAAATTTGATCTTCATCCTTGTTTCTTCTTCTTTTACCATTGACTCTTTAACCCTCTGCTTTTCTTCATTCAAGTTGTGGAGTAAGTTCCCAATCACTTCCTTTGCCCTAGGATTCATTTCCTCATCCAACCAAACAAAATTACTGCACTTCTTGAAACCTTGAACCTACAACAATGGAGGTCACAAAATATTCAGTCTATACTCAATTCTGAGGAGCAAATTTTGTAATTGAAGAATATCATACCTTGTACATCCCACATCCGAAAAAGCGTCGTCTTGGGTTTGAATCGGTCCAAGCCGTCATCAACGGAGCATCGATACCACAGTGGCATTCATGTATAACAGAACGATTCCTGTAGCTCGGATTCGACACGGATTTTTGAGACATGTTGGATGCTTGCAGGAAGGAAGAGAAGGTAGATGGAATAGAAGGTAAATGGAGGTCGTACCAAGAAGGAAGGTTGTAGATGACCAGAAGCAAGGATGGAAGAGGAAATTAGGTTAAGCAATTTGGGATTTTCAGAAAATATGAATTATGAAATTAAAAATTCATTTGGAAATTAATATCACTTATTTAAATGTTTAAAAAATATTATTCTAAATAAGAAATAAGAAAATAATACGTGGCATTACTCTCCCTGTGCCATGTCACTTTTTGGGCAGCCAGATGGAGGGGGGCTTCAAAAATCCCAAATTTGAAAACTTTGGGGACTAGAAACCTGGCTTTTAAACTAGGGGGATCGAAACTCCAAAAACCTTAAACTAGGGGGGTCAAAACTGCATTTAAGCCTAGTTTTAATTAGGCAACTTTAACCCTTTTTTTCTTCTTAATAACTAAAATAAATTTAGAATTAGGTTTATTAAATTTTAATTTTATTTCCTTTTATTTTATTTCATTAAAAACATAAAAATACAAAAATATTTTCTTTTAATAAATTAACTAATTAGTCATTAATTTTAATTTCATTTAATCACAAAAAGGACAAAAAAATTCAATTCTATTCTAAAAAAGGGTCAACACCCTTAAGACATTCCCGATTAATTTATTCGCGCGCATTTACTTTATTTGATTATTATGTAATTGCCTTCAAGAATGTAATAGTTAAATAGGTTTATCGCTTTATTTAATTTCCGTACTTATTTACCAAAAAAACGGGTCTTTGTAATTTTTGGCGATGTATAGACCCGCGCCTTGTAATAGCGTAGGATTTATTTTTCCGCAATTTATTTTCCGCACCCCCTTAACTGCTAAAACTTGCATGAAAGAATGTATGTAAATAAAAACAACCCGTAGCTCACAAATAACATGACAAACATTAACTGAATACAACACACAATACACACACCACTTCTAGGGTACGCCTCACTCGTTGCCTTCGAAACGTGGTCATCAAGTATAGGACGTTTTAGAGGTCACCCTTAGTCCAAAGATCCAGTTTCCTCGAAACGGTTGCCTCGGATTAAAAAGGATCTAGGACATTAGGGTTACTTCTAAGGTGTCCCAACTGTTTCTTCGGTGACCACACTGTCCCTAAAATCGAATTGACCCGAACACCTCCAACGGTGGTGCTACCTACCTCTCAATGGTGGGATGGCACTACCTAAAGGACACTTACACAGCTTAATTCCTTAGGGTAGGTAGATGACTCATGGGTACTTGCTCTTTTCAAAAATAAACAAAATACTTTTCACACCTTACACTTTCAAAAACTTTCAAAACAAATTTTTCAAACACTCTTGAGGACAGATACAAGAGTTATTCAGAAATCTTTCAAAGAAACTTTTTTCAAACCCACTCACATTTTGAAAAGCAAACAAATCATTTTGAAAACATAAGAGAAAGTACCTAAGAGCCCGTGGATAACCACGGATAGAAAGGGTGCTAACACCTTCCCTTTCTATAAATCTACCTCCCGAACCGAGAAACAATCTCATAAGGAATTTTGCTGTGCTTTTGTCCTGTCCATGTTGGAGAAAATAAAAGACGGTGGCGACTCTTGCTTCCGCGACATTTCGCGAAACCAGCTAAAAAACAGTCAGTTCTATTTCCACCGATCACAGTCGACAATCAGGCAGCCTTCGTTCGCCTCCCCCATAAATCAAAGGGCTGACCAAAGAACTCGCTGCCACGCCGCGATGATAGCCTTCGGTGAGAGAGGCACGACCGTTCTCCATCACGATCACTGACTTGGAGTGACAAAGATGACCCTCGCGGTCCATTATCTCGAGAAATAATGGATGTTCCCTTTCCCGTTGGTCTAGAAAAAATGTCAAACCTAGGAACATATGACATCGCCCCTCCTCAACAAACTGGAGAGAAGAGAAGGGATGATAAACCTCGAGACGCCCGGGAACAAAGGGGGCCCTCTGGGAGGTTCATAGAATACACTCCTCTAACGGATTCCTGCGAGCGCATCTTAGCGGAGTTCACAAGTACATACTTCAAGGACGGTGACGTCAAACATCCCCGCCCCGCTCCTGCCAAACCCGGGGTAGACCGTAGCAAATACTGCTAGTACCACCGGAGCCACGGGAACCTGAACGAAGACTACGTCCACCTCAAGGACGTCATCGAGACTCTCATAAAAGGGGGAAGGCTTGCACAATATCAGAGAAACAACGCTCCTCGTAGGGATACCCGTGAGACGAGGGAAGCAGAAGAGGATGCCCGACCATCTGACGAGTCGGTTCCCATCTAAACTGCATTCTCCGTCACAAGACCCGAGGACTTCTACATCCCCGAACATCTGCAAGAACCTCTGTATACGCACAGCATGTGGGAAAACTTCCCCTCTGCCATGGTCATCATTGGTGGAGGGTTTAATGATTTAACCATAAATTCAGCTAAGAGGAAGCTGGATGAGCTGGTCGACACGGCTCCCCCTCAAACGGTGACCTTCGAGAGGGTGGAAGGCATATCAGAGCTGATCACATTTTACCTCGAGGAGCTCCCCGGAGGGGCCCCCAATTCATCCATCTCTCTGCTGATAAGGGTGAGAATGGCCAACTTCGACGTACATCGCGTCCTCGTCGATGAGGCAAGTTCCGTCGATGCAATGTACAACCAATTGTTCAGAACCCAACAGCTCGATGACTCTCACCTTTCACCATACGCGGGGTCATACCTGCAGGGCTTTAACAGGTCGAAGTCCAAGTGTTGTACCCCAAAATTTGCCCTCCCATATTCATCAAGAAATTGCCAAGTCAAGGTCACAAAATTCCCCCAGGGTTGTGCAGCTCAACTGGCTCCTATACAGTCAAAACTAGGGTTTGAGTTCTGGTCAAGAAAATGAAGGTTTCAAAGGCCCAATGAAGTCCCATATGCCTACAAAGATGGTCAAGTGTCCTCATATCAAGTTTCAAGGCATTCAGCACAAAATTGCACAGTCAAAACCCTAAATTGCACTACAGTCAACTGTAGGGGCAAAATGGTCATTTGACAGTCAAAAGTTCAAATTTTTGGTCAACATATCATTTTGAAGCCACAGACATCATTTGATCAATTCTTGATCATGATTTTCAAAATTTGGCTCAGAAATCATCAAAGATGCAAAAGTTGCTATATTTGGACAGCTGAAAAAGTCAACTGAAATTGACCAGGGCATAACTTTCACATGGATTATCAGAAAAATTCCATCCAAAGCTCATTTTGAAGAGAAAGACATTTCCTACAATTCATCTTCATGTTCCAAGTCCAAGAAATGCTCTCACAAAAAGTTATCAATCTCAACATTATAGGTCATTTTCAAAAGTCAACAAAAAGGGACTTTAAGTCAAAAGCCATAACTTGAGATTGGTAAATCAAAATGACATAGGACCAAAGGCATTGGTTAAAGGACTCAAAGACCTTTCCAAAATGTCCAAGAACATGTGAAAAGCTTAAAAATTGACCAAGTTATGCCTTGTGGAAGTTGGGAAATTTTTGGAAATTTTTGAAAGTCAACATTGGTGCAAAAGGCCTAAAAATGCAAATGGGCCTATTTTCCTTCCAAATTTCTTCATGCCAAGCCTATGCACGACCACTAGGCCCAAAGGGAAGTATTCTCATATTTTTTAATTATTTATTTGAATTAATATTAATTTATATTCATTTAAATGATTTTAATATATGAAAAATATCAAACTAACCTAAAAAAATCTTTTCATGCACATTATAAGCTCTACAAACCGTGCACATCTCAAATAGGCAAGCTTTGGTGCTAATTGATCAGATTTGGTACAAGAAACATGAGAAAAAGATATGAAAAAGATTTTCCAAAATCAAATATTGAAATCCATGAATGCTTGAGATTTTGTGCAAAGTTTTGACCTAAATCATTCCTTACATATACTAGAACATAACCCTAATGATAAAAAGACTCCATACTGCGCAGCATTTGACATTACAAACTTACAAAAATCCTTAAAAAGTTCAATACTGAATTCAAGGTTTGAGGCCGATTCAAGCATCAACTCTCATCCCATTAGCATTCTGAGACATCATTGAGTGTTTCTCAACCATTAACAACAAGCAAAACCCCTTGAATCGGTACCTCTAAGTCAAACTGAACCAAGAAAATATTGAAATCGCATAGCATGATTTAAGCATTCTTTTGCATTTTTCTTCATGGATTATTGTTTGTAATGATGTTTTTATGCTAACCAATAGGTTTAATTGTGTTTTTATGCCATGTATGTGTTTTCGCCATTGTCAAAAATTAGGTTTGCAGGTTTTCAGAATTAGGGGTTTCCTAATCAAGAAAAATCAGAGCTCAAGAATGCCACGGTTGGACTCAGCACCTCAAGACGAAGACGTCTGAACCCTCGCGATGAATTTATGGTCCACAGGATGCTAATCGCTATTTTCTTATAGGTTGCTTAAGGCCACGCATCCAAAACCGTGGCTAAAGGGTTTTGTTCCAGAAAATAATGGGGAAGATGACGCGCTGGCAACCACTGAGTGGTTCATTCAAACCAGCGCGCGCTTTTAGGGACCACTGACCAATTTTGATATTTGTTATTTAATTGATATATTATGTTAATTGAAATTGAATGGTTCAGCTGGCAGGTACTCATGCGTGTAACCTTCAAGACCTGGGTTCAAGTCCCAGGTCTGGCAAAATCCCATATTGTTTTTCTATCATTAATTCCATGCAGGCTTAACATGAAAGACCACCATATACACTCAGTATCCATTAGCCACGCGTCCACAATGATCAGATCAATGACCAAGCTTCAGGGTGCAGCGTACACCTGGTCAAACGCGCCATACATGATTCCCAAAGTCAACCGATTCAAGCTTAATGGGCCAATATCTAGGGCCTGAACCTCCACAATGGGACAGAACACCCCCTGGTTTGCATTTGTTTTTTCTATTTTTCTTCTTATCTTATTTTTGCCATTTTATTTACTTTATTTGTTTTAATTATTTTTCAACAAAATACAAAAACACATAAAATCAGAAAAAATATAAAAAAATATGATATTTATTTTATTATAATCATTTTCGTCAATAAATTAATATATGTAAATAGTTAGTGTAATTAGGTTTTAATTTTAATCCCTTTTTAATAAAAAATCAAAAAAATAGAATTTAGGTTTAAATAATTTTTTATTTTCTATTTTAATTTTCCTTTTTCAGAATAACAATATTATTATTTATTACTTTATTTTCATAAATTAAAAATTGTACATAAGTTAATTTAGAGTTTAATTTAGGTTTCAATTTAATTCTTTCATAATAAATAAAAAATATTAGAATTAGGGTTTGCCGTTTAATTTAATTTTAATAAATTCTTTTTTCTCATTAAATCAAAAAACATAAAATACAAAAAAAAAAAAACATTTAATAATTTAATTTTAATTCTCATTAAATTGTTAATATTTTGCAAAAGGGTCCAACGCCCGTCGTTAATCATTTAATTTCGCATGATTTATTTTTATCGTTCGTTATAATTATGTAATTGCCCCAAAGCATTGTAATTTAAATTTCTTGCACTTTATTTTTCCGCTTTATTTATTTTCCGCTAAATCGGGTCCTGGAAATTTTTGGCGATGTGGACCCGCGCCTTTGTAATAGTCGTAGATTTATCTTTTCTGCAAACTTTATAACTGTTAATCAAGCATGAAAGAATGAATGTCTAATTAAAATCAAGCGTAGAACACGACAAACATGACAAGACAAATAATCGAAACATGACACACAATTCGCACACACCACCCCTAGGGTACGCCTCACTGTTGCCTTTCGAAAGGTGGTCGTCGAGTAGAGGACGTCTTAGTAAGTCCTCATGATCCGGGAACCTGGCATGAGGGTAGCTTCTAAGGTGTCTTCCCATTGCTCTGGTGATCACCATGTCCCTCAAAATCGAATTGACCCGACACCTCCAATGGTGGTGCTACCTACCTCTCAATGGTGGGATGGCACTACTTTAAAGGACTCTTACACAGACGAATTCCTTAGGGTAGGTAGGTTCTCAAGGATACTTGCTCAAATCTCAAAACAAAACAAAACTCTTTTCACACCACACATTTTCAAAAGCTTTCAAAAAACAAACTTTTCAAACACTCTGACGTATGAGTCGATCTGAAATTTTTTTCAAAAGAAACTTTTAAACCCACATTGAAAAGCAAACAATTTTGAAAACACATTGAGCAAGTATCTAAGAGCCCATGGATAACCATGGATAGAAAGGGTGCTAACACCTTCCCTTTCTATAACCTACCTCCCGAACCGAGAGCAATCTCTTTAAGGAATTTTTCTGTGCTTTTGTCCTTTCCATTTGGAGAAAATAAAAGACGGTGGCGACTCTTGCTTCCGCGACATTCTCGCGAACCAGCGTTAAACAGTCAGTTCCAGATCCACCGATCACAGAACTGGCGACTCTGCTGGGGATAACTTTAAAGTGAGGTGTACCTTAGGGCTTAGCTTATAACTATGTTTTCAATTGTATTGCTTTGTGTGCTTTAAATTGTGGGTTGCTTGGGAGTTCTATAGATCCTACACCCGGATCTGGGGGATACCTTCTTAGAAAGTAGCAACAAGGCTGTGAGGGAACTGTGCGGGGTATACCGACACGGTTGAAACAGTCTGCTACGTTGATGTGGCACTTTGGTGTGTACCGGTAACCCTTGAGTTCAGTCAAGGAGAGTACGGGGCCTCCGCGTGGTGTCGTGAAGCATCAACAGACCTTAGGAACCTTAATTGAACTATCTTGGCCTCTTTAGGGTAGTGAGATAACTGACTTTGGTGCAGTCCGAGGTTGGTTGATACTCGATACTACACTCAATTGAGGGTTGCTTTCCTGGAATATTTCGGTCGCCAGTTCAGTGGCTAAATCGAAACGATGAACAATGAAAGCAATCCCGTGATATTGGGAACCTTAGAACCCGGTTACTTTGATTAGGACAGGTATGAACCCACCAACTCAAGAGGGTACTACCCAGACCCCGTGCTGGCCTAAACTCTAAGGGCTCTTTGTGTGACTTGTGTGCCTTCGTACTTGACTATTCGCATGCTTGTTGTCTAACCCTTGAGTTCTTGCAGGTTTTGTTTATAGTCCTTAATTAGGACTCACAACAATGTTTACCGAATGTCTTGCTGGTTTTGTTCATAGTCCTTAACTGGGACTTATAACAGGGTGTACTAATTTCTTGCAGGTCTTGTTTATAGTCCTTAACTAGGACTCATGACAGGGTTAACCAAATTTCTTGCAGGGTTTGTTTTAGTCCTTAACCAGGACTCATAACAAGTTTATCAAGTTTCTTGCAGGTTTTGGTTTGTAGTCCTTAATAAGGACTCATAACAGGGTTTACTTACTTCACCCCATGCATAGCATGACATCATACCATTGCATACCATTGCATACATCCTAACCCATTTCAAGGATCTCAAGGGCTTGTGATGCAGGTCATGATGAATCAGCTATCCCAGCAAGGGGCAAAAGGGGATTTATTTTCCTCTAGACAAGGTTGTCAGGGGCTATGACCCACTGGATATGGTGAGCCTTTGACCCTTGAAGAAGGACTCTCAACAACATGAAGTACCTTCAATCAAGTTACCAGTTTTCAACTCTAACAAGTTTCTCTGTTTACCCCGCGAGATCCTTGAAATCATTGCATGCATATCATACATTTCATTGTATTGCAGGTATCCCTTTGACAGGTTGCTTACCCTTCTTCGCTGTTTATTTCAGCCGACCGTCATGAATCCTGAATCATCAGCCGAGCAGACTATCAAGAACCTCCAGGCTCAGAACGCCCAGTTCCAAGAGCTAATCATGAACTTGACCCAGGGGCAGCAAGATCTGAAGGCTCTGCTCTTAAAGAAGGACAAGAAGAAGAAGAGGACTGTCTTGTTCAGCCCTAGACGCAGATCCGGGAATACACCGCAGGCTGAAACTGAGAGGACTACCCCATCTGTGAGGGAAAGCAGTCATCATGAGAGAGAGGTTCCCAGTCCAGTGGTCTCCGACAACGAGGCAGATTTTGATGAAGAGCAGTACCCTCCTGCTGACGACAAGTATAAGCAACTGGAGGACAGAATGAAAGCTATGGAGGTTCAACAGGTACCTGGGCTGGATTTCGGAGATCTGGGTTTGTCAACCGGCGTGATCATCCCCCATAAGTTCAAGGCACCAACCTTCTCCAAATATGACGGGGCGTCTTGTCCCAAGCTGCATTTAAGGTCCTATGTTCGGAGGATTCAGCCATATACGGTGGACAAGAATTTATGGATCCACTTCTTCCAGGAGAGTCTTTCAGGGACTCATCTCGAATGGTTCTATCAGCTGGATGGGACCAAGGTTCGTAACTGGGAGGAGTTGGCTACTGCTTTCTACAAGCAGTATCAGTATAATGCCGACCTTGCTCCTACGCGTACCCAACTCCAGGGTATGTCGTTAGGATCAAGTGAAGGTTTCAAAGAATATGCGCAGAAATGGAGGGATCTCGCTGGAAGGGTACAACCACCTCTGACTGACCGTGAACTTGTGGACATGTTCTTGGGGACCCTGTCTGGTCCATTCTTCAACCACCTCATTGGTAACTCATCTGCTGGATTTACCGACCTCATCCTGACCGGCGAAAGAATTGAAGCTGGTATCAAGAGTGGGAAAATTCAAGAGGCCACACCTTCTGACCCTCACAAAAAACCTTACACGGGAAAGAAGGAATCTAATGCTGCATACGGTCAAAAGAGTCGCCGTGATCAACAGGCAGGGGCAATCATGATCTCTGGTTCTGCACCACGCCGTCAACCACAAAGGGGAAACCAGCAAAGGCCGGAAGGGCCTAAAAGGCAATTCACCAACATTAACATGCCTTGGTCACAAGCATTACAGCATATGTTGAAGATGAACCTGATTGCAGTGATCAACCCGCCTACCAATCCTAAGACCTCCTCTCCAAGCTACAATCCAGAAGCCAGATGCGCTTATCATTCCGATAGCCCGGGGCACGATACTGAGGACTGTTGGGCACTGAAATACAAAATTCAGAACATGATCGATGCTAAAGAAATCGAGTTCGAGCCGGCCGAGACTCCCAACGTGATCACTGCTCCATTGCCCAAACATGGCTAGGATTGAGAATTTTTTGTTCATTTGAATTCAAGTTGTATTTTTCCTTTCTTGTTCAGATAAACAATTATTATGTTAAACTCTTTTATTTCATGAATGCATTACACGTGTCTGTCTTGATTTAATTATGTTTACTACGCTTAAAACTGCTTTCATATTTTTGCGATGATCAACTCTTAACTGAAAATTCCAAACCTCTTGAGGGAGGATGACGAAAACGATACTACAATCTACAGTATGCTTTTGAACAGACCCCGCTGATGAGGTACAGGCATTGTTTCAATCCCTAAACACTGGAGTTATAAGGATGATAATCCCTCGTCAACCCATCAGAGCCAAAGAAGTAGGAGTTTTTTTTTATTCAAAACCCTTAATCATAACCTGGGGCAGGGTAGTTCTCTCAGTTGATCCAAGTGCACAATGAATGGCACCAAATGAGTTTCTCAATAACAAAGACAGTGATGGTTCTGAACAATCATAAGGACAGGCAGTCATTATCAAAAAAAATTCATAAATAAAAAAGCCCAAAAAGTCAAAACCAATAAAGAAGACTCACCAAACTGGGGCATCCCGCTGACTGTAATTCCAAAAAGGAAACAGTTCAGGCAAAAAAAAAAGAAAGGGATAACAAAAATCAAAAAGGAAGAGGTCCTACAAACCCTCAACAAGAACAAAAATGACTGCCTATTCAAATAAACGTTCAACATCTGAACCATCATTGGAACATCAGAACAAAGACTCAAACAAGGTCTAACGCACGATCAACTGAGTTTAGGTTTGGAGAACATCACGAAGAGCGGGTGGGTACAAATAATTTGAGCCTTTATCCTTTGTTTCTTAAACCGTGAACCAGGCCACGATATAACCCTTAAAAGTCCTAGCTGAAGCATGGGTTAGTTCGAAAGCATACTGTTACGAAGGTATCCTGACTCCTGAAGGCTTGCTATAAAATATTGAGTTGACACCGCACTGTATTACAAAAAAATGCATTTTCAAAATTCAAGACAGACATAGGCGTTTGCATTCTTAAAATAATCTTGTTTGCATATAACTATTTGTTTGAACAGCAGGGAAATTCGCACGAGGAACACCTTGTGAACAGAAGTACCTCCAATCAAGGGGCACAGTAGGAGCATTGCCCATTATCTGGGGCATGGCAAAATACTTCCAACAGGGGCAACTCCCTACATTCTGAGAGCGTGGACATAGTCGAAAAAATACTACGCACAATCAAAGACCCGCTAGGTTGACACACCTAGGCAAAAATAAGGGCTTCCCGGCGAACCAAAAGGGTTCGGGCAAAATAAGGGATGAAAACCAAAACATGTACACCCGGCAAGTCGAAAACCTGAAAAGGCGGCTTGGGAAAAAATGGGTATCCCGGTGGACCGAAAACCCGAAAGGGCGGTTCAGGCAAAAGTTAGGGATCAAAGCGTACGACTATGTTCCGGTATCTCGTCACTTGCCTACCCGAAGATTTGTCAATCACCCACACAGGTATCCTCTTCCCTCACCTCCGAAGCAGGGGCAATATGGAGTTATCCAGGCGATCCAATTACTCTGTCAACCAAAGTACAAAGGACAGATCAACATAAGGATGATTACCATCTGCCTTTACAAATTCCAGATCGTGGGTTAACATCCGAAACCAAACAGGACAATCATCCACTTAATCAAAATCATGCAACCCAACACCGGTTTCTTCTCAACTTTCGAACAAAGTCATACACAGACTCCTCCTCCACAAGTAACCTAACCCCGGTTCCTCCAAAAGTCTTACATGGACCTATCTCAAGATGACCTAACCCCGGTTCATCCAGAAGTTTTTACACAAACTTATCCAAGTAACCTCACCCCGGTTTCTCCAGAAGTTTTTACACAAACTTATCCAAGTAACCTCACCCCGGTTTCTCCAGAAGTTTTTACACAAACTTATCCAAGTAACCTCACCCCGGTTTCTCCAGAAGTTTTTACACAAACTTATCCAAGTAACCTCACCCCGGTTTCTCCAGAAGTTTTTACACAAACTTATCCAAGTAACCTCACCCCGGTTTCTCCAGAAGTTTTTACACAAACTTATCCAAGTAACCTCACCCCGGTTTCTCCAGAAGTTTTTACACAAACTTATCCAAGTAACCTCACCCCGGTTCCTCCAGAAGTTTTTACACAAACTTATCCAAGTAACCTCACCCCGGTTCCTCCAGAAGTTTTTACACAAACTTATCCAAGTAACCTCACCCCGGTTTCTCCAGAAGTTTTTACACAAACTTATCCAAGTAACCTCACCCCGGTTTCTCCAGAAGTTTTTACACAAACTTATCCAAGTAACCTAACCCCGGTTCCTCACGAAGTCTTACATGGACTCGTCTCCAGTAACCTTACCCCGGTTCGTCAAGAAATCTCACATGGATTTACCCCAAGGTAACCTAACCCCGGTTCCTATAGAAGTCTTACATGGATTTAGTTCAAGATAATCTCACCCCGATTCATCAAAAAGTTTTACATGAGCTTACCTCAACAAGCAACCCTACACCGGTTCCCCCTATTCAAGATGCAGTTTTACAAGGACTCGTCACCCAGAAACCCTACACAGGTTCTCCCTTTCCAAGAACGAAATTTTACACGAACTCATCGTCAAAATAACTCTACCCAGGTTCCTTCTCCATTTCAGGTGCGGTTTTACACGAGCTCATCAGCAGGCCACCCTACATAGGTTCCCTCTTTCAACCTACAGCAATTACAGTTCAAACGTCCCCAGAAAGTCCAATCCAGTTCCCCCAGGAAAGTCGGAGTCCATATCCCTAAGCAATAAGATTATCCCCAGTATATTCCGGAAGCTTATCCCCTACCAGAGCACGAACGCGTCGTCCGGCTTTATTTAAAGAGTTATTTCCTTAACAGGATATAACTGGGTTATCCTCAGCCAAAAGCCACGGAAAGAGCGTCGTCGACAAAATCTTCTTACCCCAGCGAAGTTCATCAACTCCTTCCTATACAACAAGGGTTTCCTCAGCAAACTACTGTCAACATCTAGCAAAGCCTCTCTACCCCCACAGAGTGTTGCTTCCCAGCATGGTCGTCAGAATATCTTTTCTCCCTACAAAATCTTCCACTTGCCAAGTTTATTCCGCAACGGAGTCATCTCCTCCTACCGGTATTCTTGCAGCTATCATCCCCAGCGGAAGGGAGATCAATACCTCAACATCAGCCCAGGATACGACTTCCTGGCACCTGTCAAGGATTTACTTTCCTAGACGAAAACATACATGAATCATCACATACATCGTTATAGCATGCATGTACACATCATACCATATAAATCGTATCCGTGTTTGCTCGATCCATATCATGCATCGCATATAACTGACCTCTACCTTTCAGGAAAGGTGCAGTTGAAACTCTCAAACATATTTCAAGGACTTCTCTGGTCCAGTTAAATCGACTCCAAACAGATTTTTCTGATAAAGACTCGGTAGAAATTCTCTTATCCAACGGCGTGTGAGGTGGTAATTCCTTTTTCAGATGTTTCCCTCTCCGCCGATGAGCGTGAGGTAATAGTCTCATGGTCCCCTCTCCAACGGCGTGTGAGGTGGTAATTCCTTTTTCAGATGTTTCCCTCTCCGACGATGAGCGTGAGGTAATAGTCTTATGGTCCCCTCTCCGACGATGAGCGTGAGGTGGTAATTCCTTTTTCAGATGTTTCCCTCTCCGACGATGAGCGTGAGGTGATAGTCTCTTGGTCCCCTCTCCGACGATGAGCGTGAGGTGGTAATTCCTTTTTCAGATGATTCCCTCTCCGACGATGAGCGTGAGGTAATAGTCTCTTTTGTTTCTCTCTCCGGCGGTGTGTGAGGTGACAATTCCTGTTCCTATGATTCCCTCTCCGACGGTGAGTGAGGTGATCCCCTTCAGATTATAATGGCTTACGGTTTTCTTCCCGATATCGCGAAGATGGTATTTTACACCAAGATTTTTCTCAACGAGCGTTGTTGAAATTAAAATCATCCAAGGTTCTCTTACCATTCATGCAAAGGCAGTAATCATCCCTGGTTCTTTCATCAGCGTTTGAAGCTCCAGACTCAGCTCCTGTAACCATTCAGGACACATCTATACCAAGCATCTAAAATCAGCTCCTGCAACGTGTCAGGTACTCATTTTTCTGTTTTGCAGGTATGCAGGTTCTCGCTAAGGAACCTCCCACGCGATCAACATCCAGATGGCATCTATAAGCCCATCATCCTATCCAAGCAATCTCCAAATGGCATCTATAAGCCCATTCCCTCATCATCGTTGCTACTATGTGAGCGCAAATTTCTGGGCACTTTAGTGTTCAATCATCTTTTACCCTCGGATTACGAAAGGCACATCAGCCAATCTACATCCTCAGGTCTAAGAAGATTGAACAGGGGCAACTGTTGTACCCCAAAATTTGCCCTCCCATATTCATCAAGAAATTGCCAAGTCAAGGTCACAAAATTCCCCCAGGGTTGTGCAGCTCAACTGGCTCCTATACAGTCAAAACTAGGGTTTGAGTTCTGGTCAAGAAAATGAAGGTTTCAAAGGCCCAATGAAGTCCCATATGCCTACAAAGATGGTCAAGTGTCCTCATATCAAGTTTCAAGGCATTCAGCACAAAATTGCACAGTCAAAACCCTAAATTGCACTACAGTCAACTGTAGGGGCAAAATGGTCATTTGACAGTCAAAAGTTCAAATTTTTGGTCAACATATCATTTTGAAGCCACAAACATCATTTGATCAATTCTTGATCATGATTTTCAAAATTTGGCTCAGAAATCATCAAAGATGCAAAAGTTGCTATATTTGGACAGCTGAAAAAGTCAACTGAAATTGACCAGGGCATAACTTTCACATGGATTATCAGAAAAATTCCATCCAAAGCTCATTTTGAAGAGAAAGACATTTCCTACAATTCATCTTCATGTTCCAAGTCCAAGAAATGCTCTCACAAAAAGTTATCAATCTCAACATTATAGGTCATTTTCAAAAGTCAACAAAAAGGGACTTTAAGTCAAAGGCCATAACTTGAGATTGGTAAATCAAAATGACATAGGACCAAAGGCATTGGTTAAAGGACTCAAAGACCTTTCCAAAATGTCCAAGAACATGTGAAAAGCTTAAAAATTGACCAAGTTATGCCTTGTGGAAGTTGGGAAATTTTTGGAAATTTTTTAAAGTCAACATTGGTGCAAAAGGCCTAAAAATGCAAATGGGCCTATTTTCCTTCCAAATTTCTTCATGCCAAGCCTATGCACGACCACTAGGCCCAAAGGGAAGTATTCTCATATTTTTTAATTATTTATTTGAATTAATATTAATTTATATTCATTTAAATGATTTTAATATATGAAAAATATCAAACTAACCTAAAAAAATCTTTTCATGCACATTATAAGCTCTACAAATCGTGCACATCTCAAATAGGCAAGCTTTGGTGCTAATTGATCAGATTTGGTACAAGAAACATGAGAAAAAGATATGAAAAAGATTTTCCAAAATCAAATATTGAAATCCATGAATGCTTGAGATTTTGTGCAAAGTTTTGACCTAAATCATTCCTTACATATACTAGAACATAACCCTAATGATAAAAAGACTCCATACTGCGCAGCATTTGACATTACAAACTTACAAAAATCCTTAAAAAGTTCAATACTGAATTCAAGGTTTGAGGCCGATTCAAGCATCAACTCTCATCCCATTAGCATTCTGAGACATCATTGAGTGTTTCTCAACCATTAACAACAAGCAAAACCCCTTGAATCGGTACCTCTAAGTCAAACTGAACCAAGAAAATATTGAAATCGCATAGCATGATTTAAGCATTCTTTTGCATTTTTCTTCATGGATTATTGTTTGTAATGATGTTTTTATGCTAACCAATAGGTTTAATTGTGTTTTTATGCCATGTATGTGTTTTCGCCATTGTCAAAAATTAGGTTTGCAGGTTTTCAGAATTAGGGGTTTCCTAATCAAGAAAAATCAGAGCTCAAGAATGCCACGGTTGGACTCAGCACCTCAAGACGAAGACGTCTGAACCCTCGCGATGAATTTATGGTCCACAGGATGCTAATCGCTATTTTCTTATAGGTTGCTTAAGGCCACGCATCCAAAACCGTGGCTAAAGGGTTTTGTTCCAGAAAATAATGGGGAAGATGACGCGCTGGCAACCACTGAGTGGTTCATTCAAACCAGCGCGCGCTTTTAGGGACCACTGACCAATTTTGATATTTGTTATTTAATTGATATATTATGTTAATTGAAATTGAATGGTTCAGCTGGCAGGTACTCATGCGTGTAACCTTCAAGACCTGGGTTCAAGTCCCAGGTCTGGCAAAATCCCATATTGTTTTTCTATCATTAATTCCATGCAGGCTTAACATGAAAGACCACCATATACACTCAGTATCCATTAGCCACGCGTCCACAATGATCAGATCAATGACCAAGCTTCAGGGTGCAGCGTACACCTGGTCAAACGCGCCATACATGATTCCCAAAGTCAACCGATTCAAGCTTAATGGGCCAATATCTAGGGCCTGAACCTCCACAATGGGACAGAACACCCCCTGGTTTGCATTTGTTTTTTCTATTTTTCTTCTTATCTTATTTTTGCCATTTTATTTACTTTATTTGTTTTAATTATTTTTCAACAAAATACAAAAACACATAAAATCAGAAAAAATATAAAAAAATATGATATTTATTTTATTATAATCATTTTCGTCAATAAATTAATATATGTAAATAGTTAGTGTAATTAGGTTTTAATTTTAATCCCTTTTTAATAAAAAATCAAAAAAATAGAATTTAGGTTTAAATAATTTTTTATTTTCTATTTTAATTTTCCTTTTTCAGAATAACAATATTATTATTTATTACTTTATTTTCATAAATTAAAAATTGTACATAAGTTAATTTAGAGTTTAATTTAGGTTTCAATTTAATTCTTTCATAATAAATAAAAAATATTAGAATTAGGGTTTGCCGTTTAATTTAATTTTAATAAATTCTTTTTTCTCATTAAATCAAAAAACATAAAATACAAAAAAAAAAAAAACATTTAATAATTTAATTTTAATTCTCATTAAATTGTTAATATTTTGCAAAAGGGTCCAACGCCCGTCGTTAATCATTTAATTTCGCATGATTTATTTTTATCGTTCGTTATAATTATGTAATTGCCCCAAAGCATTGTAATTTAAATTTCTTGCACTTTATTTTTCCGCTTTATTTATTTTCCGCTAAATCGGGTCCTGGAAATTTTTGGCGATGTGGACCCGCGCCTTTGTAATAGTCGTAGATTTATCTTTTCTGCAAACTTTATAACTGTTAATCAAGCATGAAAGAATGAATGTCTAATTAAAATCAAGCGTAGAACACGACAAACATGACAAGACAAATAATCGAAACATGACACACAATTCGCACACACCACCCCTAGGGTACGCCTCACTGTTGCCTTTCGAAAGGTGGTCGTCGAGTAGAGGACGTCTTAGTAAGTCCTCATGATCCGGGAACCTGGCATGAGGGTAGCTTCTAAGGTGTCTTCCCATTGCTCTGGTGATCACCATGTCCCTCAAAATCGAATTGACCCGACACCTCCAATGGTGGTGCTACCTACCTCTCAATGGTGGGATGGCACTACTTTAAAGGACTCTTACACAGACGAATTCCTTAGGGTAGGTAGGTTCTCAAGGATACTTGCTCAAATCTCAAAACAAAACAAAACTCTTTTCACACCACACATTTTCAAAAGCTTTCAAAAAACAAACTTTTCAAACACTCTGACGTATGAGTCGATCTGAAATTTTTTTCAAAAGAAACTTTTAAACCCACATTGAAAAGCAAACAATTTTGAAAACACATTGAGCAAGTATCTAAGAGCCCATGGATAACCATGGATAGAAAGGGTGCTAACACCTTCCCTTTCTATAACCTACCTCTCGAACCGAGAGCAATCTCTTTAAGGAATTTTTCTGTGCTTTTGTCCTTTCCATTTGGAGAAAATAAAAGACGGTGGCGACTCTTGCTTCCGCGACATTCTCGCGAACCAGCGTTAAACAGTCAGTTCCAGATCCACCGATCACACCAAGCCTTGGGGATATGTCAAGCTTATGGTTACGTTCGGCGAGGATACTGCTACCAGGCAGGTCAAGGTGCACTTTCTCGCCATTGACTGCCCATCCCTCTACAACTGCATTCTCGGAAGGCCGACACTGGCAGAGCTAACTGCGGTGCCCTCCACCGTCCACTTAAAGATGAAGTTCTAAACCAAGAGGGCATGGGTCGCCACTATTCAAGGCGACCTGGGAGCTGCCCAAAGGTACTTCAACGCAGCGTCCAAGGGACACAACACAGTCGACACCAACACACGGCCCACCAAGAAAGCTGCAACTGCGCGATCAGAGCCTTAACTGTCAGAGCCCGTCAGAGTAGAAGAAGAGGGCCCCTCCAAAGGTCGATTCGATATCCCTGGACACTCGCTTCGACCAGGACGAGCCCCCCAGCGACGAGCAAGTTCCTCTCCGACCAATTCCGAATGGGGACTTCGAGCTCGTCCTCCTCGGCGAAGACCCAAGCAGAGGAGTGAAGATTGGCACCGGACTCCCCGACTTGGCGAGAAAGCAGATCAAGGCTTGCTTGAGGGAAAATGCGGATTTGTTCGCATGTAGTGTTGCGGAGATGCCCGGTCTGGACCCTTAGGTCGCCTGTCATCAACTCGCCATTGATCCAGCCGCTAGGGCAATAGTACAACGTAGACGTAGGCAGTCTTCGGAGAAAACGGAGGCTGCTGAAAAAGCTGTAAAGGACCTTCTAGAGGAAAATTTTATTTCTGAAGCCCAGTATTCAACCTGGCTGTCAAATGTTGTACTTGTTAAAAAAATAATGGAAAATGGCGAATGTGCATTGACTACACTGATCTTAACTGGGCAAGCCCCAAAGATGTGTTTCCTTTACCTAATATTGATATGCTGATCGACAACTCGGCCGGTTATAAAATTAAATCATTTATGGATGCTTATTTGGGCTACAACCAAATCCCGATGGCAATAGGCGATAAACACTGCACTGCTTTCATGACTACCTCTGGCAACTATTAATACAACGTAATGCCCTTCGGTCTGAAAAACGCAGGGGCAACGTACAAGCAGATGATGAACAAAGTCTTCCGTAACCAAATCAGGGATATGCTCGAGGTATACATGGACAACATGATCGTCAAGACCCGAGAAGACACCGACCATTCCGCCCATCTCAGGGAAGTCTTCGCCCAAGCAAGGCAATGCAAAATGAGGTTTAACCCGGAGAAGTGCACGTTCGGGGTCTAGGCGGGCAAGTTCCTCGACTTCTACTTAACAGATTGAGGAATAGAAGCCATCCCCAACAAGTGCCGAGCTTTATCTGACCTCCCCACACCTACGTCAAAAAAATCCATAAAAGTATTGAATGACATGTTCACCTCACTATCCTGTTTTGTTGCAAAATCCACTCAACACGCCCTTCCTTTCTTCAAGCTCCTTCGCAAGGAAGCGGCCTTCGAATGGACCGAGGAATGCGAGCAGGATCTTCTCCATCTCAAACAAAGCCTCTCACAGCCGCCCGTGTTATCGCGACCAGTTGATGAGGAAACCTTATTTCTATACCTAGTTGTCTCGGTCGAAGCCGTCAGCGCATCCCTCATTCGTGAGATGCACGACGGACAAAATCCAATTTATTTCACGAGCAAGGCGCTTCAAGGGACCGAGGTTAGATACCAACAGATAGAAAAGGTGGATCTGGCTCTCGTCAACACAGCGAGAAGGCTCAGACACTATTTCCTCGCGCACATGATCGTGGTGCAAACAGACCAGCCCGTGAAACAGCTCCTAGGTCGACCAGACATGGCGGGTCGAATGTTGAAGTGGTCCTTGGAACTTTCTGAATTTGACGTCCAATACGAGAGCAGGAAGGCCCTAAAGTCACAGGCTCTGGCTGATTTCATTGCTGAGATGACTGCTCATAACCCCCCCGCAGGGAAAGAGCACAAGTGGATCATCTTCGTTGATGGAGCTTCCAGCTCGACCGGAAGTGGTGCAGGAATCCTCCTAGAGAACGAGGAAGGCATGGTCGTCGAGCATTCGCTCACCCTCTCCTTTCCAACCTCGGACAACCAGGCGGATTACGAGGCCCTACTCGCAGGTCTAAGACTGGCCGAGGATTTAGGCGCTCGTGAGATACAAATTTTCACCGACTCTCAACTCGTCGCGTCCCAAGTTCAAGGGGGATACCAGGCTAAGAACAACAACCTCATCGAATATCTGAACTTGGTCAGGGAGCATATGAAAAAGTTCGACCGGGCAGAAATTTCGCACGTACCACGCGAGCAAAACACAAGAGCTGACATACTTTCGAAACTCACAAGCACGAAAAAGAAAGGTGGAAACAAATATGTCATACAAGAATCTCTATCTCGCCCGAGCATCGAAAATCCACGACTCTACCCGAGGTAAACGCCATCGGAGACAGCTCGTGCTGGATGACCCCGGTATTCAACTTCCTAACGAAGGGGGAACTCCCCCTGGACCGAATTGAAGCAGCCGCGACCAAACGACGAGCATGCTCCTACGTGGTGCTCGAGCACAAACTATATCGTAGGGGATTTTCTATCCCACTCTTGAAGTGCATCAAAGAATTCGCGGTCCCCGAGATATTGCGGGAAATACACGAAGGGATTAATTTCCAACACATGGGCAGCAAGTCCCTAGCGAGGAAGGCGCTGCGAGCGGGGTATTACTGGCCGACAATATAGCAAGACGCCAAAGACCACGTCAAGAGATGTGACAAATGCCAAAGGCGTGCCGACATGCACCTCGCCCCACCACACGAGTTGAACATATTATCATCCCCGTGGCCATTTTCCTGGTGGGGAATGGACATCCTCGGACCATTCGTGCAAGGGACGTACCAAAAAAAATTCCTCATCATGGCCGTAGATTATTTTACAAAGTGGATAGAGGCCGAAGCCCTCGCACAACATCCTCCGCTTCTACAAGCGAAACATGCTCTCCCGATTTGGAATCTCGCAGACGCTCGTCACAGATAACGGTACCCAATTCACCGACCAAGGCTTTCAAAGCTTCGTTTCCAAACTCGGCACCAAACAACATTTTACCTCAGTCGAGCACCCCCAAACAAACGGGCAAGTCGAGGCCGCGAACAGGGTCATCTTGTGAGGACTCAAGCGCAGGTTAGGCGAAGCAAAAAGGGGATGGGTCGAAGAGCTACATAGCGTTCTATGGGCTTACCGCACGACGCCTCATTCGAAGACTGGTGAGACCCCATTCCGACTGACCTATGGTATCGAGGCAGTCATCCTGGTAGAAATCATGGAGTCATCTAGGGGAACTGAGATGCCCCTCGACAAGGAGATGAACGACGAGGCTCTGAGAGACGAGCTCAACCTTGTCGAAGAAATCCGATCAGGAGAAGTCCTGTGCGAGGCCACTTTGAAATAGCAGGAAGCCCTACGCCACGACAGCAAAGTCATAAGACGCGAATTTCAGGTCAGCAGCCTAGTCTTGCGGAGAAACCAGAAAGATTCCTGCGAAGGGAAATTGGCCGCAAACTGGGAGGGACCTTATCGCTTCCATGGAGCTATGGGCACCAGAGCGTATTATCTCGAGCAATTAAACGGAGAACCATTACCACGACCCTGGAATGCTGCGAAGCTAAAACAATATTATAGCTAAAGCCCCTCACCTGCTGGAGGACTTTTGCCGTTGAATAATCACCTTCAGTCGACGAAGGGAAAAGCTCGACCACGTAGGCGAGTCGAGGTACGGGCCTGACCTACCAATCAACGAAGGCATAATGTGGTTCACTTCGACGAACCAAACATACATGCCCGACAGGGACACCTCGATCGAGCTCCACTGTCAAAGTACCCCACATGGAAGAACACCCAACTCGCGATGGGAAGTTCACGCCACGAGCGTAGGATCCCAATCACGATTATACGCCCGACATGCGGATTCCCACTCCATGCATTCGACACATTTTGAAGTGCGTCGAACCGACATTGGGGTCGAACGGATATCTCCATAAGAACACAAACTTCGTCAAAAATTCATAACCAAGATAACGGTCGGTCACATACGTCAAATATTATTATCAGATAACTACTATAAACAAAGCATTCATCGAGTAGACAGTCATAAACAAAGATAAATAATATACCGAATACAAGGGTCGGTGTTGTCCAAAATTATAATCCAGGCACGACGGCAAAAAAACTTAAAAGAATGAAAGCGGGCACGCAGGCCCCAAAATAACAGCGGACACGCAGGCCCAAACACCAATAAAAGCATTAATCACTCCCTGGAGTACCAACGTAGATGTCAGGAGAGTCGGGAGGAGGCACAACCCGACCATCGACAACCTGGGATAGAACCCCAGTCCCTTCTGTATTCAACCCCGGATTTAGCACTGACAGTTGATTCACAGCAGACTCAAAGCCATCGGCCAAAGCGTCAACACAATCCGACTCTAGAAGTTGAATTCAAGCGATGAAGTCAGCACGCATGCGTAAGTCGGCCACCCCTTCAGGCTCGTCCTCCGCGGGCAGCATAACAGCCTTCAGATCTTCGACCTCTCTCAACATCCGTTGGTTGTCACTCTCCAACCGCTCCTTATCAAGCTGGAGGCAGTCTTTTTCCTCAAGGGCTCTTTCGACCCTCTCCTTCTCCCCTAACAACACGTCAGACTGCTTCCGAAACATTTCCTTGGAGCGTTCGAGAGCAGCCTTCATTTTGCGGGATTTGGCCACGAGAGCCGCCTTCTCCGACTCCAGCTCCTTGACCCGATCCAAGGATTCCGACCCTTCGCCCGCAAGGACAATTGCCATCTCGGCCATTTTCACCACCCCGATCATGCTGGCGGCAAGGTGTTTCCTCCGACCTTCCTTGTCGAGCCGTCTGATGATATTGGCCTTGTTGTCAGATACAGTCAAGGGAAACCCCTCAAAGAAATCATTTTCCACAAAATAGGGTGGCAGGCTGAAGGCCCGGGCACCCGCCCCTCCATCGGTCACTTCGACTCCACCTTCTGGTCGACTCTATTTCTTGCTAATCAAAGCAGATTGACGCTCGGTGTCAAGGGAACCCGAGGACCCACTAGATCCTTCCCTGCCCGACTCGGGGGTCGGACCCATTCGCGTGGCTTGTTGCGGCTTCACCAACCTCTTGCTGATCTTCTTGTCTTGGGCCAACTTCAACAACCTCTCACGACGTTCTGCCATGTGACCTGCAAAGCAAATGTACTTGGGTTAGCCACATCGAAGAAAACAAATAAAGAGGGCTATCAATAGAGTAAAGCAAGAAACCTAAGAGCTCTACGGCCTGCCCGTAAGACTGGAATTCGACTGGCGCCTTGGTGTTGATCGGACGTGCCTCAAACGTGGGCTCGCCATCCTCATCAAGAACGTCATTCCCTTCCATCATAACCCACCGAGCAGGGAAGAAACCATCGACAAATTTGTTCAGGACGCCATAAGCCTCCTCCTCCTCAGTGCTCATATCACCAACGGGAGTGTGGTAGTATCCAGGTCCATGGTCGTAATGGCCCGAACACCAGTGGATGGGAAACTTTGTGACTTTCCCAATCTCAGGATTACCCTCAGAATCCAAACACGACTCCCCGTCCTCGTCCACCACAGCAGCCGGTTCGAACAGCGAATCCATGGCTGTCTGAGTAGACGGTTGCAAAATATACCACTTATCCTTGAAATCTCACACAGAATCCATGTACATCCTAAACAGTCTCTTCGACTGCTTAAGGGACACCCAGTTATGCTTCCCTCCTTGGGACTGCCGTTGCAGGTGAAAAACCCTAAAGAACAGGGGAATTGTTGCCCCGATCCTCAGGAAGCGGCAGGTGAGTTCGAATGCCCGGATAAAGGCAATCGCGTTAGGATAAATCTGGGAGGGGGCCAGGTTCAAGTGATTGAACACTCATCTGGAAGTCGTTGAATGGTAGCCGAGCCCGGGACCTTTAAATACGATCTCGTACATAGGGAAGGCGTCTTGTGTAAACTCCGAGCAAATTCGGGCATCCCTTGTCGGCCTCATGATCTTAAAATTTCTCCGAAATCCCTCTTGGCCGCCGCCGTACTCAACGATAGTGTAAGCTTGCCTACCGGTATAGCTATAGATCGAAGCTATCCCCCGGGGTTCTGCACCAACCCAGTCTAGAGTAGGGTCATCGACGGTGTCGACCAGATTCATGCTTTCCTCAGCAGTGCTTGTTTCCTTAGTATCAATATGCTCTGAGGACTCGGGAATATCGGCCATTTACCTGCAAAGTACAGGAAACCGATGAATTCGACAATAAATCCGCTTTTCCGCCACACAGACGAGGAGAAGTAAGCAACACTCAGACCGAGTCAACGACCATTCGCGCGAAAGACGGGGAACACGTGGACCTCGATCAAACACCAACCTTAACGACAGACGTATATCAATCATAAATGTCACGGGCACAACAAGAATATCGTGAGCAAAGGATGAATTTCACGACCAAGTTCATAACATTGCTAGCCAGATACAAGAATACCACGGGGAAAACTAGCCTACATACTAATGAAATGATAAATCCCCCGACCAAGTTTATAAATCTATTAGCCAAACGCATGAATATCACAGGCACGATCATAAACCGTATGCCTAAACCTATGAACGCCGCGGGCATGATCATGAATCAGACGCCTAAAGTGCTTGAATTTCCCGGGCATAATCCCCAAACACGAAATTCTACCACTAAACACCATCAAAATATATCTACAACACAAGATACCAAAGAAAAAGAACACTTACTTGGAAGAAGAGTGAGGAGCGACGGTTGTGGAGATAAATACACGGCGGACTGTGCAGTGGTCTCAGCGACACTAGGAAAACGCACGGTGTTGACGGCAGAGAAAATATGAGAGCGTGAAAATGTGAAAACGAGTTATGGGCCCTAAAGCCCTATTTATAGAGATGACGTGGAATGTGAAACATCGCGTCGGGGAATCACAAATCGCCTTCATCCTCAACACCTACTCGCGTAGACAATGATGGCCCCTACTCCCTAGACGTCCATTGTGGTTTCCAAGAGCCACGCCACGTGTCTGACTAGTGTATCATCCTCTCCCTGCGAGTACTCCTCGAACACTCTTCGACCGCTGCACGAAGCAAATCACGAATCGGGCGACGTCTCACGTCCATGATAGAAAAACCCTGTGTCGCGCAGCGGGTCTCGCGAAGGGGCGAATTTGAATCAAATCATAACTCCCTTACCATGAGCAACGACTTGGTGGGCTCCTGTTCTGGATTGGGCCTGCCCTTGGCCCAACTACCAGTGAGGCCCAATCCAAGCTTGTCAACCTGCTGTGCTGAGCAGTATTTCCACCGAGCACACCCTGATCACAGATGTCTGGTCGACTATGACTTCTTCCCGTCGGTGCTCGCGGAGACCGTTCCCGACGAGCACGCGCTCCCCCCAAGCACCTTCCTCGTAGGGCTAACTTCCAACCTCTCCGAATTTCGTGGAGTCTTCATGGCCCCAGAAAGATCGCGTCTCTATCCTCCATGTCTTGCGGAGGACGTTATCCAGGTAGGGGGCCACGTACGAGTCCCCACTACACACGTAGAACTTGACAGTCTCTTTGTTGGGCCTGTTTGATCAGTCTAATAAAGAGACATTGGCCCAGCGCTGAAGGCTATAAATACCATCTCTTTCGAGAGAGTCAAATATTCATTCATTCATTCACACCTAAAACTCATACTTGCTTACTCATTCCGCTTCTCACTTTACCATCGGAGTGTCTTGCAGGTACCTCCATCTCATTCAAACTCAGTCCAAAACCACCTGTGACGGTCCAACTCTGATCAAGTTAGATCAATTTGTATACATGATTATTTTGGCATTATATTACAAAGCCTTCAAAATAAAATATAAAACAACGTATATAGTAGTTTAAGAATTGATGTATAGGAATTATATTTTTTATTGCGCATACTTTAAACTACATGTATCAATCATGGCCGGTCCAACATACCTCGAGGTTTAAAGTTAAACTTAAACGAGGTTTTTTAGAGAAAAAGAAAAGAAGTTAATGGACTATTAAATTTCACATAAATTTTTTTATTGTAAAATTGTTTTTAAAATTTACCTATTAATAAAAATAAAAAAGATGATGCACTCATAGTATAAACTAATTTTATACTCATAATCAACTACGATTATATATTAAGATAAGTCAAATTGAAAATTTTAAAAAATTTATATGATACAATAAAATGATATAATTTTAAGATGACAGCGTAAAAAAATAATTTTATATAGTTAATATATGATCATTAAACCCATAAAAACATGAGGACTTAATTAAAGTCATAGTCTCTTAATTTAAATTAAGATTTTATATTAATCTCTTAATTAATAAATATAACTTAATTGGCTCATAAAAAATATCACGGTTAACCAACGTGGCACTTTTTTTATATTTTATATAAATAAAACGATAATTTTGGCAAACAAGTCATTCAAGTTAGCATTATGCTTAATAGTGACTAATCATTGGTGACAAATGGATTTCTTATGTTCCATTAAACACCAACATCCATTTTTCTACATTTTTTTCTTCTTCTTATCTATTAATATTCACCCGTCAAATCAAAAAATTTCGAAATTAAAATAGATAAAGTTAATTGAATAATAAATGAAATAGTTAACATAAGAAATAATAAGGAATTATAAGGTTTAATTTAAAATTTCTTAATTTAAAATATTTTTCAACGTATATCGTGAATTAGCCAATAAAATTTAATTTTATATTAGTAAATTTTTTAATTATAGCTTAATCGGTCAAAAAAAGCCACAAAACTAGAGACTGTTATTTTACGACCGTTTTTTAGTTACAAAAATATTTATAAAAAAACAGTGATCGAAGCACGATCACTAAATATTTGTCTTTCCTTAATTTTTCTAATTCTTATTTATTAAGTTATATTTCTCTTTGTATATATATATATATATATATATATATATATATATATATATATATATATATATATATATATATATATATATATATATATATATATATATATATATATATATATATATATATATATATATATATATATATATATATATATATATATATATATATATATATATATATATATATATATATATATATATATATATATATATATATATATATATATATATATATATATATATATATATATATATATATATATATATATAATTTTGTTTTTAATTATTTATAATTTATAAATGAAACAATGATAATATAAAATAAATAGATAAGTTATTAATAGTATATAAGAAATAAATAATTTAACTATTAAATAAGGATGATTATATAATAATCTCTATTATAAAGATAAACTTTATTGTGTATATATTCAAATTTTATAGTTTTTCTTTCACTTTTCTATCTACTTCATATTGAAAATTAACATTTCAACTCCTTCAACTGCAGAACAATGATATTTATTCATCAATCTATTTAATCAGTCTAAAAATTATAAATAAATAAATAAATAAAAATTAGAATAGATTATAAATAATAAATAGAAATTAAAGATAAAATGGCTCATTAAAATAACATTGACCTACATGAAAGAGTCTTTCAGTCTAGCACTATTGATTAGTGAGCCACAGTTTTAATCTTTAAAATTGAATGAACAATTAATTTAAAAGTTAAATATGTGAGGAGTCCTCGTAACTGTGAGACACTTTAATAAAATCACTATTGTGTGAATGAGTATAAAATATTTTAAGCACCAAATTTCGGAAGAAAACAAAACATAGGCCTTTATTTGCATTTTCAGAATAGGCAGAAGTTTATTTTATTTTAAAAAGTTTACATAACCTAAAATAAAATTAACTGGTGAGTGGATTTCATCCTATTGAAATATGTCGCAAGGAAACTCGTAGCGGAATGTTTAGTAGCATGAGACAAAAGTTAAGAGGAGAAATGTAATATGGTGAGACCTTCAAAGTTATCTACATTATATGCGTAGTATTTTTTGACTATGTCTGCATTCGTAGGGTGCGGAAGGTCGTCGCCGTCCATGATGGTTAAGATCATTGCCCCACCAGAAAAGATATTCTTGATTATAAATGATTCTTCGTAGGTAGGAGTCCATTTGCCACTGGGATCACTTTGCGGCAAGATGATCCGCTTGATTACAAGATCCCCGACTTGATATACCTGGCGTCTGACTTTCTTGTTGAAAGCCTTGATCATTCGTTTTTGATACGTCTGACCGTGGCAAACAGCAGTAAGTCGCTTTTCGTCAATCAAATTAAGTTGATCAAGCCGGTTCTGAATCCATTCGTCTTCACTCAAACCAGCATCCTTCAAGATTCTTAAGGAGGGAATCTGAACCTCGATAGGTAAAACAACTTCCATGCCGTATACCAAAGAATAGGGAGTTACCTCAGTTGATGTACGCGCCGTGGTACGGTATCCGTGGAGAGCAAACGGTAACATCTCATGACAGTCCTTATAGGTGACTGTCATCTTTTGTATGATCTTCTTAATGTTTTTGTTCGCAGCTTCGACAGCACCGTTCATCTTTGGCCGATAGGGAGATAAATTGTGATGTTGAATCTGGAACTGTTCGCACAAGGCGGTGATCGTAGTGTTGTTAAGGTTGGTACCGTTCTCAGTGATGATTCTTTCGGGGATGCCGTACCGACAAATGAGGTTCTGTTTGATGAAGCGGGCAACCACATTCTTTGTGACAGATGCGAAGGAAGCTGCTTCGACCCATTTGGTGAAGTAATCAATGGCCACCAGAATAAAGCGGTGTCCGTTGGATGCTGAAGGCTTGATTTCTCCAATCATGTCGATTCTCCACATAGCGAATGGCCAAGGAGCTGTTAAGACATTGAGAGGAACTGGAGGTATATGTACCTTGTCCGCATATATTTGACATTTGTGACCAGTACGGGAGTGTTGATGGCAGTCAGCTTCCATGGTAGACCAGTAATATCCTGCCCATAGGATCTTCTTAGCCATCGTATGCCCGCTAGAGTGAGTGCCAAAGGTACCATTGTGCAGTTCAGCCATGATCTGCTCAGCTTCAACCTTGTCCACACAACGGAGCAGAATGCAATCATGATTGCGCTTGTACAGAATACCATTGCTCAGGAAGAACTTGGCTGAGAATCTTCTCAAGAACTTTTTGTCGTTGACTGAAGTTCCTTCAGGATATTCTTGAGCCTCGAGATACCTTTTGACTTCATGAAACCAAGTTCGGTCCACTACTTCTTCAATATTAATCTCGTGACAATGTGCAGGTTCGTCCATCCGTTCAATGGTGATTTGGGGAGCCTCATTATCCCAGTTAAGTTTAAACATGGATGACATTGTAGCTAGAGCATCAGCTAGCTGATTTTCTTCTCGCGGGAAGTGCTTGAAGGTAATCTGCTCGAAATGTGGTAACAATGTCAAGACATGTTCTTTGTAAGGGATGAGGTTGGGATGCTTAGTGTCCCATTCTCCTTTGATCTGACTGATGACCAAAGCGGAGTCTCCAAATACAATCAAAGATTTGATTCCTAGGTCTATGGCAGCCTTGAGTCCAAAGATGCAAGCTTCATACTCTGCCATGTTGTTAGTGCAGTTAAAGCAAAGCCTGGCTGTGAATGGTGTATGGCAACCTTCTGGAGAGATGGGTACCGCGCCGATACCGTTGCCAAGTGCATTAGAGGCACCATCGAAGTACAGGGTCCATCGGGATCCTTGTTCAGGTCTGTCATATGGTCTAAAATCTTTAACATTGTCCAATGTCATAATGTCCTCGTCGGGGAAGTCAAACCTCATGAATTGGTAATCTTCGACAGCTTGATGAGCCAGATGGTCAGCTAGCACACTTCCCTTTATAGCTTTTTGGGTCGTGTACTGGATATCGTATTCCGTCAGGATCATCTGCGATCTAGCTATTCTTCCAGACAAAGCAGGCTTCTCAAAGATGTACTTGATCGGATCCATCTTAGATATCAGCAAAGTGGTATGAGTCAACATATACTGCCTTAGCCGGCGAGCAGCCCATACCAAAGCGCAACAAGTTTTCTCGAGCAGTGAGTATCGGGTCTCACAGTCGGTAAACTTTTTGCTAAAGTAATAAATGGCATTCTCTTTTCGGCCAGACTCGTCATGTTGGCCCAGTACGCACCCCATTGAATTCTCTAGGACAATCAGATACATGATTAGTGGTCTTCCTTCGACGGGTGGCATCAGGATGGGAGGTTCTAGCAAATACTCCTTGATTTTATTGAAAGCAATTTGACAGTCATCATTCCATTTAACCACCTGATCTTTCTTCAACAGCTTGAAGATTGGTTCACAGGTAGATGTTAGGTGAGAAATGAACCTGGTAATGTAGTTTAGGCGTCCCAAGAAACCTCTGACCTCCTTCTCAGTGCGAGGGGCAGAAATTTCTTGTATAGCTTTGACTTTGGCAGGATCAACCTTGATGCCTTTGTTGCTGACAATGAAACCCAAGAGTTTACCGGACCGAACTCCGAAAGTGCACTTGTTAGGGTTCAATCTGAGCTTGTACTCCTTCAACCTGACAAACAGCTTTTGCAGATGGTCGAGGTGTTCTTCTTCAGTCTGTGAACGGGCTATCATGTCATCTACGTAGACCTCTATCTCATGATGTATCATATCATGAAACAAAGCTACCACGGTGCGTTGATAGGTTGCCCCGACATTCTTCAGTCCGAATGGCATCACTTTGTAGCAGAACGTACCCCACTGTGTAACAAAAGTAGTTTTCTCCATGTCTTCAGGTGCCATTTTGATCTGGTTGTAACCTGAAAATCCGTCCATGAAAGAAAATACCTTGTACTGAGCTGTATTGTCAACCAAGATGTCAATGTGCGGAAGTGGAAAGTCATCTTTAGGGCTGGCCCTGTTTAAGTCTCTGTAATCCACGCACATTCTGACTTTTCCATCCTTCTTAGGCACAGGCACAATGTTAGCAACCCATTATGGATAGGAAGTAACAACAAGAAACCCAACATTGAACTGCTTCATAACTTCTGCTTTGATCTTTTCTGACATGTCGGGCCTCATGCGGCGAACTTTCTGTTTAACTGGTGGACAGTCTTCTCTTGTGGGGAGACGGTGAACCACAATATCTGTATCGGGTCCCGGCATGTCTTCGTATGACCAGGAGAAGACCTCAACATATTCATGTAACAGCTGAATTAGGCGCTCTTTGACACTTGACTCTAGGTTGGCACCCACTCTAACTTCTTTTCTGTCTTCCTCAGTACCCAAGTTGATTGTCTCTAACAAATCCTCATGAGGTAGAATAGTCCTTTCTTCCTGTTGTAGCAGTCTAGCCAATTCTCCCGGCACCTCACAATCTTCTTCACCTTCGTATTCGGCATGGTAGACCAGATCTTCAGAGTCACTGAAGGCCATAGCAGAATTGTTACCCATGGAATCCGGAATGGAAGGGTACCTGCATTTGTGAGCGTGGGTGTGTGTAAGGGATAGCCACCTTTAAACAAATAAAATGCAAAAAGAAAGACAATGAACACAAAAGTTTATATGTGAAAACGTCCATGATTCATTAAAATGGCATATGAAGATGAAAAAATCAAACCATTACAAATGGACCTATGTGCCTCGGGTAAGGCACAAGGTTAAAAGTGTACAAATTGTTTGAGAATTATTACAAACCAACAGAAATGTTTGAAAGATAAATTACTACGGTATGAAAGTAATCAGAACAAAGTCTTTTGCTTCCCAGTTGCACAGTCCTCCGTCAACAGTAGGGAAAATCCAGTCTTCCAAGTTACCCTCCTCTTCACTATCCTCCAAAGCATTGACTCCATAATGGGTGATCTTCACTGGTGGCCCTCCATCCCGGGAGCGACGCACAAACTTTTGACTAGCCGAAGTGAAACCCAAACCGAATTTATCTGATTTGAAAGGAAAGTCGGGAAGCTGCCCCCAGATTGTGCTTCCTCCTTCTTCAATCACAACCTTAGCATCTTTGAGAGACGACATCTGAGGCGGAGGTCTGGTAATCATGGGTACAGAAGCCACTGTTTTGGTTGCCACAATCTCCTGAGCTACCTCTTCAAAATGCTGAAAAGGGGTTTCGATGAATTCACCATCCAATTCTACATAGCAGAAAGAATTTAGATGGCTTATCATGTATTCCTCTTCGCCATGAACTATTATAATTTTCCCCTGGACAGGGTACTTGAGCATTTGATGCATAGTAGAAGTGACGGCTCCAGCATTGTGAATCCAGGGTCTTCCCAACAAGCAAGAATAGGAAGGACGGATGTCCATCACATAGAATGTGGAGTTGAAGGTTTCAGTTCCCACTTTAATTGGGATGTCCACCTCCCCGTGGACCATCCTTTTAGAACCATCAAAGGCTCTGACAATGATGTTGCTGGGTTTCAGGGTTAAGCCTTCACAATCCAGCCTATCCAAGGCTTTCTTTGGCAAGACGTTCAGTGAAGAACCAGTGTCTACCAGTACATGTGCTAGAGTAGTCCCTTTGCATTCCATCGAGACATGCAAAGCGTCATTATGTTTTCTCCCTTTTGAAGTTAAATCGGCATCGGAGAATCCTAGACCATTGTCAGCTGTTAAGCTAGCTACACATTCCTGGAACTGATCCGCGGAGGTTTCCTGTGGCACATGGGTCGCCTTCAAAAATCTGATCAAAGCTTTAGCATGAGCTTCTGAACAAATCAGCAGGGACAACATAGAGATCTTTGAGGGGGGTTTCCCCAGTTGTTCCACAACATCATAATCGCTTTTCTTGATTATTTTTAAAATCTCTTCCATTTCTTTTTTAGAGGTTTCAGGGATGATCAACGGCTGAGCCCTCGTCCTGACGGGCTCTTCTTGGATCCCTTTCCCTCTATTATCAGCAGCAGCAGAGGGGACAACCACAGGAGTTACAACTTCTTCAATAATTGGAGTTCTCGCATATATGTTTACCGGTGCAGGGGTAACCTTAGGAGCAGTTGAGGGTCCAAAGATTTCCTTTGGAGGCACAATCTCTGGAGATAAAATTCTTCCACTGCGTGTGATTTTGCTCGTTCCAGCAATGTTTCCAATGTCAGAAGTATTTTCATCAGAACTCTCTTCAGTTGATTCAATTTGTTTAATACCGTGGTAGTTGATTTCTCCACCATAGTTCCACGATATTGATTTGTCGGACTTGCACGGGACAGACCTGGTCATGGTTATCTTCAAAGGTGTAGTCTTCGGAGCGGATGTAATCTTAACAGGTCTTTTGGAGACCTTGGAAAGATTGGCGGATATGGTTATTAACAAAACATCATTGACAGGAGTCAGTGTAACAAGAGTCTTTTCAAAAAGGATTTCTTGGTTATCCATTAGGCGTTGGATGCCTAACTTCAACAGTGGACAGTCGGTTGGTAAGGATGAACAAAGGCAACAATCTTCTTCACAACCTGGGAAAATCCCAGCCTTCAGAAAATTCAACTTGATTATCGGTAGCGGAGTCATCAAATCATCAACAGTAGCAACAAAAAGATCTTCTTCAACATCATGGGCATTGTGGCCATGCTTTAGCATTGGAGCATAGATCACATTCGGCTTTTCAGGGGCTTCGAATTCAACTTCTTTAGCATCTATCAAATCCTGAATTTTATTTTTGAGAGCCCAACAATTGTTGGTGTCGTGCCCTATACTCCCTGAATGATAAGCACACTTGGCATTTGAATTGTAGAAAGGAGAAGATGTATTCAGATTCTTCGGGGCCTCTTTCAGACTGGCAAGGTTTAACTTCAAGATATGGGGCAGAACCTGAGCAGGAGTCATGTTTATCTGGGTGAATTGTCGTACAGGCCTTTCCACCCTTGCTTGGTTGGTTCTTGGTTGATGGTCTCTGGACTGATCAGCTGCAGACTTCTGAATCATTACGGCCCCCACCGCTGGCCGACGCTCAACTCTTCCTTGACCTCTTTGGGAGTACACAGCTGAGACTTCCTTCTTTGCTGGAAAAGTATTTTTGATGGCAGCGGAAGCAGATGCATCTTTTTGAATTTTCTCGCTTTTTATGTCGGCTTCAACTCTCTCACCAGTTAGAATCAACTCGGTGAACCCCGCAGACGAACTTCCAATCAGGTGATTAAAGAAAGGACCCGACAGAGTCCCCAAGAACATATCCACAAGCTCTCTTTAAGATAAAGGTGGTTGTACTCGTCCCGCCAAGTCTCTCCATTTCTGGGCATACTCTTTGAAACCTTCATTTGAGACCATGCCCATACTCTGTAATTGAGTACGGGTTGGTGCTAAGTCCGCATTGTATTGGTATTGCTTGTAGAAGGCGGCTGCCAAATCTTCCCAATTAGGCACATCATACCTCTCCAACTGGTAAAACCAATCCAGCTGCGTCCCCGATAAACTGTCCTGGAAGAAATGGACCCACAGGTCTTTGTCAGAAGAATGTGGTTGGATTTTCCTGACATAAGATAGTAGGTGCATCTTGGGACAAGACAACCCATCGTACTTAGAAAACAGAGGTACTTTGAATTTAGGAGGGATTACAATTCCAGAAACCAGCCATAGTTCCTCAAAATCCAGCCCAGGCACTCTCTGTACCTCCATAGCTGCCAGACGTTCTTCCAAGTTTTTGTATTTGTCATTTGCAAGAGGGTACTGCTGTTCAGAATAGTCTTCATCCTCCTCTTCTTCTTCTTCCTCCGACTCAGATGGCACTGCAGCTCCCTTACCTTTTCCTACCCCTTCATCAGATGTTGAGGGGAAATCCAGGACCCTTCTGGCTTAACCTTCAAATCTTCTGCCCAAGGTAGCCACACCAACTCTCTTCTTTTTCTTTTTCTCTTTTTCCTTCTCTAGTAAGGTCTTGAGCTCCTCCTGCCCCCTGGCCAAGGTCAGAAGTAGCTGTTGAAATTGTGAATTCTGCACTTGCAAGTCTTTGACCGTCCGTTCAATATCCATCTTGCTGAAATAAACAACAGAGAGATGAGGAAACTTGGTGTGAAGACCTGTTTATGCATATGATGAATGATATGTATTCATGTAATGCATTCAAGGATTCAGAAATTCAAATTTGTTTTAAACAAAAAAAAGAACACACGTCATATTAATAAGATAGAATTTGTTAGTACATCAATGCCCCATGGGCAAAATAATACAAAATTCTAAGGTAAAAAGACGTTGCGCATCCTTTTTGGTGCGATGTAGGTGTTGAGAGTCTGCTCTTCGTGAAGTTGACAAGTGAGTTCCAAAACCTTCTTCTCGCTTGCGTAGAATTGGGCTTCGAAAGTATCACGCTCTCCCTTGAGCTGTATCCAACTCCTTTGTAAATCTTCAAGTGATGTTGGCATGTCAGGATGTAGGAGGGTGTATGGAACCTCTCCTTCCATAATAGGCTCTATAATCACAGGTAAAGTGTAGGGGTAAGGCATCATAAGACTTTGGGCGCGGGTTCGTACCCACTTGAGGTAAGGCTCAAGGGGGATGGAATTCTTGTGTCCCAAGGTCTTACTGTCCACCTTGTTGGGCATTCTCCAAGCTCGGATAAACCTTTGTCGAAGTCCTTGATCGTTGTTGTCAGAGTTAAAAACCAAGTATGGAATCAACATGTCATGTGGGCCATCCCTTCGGGCATACCCAAACTGTCTCAGAGCCAAGAAAGGGTTGTAGATGATGCCTCCCCTAATGCCAAGTAGAGGGACATTAGGGAATTCCCCACAACGGTCAATGATGATAACATTCTCTTTTGATCGAGAACACCAATGGATATATGAATGTGTAAGGGTCATCAACCGTTGTGACCACCTCAGACCTTGCTCATTCTTCAAAACTGATTGGGGAAGATGAAAAATAAACCATCTTGCCAGTAAAGGAGTGAAACACATGAGAACACCTCTTTTCCTCATTGTTCGAGTGTGAAAAGAGTGGAGGATATCCCCAAGCAATGTAGGCACCGGGTTGCGAGCCATGAAGATTTTGACAGCACTCACATCTATAAGCTGGTCAGGGTTTGGGAACAAGACCAACCCATAGATGAGAAGGGCTACAATCTCCTCAAAATCTTGTAAGTCCAATGAATTCCAGCAGCTTTGGGCCTTCTCAAACAGAAACTTTGACAAGAAGCCTTTGACACCACTTCGAGTTTCCCAATGTGTTGTGACATCAGATGGTTGCAAGTGTAGGGCTTGAGCAACATCTTCAGGCTTTGGATCTCTTTCCGTACCGTTGAAAGGTAGTTGATGGAGAATAGGAATCCTCAAGAGTTGAGAAAATTCTTCCAAAGTGGACACAAGCTGGCAGTCAGGAAATGTAAAGCAGTGGTGTAGGGGGTCAAAGAACTGGAAGAGGACTTTCACCATGTCTTCCTCTATGTTGGAGTTGACCAAGTTGAGAAGTCGACCATGTCTTTCAGTGAATGGAGAATTCTCAAGAATCCTTGAAGCTAGCTCCTTGAGTTGAGGAGGAATTCTTACAAGGTTGACTTGGATAGTTTTCCTGCGAAGTGAATCCATTACCTACAAAACAGGAACAAAGATGAAGATCCAAAATCCTTGAAATGGTTAGTGGATGCATATGATGCTTCATGATGTCCATGATGTTATGCACAAGTATATATGTACAAACAAATCACACAAGTCCCTAGTTTCAGGATTACATTGGGTTTCATAGGTGTTGTACCCCAAAATTTTCCCTCTCATTTTATCAACATTTCTCATCACAAGGCTTTTGGAACTCAAGATCAAGCTAGGGTTTGCTCTGCTCAAGACATCTCCTTGCACTGATGACCTAAACTAGGGTTTGAGTTTGCACAAGGATTTTTGGACCTTCAATTCTCAAATTGACTTTCATACTTCATATTGGACTCATAAGTTTGCCCATACCAAGTTTCAAGTCTTGAATCAAATTTTTGCCCAGTCAATTAGACAGTTGACCTAGAAATCAGCTGTATTGGGGAAAAAGTCAACTGTGGCCAATTTACAGTCAAACCTCATGAATTTTGACCCACATCAACATTATGAACTCATATGAACCATTGGGTCAAGTTTGGACCATAACTCCACAAGAAATTTGATCAGATCACCAAAAGGACAAAATGGTCATTTTTAGGGTTTTGACTGTAGAAAGGCAATTTCTGACTTTTTGACCTAGCCAGTGGAAAATTAGGTTCAACCATAGACTCAAGGACTCAATGACATCATCTTGACTTATTCAACAAGTTCAAAAGGTCTCAAATGCATGGGATTGACAGATGAATTTTTCAGTCAACTGATCAAAATTTGATTGTACACTGAAAAGTCAAACTTTGACTTTTTGGTCAAAATCAAGTGCCAAGGGTCATTTTTCATCAAGATGTGTCAAACAATGAAACTTGTTCATCAAGAAACCCAAAATTGCAAATTAGGGTTTGAAATTGAAAAATTTCATAACTTAGAATTTTTCTAAGTTATGAAATTTTCTTAATTTTTCCTAACTTTGCCCCACATTTTCACCATGATGAAAATGGATTCAAAAAAAACCTCCAACATGAAAGTTGTATTCCTCCACAAAGTCTACAACATTTATTCACAAAGTTTTCTCAAAAGAAGCTTGGATCTAAAGTTATGATTTTTGGAACAAGGGTCCCTAAAACTTTTAACTTAGTGAAATTTTGCCCTAGTTTAGGCAGGATTTTGACCTATCTTCTTGGCCATTTTTCACATAGTTCCACTTGGAATCTCAAGTTTCATTTCAAATATGGATTATAGATCATGTTACAAGCTTTCCAAATTGTCCAAGAACTCCTCAAACACATTTGTGGTTAGGGATAATCGAAGGCTTGAAGTTGGCAAAACCTCACTTTTCATCCATGGCATATTCATGTTCATACAAGTTGCATTTTCAAATCAGCATGCCTTACACTAGTTTGTAGGCCTCTAAACCACTTCACACTCCATAATTTAATGCCAATCCATCAGTCTAAGCCATTGTTTTGGTCATTTGAACATTATACACAAGATTAAGCCTTAAGTAGAAAAAGGCACATTTCCATTTTTGCCATAAAGTGCTTTATGTCAAACCACTATCCTTGAGCATTGGTCCAAGATCTCTTGCAGCAAAACAAATCCACAAATCAGAGGGGCCAAGGTCAATGTATGCAAGCATATTTGAGAGCCTGTACAGGCCTATAACTTCACTTCCACTTTCTTACTTCAAAAACAAGAAACTTGTCAAAAACTTGAGAACTTGAAAACCAGCCAATGTTAACTTACACAAACAGTTTGAACATCTTTCTCACACCCCTTTGAGCTTGAAACACGATTGCTTGAACCTCTAAACACCCCATAGCCAGAAATTACATTCCTTTGGCAAAACAGGGAAGGTACTGCAACTTGAGTGCCATAGCTCATTTGGCTCGTGCGTTTTACCCCAAGTTGCTTCAAACACCTTCCATTCAACTCACTCAAGCTATCCCAAACCTCAAATACCATCTGTAACTCCATTTACAGTGTTCACCATTTTCATTTTGAGCTTGTGCAGGTTGAGTTCTATAGGCTGATTCAAGGACATTCAAGACAAGCTAGCTATTGGAGAAGGTCAAGTGAAGTTCAGGCAAGCTACCAGATATCTCAAGCCTTGCTGAAAGACACTACATTGCCCTACACGAATCCAACTGAAACAGGTTTTTCTCCACTTTCTATCTCTCTATTTAGGAACATTTAGCCTTAGGTTTGTGAATAAAAAATGTAGTGTTCATTGCCATGAAGCTGTACATATGCTCAGTTTTCATTTATATTAAGTGTGCTAGGAGAATTTCATCCATGAATATGCTGAAAAAACTAGGTCATATTTTAGGGCCAGAGAAATTCTCTCTGGTCTTTGAGAGTTAAAACAAATTGTTTATATGGTTGGAATCGTCTTGAAATTCTCTACAAGTTTGATGTTGTGCGTTTTTGCAATAGATCACGTATACAGGATGTCCCAAGTTTGTACAGGCGCGCACGTTTTTCAAATCTGGAGGTTGAAGATGAAGCTGGTTTGGGCTGGGCTTGGCCTGACTTGCTTTTGACACCTCCCATGTTCATTTTTGCACCCCCTGGCCCGTTTTCTTGTATTTTTAAATTTTTGCATTTTTGTATTCTTTTCTGATTTTGTTTATTTATTTCCAAATATAAAAAATGCTTAAAAAATGTTTTCATAATTTTTTACATTTATTTGGCATTTTATTTTAATTTTTCTAACATTAAAGGCATTTAAATACTTTTTTTATTATTAAGACTTGAAAAGTATATATATATATATATATATATATATATATATATATATATATATATATATATATATATATATATATATATATATATATATATATATATATATATATATATATATATATATATATATATATATATATATATATATATATATATATATATATATATATATATATATATATATATATATATATATATATATATATATATATATATATATATATATATATATATATATATATATGTATACTTTTATTTTTGTTTCTTATTTTTATTCACATTGAAAATATTATAATAAATATAATTTATTTTTGTACATATTTTATTTTATAATATACATATTTAATATATTTAATATACATATATAAATATATACTTTTTATTTTATTAATTACTCTAGAATAAAAATATACAAAATATTACATTTTTATTTTTTATTTTTTATTTACACTAAAAAATACTTTTTTCTAAGTATATTTTATTTTTACATATATTAATATATTTTATTGTATATAAATAATATAATGTATTTATTTTCTTAAAGAAATTAGGGTTTTACCCTTAAACAATTAAAATAAATCTTTTTATTTATTCCTTTACTTTTCTACATCAAAAATACTTTTACATACATAGGTAAACAAAAACCTTTTTGCATAATACATATTATTTGATATTTGTTTATTTTGTTATTGACCATTTAAATATTTATGCATTGTGATTCAATTTGGATGTAATAGTAAACTAGGGTTTATCTTTCTTGTCAAATACCCCCCATTCAAAATTGTACCCCCATCCCCATGTTTTAATAGCTTAGAATTTTAATTCTCGCACTTTATGCATTCAATTATGCCATGGTTAGAGAATTAGGGTTTGTATGCAAAAATTCAAATCAACAAATAGTTTGACCTAATCAAAGACAAAAAATGCATGAAAATCAAACACAATACACACTTGCACCCATAGGGTTACAATCTACGTGTTGCCTTAAAAAATGGGCCATGTTATGCATGTTGGGTACTTTGGCAAAACAAAAGCAAAACAAAAGATCATAGTCCCTCGATGATGCTATCTTTGTTGCCTAAATAAAAATGATCAAGTCCCTCAAAAATTTTCCAAAAAGACTTAACACAATTGCTACCATGGTCTATACGATGACCCGTGCCTGTCCCGTTTAACATCCTAACATAAGTTTGTTCACCAAATGCAATGGTGAAACAACACTGTCAAAAGGGTTAAAAAACATTAGGAAAGATCTTTGAGTAAAATAGGGTAGATAGCTCTTAGTTACTTGATCAAAAAGCTTGCAAAAACATCATTGCTATTTTCAAACAAACTTTACAACACAATTTCAAAACATTATCCAAATCAAACTTTCAACCATTGAAATCTTTTCAAAAGACAAAAACACCTTTGTATACATTCAAACAAGAATCATTACAAAGGTTGCCACATCGATGGCCTCTTTTCAAAACATCTCTCAAAACCACACACAAAGCACCATTTCAAACAATTGGAAAAACAAAGCAAGTGATCTAAACAAGTAACTAAGAGCCCATGGATAACCATGGATGAAAAGGGTGCTTTCACCTTCCCTTTTCATAATCTACTCCCAGAACCCAAGAAAACATCTCAAAGGTCTTTCCTATGCTTTTTGACCTTTCCTTAGGATAAAATAAAAAGTTGGTGGCGACTCTTGCTAAACCGAAACATTTGCGAACACAAACGCAAAACCTCAAGTCAGTTCTCCCACCGTATCACAGAACTGGCGACTTTGCTGGGGAGAACTTTAAAAGTGGAGTAACCTTAGGGTTCAGATCACCTTTGCATGCTTATCTTGTTTGCCTTGATTGCTTTACATTTGGTTCTATTGTTTGGGCTTGAAATCCTCTACCCAGATTTGGGAAACATTCATAGGTAAATAGCAATACATTGTGGAAACTGTGCGGGGTATACCAACATGGTTGAAGCAATAACTATATTAGTGCGACATGTTTGTGAGTATCGGTAGCCTTTGAGTCAATCAAAGAGAATACGGGGCCGCTGAGTGATGTCACGAAGCACTAATGAACTCTTAGAACCTTACTTCACCATCTTGGCCTTTTTTAGGGGTGGTGAGATGACCGGCTTTGGTGCAGTCCGAAGTTGGTAGATACTCGATACTACACTCATTGAGGGTTGTTTTCTTGGAATATTTCGGTCGCCAGTTAAGTAGCCAAACTGAAACAATGAACACAGAAAATAATCCAGTGATATTGAGCTCCTTAGAACCCGTTTACTATTTATAGGACAAGTTGAGCCAACTAACTTCAAGAGGGTACTTACCTATGAAACCTCCTGCAATCCTGAAACTAGGATCTTGTGTGACTTGTTTGTACATATGCTTGTGCATACATCATGGACATCATAAAGCATCATATGCATCCACTAACCATTTCAAGGGTTTGGATCTTCATCTTTGTTCTTGTTTTGTAGGTCATGGAATCTCTTCGCAGGAAAACAATCCAAGTAAACCTTGTGAGAATCCCTCCTTAACTCAAGGAGCTTACTTCCAAGATTCCAGAGAATTCTCTCTTCAGTGAAAGACATGGTAGAATTCTCAACTTGGTCAACTCTAACATTGAAGAAGACATGGTAAAAGTTCTATTCCAGTTCTTTGACCCCCTACACCATTGTTTCACATTCCCTGATTACCAACTAGTACCTACTTTGGAGGAATTTTCTCAACTTCTGAGGATTCCTATTCTTCATCAACTACCCTACAACGGTACGGAAAAAGAACCAAAGCCTGGAGATGTTGCTCAAGCCTTACACTTGCAACCATCTGATATCAAAGGTCATTGGGAAACTAGAAGTGGTGTCAAGGGTTTCTTGGCAAAGTTTCTGTTTGAGAAGGCACAAGACTGCTGTAATTCTCTAGATCTACAAGCCTTTGAGGAGATTGTAGCACTTCTCATCTATGGGTTGGTCTTGTTCCCAAACCCTGATCAACTTATAGATGTGAATGCTGTCAAGATTTTCATATCTCGGAATCCTATACCTACATTGCTTGGGGACATCCTACACTCATTTCACACACGAACAATAAGGAAAAGAGGTGTTCTCATGTGCTGTACTCCTCTTCTAGCAAGGTGGTTTATTTCTCACCTTCCCCAATCAGTTTTGAAGAATGAGCAGGGTTTAAGGTGGTCCCAACGGTTGATGAATCTCACACATTCTGATGTTCATTGGTGTTCTCGGTCTAGAGAAAATGTCATCATCATTGATCGTTGCGGGGAATTCCCTAATGTCCCATTACTTGGCATTAGGGGAGGCATCACCTACAACCCCTGTTTAGCTTTGAGGCAATTTGGGTACGCCCGGAGAGATGTCCCTCATGATATGCTGATTCCTGACTTGGTTTTTGACTTCGACAACGACGCTCAAGGACTTCGACAAAGGTGTATCAGAGCTTGGAGGATGCCTAACAAAGTGGATAGTAAGACACTGGGGCACAAGAATTCCATCCCCCTTGATCCTTATCTCAAGTGGGTACGAACCCTCGCCCAGAGTCTTATGATGCCTTACCCTCACATTCTCCCCGCGATCAAAGAGCCTGTTATGGAAGGAGAGGTTCCATACACCCTCCTACATTCTGACATGCCAACATCATTGGAAGAATTACAAAAGAGTTGGATACAACTCAAAGAAGAACATAATACTTTTGAAGCCAGCTTCTATGCCTGTGAGAAGAAGGTTTTGGAACTTACCCACCGGCTTCACGAAGAGGAAACTCTCAACACTTACATAGCGCCAAAGAGGATGCGCCATGTCTTTTTACATTAAGAATTTTGTAATATCTTCCCCATGGTGCATTTATGTACTAACAAATTTCTTCTTATTAATATGACGTGTGTTCTTTTTTGTTTACAACAAATTTGAATTTCTGAATCCTTGAATGCATTACATGAATAACATATCATTCATCATATGCATAAACAGGTCTTCACACCAGGTTTCCTTATCTTTCTGCTGTTTATTTCAGCAAGATGGATTTGGAGCAGACGGTTAAAGATCTGCAAGCACAGAATTCACAATTCAAGCAACTCCTCATGACCTTAGCAAAGGGTCAAGAGGACCTTAAAGCACTGTTAAAGAAAGAGAAGGAACAAGAGAGGAAGAAAAAGAAAATAATTGGTGTGGCCACTATGGGAAGAAGGTTTGAGCATCAGGCTAGGAGAGTTCTGGAGTTCCCCTCGACGTCTGACGAAGGGGTTGGTAAAGGAAAAGGCGTTGCAATGCCTTCTGAATCTGAAGCTGAAGAAGAAGAAGAAAAGGAAGAGGACGGAGATTACTCTGAACAGCAATATCCCCCGGCGGATGATAAGTATAAAAATCTTGAGGATCGGTTGGCAGCCATGGAGTTGTAAAAGGTACCTGGTTTAGATTTCGAAGAACTAGGGTTGGTTGTTGGGATCGTCATTCCTCCCAAGTTCAAAGTACCTACATTCGCTAAATATGACGATTTGATCTGTCCAAAGATGCATTTGAGGTCCTACATCAGAAAGATCCAACCTCACTCCTCTGATAAGGATCTTTGGGTCCACTTTTTTCAAGATAGTTTGTCAGGCACGCAATTGGACTGGTTCTATCAACTTGAGAGATCCGATGTTCATAACTGGGAAGATTTGGCTGCTGCGTTCTACCGATAATACCAATACAACACAGATTTAGCCCCTACTTGTACTCAACTACAGAGTATGGGTATGGCTTCTAATGAGGGATTTAAGGAGTATGCCCAGAAGTGGCGGGATTTGGATGGAAGGGTGCAACCACCATTATCGGATAGAGAGCTGGTTGACATGTTTTTAGGGACTATGTCAGGTCCGTTCTTCAATCACTTGATCGGGAGCTCATCTGCAGGGTTCACCGAATTAATTCTGACCGGTGAAAGGGTCGAAGCTGGCATTAAAAGTGGTAAAATTCAGAAGGATGCCTCCGCTTCCACTGCTATTAAGAAGACCTTCCCAGCTAAGAAGGAAGTTTCTGCCGTTCACACCCAGAGAAACCAAGGGAGAACAGAGCGTCGACCAACGGTGGGGGCTGTTATGATCCAAAACTCCTCAACCGATCAACCTCGCAGCAATCAACCAAGAGCTAATTAGCAAAGGGTAGAAAGGCCACAACGGCAATTCACCCGAATCAATATGACACCGGCTCAAGTCCTCCCTCATCTGTTAAAGCTGAACCTTACCAACTTGAAAGAAGCGCCGAAAAACCCTAATACCTCTTCTCCTTATTATCATTCCAATGCAAAGTGTGCATACCACTCGAACAGTGTAGGGCATGATACCAACAACTGTTGGGCTCTTAAAAACAAGATCCAAGACTTGATAGACGCCAAGGAGGTAGAATTCGATGCGCCCAAAAAGCCGAATGTGATTTCTGCCCCAATGCCCAAGCACGATAATAATGTCCATGCCATTGTAGAAGATCTTCATGTTACCACCGTTGATGACCTTTTGACTCCGTTACCAGTGATTAAAGTGAATTTGATGAAAGCTGGGATATTCCAAGGCTGTGGAAAAGACTGTTACTTTTGTTCAAACTTGCAAACTGACTGCCCACTGTTGAAATCAGGAATCCAACGCCTGATGGATACCCAAGAGATCCTCTTTCAAAAGACTCTTGTTGATACTATCACTCATGTTACTCCTATTACCTTTGATACTCCAATCAATGACATTGTTATAATAACCATCTCCAACGATCTTTCCAAGACCTGCAAAAGGCCTGTTAAGATTACGCATGATCCTAAGTTTGTGCCGCTGAAAATTACCATGCCAGGGCCTACCCCGTATAAATCTAACAAGACGATACCATGGAATTACGGAGGAGAAATCTTCTACCATGGTATCAAGCAGATCGAATCCGCCCGAGAGAGTTCCGATGATGAAACCCCTGATATAGGGAATATTGCGGGAACGAGCAAGATAACTCGTAGCAGAAGGATATTCTCTCCGGAGATTGCTCCTCCACGGGCAGTCTTCGGACCATCAAAAGCTTCTGTGCCTGTCAAGTCATCTGTGCAAAGTCTGGTAATTGAAGAAATCGATGCTCCCGAAGTTAGACCATCTGATGTTACTACCAATAAGGGAAAGGGGATACAAGAAGCGCATGTCAGGACGAAGGCTCAGACTATGGTTATCCCCGAGACCACCCAAAAAGAGATGGAAGAAATCTTAAAGATAATTAAGAAGAGAAACTACGATGTCGTGGAGCAGCTAGGGCAAACCCCTTCAAAAATCTCCATGTTGGCTCTCTTACTCTGCTCCGAGGCTCATACCAAAGCCTTGATCAAATTTCTGAAGACGGCACACGTGCCTCAAGAAACTTCTGCGGACCAGTTTCAAGAGTGCGTGGCTAGCCTCACAGCCGATAATGGTCTTGGTTTTTCTGATACTGATTTGACCCCTAAGGGAAGAAAGCATAACGATGCACTGCATGTCTCGGTAGAGTGCAGGGGGACCACACTTGCTCATATTCTGGTAGATACCGGTTCATCCTTAAATGTTCTACCAAAGAAGGCGTTGGACAGATTGGACTGCGAAGGTTTGACCCTAAAGCCCAGTAACATCGTTGTTAGAGCCTTCGACGGTTCAAAGAGGATGGTTCACGGAGAAGTGGACATTCCAATCAAAATGGGTACATAAATTTTCAACTCTACATTTTATGTGATGGACATCCGTCCTTCATATTCATGCTTGTTGGAAAGGCCATGGATCCACAACGCTGGGGCAGTCACTTCTTCTCTACACCAAATGCTAAAGTATCCAGTTCAGGGTAAGATCATAACGGTTCATGGTGAGGAAGAGTATATGATAAGTCACCTTAACTCCTTCCGCTATGTGGAGTTAAATGGAGAATTCATAGAAACGCCTTTCCAACACTTTGAAGAGGTTTCTCCTGAGGTCGCAGTAGCAAAGACAATGACTGATGTGCCGATCATTTCCAAGCCTGTGTCTCGGATGGCATCCCTTAAAGATGCAGAGGCTGTGATCAAAGAAGGAAGAAGTACAGTGTGGGGGCAACTTCCTGATTTTCCTCACAAGACGGACAAGTTCGGATTAGGTTTTACTGCTGCTGGCCAGAAAGCTGTGCGTCGCTCCCGGGATGGAGGACCACCCTTAAAAATCACTCACCATGAAATTCATGCCTTAGAAGATGATGATGAAGAAGACAACTTTGAAGATTGGATCTTTCCAACCATTGAAGGAGGATTAAGCAACTGGGAAGCGAAAGGCTTCGTTCCCATCACTTTCATCAATCAGTAATTTATCTTTGAATAATTTCCTGTTTGGTCTGTAATAATTAAACAATTCGTACACTCTTTTTGCCTTGTGCCTTTCCCGGGGCATATAGGTCCATTTGTAAGGGTTTGATTTCTTCATTATCATATGCCATTTTTAATGAATCATTGGACGTTTTCATCTATAAACTGTTGTGTTCATTTTCTTTCCTTTTACATTTTGTTTTGTTTAAGGATGGCTATCCCTTACACACACCACACTCACAAAATGCAGGTACCCATCCACTCCGGATTCCATGGGTGACTATTCTGCTTTGGTCTTCGGTGACTTTGAAGATTTGGTCAATCATGCCAAGTACGAAGGTGATGAAGACTGTGAAGTTCCTGGAGAGTTAGCTACACTTTTGATACAAGAGGAAAGGGCTATTCTGCCCCATGAAGAGTTGCTAGAGACTATCAATTTGGGAACAGAGGAAGACAAGAAAGAGGTTAAAGTGGGTGCCAACCTGGAACCAAATGTGAAAGAGCGTCTAGTTCAACTGTTGAATGAATATGTAGAGATCTTTGCCTAGTCCTATGAAGACATGTCGGGACTGGATACAGATATTATGGTTCACCGTCTCCCTACAAGAGAAGACTGTCCACCAACCAAACAGAAAGTCTACCGGATGAGGCCCGATATATCTGAGAAGATCAAAGCTGAAGTGATGAAACAGTTCAATGTTGGTTTCCTGGCTGTTACTTCCTATCCACAATGGGTTGCTAACATCGTGCTCGTGCCTAAGAAGGACGGAAAAGTCAGAATGTGTGTGGACTACATAGACCTAAACAGGGCTAGCCCTAAAGATGATTTTCCACTGCCACACATCGACATCTTGGTTGACAATACAGCTCAACACAAGGTATATTCCTTCATGGATGGATTCTCGGGATATAACCAAATCAAAATGGCCTCCGAAGACATGGAGAAGACTACTTTTGTTACGCAGTGGGGTACCTTTTTCTATAAAGTGATGCCATTCGGACTGAAGAATGTCGGGGAAACCTATCAGCGATCCATGGTAGCTTTGTTTCATGACATGATAGATCATGATATTGAAGTCTACGTAGATGACATGATAGCCCGTTTACAAATAGAAGAAGAACACCTCGACCATCTGCAAAAGCTCTTTGTCAAATTGAAGGAATATAAGCTCAGATTAAACCCTAGCAAGTGCACTTTCGGAGTCAGGTCCGACAAACTTTTAGGATTCATTATCAGTAACAAAGGCATTGAGGTTGATACTGCTAAAGTCAAAGCTATACAAGAAATGCCTGCCCCCCGCACTGAAAAGGAGGTTAGAGGTTTCTTGGGACGCTTAAACTATATTGCAAGGTTCATTTCTCACCTAACATCTACCTGTGAACCAATCTTCAAGCTATTGAAGAAAGATCAGGTGGTTGAATGGAATAAGGACTGTCAAGTTGCTTTTGATAAGATCAAGGAGTATTTGCTGGAACCTCTTATCTTGATGCCACCCGTCGAAGGAAGGCCTTTAATCATGTATTTTACTATTTTGGATAAGTCAACAGGGTGTGTACTGGGCCAACATGACGAGTCTGGCCGAAAAGAGCATGCCATTTATTACCTTAGCAAAAAGTTTACCGACTGTGAGACTCTCTACTCACTGCTCGAGAAAACCTGCTGCACTTTGGTATGGGCTGCTCGCCGGATAAGGCAGTATATATTGACATATAACACTTTGATGATTTCTAAAATGGATCCGATTAAGTACATCTTCGAGAAGCCTGCTTTATCCGGAAGAATCACTAGATGGCAGATGATCCTGACTGAATATGATATCCAGTACACAACTCAAAAAGCTATAAAGGGGAGTGTACTAGCTGACCATCTAGCTCATCAAGCCTTCAAAGATTACCAATCTATGAGGTTCGATTTCCCTGACGAGGACATTATGAAATTGGACAACATTGAAGGTAACGGACCGTATGACGGACCTGAACAAGGATCCCGACGAACCATGTAATTTGATGGTGCTTCCAATGCACTTGGAAACGGTATCGGCGCGGTGCTTATTTCTCCAGAAGGTTGCCATACACCTTTCACTGCTAGACTCTGCTTCAGTTGCACCAACAACATGGCCGAATATGAAGCTTGTATCTTTGGCCTCAAGGCTGCAATTGACTTGGGAATCAAATCTATGATTTTATTTGGGGACTCAGCTTTGGTTATCATTCAAATCAAAGGAGAGCGGGACACTAAACATCCTAATCTTATCCCATACAAAGAACATGTCCTGACATTGTTGCCTCATTTCGAACAGATTACCTTTGAGCACTTCCCCGAGAAGAAAATCAGCTAGCAGATGCTCTAGCTACAATATCTTCCATGTTTAAACTCAACTGGGATAATGAGGCTCCCCAAATCACCATCGAGCGAATGGACGAACCTGCGCACTGTCATGAGATTAATACCGAAGAAGTAGTGGAACAACCCTGGTTTCATGAAATCAAAAGGTATCTCCAGACTCGAGAATACCCCGAAGGAGCTTCCGTCAATGACAAAAAGTTCTTAAGGAGATTTGCTGCCAAGTTCTTCCTGAGAAATGGTATCTTATATAAGCGCATCCATGATTGTGTTCTACTTCGTTGTGTGGACAAAGTTGAAGCTGAGTTAATCATGACCGAAATACATAGCGGCACATTTGGCACCCACTTAAGCGGACATACGATGGCTAAGAAGATTCTAAGGGCAGGCTACTACTGGTCTACCATGGAAGCTGACTGTCATCAACATTCCCGTACTTGTCACAAATGCCAAGTCTATGCTGACAAGGTACCTATTCCTCCAGTTCCTCTCAACGTTCTGACAGCTCCTTGGCCATTCGCGATGTGGGGAATTGACATGATTGGAGAGATCAAGCCTACGACATCCAATGGACATCACTTCATCTTGGTCGCTATTGATTATTTTACCAAGTGGATCGAAGCAACTTCCTTCGCTTCCGTTACAAAGAATGTGGTTGCCCGCTTCATCATGCAGAATCTCATATGCCGGTATGGTATCCCCAACAAGATCATCACGGAAAACGGTATAAATTTGAACAACACTATGGTCACCGCTCTGTGCGAGCAGTTCAAGATTCAACATCACAATTCATCTCCCTATCGGCCAAATATGAACGGTGCTGTTGAAGTCGCGAACAAAAATATCAAGAAGATCATTCAAAAGATGACAGTCACCTACAAAGACTTGCATGAGATGTTACCGTTTACTCTGCACAGATATCGTACCACGACGCATACTTCAACTGGGGAAACCCCCTTTTCTTTGGTATATGACATGGAGGCTGTTTTACCCATGGAAGTTCAGATTCCTTCCTTAAGGATTATGAAGGATGTCGGTTTAAGTGAAGACGATTGGATTCAGACCCTGATTGATCAACTTAATTTGATCGACGAGAAGCGACTTACTGCTGTGTGTCATGGTCAGACGTATCAAAAACGGATGATCAAGGCTTTCAGCAAGAAAGTCAGGCGTCAGGTATATCAAGTCAGAGATCTTGTAATCAAGCGGATCATCTTTCCGCAAAGTGATCCCAGGGGCAAGTGGACTCCTACTTACGAAGGACCATTTGTGATCAAGAACATCTTTTCTGGTGGGGCAATGATTCTGACCACCATGGACGGCGAAAACTTTCTGCACCCTGCGAACGCAGACATAGTCAAAAGATACTACGCATAAAATGACCCGACAATTTGAAAACCCGAAAGGACGACTTGGGCAAAAATGGGCATCCCGGTGAATCGAAAACCCGAAAGGGCGGTTCAGGCAAAAATTAGGGATAAATAAAAAAATCTGTACACCCGGCAAGTTGAAAACCCGAAAGGGCGACTTGGGCAAAAAAGGGTTTCCCGGTGGATCGAAAACCCGAAAGGGCGGTCCAGTAAAAAGTTAGGGAATTAAAGCGTATGACTATGTCTCATCGTATCACTTTGAGGACAATCTCTTCACGACCAAACTCCAAGCTTCTGATCAATCCGGTCATCTGCGGACGAGGAAACGAATGAACAAGATACTCAGAGTTGTGAAGGCTGCAGCAGAATGGGAACCCCATGGAATCGTTGCACATAGCCATCTTTCTTTGTATAAATTTTTCTCAATTTTTCGACAACATTCTCTTACTAGGATGTCTGTCTCCTTTGTACAAAGATACTTACAAAAGTTAATACAAAGATACTTCAAAGTGCAGAAATTTGCTTGCCTTTCCTTTCTTTTTTACACTTATGTTTTATTTGAAAACGTCCAGTGGTTTGTTAAATAGGCATATGAATTTGAATATAATCACTGCTTACAAATAAAACAAAAAAGAATAATTACTGATAGGTCGAAAGTATAGGAAAACATCTTTAGGCTATTCCAGAAGAAATCCCCTACAGTAAGTCATTCAGATCCTCTACAGAGCTAAAACCTTGAAGTACATATCCCCAGCGGAGTTAAATTTCAAAATTCCCATCAGAGCTAAGTTTCTAAAAAACTCCTGATCCCTAGCGGAGCCAGAATGCTCTAAACTGTCATCACCAGCGGAATCCAAAACTTCAGATCTTAAACCCCGGTGGAATACTATCCAACTTCCTCCGATTCACCAACAGAGTTCTCCACAAGACTAGGAATCCCCAGTAGATTGGCATACAACCCAAGCTCCTGATTTCCCCGGAAGAATAAACACTCTCCCCAGAGTTATTTCCCGACAGAACGAAGATTCTAGTTCCCGTCTCTCCATTTGAAGCCTCCCAGGTTTTAATTCCCCAGTAGAGGTCGTCGGATTTTTCATTATTTCCCCAGGAAAGTCATGAAGGATTCTTAAATCCCCGCAGGTTGCCAAGGATTTTCTATCCCCAACAGTAATCAGCAAGGTTTTATCATCTTCAACAATCAAAGTTTTTTGGAATCCCCAGCATCGGTCAAGGATTTACTTTCCCTGGCAGCAGTCAAGGATTTCATTATCTCCATCTATCAAGGATTTATTTTCCTCAGCAAGACAGCTAATCAGCTTACATGCACATCCATTACATTCATATATCATAAACATTGATGGAACACATTTTATTGCATCATACATATCATGCAACATAACTTTGTGTTTTAGCTAACATTCTACCCTCTTCAGGATAAGATTAAAAAGTTATCGTTAACAACTATTCAGAGATTTCAGATACAATATGGATACACCCCAGACACGGCGGTCATTCTATTACTCATTCATAATTTCAAGTCAAGATACAGTAAGGATACACCCATGACACGACGGTCATTGTACTACTCCTTCAGACTTCAGCAATCAGATACAGACTAGATACGCTCCAGACACGCAGCCATTCTATTTCTCATTCAGATTCAACTATCAACTTCAAGTTCAGATACACTCCAGACACGGAAGTCATTCTGTCACTTGTCCGGATCCCAGTTACAGTACGAATATACTCCAGACACATAAGTCATTCTGCTACTCATACAAATCTCAACTTCAGATACAATCTAGATACGCTTCAGACACGGTTGCCATTCTATCACTCATTCGGAATTTATCCCCAGCACATAGATGCTCCATACATAGATATTTCTCGGTTACCCATTCAGAATACAGATACACTCAAGACACGGCATTCGTTCTGATATTCATTCAATAATCAACTATAGTTACAACTCGGATACGCTCCAGACACGGAAACCATTCCCTTGCTCATACGAACCTAGTCTCCGGATACAACTCAGATACGTTCCAAGTACGGATACTATTCTGATGTTCATTCTATTGATTTTCAACAAACAAGTTTTGGATGGCATATCTAAGCTCATATCCAGCAAGATTCTACAGTTTCCAAATGTCATCTTTAAGCCCATTCCCTCAGCTACATTTTGACGAGTGCAAATTTACGGGCACTATAGTGTCCAATCCTCTTTTACCTTCGAGTCACGAAAGGAAAACTTGCCAATCTAACTCTTCAGGTTCAAGAAGATTGAACAGGGGAAACTGTTGTAACCCAAAATTTGCCCTCTCATTTTATCAACATTTCTCATCACAAGGCTTTTGGAACTCAAGATCAAGCTAGGGTTTGCTCTGCTCAAGACATCCCCTTGCACTGATGACCTAAACTAGGGTTTGAGTTTGCACAAGGATTTTTGGACATTCGATGCTCAAATTGAATTTCATACTTCATATTGGACTCATAAGTTTTCCCATACCAAGTTTCAAGTCTTGAATCAAGTTTTTGCCCAATCAATTGGACAGTTGACCTAGAAATCAACTGTATTGGGGAAAAAGTCAATTGTGGCCAATTTACAGTCAAACCTCATGAATTTTGACCCACATCAACATTATGAACTCATATGAACCATTGGATCAAGTTTGGACCACAACTCCACAAGAAATTTGATCAGATCACCAAAAGGGCAAAATGGTCATTTTTAGGGTTTTGACTGTACAAAGGCAATTTTTGACTTTTTGACCTAGCCAATGGCAAATTAGGTTCAACCATAGACTCAAGGACTCAATGACATCATCTTGACTTATTCAACAAGTTCAAAAGGTCTAAAATGCACGGGATTGACAAATGAATTTTTCAGTCAACTGATCAAAATTTGACTGTACACTGAAAAGTCAAACTTTGACTTTTTGGTCAAAATCAAGTTCCAAGGGTCATTTTTCATCAAGATGTGTCAAACAATGAAACTTGTTCATCAAGAAACCCAAAATTGCAAATTAGGGTTTGAAATTGAAAATTTTCATAACTTAGAATTTTTCTAAGTTATGAAATTTTCTTAATTTTCCTAACTTTGCCCCACATTTTCACCATGATGCAAATGGATTCAAACAAAACCTCCAACATGAAAGTTGTAGTCCTCCACAAAGTATACAACTTTGATTCACAACGTTTTCTCTAAAGAAGCTTGGATCTCAAGTTATGATTTTTGGAACAAGGGTCCCTAAAACTTTTAACTTAGTGAAATTTTGCCATAGTTTAGGCAGGATTTTGACCTATCTTCTTGGCCATTTTCACATAGTTTCAGTTGGAATCTCAAGTTTAATTTCAAAGATGGATTATAGAGCATGTTTCAAGCTTTCCAAATTGTCCAAGAAATCCTCAAACACATTTGTGGTTAGGGAGAATCGAAGGCTTGAAGTTGGCAAAAACTCACTTTTCATCCATGGCATATTCATGTTCATACAAGTTGCATTTTCAAATTAGCATGCCTTACACTAGTTTGCAGGACTCTAAACCACTTCACACTCCATAATTTAATGCCAATCCATCAGTATAAGCCTTTGTTTTGGTCATTTGGATATTATACACAAGATTAAGCCTTAAGTAGAAAAAGGCACATTTCCATTTTTGCCATAAAGTGCTTTATGTCAAACCACTATCCTTGAGCATTGGTCTAAGATCTCTTGCAGAAAAACAAATCCACAAATCAGATGGGCCAAGGGCAATGTATGCAAGCATATTTGAGAGCCTGTACAGGCCTGTAACTTCACTTCCACTTTCTTACTTCAAAAACAAGAAACTTGTCAAAAACTTGAGAACTTGAAAACCAGCCAATGTTAACTTACACAAACAGTTTGAACATCTTTCTCACACCCCTTTGAGCTAGAAACACGATTGCTTGAGCCTCTAAACACCCCATATCCAGAAATCACATTCCTTTGGTAAAACAGGGCAAGTTCTGCAACTTGAGTGCCATAGCTCATTTGGCTCGTGCGTTTTACCCCAAGTTGCTTCAAACACCTTCCATTCAACTCACTTAAGCTATCCCAAACCTCAAATACCAACTGTAACTCCATTTACAGTATTCACAATTTTCATTTTGAGCTTGTGCAGGTTGAGTTCTATAGGCTGATTCAAGGACATTCAAGACACGCTAGCTATTGAAGAAGGTCAAGTGAAGTTCAGGCAAGCTACCAGATATCTCAAGCCTTGCTGAAAGACACTATATTGCCCTACACGAATCCAACTGAAACAGGTTTTTCTCCACTTTCTATCTCTCTATTTAGGAACATTTAGCCTTAGGTTTGTGAATAAAAAATGTAGTGTTCATTGTCATGAAGCTGTACATATGCTCAGTTTTCATTTATATTAAGTGTGCTAGGAGAATTTCATCCATGAATATGCTGAAAAAACCAGGTTTGATTTTAGGGCCAGAGAAATTCTCTCTGGTCTTTGAGAGTTAGAACAAGTTGCTTATATGGTTGGAATCGTCTTGAAATTCTCTACAAGTTTGATGTTGTGCGTTTTTGCAATAGATCACGTATACAGGGGATGTCCCAAGTTTGTACAGGCGCACGCGTTTTTCAAATCTGGAGGTTGAAGATGAAGCTGGTTTGGGCTGGGCTTGGCCTGACTTGCTTTTGACACCTCTCATGTTCATTTTTGCACCCCCTGGCCCATTTTCTTGTATTTTTACATTTTTTCATTTTTGTTTTCTTTTCTGATTTTGTTTATTTATTTCCAAATATAAAAAATGCTTAAAAATATTTTCATAATTTTTTACATTTATTTGGCATTTTATTTTAATTTTTCTAACATTAAAGGCATTTAAATACTTTTTTTATTATTAAGACTTGAAATATATATATATATATATATATATATATATATATATATATATATATATATATATATATATATATATATATATATATATATATATATATATATATATATATATATATATATATATATATATATATATATATATATATATATATATATATATATATATATATATATATATATATATATATATATATATATATATATATATATATATATATATGCTTTTATTTTTGTTTCTTATTTTTATTCATATTGAAAATATTATAATAAATATAATTTATTTTTGTACATATTTTATTTTATATTATACATATTTAATATATTTAATATATTTAATATACATATATAAATATATACTTTTTATTTTATTAATTACTCTAGAATAAAAATATACAAAATATTACATTTTTATTTTTTATTTTTTATTTACACTAAAAAAATACTTTTTTCTAAGTATATTTTATTTTTGCATATATTAATATATTTTATTGTATATAAATAATATAATGTATTTATTTTCTTAAAGAAATTAGGGTTTTACCCTTAAACAATTAAAATAAATCTTTTTATTTATTCCTTTACTTTTCTACATCAAAAATACTTTTACATACATAGGTAAACAAAAACCTTTTTGCATAATACATATTATTTGATATTTGTTTATTTTGTTATTGGTCATTTAAATATTTATGCATTGTGGTTCAATTTGGATGTAATAGTAAACTAGGGTTTATCTTTCTTGTCAAATACCCCCCATTCAAAATTGTATCCCCGTCCCCATAATCATGTTGTAATAGCTTAGGATTTTAATTCTCTCACTTTATGCTTTCAATTATGTCATGATTAGAGAATTAGGGTTTGTATGCAAAAATTTAAATCAACAAATAGTTTGACCTAATTAAAGACAAAAAATGCATGAAAATCAAACACAATACACACTTGCACCCCTAGGGTTACAATCCACTTGTTGCCTTCAAAAATGGGCCATGTTATGCATGTTGGTTACTTTGGCAAAACAAAAGCAAAACAAAAGATCATAGTCCCTCGATGACGCTATCTTGGTTGCCTAAACAAAAATGATCAAGTCCCTCAAATTTTTTCCAAAAAGACTTAACACAATTGCTATCATGGTCTATACGATGGCCCACACCTGTCCCATTTAACATCCTAACACAAGGTTGTTCACCAAATGCAATGGTGAAACAACACTGTCAAAAGGGTTAAAAAACATTAGGAAAGATCTTTGAGTAAAATAGGGTAGATAGCTCTTAGTTACTTGATCAAAAAGCTTGCAAAAACATCCTTGCTATTTTCAAACACACTTCACAACACAATTTCAAAACATTATCCAAATTAAACTTTCAAACATTGAAATATTTTCAAAAAGACAAAAACACCTTTGTATACATTCAAACAAGAATCATTACAAAGGTTGCCACAACTATGGCCTCAATTCAAAACATCTCTCAAAACCACACACAAAGCACCATTTCAAATAATTGGAAAATCAAAGCAAGTGATCTAAACAAGTAACTAAGAGCCCATGGATAACCATGGATGAAAAGGGTGCTTGCACCTTCCCTTTTCATAATCTACTCCCCGAACCCAAGAAAACATCTCAAAGGTCTTTCCTGTGCTTTTTGACCTTTCCTTAGGATAAAATAAAAAGTCGGTGGTGACTCTTGCTAAACCGAAACATTTGCGAACACAAACGCAAAACCTCAAGTCAGTTCTCCCACCGTATCACAATAGGTAAGTACCCTCTTGAAGTTTAGTTGGCTCAACCTGTCCTAGAAATAGTAACCGAGTTCTAAGGAGCTCAATATCACTGGATTATTTTCTGTGTTCATTCTTTCAGTTTGGCCACTTTACTGGCGACCAAAATATTCCAAGAAAACAACCCTCAATGAGTGTAGTATCGAGTATGTACCAACTTCGGACTGCACCAAAGCCGGTCAACTCACTACATCCTAAAAGGCCAAGTTGGTCAAGTAAAGGTTCTAAAAGTCCATTAGTGCTTCATGACATCACTCAGCGGCCCCGTATTCTCTTTGATTGACTCAAAGGCTCCCGGTACCCACAAATATGTCGCACTAATATAGCTATTGCTTAGACCATGTCGGTATACCCTGCACAGTTTCCACAATGTATTGCTATTTACCTATGAATGTTTCCCAAATCCGGGTAGAGGATTCAAACCCAAACAATAGAACCAAAGTGTAAAGCAATCAAGTCAAGCAAGATAAGCATGTAAAAGTGATCTAAACCCTAAGGTAACCCCACTTTTAGATTTTCCTCATCAGAGTCGCCAGTTCTGTGATGCGGTGGGAGAACTGACTTGAGGTTTTGCGTTTGTGTTCGCAAATGTTTCGGTTTAGCAAGAGTCGCCACCGACTTTTTATTTTATCCAAAGGAAAGGTAAAAAAGTACAAGAAAGACCTTTGAGATTGTTTTTGGGTTCGGGGGGTAGATTATGAAAAGGGAAGGTGCTAGCACCCTTTTCATCCATGGTTTTCCATGGGCTCTTAGTTACTTGTTTAGATCACTTGCTTTGCTTTTTCAATTGTTTGAAATGGTGCTTTGTGTGGTTTTGAAAGTATGTTGAAAAGAGGCCATCGTTTTGGCAATCTTTGTAATGATTCTTGTTTGAAGAATGTATACAAAGATGTTTGTCTTTTGAAAAATGTTTCAATGTTAGAAAGTTTGTTGGGAAATGTTTTGAAATTGTGTGTGTGTTTTTAAAATTAGCAAGGATGGTTTGCAAGAGATCAAGTAACTAGGAGTTGTCTACCCTACTCAAAAGTATTTCCTACACATTTTTATTCCTTTGACATTGTTGTTTTACCATTGCATTTGGTAAACAACCCTATCTTTGGATGTTAAACGGGACAGGCGTGGGTCATCGTATGACCATGATAGCAACAGTGCCAAGTATCTTAGCAAGTTTTAGGGACTAAGATCATTTGTTTTAGGCAACTTGTCTAGCGTCATCGAGGAACTATGATCTTTTTGTTTTGATTGATTTTGCCAAGACACCTAGCATGCGTACCATGGACATTTTAAGGCAACAAAGTGGATGAAACCCTAGGGGTGCTTGTGTGAGATGTGTTGTCTTTTTTCATGCTTTTTTTGTCTTGAATTAAGTCATGCTATTTGTTTGATTTTGGTCTTTGCATACAAAACCCTAATCTTATTATCATGCATATAATACGATAAATTGCGTAATGTAAATCTAAGCTATTACAACAGTATTATGGGAGGGGGATACAAGTTTGAATGGGGATATTTACACAAAATAAAAACCTAAAACTATTACAACCATATTGAATTGATACAACAAATAAATGAACAATTATTTAAATGTACAATAAAAAATGTAAATATGCACAAATGTTTTTTGTATTTATTTTTTATGTATGTGAAAAATAAATTATTTAAGTTTAAAATAAGAAAAATATTAATTATTTTTATAAGGGTGAAGAAACCCTAATTTTTGTTTAAGAAAAATATATATTCTATATTATTTATTTATTCATTTTTATGTACAAGAAAATAAATAAAAATATATACAAAAATGTTAAAAAATAAAATATGTGAGAAAATATTATTTTATATGTATAATATAATAAAATAAAATATGTAAGTATTTTAATATTATTTACAATTTTATTTAAGAAAATAAAGTATATTTTATTTAATAAACTATTTTTATGCCAAGAAAATCCTAAAAATAATAAAATAAAATGTGAAAAATTAAGGGAATATTTTTTGTGATTTTAAATATTTAGAAAAAATAAATAAAGTCAGAAAATATAAAAAGAAATGGAAAATATGTAAAATATGGAAAATGGGCCAAGGGGGGTGCAAATAACAGAATGGGTGGTGCAAATAGAACCAAGCCCAAGCGCGCCAGGCCCACTTCACTTCGTCCCTGTCCTTGGAACAAACACGCGCGTGTTCTGCAACTCAAACCTGTTCTTGCTCATGCTTGCATGAAATCAAAAATTTACAACATGAAAGTTATAGCATTTTCAATCACGATTCCAACCATATAAAGAACTTGACCTAACTCTAAGAAACCAGGGAGAATTTCAGTGCCCCTAATTTGTGACCTAAAATTTTCAGCAACTTCAACATCCAAATTCTCCTAGCTCAGTTAATATAAATAAGAACTATGCATATGTACAGTTCAAACAACTTAAGGAATACATTTTTGCTTCACAAACCTAAGCCTAAGGATGTCTAAATAAGGAGATTGAAAGCTGGAAATTACCTTGTTCAGTTGAAGTTGAATATGGCAATGTAGCAACTTTGAGTGAGGCCTGAAGGTCTTTTGAGCTTGCTTGATGTTCCCTCAACCTTTCCCAATGCTTAGCTTGCCTTGAACTTGCCTGAATGTCCTTGTAGAAGTCAACCTGCAAAGCTTCAAAATGAAAATGGTGAAGTGTGAAAATGAGGTTATAGTTGCTGGACAGGTGGTTGGATAGTTCAGGTGGGTTGTAGGGAATATGTTGGAAGTGGTTCAAGGCAAAACGCACGAGCCAATTTGGTTTTGGCTTGAGATTTGCAGAAGATGCCCTGTTTGGGCAGGAACTTGGTGATTTTGTGTTTAAGGGTGTTTGAGAGCTTGGCAATTCGTGTTTCTTGCTTGGTATAATATGCTGAGGTTGTCTGAAATGATGCCAAGACTTGGTTTTAACAGATACTCAAGTTATGGACTTTTTGCAAGCTTACTTGCTTTTGAAGCAAAAGTTTAGTTGACAAAGCCAAAGCCTGTACAAGCTAGTTCAAGGCCTGAGGAGAGTTGGTACACTTTTTCTGAAGTTTGTGGATGTTGTTTGTATCAAGAGATCAGGTCCATGGCTCAAGATAAACAAAATTGCAAAAAGTATGCTTTATGGAAATTGCATTGTTACCTTTATGCCATAAATGGATTAATTCATTGTGAAAAGTTCCATAGCTCAGAACAAAGCCAATATCCATTGTATTTGAATTAAATTAAGGAGTGTGGAAAGGTTTAAGACCTGTAAAACCAGTACAAGCATGACTCAAACTGATTTGCAAGTTGTAACATGGTGCAAAATGCCTTGGACAAAAGTGAGAAATTGCCATTTTCAAACTTTCGATTCTCCCTAACCATAAATGATCTTGGAGATTTCTTTGACATTTTGTAAATCTTGTAACATGCTCTACAATCCATTTTTGAAATGCATTTTGATATTCCACTTGTAACTAGGTGAAAAGTTTCCATGAAGTTAGGTCAAAAATCTGCCTAAACTAGGGTAAAGTTTCACCAAGTTAAAAGTTTCATGGACCCTTATTCACAAAATCATAACTTGAGATCCAAGTATCTTTTGGGAAAACTTTATGAATAAAAGTTATAGATTTTGTGGAGGAATAAAACTTTCATGTTGGAAGTTTTCTTTGAATCCAATTGCATCATGGTGAAAAAGTTAGGGAAAGTTGGGAAAAAACAAGAAATTTTCATAAATTTGAAAATTTCTAAGTTATGAAAATTTTCAAACTTAAACCCTAATTTTCAAAATTAGGTTTCTTGGTGAACAAGTTTCATGTTTTGACACCTCTTTATGAAAAATGACCCTTGGCACTTGATTTTGACTAAAAAGTCAAAGTTTGACTTTTCAGTGTATAGTTGATTTTTGATCAGTTGACTGGAAAATTCATCTGTCAATCCAATGAATTTGAGATCTTTTGAACCTTGTGATTAGGCTAAGATGATGCCATTGAGTCCTTGAAACCATGCTTGAACCCAAATTTCTATTGGCTAGGTGAAAAATCAGAAATTTCCCTTCTATAGTCAAAACCCTAAAAATAACCATTTTGCCCTTTTGATGATCTGATCAAATTTCTTGAGGAGTTGTGGTCCAAACTTTATCAAATGGTTCATATGAGTCTATAATGTTGATGTGGATAAAAAATTATGAAGTTTGACTGTAAATTTGCTATGGTTGGCTTTTTCCCCAATACAGCTGATTTTTAGGTCAATTGTCCAATTGACTGGGCAAAAATGTGATTCAAGGCTTGAAACTTGGTATGAGAAATCTTAGGATTCCAACATGAAGTATGAAACATGAGGCATTGGAAGTCCAAAAATTCTTGTGCAAACTCAAACCCTAATTTCAGGCTATCAGTGCAAGGAAATGTCTTGAGCTGAGCAAAACCTAATCTGGTCTTGAGTCCAAAGAGTCTTGTGAGGAAAATCTTGATAATATGAGAGGGAAAATTTTGGGGTACAACAGCAGGTTTCTCATCTTCTCCACTGTTTATTTCAGAAACGACTCTTGAACAATAAATCAAAGACCTTCAGGCTCAAAACGCTCAATTCCAACAAATATTTCTGGCTTTGGCTAAGGGGCAAGAGGACCTGAAGACTCTTCTTCTCAAAGACAAGAAGAAAAAGTCCAAGAAGTCAGTAGGCATCCTGAACTTGGGAAGAAGACTTAAAGGACCAGTCAAGGGAGCTCTAGATCTTCCAACTCCATCCAACATGTGGGATAGTCATGAAGAAGAAAATAGTCTGGAGATTGATGAAGTCGAAGCTGACTACTCTGAGGAACAATATCCTCCCACTGATGACAAGTACAAATAGTAAGAGGATGGCGTCATTGCTACGGAAATTCAGCAGATACCTGGCTTGGATTTAGGAGACTGGGTTTGGTTTTTGGAGTGGTCATCCCGCCAAAGTTCAAGATACATACCTTTGCCTTGTACGATGGAGTCTCTTACCCTAAGATGCACTTAAAGTCTTATGTCCGCAATACTCAACCATACACAACTGATATGAAGCTTTGGATCCATTTCTTCCAATAGAGCCTAGTAGGGACTCAACTTGAATGGTTCTATTAATTGGAGAGTTCTCGCATCCACACCTGGGAGGATTTAGCTGCTGCTTTCTACAATCAGTACCAGTACAATGCTGATCTTACACCAACTCGTATGCAATTACAGAACATAACCATGGGTTCCAACGAAAGCTTCAAAGGATACGCCCAAAGGTGGAGAGATCTGGCTGGTAGGGTGCAACCCTCTTTAACTGACAGGGAGCTGATTGACATCTTCATGAGAACTTTGACATGACCTTTCTTCAAACACCTAATCGGAAGCTCCTCAGCCGGGTTCACTGAGCTAATACTGACTGGAGAAAGAGTCGAAGCTGGCATCAAAAGTGGAAAGATCCAAGGAGATACACCTTCTGATGCTCAGAAAAATCCATACAACGGGAAGAAAGAGTCCAATGCTGTGTATGGTCAAAAGAGTTGTCATGACCATGTAAGAGCAATCTTGATCTCTAATACTACGCTTGTTCAACAAAGACAGGGGCATCAGTGTAAGGAGGTCGCGCCTAAAAGACAATTCACTAATATCAACATGTGACTGGCTCAAGCACTACAACACATGTTGAAGGCAGAGATGATAACGTTAAAAGCTCATCTCTGGAACCCCAACACTTCCGCTCCTACCTATCATCCCAATTAAAGGTGTGCATACCACTCTGATAGTCCAGGACACGACACAAACAACTGTTGGGCTCTGAAGAATAAGATCCAAGACATGATTGATGCCAAGGAGATCGAATTCGATCCTCCAGAGGCTCCTAACAAGATCACTGATCCTATGAGAAATCATTTAAATCTTTTGTTCATTTGAATTTTCTAGTTGTAATCTCTTTTGTTGTTCAAACACTTATCTATTAATGTCAAACTTTGTTTCATTAATGCATTGCATGTTTGTCTTAAATTCATCCATTTGTTTTCACTATATTTAAACTATGCTTTTTACTCTCTTTATAACATTCAACTCTTGTTAAAAGTTACAAGCCTTTAGAGGGAGGATGACGAAAACAATGCCATAATATCATACAGTATAATTTTGAACAGACCTTACTGACGATGTACAGGCGTTTCTTTCAAATCCTACACACTGAAGTTATAAGGAAGATAATCCCTAGTCAATCCCTTAGAGCCAAAGAAGTAGATGTTTTCTTTTTACACAAATTGAAACCTTTAATCAAAACCTAGGGCAGGGTAGTCTCTCAGTTAATTCAAATGCGCGTTCAATTCGTATACAACGAGTGATATTGAAAACATTACTCTGGAATCAAAATACAGTAATGGTTCCCTACCAAATAGGTAGTCATTATCTCTCGAAAAGAAAAGCCCACTAAGTCAAAACCTACAAAGGAGACTTAAAGAAAACTGGGGCATCCCGCTGACCGTAATCTCAAAACAAGAACAATCAGGCAAAATTAGGGATAACAAAAGAAAGAGGTCACTACAAATCCTCAACAACATGAAAAATGTTGCAAAAATGACTGCTTTCTGACAAACTTAACTTGTCTGAACCATCACCAAAACGTTATTCCAGACTCAATTGGAATTCAAATGCACAATTAATTGAGTTTAGGACTGAAGAACATCACGAAGAGCTTGTGGGTACAAACACACTTTGAGCCTTTATCCTTTGTTTCTTAAGCCGTGAACCAAGCCATGCTACAACCCTTCAAAAGTTCTAATTGAAGCATGGGTTAGTTCGAAAGCATACTGTAACAAAAGGTATCCTGACTCCTGTAAGGCTTTACCCTAAATCCTGAGTTTGAATTTTCTTACAAAACTTCTTTACCTGCTAAAACACATTTTCAAAATTTCAAGACAAGCATAAACTTTGCATTATTTGAATATCGTTGTTTTCATATGGCTATTTGTTTGACAACGGAGAAATTCACACAACGAATATCCAGTGAATGAAAGCTCTCTCAGTGAACAAAATCACTTCGATTGGAAAGAAACTTCCAATGACAAATCTCTCATAATCAAGGGGCACGACATGACCATTGGCCAACACATCTGGGACAGTCAAGTCGAGATTCAAAGAATCTCTCAAAAAAATTATTGAATAACCAGAGGAAAATCTCCATATGTATCACTCAAGGGGCAATGTTACGTTGATCATGGGTTTAAACAAAATCCACTATGAAGACTTCCGATACCATCAAATTACTTGTATGTACCAATAGTATCAGATGGTGTCAGTATCAGATGGTGTCATTATCATGTCTTCAGATCCTCCCATGACAGTCTTAGAAAATATCTCTAGGAAGTTCAGGGCTACCGGAAATGTGATCAAAATCTCAAGCGTCGAGGTGCACCATGTTAATTCTGGGGCAAACAGGCTCCCACATAAAGGGTCATGTGCGACCAAGCAAACATTTTCTAGCATTACTACAACACTTACTACTAGGGGCAGTGACAAATCTCCCTAAGATCCTTCTCATAGGATGACTCCCAACCAGAGTTTCAATCTTTGAAAACTTCTCACCAGCTGAGTCGACCTCAAGAACCCTCGAGGATTTTCCCCAGTGAAGAAGACACCTCTCCAACAGACCAACAACAAGGTGTATTTCCCCAACAAACTATAGATTCCCCAGTTTAAGTTTGCCTCTCTGACTACTACAAATCAAAAGACCACAACTCCTCTTCCCCAATAGACTACTCTACAATCCCCAGCAAGTTACTGTGAAGCCTGGACCCAACCAGATATCAGTTCAACTTCGACTCCCCAGTAGAGCAAAGAACAACTGAGACTCCTGAACTCTTTTTCCCCAAGCAATAACTAACACTCTCTACATAGTTTTCAACATTCCTCGGTGCAACTCTCCTTAAACAACAAAACAGGAATCCTTGGTGGAAATATTCTAAATTTGAAAACTCACCTACTCTTCAACAGCAGTCTGGGATTTAGTGACTCCCCAACATTTGTCAAGGATTTATATTCCCAGACAAAGATACATTCAAATAAACATCCCGCATTTCATACATCATATTACATACATGACAAGTGCATACGACACAATCTCATTTGTTTTGAGAACAACATTATACCATGTATTTCATACACCATGGCATTGCATGCAACTAACCCTACACCTTTTCAGGAAAGATCAATCAACATAAAATTATCGTCAAAATTTTCAACAGGTCAATTATAGATCAATTCCCGAGAAAGGACTGGTCGACCATCTATATAATAGATATTTCCTTCAGACCCCTACTGGTTCAGTTTAAATCTCTCAATGGTTTATTCTGATTCTTTCCCGCAGAAACTTTCTCTAGTTCAGATAATACTCTCAACGATTTATTCTGATTCTTCTCCAGATCCCTGCCGGTTCAGTGTAGATCTCTCAACGGTTTATTCTGATTCTTTCCCGCAGACACTTTCTCTAGTTCAGATAAATCTCTCAACGATTTATTCCGATTCTTCTCCAGATCCATGCCGGTTTAGTGTATATCTCTCAACGGTTTATTCTGATTCTTTCCCGCAGACACTTTCTCTGGTTCAGATAAATATCTCAATGATTTATTCTTATTCTTCTCCAGATCCCTGCTGGTTAAGTTTAAATCTCTCAACGGTTTATTCTGATTCTTTCCCGCAGAAACTTTCTCTGGTTCAAATAAATCTCTCAATGATTTATCCTAATTCTTCTCCAGTTCCCTGCCGGTTCAGTTTAAATCTCTCAACGGTTTATTCTGATTCTTTCCCACAGACACTTTCTCTGGTTCAGATAAATCTCTCAATGATTTATTCTGATTCTTCTCCAGATCCCCGCCGGTTCAGTTTAAATCTCTCAACGGTTTATTCTGATTCTTTCCCGCATACACTTTCTCTGGTTCAGATGAATCTCTCAATGATTTATTCTGATTCTTCTCCAGATCCCTGCCGGTTTAGTGTAGATCTCTCAACGGTTTATTCTGATTCTTTCCCACAGACACTTTCTCTGGTTCAGATAAATCTCTCAATGATTTATTCTGATTCTTCTCCAGATCCCTGCTAGTTCAGTTTAAATCTCTCAACGGTTTATTCTGATTCTTTCTCGCAGACGTTATCTCTGGTTCAGATAAATCTCTCAATGATTTATTCGGATTCTTCTCCAGATCCCTGCCGGTTCAGTGTAGAGCTTTCAACAATTTATTATGATTGTTTCCCGCAGACGTTTTCCCTGGTTCAGATAGATCTTTCAACGGTTTATTCTGATTCTTTCCCGCAGACATTTTCTCTGGTTCAGATAAATATCTCAACAATTTATTTTGATGCTTTCCCGCAGACGTCTTCTCTGCTTCATATGAATCTCTCAACGATTTATTCTGATTCTTCTCCAAATCCCCGTTGGTTCAGATAAATCTCTCAATGATTTATTCTGATTCTTTCCTAGTAGACACTTTCTCTGGTTCAGATAAATCGCTCAAAGATCTACTTTGATTCTCTCCAATTAAAGAACATTCAAGACCTCTTTTGGTTTAGCTTAAACCTCTCAACAGTTTATTCTGATACTTTCCAAATGAACATTTCTAGTTTAGTTAAATTGCCCCAAGATTTATTTTGATTCTTCCCAGTCAAACAACATACAAGACTTCTGCTAGTTTCAGATAAATCGCTCCAAAGATCTATTCTGATTCTTTTCCAGTTGAAATCAAGTCCAAACTTAGTCCATTTTTTGTCAACAGTCACCTTTGGATGGCATCTACAAGCCTATCTCCAGATAATCTCCCCCATTTCTCCAAATGGCATCTATAAGCCCATTCTCAATTCATCTTCGAGTGCAAATTTATGGGCACTCTAGTGTTCAATCATCTTCCACCTTCAAGTCACGAATGGCGGATCCGCCAATCTAACTCTTCAGGTTTAAGAAGATTGAACAGGGACAGCTGTTGTACCCCAAAAATTTCCCTCTCATTTATGAAGTACTTTCTCACAAGATCTCCTTTGGTTCAATACTGCACTAGGATTGATTAGCTCAAGACACCTCCTCAAGCTCTGATGACTGAAAATTAGGGTTTGAGATTGCACAAGGATAATTGAACTTTTAATGCCTCATATGACTTTCATGGATCATTATGGACCTCAAGATTTCTCATGTCAAGTTTCATGTCTTTGATCACATTTTTGCTCAGTCAATTGATCAGTTGACCTAAAAATCAACTATATTGGGGAAAAAGTCAACTATGGCCAATTTACAGTCAATCTTCATAATTTTTTATCCATATCAACATTGTGAACTCCTATATGTCATTTGATCAAGTTTGGACCATAATTCCTCAAGAAATTTTATCAGATCATCAAAAGGGCAAAATGGTAAAAATTAGGGTTTTGACTGAGAAAGGGCAATTTCTGATTTTTGACCTAGAAAATGGTTAATTGGTTTGAGAAATGATCTCAAGGTTTCAAATGCATCATTTTTACCTAATGGTATGGCTCAAAAATTCCCTCAATATCAATTGATTGATAGTTAATTTTCAGTCAATTGATCAAAAGTCAACTGATACAGTGAAAAGTCAAACTTTGACTTTTTGGTTAAAATCAAGTGTCAAAGATCACAATTCATCAAAACATGTAAAAATATGAAACTAGTTCATCAAGAAATCAAAAAGTCAAGATTTCATTTTGAAAAGTCAAAGTTTCCAAACTTAGAAATTTTTCTAAGTGTTGAAAACTTCATATTTTTTCACAATTTTGAGCCAATTTTTCACCATGATGCAAGTTGATTCAAAGGAAACTTTCAACATGAAAGTTGTATGTCTCAATGAGATCTAAAACATTTCTGAACACAACTTCTCCTAGAAATTTATGGATTTCAAGTTATGATTTTATGAAGACATGGTCATGAAACAAAACACTTAGTGAAAATTTTGCCCTAGTTAGGCAGATTTTTGGTACCAACTTCATAGCAAATTTTCACATAGCTCCATTTGGAATTTGAAAAAGTGATTCAAAGAGGGGTTGTATAGAACATTACAAGCTTTCTAAAATGTCCAAGAACCCCTTGAGATCATGTTTGAGCAAAGAGAATCGAAGGCATGAAGTTGGCATTTCATTCTTGAATTGTAGGTCATTTCCATGATGAACAAGAATTCAAATCCATGCTAGGTTGCACAATATTTACTTTGTAGGCCTCAAACTTGCTTGGCACTCCATAATTAATATTTTGCACAACTGTTAGAGGCTTTAATCTAAGTATTCAATGCATTGCCCATGCTTAATGCCATTTTGGGAAGAAAGTGCACATTGCCATTTTGGAAAAGTAGCTTTTATGCACAAAATCAGTTCTTGAGCTTTGCACTTGTTTTCTTCTGATCCCACACAACCTATAACCCAAAAGAAACTTGTATAAAGCCTATAACAACTCAGACCATGCTTGTACTTTTCCTTGAAACTATACTTCCACTTTTCTTCAAAATCAAGTAAGAGAGCCATAACTCTATATCTTGCACTTTTGGCCCTCTCAAGTGATACAACTTTTTCCATACTTATGCACAAGTTATTTGCAAGACAAGACACGATTTCAAGCCTCCAAAAACTCTCTAAAACACCCTTGCTACACAGAACTGCTCCACTTGACAGTTTTGATCCAAAACTCTCCATCTCCATTTCCACTCGTGTGTTTTGATTCTTAACCATTCAGACACCTTACTTACATCATACACAAGTGATCCAAGCCCCTATTTCAAGATTGTAACTCCTTCATCACTATCCACCGTTTCCAAAACTAAAGCTTGCAACTTGACTTGAGTTGGGAGTTTCAGCCATCCTCAAAGCAAAGTAGGAGTTGGAACACATTCAAGGAGGTCCAGACAAGCTACAGAAATCATCAGGCCATCTCAAAGGTTGATCAAACTCCATACACGACTCCAGCTGTAAGAGGTAAGTTTTCAAACTTCTATCTCTTCATACAAGCATCATTTGATTCTGATTTATGAAGATAAGATTTAGATATCACTGCCACGGAGTTGTACATATACATAGTTTACATTTATATGGCCTGAGCTTAGAGAATTTTGGAGTTGAAGTTTCTGAAATTTTTAGGTTTTAAATTAGATCCAGAAAAATTCTCACTCATCTTGGATTTATAGCTTTAGTTATTTATATGGTTGGATTCGTGGGAAGAAATGCCACAACTTTCATGTTTGTAATTTCCATTTTTGTTGAGAGATGAAGAAGTTATAGGTACTCTGGCTGGTTGAAGGTTGAAGACGAAGTACAGGCCTTGGAAGCATTATATGTTATGTATTTATCATTTCATATAAGTAAACAGATGTATAGCCACCCCAGTGGTAAGGCAGCGCACTGGTAACAAAGAGGGCGTGGGTTCAACACCTAGCGCGCTACCTTTCCCCCCCCCCTTATTTCTCAAATTTTCTCTCTTTTTTGTCACACATCAGCGCCTGGGCCTCTCCTTTGGGCTTTTGTTCTTTTTTGCTGCTTCTAACCCCTGCCTTACTTTTGCACACCTGACACAACTTTATTTTATTTATTTCCTTTCTTATTTTATTTTATTTTCAGTTTTATTTTATTAATTTTATTACTATTATTTTTTTTTATTAAAAAAATATAAAAATATTTTTATTTATTATTTACACTTATTTATTTTATTTTCTTTATAAAGACAAAAAAAACATAATCATATTTCTTTTAATAAATAAATTTATTTTTATTAATTAATTAATATTTAGACTTAAGTTTAATTTTTATTTTATTTTCCTATTTAAAATTAACTTAAAATTTAGGTTTCTCTTAATTAATTAATTTTTATGTATTTTTATATTATTCTTAAAACCTTTTCATAAAAAACCCTAAAAATTCCTTTTTTTTTGTTAATTTATTTTTAATTAGTTTAAGTTAATTTTATTTGATTTTCATTAATTATTTTCTTAATTAGGTTTAGGATAAAATCCTTTCATAAAAATCAAATAATAATCATTTCTTTTTCCATTTTGCGTTCTTGCATTTTTTATCTTCAATTTTGTTTATTTATTCAATATGGTTGTAATAGCTAATTAGATTTAATTTTCTTGTAAAATCCCTATTTGTAAATTTGTACACCCCCTCCCCTATTGATGTAATAGCTTAGTATTTTTATTTTCCACAATTTAATGCTTTATATAAATGCTAGTAATTAGGGTTTGTATGGAAAGATAAAATCAATGCTTAGAAAACCCTAATCCAAAGACAAAACAATGCATGCAAATCAACACACTTGCACACTTACACCCTTAGGGTAAATCCACTTGTTGCCTTGAGAAATAAATGATCATAATACGCATGTAAGACGTCTTAGCAAAAACAAACAAAATACAAGATCGTAGTCCCTCGATGATGCTACAAATGTTACCTTACGAATGATCTTAGTCCCTTAAAGAAAATGCTAAGATATCTTACAACATTGCTATTCATGACTATACGATGATCCTTGCCCGTCCCTTTTACATCCAAAGATAAGGTTACTTACCAATCCATGGTAAAATAACAATGTCAAAGGAAAGAGGAAATAAACAAGAAAGACTTTTTGAGTGGGTAGAGTGTTCCTAGTTGCTTGCTCATTTTCAAACCAAAACATCCTTGCTATTTTCAAAACAAACACCAACACTTTCAAAACATCTTTCAAACTTGAAACATTTTCAAAATATCAACACTTTGTATACATTCTTACGAACGAGAATTATTACAAAGTTTGCCTAAACAATGGCGCCTTTTCAAAATACTTTCAAAGACCACACAAAGCACATTTCAAACAAAAGCAAGTGATCTAGCAAGCAACTAAGAGCCCTAGATAACTATGGATAAAAATGGTGCTAATACCTTCCCTTTTTATAATCTACCCCCCGAACTCAAGAAAACATCTCTAAAGGTCTTTCCTGTTCTTTTCAGCCTTTACTTTTGGATAAAAGAAAAGTCGGTGGCGACTCTTGCTAACCACAAAATTTGCGATAAAACGCAAAAGAACCAAGCCAGTTCTCCCACCGCGTTACAAGGATTTACAAGTTCAACAATTGGGGGAGTAAACAGTAAATAAACCCTAATTTTAAACTATTACAAACTGTGTACTGATACATTAATTAAAAAATAATAGTACGAAAAATAACAACGCGCAAAAGTTAAGACGGGAATAAGTTGAAAAGTCCTAAAAATCTAATTGATTTAGAAAAATATTTTTGTATTTTATTCAGAAATATATTTGAAATTTTAACCTAATTTCTAATTAAATTTATTAAATGAAATAATCAAGTTAAAGTAATTAAGTTAATTAATTTACAAAAATTTAAATTTAATTGAAAAAAACTAAATCTATTTTTTGTGTTTTTTTTGATTTTATGATTAAATGAAAAAATGATTTTTTTTTATTAAAAATGATATAAAATAAATAAATAAATAAAGCTAAAATAAAATAAATAAATAAAGGAAAATGTGCCTGATAGTAGGAAGTAGCTAGGGGTGTAATCTGAAAGTCTGTTAGGCCCATGACATGCAGAGCCCAATGTCCTGCATAGATCTCACGTTGCCTGCTCCTGGGGGTCCATCACGGGCTCTCACATCTGGGACGTTAGATCTAGGGCTGCATAGATCCAACAATGAACGCTAGATGACACATAGTGCGCGCGCTTGACCCTGGAGCATTGGATCTGAAATAAGTTTGTTAGAAAATGCAAAATACATATTTCTGGGATCGAACCCAGATCCTTCCCCTCACAAATATGTGCCTTTGCCAACTGCACTATCAATTCATTCATGTATATAATAAAACGCAAATAATATAATGACAAATTTAGTCAAAGTGTCAAATTTTCAAAATGCACCAGATCAGATTTTAACTGGACCAATGAAAGGATGACAAATAAGCCACCAGAGTCCAAGCCAGTCAACGGTGCCAGAGTCCAACTCCGGTCACCTTCTCCGGTTGACTCAAAATACCAAACCTCAAAACACGGCGAATAAAGGTGTAAATAGTACCCTACCCCCTATTTCGAGGGTTGCGACCATGATGGTGGTCTTCTTTTTGGCTGAAATGGTCTGCAAGCTTAGATACGAAGAAAAAGAACCTTTGTGCCCTAACAATGGCACTTTGAGGATCCTGCGTGCATGCTTGAAACTAATGGTTCAAAACAACTAAAATATCATTATGAACATATTCCACTGTAAAGAATCAGATTATATCACATGAATCAAAATTTTGAGGTTTGAGAAATTTACCAAATCGTGAGTTGTGGACTAGGACAATTCTGTATGCTCTGGCCTTCAAAAATGGGTTGGTTCAACCCCTGGGATCCTCAGAAGGGTGATAGGATGCTTGGGGATTATGGAGATTGGCTGGATCGAGAGTTTATGAATTTCACCAATCTTTAAAATTTTTGAACTTTTGGCTAGGGCTTTAGGAGGCAGCTGCGCATGTGTATGCAGGCTGGAATGTTTGTGCTTATATGTGAGACAAGATTAGGGTAACAAATATGTCACAAATCCAATGGAATTATGGTAATTCAAAATTCTTCCAAACTTTCCATTTTTGAAATTTTTTTCCTTTTTCATGGCATCGCACGATTCTCTTGTCATGTCACAGCCTTGCATGAGTTGTCCTGGATTTTAAGAGACTTGGATATCAAGCCCACACACCTTTAAGTCTCTCTTTGAATTTTATTTTAATTAAAAATTGAATTTTAAAGATTTAATTCAAAATAAATTAAATAAACAAAAGGAGGACGTGTAATTGAGCTTAAAAGTTATGGGCCATGTTATGAATAAGTTCAAATCATAAAAACCAAGGCCCATTTGGAAGAAAACCAAGTTTGGTCAATATTTTCTTCATTTACTTCTTCAAAATTGGTCAACCTTAGAAATACATATCTCTCTCAATTTTAACCCTATGAGGGTGACCTTGGACTTTTTAGAGATCTTAGGATGTCCTCTAAACAACCCTTTTGGTTTCATCTCAATTGGATCTTCCATGTTCATGTACCAAGCTTTGACCCAAAAGGTGTTTTTGTTGACTTTTTGAAAGGACCTATAATGTCTGAGCTTGTATCTTTTAAGTGGGGCATTTATTAAACTTGAGGGATGAAGAGAAATTGTAGGTAACTGGATTCTCTTCAAAATGAGCTTTGGTGGAAAAATTTCTGATAAAGTATGAGAAAGTTATGCCTGGTCAAAGTTTGGTTGACTTTTCCTATAGAAACCCTAATTAGCAATTCTTGACTTTTGATGAGTTAGGAGCATTTTTTGAGGAATCATGATCAACCCTTGATCAAATGATGGATATCACTTTAAAATGTCGAGGTTGAAAAAAAATCTTAAAGTTTGAGTGTATATAGGCCACAATTGACTTTTGACCTAATATAGTTGATTTTCAAGCATTTGAGCAGTTGACTGAGAAAACTTGTAGTGCAAGGAATGAAGTTTTGTAGTGGATAATCTTGAAGACATATTAGTATCATGGAAAACATTTGAGACTATTGGAGCTTACACATCTTTATGAAAATTGAAACCCTAGTCAGAGATTCATTGCTTTAGGAGGAGAGTTTGGTTGGTTAATTCTTAGTAATCCTTGAGCAATTTGAGGACCTCAATGGGCATGCCTTCAGTAAAATGAGAGGAAAATTTTTGGGGTACAACATATGCCCCTGTTCAATATTCTTAGACCTGAGGATGTAGACTGAATTTCCTACCTTTCGTAATCTAAAGGTGGAAGATGATTGAACACTAGAGTGCCCAGAAATTTGCACATGTCTGAATTAACACTATTGGTGGATGCTAACCTGGAATGGGCTTACAGATGCCATTTGGAGTAGGTGACTGAGAGTCGTCGAAGATGGGCTTAAAGATTCAATAAGAAGTAGATGACTGAGAGTCATAAATGGTCCCTTTGTGGGGATTCCTATTCCTGTTGTCTGAGGAGGAGTCCACTGGGGGATGTTGATTTCTGTTATTTTCCTGTTTGAGGAAAACTCTGTGGGGAATAGAGTCTAGGAACTTCAGTTTTCCATGGCTCTACTGAGGGGTTATCTCTGGATTAGAGAGATGATAGTTTGTTGTTTTCTGGTTGAAATCCAGGCTTCACAATAATTTGATGGGGAGAATGAAATTAACTGCTATCTGGAAATGTATCAGAAGAAACCTGTGTATGGCTTTTTCAGAATGAGTTCGAGTAAGACTTCATCTGGAGGTGTATGAGAACGAACCTGGGTAGGGCTGTTTTAGGAGATATATGAGAGGGATCCTGGGTAGGGCAACTTCAGGAGATATATGAGAGGGAGTCTGGGTAGGGTAGCTTCAAGATGAGTCCGGGTAAAACTGCATCTGGAAATTATAAGAAGGAACCTGGGTAGGGTTTCCTCAGGATGAGTTCGTGTAAAACTGCATCTGGAAATTGTGAGAAGGAACTTGGGTAGGGTTGTCTCAAGATGAGTCCGTGTAAAACTACATCTGGAGATTGTGAGAAGGAACCTGGGTAGGGTTGCTTCAGGATGAGTCCGTGTAAAACTGCATCTGGAAATTCAAGATAAGGAACCTGGGTAGGGTTGCCTCAGGATGAGTCCGTGTAAAACTGCATCTGGAAATTCAAGAGAAGAAACCTGGGTAGGGTTTCCTCAGGATGAGTCCGTGTAAAACTGCATTTGGAGATTGTGAGAAGGAACCTGGGTAGGGTTGCCTCAGGATGAGTCCGTGTAAATCTGCATTTGGAGATTGTGAGAAGGAACCTGGGTAGGGTTGCTTCAGGATGAGTCCGTGTAAAACTTCAGAAGAAGGGAGAAGGAACCCGTGTAATATTTCTTCATGAAGAGCTCGTATAAAGCTGTATTTGGAAGTCAAAAGAAAACCGTGTAAGATTGCTTCATGAAGAGCCCATATAAATCTATATTTGGAAGTCAGAAGAAACCCGTGTAAGATTGCTTCATGATGAGCCCGTGTAAAGCTGTATTTGGAAGTTAGAAGAAACCCGTGTAAGATTGATTCATGATGAGCCCGTGTAAAGCTGTATTTGGAATTCAGAAGAAACTCGTGTAAGATTGCTTCATGTTGAGCCCGTGTAAAGTTATATTTGGTCGCACAGATAATTACTCTATTTTATTTCAGGAGCTAATCCTGGACCTGTTGAAAATTGTTGATAATAAATATTTGTTGATTGATCTTTCCTAAAAAGGTAAAGCATTAACTGTATGCAATGTCATGATGTATAAAATGCATTGTGTAATGGTGTTCTCAAAATAAATGAGATTATATGCATTTGTACTGCAGATGCTATGAGGTTTGTAGAATGATGTATGAATGCAATATGTGAATGTATCAGTTATTTTATTGCAGCATTGTTGAATTAGGGAAAATAAATCCCTGATTGCAGTTGGAGATGAAGAATGTAGGTCTTCAGATTTTGTTGAAGCTGAACTGCTAGGAGATGATCTTCCGTTGTTAGAGAAATAAACCATGTTGGGGAAGGAAAGCTCTGTGCACTGTCTGAGGATTTTTTGAAATCCTATTGGGGAATCCTGAGAAGTTTGAAAACTTTACTGGAGAAAACCTGATGTCGGAGCAATAGTTGGGAATTCCTGTTCTGCCGGGGATACAAGAACACCTGACATCACTAGGTTGTAAGCTAAGGATATGGCGGTGACTTTTTAGTAAGATACCCCTGCCTATGTACCTGTTGGAGAAAGTACATGCGGAGACTTTATGGATGGTTTGAGTGTCATCCCAACTCTTGGTGTGCTTGGTAAATACTGACCAGGATGATAAGTCTTATACTGATAAACAAATGACAAGATGGCGGGACATAGTCGTACGTTTTTAATCCCTAACTTTTACCTGGACCGCCCTTTCGGGTTTTCAGTCCACCAGGACACCCTTTTTTTGCTCAAGCCGCCTTTTCAGGCTTTTGACTTGTCGGGTGTACAATTTTTGTATATATCCCTAACTTTTGCCCGAACTCTTTTGGTTCGCCAGAATGCCCTTAATTTTTCCTAGGCCTGTCAACCTAGAAGGTCTTTTTCATGCGTAGTATTTTCTGACTATGTATGCGCTCATAGGATATGGAGAGTTGTCACCGTCTATGACAACAAGTGTTGTAGAAATTCCAGAAAATGTTTATGTGATTGTATGTGCCCTTTCATACGTGGGAGCCTGTGTGAGACTGCTTCAGGATGAATCTGGTTCACTTGATGTTTGATCAAGTTTCTGATAGTCTTGAATTTCCTAGGTATCTTTTCTAAGAACTATCATGGAAGGATTCGAAGACATGATACTAACACCATCTGATACTACTGGCACAGACAAGCAATTTGGTGGTACCAAAGATTCAAATTTCAGTGATTTTCTGTTGGAATCCTCGATCAATGTAACAACCCCCGAGTGATTCAGATGGAGATCTACCCCTGGCTATTCAACATTTTTGGAGAGATTCTTTTCATATTGGCTTGACTGCCCCAGATTAATTAGACACCATGTCATGCCCCTTGATTATGAAAGGCTTGTTATTGGGAATGTTTTTTCCATCTGAGGTGATTCTGTCCATTGAGGGGGTCTTCGTTCACTGAATATTAGTTGTATGAATTTCTCTACCATTTTAACAATTAACCATATGCAAACAATGTCATTTAAAGAATGCAAAGCTTATTTCTGTCTTGAATTTTTTTTTGAAAATGCGTTTTTTGTAGTAAAACAAAATTTTCAAGAATGTGATATCAACTCATGATTTGTAGCAAACCTTACAGGAGTCAGGATACCTTTGTAACAATATGCTCTCGAACTAACCCATGCTTCAGCTATGACTTTTAAGGGATGTAACGTGGCCTGGTTCACAGTTTAAGAAACAAAGGATAAAGGCTAAAAATTTATTTGTACCCACCCATTTTTCATTATGTTCTTCAGTCCTATGCTCAGTTAATTGTGCATTTCGAATCTCAGTTGAGTTCTGGAATGTTGACCCCGATATTCCTGTGATGGTTCAGAAATTAAACTTTTGTTTGAGAAGGCAGTCATTTTTGTGACCTTTTATTTTTGTTGAGGATTTGTAGGACCTCTTTATTTTTTGATTTTTTTATCTCTGTCTTTTGTCTGAACTGTTTCTTTTGTGATTACAGCCAACGGGATGCCCCAGTTTTTTTCTTAAGTCTCCTTCATAGGTTTTGACTTAATGGGATTTTATTTTGAGAGATAGTGACTACCTGTTCTTAATGATTATATGGAATCATCACCATCTTTTGGAGAGCATCTTCTACACTATTTGTCGTGTATGAAGGGAAAGCTTACGACTAAATGTACATCTGAATTAACTGAGAAAACTACCCTGCCACGGGTTATGATTAAGGGTTTTAATTTGTGTGAAAAGAAAACTCCTACTTCTTAGGCTCAAAAGGGGTTGACTAGGATTATCTTCCTTATGACTCCACTGTTTAGGATTTAAAACAACACCTGTACATTGTCAGTGGGGTCTGTTCAAAAGCATAATGCAGATATTGTGATATCGTTCTCGTCATCCTCCCTCTAAAGGCTTAGAGCTTTTAATCAAGAGTTGAATATCACAAAAGGAAGTAAGAAAGCAGTTTAAGCATAATGAAAACAAATTAATTTAAGACAAACGCGTGCAATGCATTAATGAAATAACAAATTTGACATTATAATAATTGTTTGAACAAACAAATAAAATACAACTTGAGAATTCAAATGAACAAAAATGCTCTCAATCCTGGCCATGATTTGGCATGAGAGCAGTGATTACATTGGGAATCTCGGGAGGGTCGAACTCAATCTCCTTGGCATCAATCATATTTTGAATCTTGTATTTCAGTGCCCAACAATCGTTAGTATCGTGCCCAGGACTTCTAGAATGATAGGCACACCTTGCATCAGGATTGTAGTTAGGAGAAGAAGTTTTAGGGTTTGGATGAGGTCCTATCAATGTAATCAAATTCATCCTTAACATATGTTGTAATGCTTGAGATAGAGACATGTTGATCTTGGTAAACTGTCTCTTAGGCTCGTCTTGCCTTCGCTGATTACCCTGTTGTTGTGGTTGTTGCACGCGTGCCGAATTAGAGACCAGCACTGCCCCCACAGATTGGTGGTAATCTGCCTTATTACGACCCTTTTGGCCATACGCAACATTGGCTTCCCTCTTACCAACAAATGGCTTCTTCTCAGCATTAGAAGATGCAGCCATCGAGATCTTCCCACTCTTGATACCACTTTCGATCCTTTCTCCAGTCAGAACCATCTCTATGAACCCGGATGAAGAACTCCTAATCAGCAGATTAAAGAACGGGTCTGTCAGAGTGCCTGTGAACATGTCTACCATTTCCCGATCATTTAGAGGAGGTTGTACCCTACCAGCTGGATCCCTCCATTTCTGGGAATATTCCTTGACGCCTTCACTAGAACCCATAGACATGCTTTGAAGTTGAGTACGGGTTGGAGCGAGGTCAGCATTGTATTGGTACTGCTTGTAGAAAGTAGCAGCCAAGTCCTCCCAGGTATGAATGTCTTTTCTTTCTAGTTGATAGAACCACTCTAGTTGCGTGTCAGCTAAACTTTCTTGGAAGAAATGGACCCATAACTTCCGGTCAGCAGTGTGAGGCTGGATCTTTCTGACATATGATCTCAAGTGAAGTTTAGGACAAGAGACCCTGTCATATTTGGATAATGTGAGAACCTTGAATTTTGGTGGGATGATCACGCCGGAAACCACTCCTGTTGAATCTCCATAGCATTGAGACGATCCTCCAACTGTTTGTATTTATCATCAGCAAGAGGATATTTCTCCTCAGAATAATCAGCTTCATCTTCATCAGTCCCCGGGTCGTTATCTTATTCATGATTATCCCCCTTATTTGATGGGGTTGAAAGATCTAGAGATCCTTTAACCGGTCCTCTGAGTCTTCTTCCCATATTCAGGATGCCAGCCAGTTTCTTTGCCTTCTTCTTCTTCTCTTTGATGACGAGAGCTTTCAGTTCTTCCTGGCCCTGGGCCAAAGCCATGAACATTTGTTGAAACTGAGCGTTTTGTGCTTGAAGGTCTTTTACTGTTTGTTCAAGGGCCATTTGTTTTGCTGAAATAAACAGCGAAAAGATGAGAAACCTGTACTAGAAGACCTGTTATAAAATGGCATGCGTGCAATGTTTTCAAGGATTTGGCGGGGTAAACAAGAAAATGTCAGTAGTTGAAATTTACAGCTTTGATTGAAGAACTTCGTATCGTTGAGTGTCCTTCTACTAGAGTCAAGCTCACCATATCAAGTGGGTCATAGCCCTTGACTCAAGTTGTTGAGTTTTGATCTTTTGACGGCATTGGCTAGAGGAAAATAAACCCCCTTGCCCCTTGCTAGACGTCTGATTTATCATAACCTTCATCACAAATCCCTGAGATCCTTGAAATGGTTAAGGAAATGCTATGGCATGATGTTATGATGTGTGTGCTATGCATTTAAGCAAAAGTGTAAGGTGATGAAGACAAGTGAGTCAAAGAAGTCCAAGTTACTGGATAATGACTGTAAATAAATCCTGCAAGGAGATCATGTTGTTAGATAAAAACCCTGCAAGTAGCTGAAGTTGAAAGAAAACAAATCACACAAGCAGCCTTAGGTTTAGGCTTGCATGGGGTTTGTAGGTAAGTACCCTCTTGAAATTTAGTTGGCTCAGCCTGTCCTATTAATAGTAGTCGGGTTCTAAGGAGTCTCAATATCATTGACCTTCCAATCAGGAATTGTTTCAGCTCACGCACCAAAGTATTGCGGCAAAAAAATCCCAAAAGTCCAGTCTCAATGAGTGTAGCATCAAGTATCAACCAATCTTCAGCCGGAACCAAAGTCGGTTATCTCACTACTTCCTAATGGCTAGGATGAGTCGATTAAAGGTTCTAAAGGTCAGTTAGCGCTTAATGACACTATGAGGAAGCCTAATGTTATCCTTGACTTACTCAAGGAACAATAGTACAATCCAGAGTATCACGCTAACGTAGCCACCACTTCGTCCGTATCGGTCTACACCGTACAACCTCCATGATTTATTGTTACTTACCTAATAAGGTACCCCAGTTCCGGGTGTAGGATCTTTACAAAAATACCCCAACAAACCCTCAAAGATAAAGCAAGCAAACACACAATAAAGCATTTAAAATGATGAACTAAAACTCTAAGGTAACCCCACTTTATAAAATCCCTAACAGAGTCGCCAGTTCTGTGATACGGTGGGAGAACTGACTATTATACTGGTTTTGTGTTTCACATTCGCAAATTTCGCGGTAAGCAAGATTAGCCATCAACTTTTATTTTATCAAACAAAGGAAAGGATGAAAAGAACAGAAAAAGACATTTTTCGAGATTTTTGAGTAAGGGGGTAGATTATGGAAAGGGAAGGTGTTAGCACCCTTTCCATCCATGGTTTTCCATGGGCTCTTAGGTACTTGCTCATTTTTGAAAATTTATTTTGTGTTTTTGTGTTTTGAAAATCTTGTTTGCTTTATGATAACTCTTGTATTAGTCCTCAAGAGTGTTGATAAAGCTTTTTTTGATAAAGCGTATTAGTCCTCAAGAATTGCTAATTCCTATAGAAACCCTAATTAGCAATTCTTGACTTTTGAGGAATTAGGAGCATTTATTGAAGAATCATGACCAACCCTTTATCAAATGATGGATATCACTTTAAAATGTTGAGGTTGACAAAAAAATCTTGAAGTTTGACTGTATATAGGCCACAATTGACTTTTGACCTAGTATAGTTGATTTTGAAGCATTTAGCAGTTGACTGAGAAAACTTGTAGTGCAAGGCATGGAATTTTGTCATGGACAATCTTAAAGACATATTAGGACCATGGAAAACATTTGAGACCATTGGAGCTCACATATCTTGATGAAAATTGAAACCCTAGTCAGAGGTTCATTGCCTTAGGAGGAGAACTTGTCTGGTTAATTCTTAGTCATACTTGAGCAATTTGAGGACCTCAATGGGCATGCCTTGAGTAAAATGAGAGGGCAAATTTCGAGGTACAACACAAACCTAAACCTCTTCCAATTGGGATGAAAAAATTACTCCCACATAGTCATCATTATACAAACCCTTAGAGAGTTGAAACCCCACCCTTGCCTTGGATTGACGGTTCCTAAGCTTCAATAATGGCTTCATTTGCCCTATATCTTCTCACTTTACTGCTTCTGCTTCTTCTCAAAGTACAATCGTTCCAACAATACGATTCACTTTCTAACTTTTTCCTTAAGTCCTCTTTACCCCTTGGACCCCTAATATGGTATTTCCATCTTGTCCTTACTTATTCCACTCAACATTACCACAAATCCTTTAACATCTCTACACCCCATATTATCCTTATTTAATCATTAAAATAAATCCAAATACTTATAATTATAAAATATATTAATAATTCTAATTATCTTATTTAATCCAACACTACCCACAACATGTCATCAAACCATCAATTAAATAACATAAATCACAATAACACAATTAAATAATAAATATAAAATTTTGGGGTGTTACAATACTCGCTACACCCCATTTAAGCCCAACACATGATTCTTATTTTCCACTTGTTTAGCCATCTTCATTCTTATACCTAAATCTCCTGATCCATGTGAACACACCTTCACCATTACCGCATCTTTCAACCCACTCTTAAATACTCCTTGCAACATGTTCTCATCAGTAAGGTGTAACAAAGATGACATGGGTTCGAATTTCTCAATAAACTCGACCACTAAATGAGTTTTCTCCAAGCTCATCAACACTTCATATGGATTTTATGACATCATATCCTGAAAATGGATAAGAAAAGTTTTGTGTGATTGAATTTATAAAATACATTCAATACGAGCTTTCCATCATTGGAAACAATTGAAGGCTTTGACTTCAAAATAATTTGAATCCACTAACACCTCCTCTGGAATCTGGTTGATCGTAAAATATCATTTAGCATGATATATCCACAGAAAGGTTTGATGGGACTTGCACCCATCATGGCGCTTAAAAACCCACTAATATACACTAGCATCCTCCTGGCCATTGAATCATATCATAGACGACCACTCAAGTTGCCTGAAGAATTTCAAAAGTCTTCTTTATTGAACGCTTCGGCCCAAGGGGCCTTGAGATCGGGGGATTATGTACATACTAAAAATACTTAAGCCAACTTGATACTCAGAACAAAGGGCGGGTGGTGATAAGAGACCGATAAACCGGGATATATAATCGGTTATGACCAGATGCCCCTAACTGGTGAGCAATTTTTATAAGTCGGAGAGGTCTAGTACATACCAGGCCAGATATCCGAGATGGCAGATTGACTCGATAGTTACGAAAGACTTGAAGGGTTGGGTGAATGTTAAGTGAGGTGTTATGCCTCACGACTATGGTGGCGGAGGTTACCTCATCATTTATGGGGTAAGTAAGAAGCCACCTCTTAAATGAGTGGGTCATATAAGCAGAGATATAAAAAGGGGAGCTTCCCTTGGAACAGGAGAAGTAGACATCACACATAAACAATACGAATATCCTAAATACACATAACAACTGCAGCCTCATTGGATTATCTCAATTCCGAATAGAATTGGCGACAGATGTATCCATAGCGATGACGATTGGTGAACTTCTTAAACAAATCCTCGTGTCCTCTCTCTCTCTCTCTATCTCTTTATCTTTATCATTTTTTCTTAATTGCAAATTGTGAAACTCATTGTTTAATATTTCATTGGAAACAGATTATCATTCTGTGATTTTATTCAAACGTTATATTTGAAAATATATTGATAATTTTCTCATCATTCGAATATGTTCGTTACGGTTTAAATGCATATCTGATCCTTTTGATAACGATTCAGGATAGTCGATTGTCGATCTCGAATTGCTTCCGCTTGCCATCGTTAAACAATTTTTTAAAACAATTTTTAAATAAGAAAATTTCATTAGTGATATATTCACCCCCTCTAGATCGCGGCTTATCGTCGAACACTTTCCATCAACTATTTTACTATATCACGAAGTTCATCCCTTTCCTTTTTCATTTCTTCCATTTCAATTCTCATTTCTTCCCTTTCAATTTTCAGTTCTTCAAATTCATGTCTTTGCACCCATTCAGTTGACAAGGAACTTGAACCATGGTAATTTCTCCTGCCTGCAAATAAAGAAGATCCACTTCCAATACGATATACATATTGTTTCCTTATTCATGCAACATCATTCCACACATCTATTTCGTTTGGTGGAAAAGTTCATTACAGAGATTCTTATTAAGTTAATTCTTCCCATCTTTGTTTATACCCAATTGACACAAATATAAGGCTAATGCCATATTTTAAAATTAAGTAAAATAAAATGAAGTCGACAAGAAAAAAAACTATTTAAGTTGAGAACTCATTACATAGATGTGTTTCAATCTTTGATCAACCCAAGTCTTATTTTTGTGATGTTGGTGTGTATGAACAAACAAATCTGAAGGAGCGGGGGGACTTCCATTCAACTCCATCTATACGAAAGCAAAGAATATGAATTATAACTAGAAGCCAAAGAATATTTGCCATTCTCCATCATCAGAATCTGTACACCCGGCAAGTTGAAAACCCGAAAGGGCGACTTGGGCAAAAAAGGGTTTCCCGGTGGATCGAAAACCTGAAAGGGCGGTCCAGGCAAAAGTTAGGGAATTAAAGCATATGACTATGTCTCGTCGGATCAATTTAAGGACAATCTCTTCACAGACAAGTTCCGGGCTTCTGATCAACTCAGTCATCTTCGGACGAAGCAACGAATGGACAAGATATTCAGAGTTATGAAGGCTATAATAGAACGGGAACCCCATGGAATTTTTACACATAGCCATCTTTCTTTGTATAAATTTTTCTAATTTTTTTTGACAACATTATCTTACTAGGATGTCTGTCTCCTTTGTACAAAAAACTTACACAAAGTTAATACAAAGATACTTCAAAGTGCAGAAAACTATTTGCCTTTTCTCCTTTTTCACGCTTGTGTTTTATTTGAAAACGTCCAATGATTTATTAATGAGCATACGCATTTGAATATAATCACATGTTTACAAATAAACGAAACGGGAAAGAATAATTACTGACAGGTTGAAAGTATGGGAAAACGTCTTTAGGCTATTCCAAGAGAAATCCCTTGCAGTACATCATCTAGATCCCCCAGCGGAGCTAAAACCTTGAAATACCTATCCCCGACGGAGTCATAATTTCAAATCCTCAATTCCCATCAGAGTTAAAACTTCAAACTCTCAATCCCCAGCGGAGTAAAAACTTTGAACTACAGACCCTCAACAAAGATGAAACCTTCTTCCCCAGTCAAGTCAAGACTATCAATCCCCAGCGGAAACCTTCCAATTTCCCCAACAAGTTTATCACAAAGCCTGGAAATCAACCAGATAACAGTTAACGTTTATCCCCAACCTAGGATAACTCCCCAGTAGATTGGCATACAACCCAAACTCCTGATCTCCCCCAGCAGGATAGCTACTCCCCAGCAGTATAGCTTTTTCCCCATGAATCCTGAACTTACTCTCCAGCAGGAAGCCTTCTTCCCCACAGAGTTTTTACTCCCCAAAAGAATGAAGATTATCATTCTCGATTCCCCAGTGAAGTTGCCAGAGTCTTCATTACTCCCCAGCATGAATTTGTCAGAATTTTTAATCCCCTGCAGATCGAAGATTCTCATTCTTGACTCCCTAGCGTGAAGTCCCCAAGGATTCAAATTCCCCAGGAGACTGAAGATTCTCATTCTTAGTTCCCCGCAGAAATTATCAGAGTTTTCCCTATTCCCCAGCGGAGTAAGGATTCCCGTTGTGTTACCCCTAGTAGAAGTCTTCAAAGTCCTCTGGATTTCCCAAGCAGATTTCTCAAGCAGTTTGAAATTACTCTCACAACAGATTTTGTCATTACTCCAACTTCAAGACATAAAGGATTCTCACATCCACACGGAAGTTGTCAAGGATTTTTTAATCTCCAGCAGCGGTCAAGGATTTTTTTCCCCCGGCAGCAGTCGAAGATTTTATCATCCCCAACAGTCACCAAGGATTTCTCATCCTAAGCAAACAAAGATTTTGAATCTCCATCATCGGTCAAGGATTTATTTTCCCCGGCAGCAATCAAAGATTTCATTATCTCCAACATCGGTCAAGGATTTATTTTCCTCAGCAAGACAACAAATCAGCTTACATGCACATACATTACATTCATATATCATAAACATTGATAAAACATATTTTATTGCATCATACATTTCATGCAGCATAACTTTGTGTTTCAGCTAACATTTTACCCTTTTCAGGATAAGATTAACAACTATCTTTAACAAATATTGAAAGATTTCAGATACAGTACAGATACACTCCAGACACGGAAGTCATTCTGTTACTCATTCAGATCTCTTATTCTGACACAGTACGGATACACTCCAGACGCGGAAGTCATTCTGTTACTCATCCATATCTCTTATTCAGATACAGTAAAGATACACTCCAGACACGGAAGTCATTCTATTACTCATTCAGAATTTAAAGTCACGATACAGTACGGATACGCTCCAGACACGGATGCCATTCTATCACACATTTAGACTTCAACAATCATGATACAGATTAGATACGCTCCAGATACGGAAGCCATTCTATTTCTCATTCAGATTCAACTATCAATTTCAAGTTCAGATACACTCCAGACATGGAAGTCATTCTGTCACTTATTCAGATCCCAGTTACAGTTCAGATGCACTCCAGACACGGAAGTCATTATGCTACTAATATAGATCTCAACTTCAGATACAGTCCAGATACGCTCCAGACACGGTTTCCATTCTGTCACTTATCCTGACTTTTTCCCCAGCCCAGAGATGCTCCAGACACGGACGTCATTCTGTCGCTTATTCAGATTTCAAATTCAGATAAAATACAGATACACTCCAGACACGGAAGTCATTCTGCTATTTCAGGATCAAGTATGGTTACAGCTCGGATACGCTCCAGACACGGACGACATTCTATTACTCATACAGATTCAATCTCCAGATATAGTTCAGATACGTTCCAGACACGGATACCATTCTGATACTTATTCTTCTGACTTACAACATTCAATTCAAAAAACATCCTTGGATGGCATCTCTAAGCCAATCTCCAACAAGATTCTATCACATCTCCAAATGGCATCTTTAAGCCCATTTCCTCAACTACATTTTGACGAGTGCAAATTTACGGGCACTCTAGTGTCCAATCATCTTTTACCTTCGAGTCACGAACGGCAAAATTCGCCAATCTAACTCTTCAGGTTCAAGAAGATTGAACAGGGTCAGCTGTTGTACCCCAAAATTTTCCCTCTCATATTATCAATATTTTCCGCACAAGACTCTTTGGACTCAAGACCAGATTAGGGTTTGCTCAGCTCAAGACATTTTCTTGCACTGATAGCCTGAAATTAGGGTTTGAGTTTGCACAAGGATTTTTGGACTTCCAATGCCTCATGTGACTTTCATACTTCAAGTTGGAATCCTAAGATTTCTCATACCAAGTTTCAAGCCTTGAATCACATTTTTGCCCAGTCAATTGGACAGTTGACCTAAAAATCAACTGTATTGGGGAAAAAGTCAACCATAGCCAATTTACAGTCAAACTTCATAATTTTTTATCCACATCAACATTATAGACTCATATGAACCATTTCATCAAGTTTGGACCATAACTCCTCAAGAAATTTGTTCAGATCATCAAAAGGGCAAAATGGTCATTTTTAGGGTTTTGACTGTAGAAAGGCAATTCTGATTTTTCACCTAGCCAATGGCAAATTGTGTTCAATCATGGTTTCAAGGACTCAATGGAATCATCTTGACCTAATCACAAGGTTCAAAAGATCTCAAATGCATTGGATTGACAGATGAATTTTCCAATCAACTGATCAAAAATCAACTATACACTGAAAAGTCAAACTTTGACTTTTTGGTCAAAATCAAGTGCCAAGGGTCATTTTTCATCAAGAGGTGTCAAAACATGAAACCTGTTCACCAAGAAACCTAATTTTGAAAATTAGGGTTTAAGTTTGAAATTTTTCATAACTTAGAAATTTTCTAAGTTATGAAAATTTCTTATTTTTTCCCAACTTTCCCCAACTTTTTCACCATGATGCAATTGGATTCAAAGAAAACTTCCGACATAAAAGTTGTAGTCCTCCACAAAATCTACAACTTTTATTCACAAAGTTTTCCCAAAAGATACTTGGATCTCAAGTTATGATTTTGTGAATAAGGGTCCATGAAACTTTTAACTTAGTGAAATTTTGCCCTAGTTTAGGCAGATTTTTGACCTAACTTCATGGCAACTTTTCACCTAGTTCCAAGTGGAATATCAAAATGCATTTCAAAAATGGATTGTAGAGCATGTTACAAGATTTCAAAAATGTCAAGAACTCTCCAAGATCATTTATGGTTAGGAAGAATCGAAAGTTTGAAAATGGCAATTTCTCACTTTTGTCCAAGGCATTTTGCACCATGTTACAACTTGAAAATCAGTTTGAATCATGCTTGTAATGGTTTTACAGGTCTTAAACATTTCCACACTCCTTAATTTAATGCAAATAAAATGGATATTGGCTTTGTTCTGAGCTATGGAACTTTGCACAATGAATTAATCCATTTATGGCATAAAGGTAACAATGCCATTTCCATAAAGCATACTTTTTGCAATTTTGTTTATCTTGAGCCATGGACCTGATCTATTGATACAAACAACATCCATAAACTTCAGGAAAAGTGTACCAACTCTCCTCAGGCCTTGAGCTAGCCTGTACAGGCTTTGGCTTTGTCAACTCAACTTTTGCTTCAAAAGCAAGTAAGCTTGCAAAAAGTCCATAACTTGAGTATCTGTTAAAACCAAGTCTTGGCATCATTTCAAACAACCTCAACATATTATACCAAGAAAGAAACACGAATTTCCAAGCTCTCAAACACCCTTAAACACAAAATCACCAAGTTCCTGCCCAAACAGGGCATCTTCTGCAAATCTCAAGCCAAAACCAAATTGGCTCGTGCGTTTTGCCTTGAACCACTTCCAACACATTCCCTACAACCCACATGAACTATCCAAGCACCTGTCCAGCAACTGTAACCTCATTTTCACACTTCACCATTTTCATTTTGAAGCTTTGCAGGTTGACTTCTACAGGGACATTCAGGCAAGTTCAAGGCAAGCTAAGCATTGGGAAAGGTTGAGGGAACATCAAGCAAGCTCAAGAGACCTTCAGGCCTCACTCAAAGTTGCTACATTGCCATATTCAACTTCAACTGAACAAGGTAATTTCCAACTTTCTATCTCCTTATTTAGACATCCTTAGGCTTAGGTTTGTGAAGCAAAAATGTAGTCCTTAAGTTGTTTGAACTGTACATATGCATAGTTCTTATTTATATTAACTGAGCTAGGAGAATTTGGATGTTAAAGTTGCTGAAAATTTTAGGTCACAAATTATGGGCACTGAAATTCTCCCTGGTTTCTTAGAGTTAGGTCAAGTTCTTTATATGGTTGGAATCGTGATTGAAAATGCTATAACTTTCATGTTGTAAATTTTTGATTTCATGCAAGCATGAGCAAGAACATGTTTGAGTTGCAGAACGCGCGCGTGTTTGTTCCAAGGACAGGGACAAAGTGAAGTGGGCCTGGCGCGCTTGGGCTTGGTTCTGTTTGCACCCCCATTCTGTTATTTGCACCCCCTTGGCCCATTTTCCATATTTTACATATTTTCCATTTCTTTTTATATTTTCTGACTTTATTTATTTTTTCTAAATATTTAAAATCACAAAAAATATTCTCTTAATTTTTCAAATTTTATTTTATTATTTTTATTATTTTCTTGGCATAAAAATAGTTTATTAAATAATATATACTTTATTTTCTTAAATAAAATTGTAAATAATATTAAAATACTTACATATTTTATTTTATTATATTATACATATAAAATAATATTTTCTCACATATTTTATTTTTTAACATTTGTGTATATATTTTTATTTATTTTCTTGTACATAAAAATGAATAAATAAATAATATAGAATATATCTTTTTCTTAAACAAAAATTAGGGTTTCTTCACCCTTACAAAAATAATTAATATTTTTCTTATTTTAAACTTAAATAATTTATTTTTCACATACATAAAAAATAAATACAAAAAATATTTGTGCATATTTACATTTTTTATTGTACATTTAAATAATTGTTCATTTATTTATTGTATCAATTCAATATGGTTGTAATAGTTTTAGGGTTTTATTTTGTGTAAATATCCCCCATTCAAACTTGTATCCCCCTCCCATAATATTGTTGTAATAGCTTAGATTTACATTACGCAATTTATCGTATTATATGCATGATAGTAAGATTAGGGTTTTGTATACAAAGACCAAAATCAAACAAATAGCATGACTTAATTCAAGACAAAAAAAGCATGAAAAAAGATAACACATCTCACACAAGCACCCCTAGGATTTTATCCACTTTGTTGCCTTAAAATGGCCATGGTATGCATGCTAGGTATCTTGGCAAAATCAATCAAAACAAAAAGATCATAGTCCCTCGATGACGCTAGACAAGTTGCCTAACACAAATGATCTTAGTCCCTAAAACTTGCTAAGATACTTGGCACTGTTGTTATCATGGTCATACGATGACCCACGCCTGTCCCGTTTAACATCCAAAGATAGGGTTGTTTACCAAATGCAATGGTAAAACAACAATGTCAAAGGAATAAAAATGTGTTGGAAAGACTTTTGAGTAGGGTAGACAACTCCTAGTTACTTGATCTCTTGCAAACCATCCTTTCTAATTTCAAAAACACACACACAATTTCAAAACATTTCCCAACAAACTTTCAAACATTGAAACATTTTTCAAAAGACAAACATCTTTGTATACATTCTTCAAACAAGAATAATTACAAAGATTGCCAAAACGATGGCCTATTTTCAAAATACTTTCAAAACCACACAAAGCACCATTTCAAACAATTGAAAAAGCAAAGCAAGTGATCTAAACAAGTAACTAAGAGCCCATGGAAAACCATGAATGAAAAGGGTGCTAGCACCTTCCTTTTTCATAATCTACCCCCCGAACCCAAAAACAATCTCAAAGGTCTTTCCTGTGCTTTTTTACCTTTCCTTTGGATAAAATAAAAAGTCGGTGGTGACTCTTGCTAAACCGAAACATTTGCGAACACAAACACAAAACCTCAAGTCAGTTCTCCCACCGCATCACACCTGCTATGAAAACTGTTTATGCAATGATATGTATGATATATGTATGCAATGTTTTCAAGGATCTCGCGAAATAAACAAGAAAATGTCAGAAGTTGAAATTTGACCAATAGCTTTGATTGGAGAACTTTGTATCGGTGGATGTCTTTCCACGAGAATTAAGCTCACCATGTCGAGTGGGTCATAGCCTTTGACTCAAGTTGTTGTACTTGATCTTTGACGGTGTTTGGTTAGAGGAAAGTAAATCCTCTTGTCCCTTGATAGGAATCTGGTTCAACGTAATCCTGCATTATAGACCCTTGAGATCCTTGAAATGGTTATTGAAAATGCTATGGTATGATGTTATGTATAAGTATGCAAAGTAAGAAAGTACATATATTCACACAAAGCAGACAAGTCCTTAGGTTTAGGCTTGTATGGAGTTTGTAGGTAAGTACCTTCTTGAAGTTGGGTTGGCTCAACCTTTCCTAAATATAGTAACTGGGTTCTAAGGGATCTCAATATCACCAGTCTTTCCCCCAAATCTCGTTCCGATAGACAATTGACTTGCCACCAAACAAAACTCAAGGGTCAAACCTCAATGAGTCTAGCATCGAGTATCAACCGACTTTGGGTTTACACCAAAGACGGCTATCTCACTACGTCCTAAAAGCCAAGTTGGTCAATTAAGGTGCTAAGGTCAGTTGACACTTTATGATACCACGTAGCAGTCCCGTATTCTCCTTTATTACTCAAGGGCTACATGTACACACCAAAGTATCGCATCAATATAGCTGCTATTTCAACTGTGTCAGTATACCCCGCACAACTCCCTACAGTTTATTGCTACTTACCTAAAAGGTGCCCCAAATCCGGGTGTGGGATCTTTAATAGTAACCCAAACAAGGACCCAAAATGTAAATCATATAAGTCAAACAAAGCAATTAAAGATGATCTAGCCCTAAGGTAACCCCGCTTTAAAGATTCCCCATCAAAGTCGCCAGTTCTGTAACACGGTGGGAGAACTGACTTGGTTCTTTTGCGTTTTATCGCAAATGTTGTGGTTAGCAAGAGTCGCCACCGGCTTTTCATTTATCCAAAAGGAAAGGCTGAAAAGAACAGGAAAGACCTTTAGAGATGTTTTCTTGAGTTCAGGGGGTAGATTATAAAAAGGGAAGGTATTAGCACCCTTTATTATCCATAGTTATCTATGGGCTCTTAGTTGCTTGCTAGATCACTTGTTTTTGTTTGAAAATGTGCTTTGTGTGGTCTTTGAAAGTATTTTGAAAAGGCGCCATTGTTTAGGAAAACTTTGTAATAATTCTCATTCGTAAGAATGTATACAAAGTGTTGATCTTTTGAAAATGTTTCAAGTTTGAAAGATGTTTCAAAAGTGTTGGCGTTTGTTTGGAAAATAGCAAGGATGCTTTGGTTTGAAAATGAGCAAGCAACTAGGAACACTCTACCTACTCAAAAAGTCTTTCTTGTTTATTTCCTCTTTCCTTTGACATTGTTATTTTACCATGGATTGGTAAGTAACCTTATCTTTGGATGTAAAAGGGACGGGCAAGGGTCATCGTATAGTCATGAATAATAATGTTGTAAGATATCTTAGCATTTTATTTAAGGGACTAAGATCATTCATAAGGCAACATTTGTAGCGTCATCGAGGGACTATGATCTTGTATTTTTTTTTTGTTTTTCTAAGACGTCTTACATGCGTATTATGACCATTTATTTCTCAAGGCAACAAGTGGATTTACCCTAAGGGTGTAAGTGTGCAAGTGTGTTGATTTACATGCATTGTTTTGTCTTTAGATTAGGGTTTTTTAAGCATTGATTTTATCTTTCCATAAAAATCCTAATTACTAGCATTTATATAAAGCATTAAATTGCGGAAAATAAAAATAATGAGCTATTACATCAATAGGGGAGGGGGTGTACAAATTTACAAGTGGGGATTTTGCAAGAAAATTAAATCTAATTAGCTATTATAACAATATTGAATAAATAAACAAAATTGAAGATAAAAAATGCAAGAATGCAAAACGGAAAAAGAAATAATTTTTATTTGATTTTTATGAAAGGATTTTAATCTAAACCTAATTAAGAAAATAATTAATGAAAATCAAATAAAATTAACTTAAACTAATTAAAAAGAAATTAACTAAAAAAGGATTTTTTTAGGGTTTTTTATGAAAAGGTTTTAAGAATAACATAAAAATACATAAAAATTAATTAATTAAGAGAAACCTAAATTATAAGTTAATTTTAAATAGGAAAATAAAATAACAATTAAACTTAAGTCTAAATATTAATTAATTAAGAAAAAGAAATTTATTTATTAAAAGAAAAATATTTTTGTTCTTTTTGTCTTTATAAAGAAAATAAAATAAATAAGTGTAAATAATAAATAAAAATATTTTTATATTTTTTTCATTAATAAAAAAAATAAATAAAAATAATAATAATAATAATAATAATAATAATAATAGTAATAAAAATAATAAAATAAAACTGAAAATAAAATAAAATAAGAATGGAAGTAAATAAAAATGAAATAAATAAAATAAAGTTTGGCCAAGTGTGCAAAAGTAAGGCAGGAGGTTAGAAGCAGCAAAAAAGAACAAAAGCCCAAAGGAGAGGCCCAGGCGCTGCTGTGTGAAAAAAAAGAGAGAAAATGTGAGAAATAAGGAGAGAAAAAAAGGTAGCGCGCTGGGTGTTAAACCCACGCCCTCTTGGTTACCAGCGCGCTGCCTTACCACTGGGGTGGCTATACATCTATTTACTTATATGAAATGATAAATACATAACATATAATGCTTCCAAGGTATGTACTTCGTCTTCAACCTTCAGCCATCCAGAGTACCTGTAACTTCTTCATCTCTCAACAAAAATAGAAAGTATAAACATGAAAGTTGTGGCATTTCTTCCCACGAATCCAACCATATAAATAACTAAAGCTATAAATCCAAGATGACTGAGAATTTTTTTTGCCCTAATTTAAAACCTAAAAATTTCAGAAACTTCAACTCAAAAATTCTCTAAGCTCATGCCATATAAATGCAAACTATGTATATATACAACTTCGTGGCAATGATATCTACATCTTATCTTCACAAATCATAATCAAATGATGCTTGTATGAAGAGATAAATGTTTGAAAACTTACCTCTTGTAGCTGGAGTCGTGTATGGAGTTTAAGCAACCTTTGAGATAGCCTGATGATTTCTGTAGCTTGCCTTGACCTCCTTCAATGTGTTCCAACTCCTACTTTGCTTTGAGGATGGCTGAAACTCCCAACTCAAGTCAAGTTGAAAGCTTCAGTTTTGGAAATAGTGGATAGTGATGGAGGAGTTACAGTCTTAAAACAGGGGCTTGGATCACTTGTGTATGATGTAACTAAGGTGTCTGGATGGTTAAGAATCAAAACGCACGAGTGGAAATGAAGATGGAGAGTTTTGGCTCAAAACTGTCAAGTGGGGCACTTCTGTGCAGCAAGGGTGTTTTGGAGAGTTTTTGGAGGCTTGAAATCGTGTCATGTCTTGCAAACAACTTGTGCATAAGTATGGAAAAATTTGTAGCACTTGAGAGGGTCAGAAGTGCAAGATATATAGTTATGGCTCTCTTACTTGATTTTGAAGAAAAGTGGAAGTATAGTTTCAAGGAAAAGTACAAGCATGGGCTAAGTTGTTAGAGGCTTTAGACAAGTTTCTTTTGGGTTATAGGTTGTGTGTGATCAGAAGAAAACAAGTGCAAAGCTTAAGAACTAATTTTGTGCATAAAAGCTACTTTTCCAAAATGGCAATGTGCACTTTCTTCCCAAAATGGCATTAAGCATGGGCAATGCATTGAATGCTTAGATTAAAGCCTCTAACAGTTGTGCAAAACATTAATTATGGAGTTCCAAGCAAGTTTGAGGCCTGCAAAGCAAAGATTGTGCAGCCTAGCATGGATTTGAATTCTTGTTCATCATGGAAATAACCTATAATTCAAGAATGAAATGCCAACTTCATGCCTTCGATTCTCTTTTCTAAAACATGATCTCAAGGAGTTCTTGGAAATTTTATAAAGCTTGTAATGTTATATACAACCCCTCTTTGAATCACTTTTTCAAATTCCAAATGGAGCTATGTGAAAAGTTTCTATGAAGTTGGTACCAAAAATCTGCCTAACTAGGGAAAAATTGTCACTAAGTGTTTAGTTTCATGACCATGTCTTCATAAAATCATAACTTGAAATCCATAAATTTCTAGGAGAAGTTGTGTTCAGAAATGTATTAGATCTCATTGAGACATACAACTTTCATGTTGAAAGTTTCCTTTGAATCAACTTGCATCATGGTGAAAAATTGGCTCAAAGTTGTGAAAAAATATGAAGTTTTCAACACTTAGAAAAATTTCTAAGTTTGGAAACTTTGACTTTTCAAAATGAAATCTTGACTTTTTGATTTCTTGATGAACTAGTTTCATATTTTGACATGTTTTGATGAATTGTGATCTTTGACACTTGATTTTGACCAAAAAGTCAAAGTTTGACTTTCCACTGTATCAGTTGACTTTTGATCAGTTGACTGAAAATCAACTATCAATCAATTGATATTGAGGGAAGTTTTGAGCCATAAAATTAGGTCCAAATTATGTATTTGAAACCTTGAGATCATGTCTCAAACCAATTAACCATTTGTTAGGTCAAAAATCAGAAATTGCCCTTTCTCAGTCAAAACCCTAATTTTGACCATTTTGCCCTTTTGATGATCTGATCAAATTTCTTGAGGAATTATGGTCCAAACTTGATCAAATGACATATAGGAGTTCACAATATTGATATGGATAAAAAATTATTAAGTTTGACTGTAAATTGGCCATAGTTGACTTTTCCCTCCAATATAGTTGATTTTTAGATCAACTGATCAATTGACTGAGCAAAATTGTGATCCAAGACTTGAAACTTGACATGAGCAATCTTGAGGGTCCATAATGATACATGAAACTCATATGAGGCATTAAAAGTTCAATTATCCTTGTGCAATCTCAAACCCTAATTTTCAGTCATCAGAGCTTAAGGAGGTGTCTTGAGCTAATCAACCCTAGTGCAGTCTTGAACCATAGGAGATCTTGTGAGAAAATACTTGATAAATGAGAGGGAAAATTTTGGGGTACAACAATCCCCCTCCCCTAGGCCCTGTAATAGCATATGACTCTATCTTCTTGTTTTTACTTTCCGCACTATTAACTGCTAGTAATTAGGTTTGCATGGAAAGACTGTAAATTAAAACGATTAGATAAACCTAAATTGAAAGATAAATGAACTGAACCAATACACTTGCACATGCTCACCCTTAAGGTATCTCCCACTTTGGTTTCCTTCGGAAACGGTCACAATTCTCGAAACGTGAGAATTTTTAGTGGTTGTCCTTTAGTTCAAGAGATCACAAGTCCCTCGATGACCCTTTCGACGCCGCCTCGGTTAAATAGTGATCTTAGAACTTTAGGACAATTACTAAAAGTTCTTAACCAGTTGCCTTAGTAAGTGTAAACGTCCCTTCGGTAGTCCCTCAATATCCAAACGATAAGGCTACTTTCTCACTAATAGTAGGATAGAACTATCTACAGGAAAGGAGGAAAAAAACACCTTTTTCGAATAGGTAGATAATTGTTAAGTACTTGCTCAAAAATAACCTTTTCACACTACTCTTTCAAAACCCTTTTCAAAAAACGCTTTATCAACACTCTTGAGGACTGATACAAGAGTTATCATAAAGCAAACAAGCTTTTCAAAACTGACAAACACGAAAGCAATTTTCAAAAATGAGAAAGTACCTAAGAGCCCGTGGAAAACCACAGATGGAAAGGGTGCTAACACCTTCCCTTTCCATAATCTACCCCCTTACTCAGAAAATCTCGAAAAAAGTCTTTTTCTATTATTTTCACCCTTTCCTTTGTTGGATAAAAGAAAAGTCGGTGGAGACTCTTGCTTACCGCGATATTTGCGAATGCGAAACGCAAAACCAGTATAATAGTCAGTTCTCCCACCGTATAGCAGTTTGTTTTATGGTTTATGATAATTTTGTTGACATGATGAATTAGTGGTGTAATTGAAGAATTTAAAGTGTGTGATTTATGTGAATTGATGCCTATAACATGTATGATGATGTGTTGTTGTTGTGGTATGATAAAGTGTTGATTTTTGGGAGATTTGGGACTGTTCTTATGTGAAATCCTATGAAATTTGGGATAGGTTTAGTGCAGGAAACATAACAGCAATGTTGTTGTCAGGCACGCTTCATTTGGCGAGCCTGTTGCAGAGTCGGGCGAGAGCATTCGCCCAAGCCTCGTCAGAAGAGGGAGATGGCGAAGGAAATGGTAGAATTGAGTGCTCCTGTAAAATGTATGGGAGTGTGGGCTTCCCCTATACTTCACCGGGTGACCCTCAGGCGATAGACCTAGTCGCTGAGCGAGCATCAGGAAAAGCAGCACTATAGCCGAATTATTTTTGAAAACTTTAAAAATCCATAACTGTTGATTCGGGTGTCTGTTTGACACATCGTTTGAACCTTTGAAAAGCTAAAAATATTTTCTACCTTATAAAATTAATTTCGAAACCAGTAGGTGATTATTTGTTAAGGGCTTATACCTTTTAGTATGTAAACTTGTCTGTTATGCTAAGATATATGCATGTATTTATGCATGATAATGTTATGTGATGTTATTTGGATTGTATGATTGGTATGTCGTATGTGTGACCAAATGGTAACTGTATTTGTGTGTCATATTGATAGATATAGATATCAATGTGTGTTGTTTTGTTGCATGGTTGTGTCACATGCATTTTATGTTGGGGACTTCAGTCCTGTTTGTTAGCTCTGATCCTAGATGGCGTGAATCGGGAGCGAGGTGAACCTCATCGTTCATGATGTGGGTTGGCTTATATCCTAGATGGAATGGGTCGGGATCAAGATGAACTGAATTTTTCACAGTGTTGGTGGCTCTGGTCCTATATGGCGTGGATTCAGGAGCGATTTTGGTACCACATGCATTGAGTCCGTGATTCGGTCCAATTGCATTGCATTGTTATTAAAGTGGTGTTGAAGTTATGTAAATTGTGTATATTCTAATTGATGTTATTGCTATGTATGATGAATTATGCATGATCATGTAGTATTATATAATAAGACTGTGGTTGTTATGTGAAGGTGTGAGATGTAAAATGTGTAGCTATGCATGATTACTTGTTGTATACTCATTATTATGCATTCTTTTATATTATTTTTATATCTCACCCTTTCTGCTGGAATGATGCTTTATACGGCATCATGCATATAGTCAGGAGTAGGCTAAGCTGCAAGAATCGGAAGAGGTGGCTCTTCATTTACTTTCAAGTCAGTGTCATTGCTCTGATACGTAACACTGAGGGGGGTGAACGTTATTTATTATTTTGTTTTAGTAATTGTTTTGATTCTTAGGAACTCCTTAAGAATTTTAAACATGTGTTGATTTACTTTAAATAGATTGTTGGATTTCGAGTATGATTCTTTTCCGCTGCATTTAATAAAAGTTGAAGTTGAAACATGTTACTTTGTTTTGGTTCATCCAGAAACTTTTGTGTTATGTATGTTATACTTAATATGAGCAGTTGTCTGTATATTTTTGAAAATGTGAAATCCTAATTTACCTTAAAATGACTATGATATTTATTTATTATCTGTCGAGTAGTTTAGGGTGTTACATTAGTGGTATCATAGCAGGTCCGCCCGTTCGACCAAGTTGTTGAGTCTGTAGTGTGGTAGATAGTTGAATATTGTTGGTGTGTTCCTTCAAATCATTGTTTGTTGTGATGGTGTGAAATAATGAAATGGCTTGAAGAAATGATGATGTGGTTGTTGCTGCTTTGCAGATTGTTGCTCAAGTTGTGCAACATCAGCCTAATACTAGCGGGAATGATGGGTCTTGATCAATGGCTTTTACACCTTTGTTTACCGTTAATTCTAGTTAATTATGCCATTGTTTTTAAGCACTTTATTTCCCTTTTCTGCATTTTATGCTTTGGTTGTGTCTCTTTAATGTTTATAGGTTCGGGTATGCATTCAAGAAGAATCGGAGTGAAAACCAGAAAAATCACAGGAATTTAGAAAAGTTTTCTTCACACTCCAGTAGGCCTAACACGCCTGCCTTGTTAGTTGACATTGGCCGTGTCAGGCAGTCAACACAAGCAAAACAAAAGTCAGAGGCCTGACATGCGCACCCATGTTAGCTAACAGTGCCTGTGTCAGGATGTCTGGGACAAAAAAAAACAAAATTTAATGACAGAAGAGCAACACGGGTGCCCGTGTTGGCTAACACAGCCGTGTCATCTTGTGACATTGATTTCTTGAATTTTTGTATTTTCTTCCATGTGATAAGTTGTGGGGGTGTTTTGGGTTTTCGGACCAACATGGATTGAATTACGGTTAACAATTAGGTTGGACCACCGTTGTTAAGGTTTTTGTGTGATTAAAGTATATTAGATACCCTACAGTTACCGGTTAAATCTTGATAAAACCAAGGCTTTATTTCATCATAAATCTCTAGAGACTTAGGATTTATGATGAGTGCTTGAAGGTTTTCCCACTAAGGACTTAGGGCAAAATAAACTAAAGATCTGGTAATAGAGTATTTTGAACTTGTTGAAGAAATCAGGTTTCAAGGTTGGTATAGAGAAAATCATACACTTTACCCTAGCATGTTACTCATATCTGTCAAAGCAGTCTTTCGCATCTATTTATTTTATTCGCGATCATTTTATTTTAACAAATCAAACCCAAACTCTCGTTTTTGTTTAATTGAACAACAATTCGAACACCATATTTGTACATAGTCCGTGAGATCGGCATTCGCGGAGCTTTCGTAATTATTACTGTAGAGGAAAAATAGTACACTTGTTATTTTACCGATTAAGTCTCGTGTCTTTTAGACATTTCATAGGAATCATCCTCCTACTTTCAAGGGTAGGTATGATCTCGATGGAGCACAGGCTTGGCTCAAGGAGATTGAAATGATCTTTTGGGTCATGGACTGATCAGGGGCACAAAAGGTGCAGTTTGGTACATATATACTGGCTGAAGAGGCTGGTGATTGGTGGGTTAGCACCCGTCAATGGATGGAAGGTGTAGGTGATGTGATTACTTGGGTTGTATTCAGCATGGAGTTTCTGAGGAAGTATTTTCAAGAAGATGTACGCAGGAAGAAAGAGATAGAATTCTTGGAGTTGAAACAAGGGAATCTGTTTGTGGCCGAGTATGATGCTAAGTTCTTAGAACTGGAAAAGTTTTATCCTTATTACAGTGAAGTGACTGCATAATTCTCGAAGTGCATCAAATTCAAGAATGGGTTACGCCCGAAGATCAAGATGGAGATTGGATATCAACATATTCGTAGATTTCCAGAGTTGGTGAATAACTGCAGAATCTACGAAGAGGGTAGCAAGGCTCATTACAAGATAATGAGTGAGAGGAGAGTCAAGCTACATTAAAACCGTGGGAAGCCTTACAATGCTCCAGCTGACAAGGGAAGACAGAAAGTTGCTGATGTAAGAGGCCAAGTGGGGGAGGTGCTTCTGCTAACCTCAGATGTTTCAAATGCGATGAGATAGGACATCAAATCAGTGAAGGTTTGGTCAATGTAAATAAGTGTTTCAGTTGTGGAAAAGTCGATCATGGAGTAGCTGATTGCAACAAGTTAGTGATATGTTTCAACTATAGTGAAGCGGGACATATCAGTACTTAGTGTCAAAAGCCAAAGCAAGCTCAATCCGATGGGAAAGTGTTTTCTTTAGCAGGGAATCAGACATCCAGTGAAGACAGATTGGTCAGGGGTATATGTTTCATTAATAGTACTCCTTTAATTGCTATTATTGATACTAGTGCTACACATTCTTTTATTTTTGTTGATTGTGTGAAAAGGTTGAACCTTGTGTTGTCTTCTATGAATGGGGAAATGGTTATCGAGACTCCAGCTTAGGGATTTGTGACTAATTCTCTAGTGTGCTTGAAGTGTCCGTTGTCAATATTTGACAAATATTCTGATGTGGGTCTAGTTTGTTTCCTGTTGAGTGGTTTGGATGTGATCTTAGGTATGAACTGGTTGGAATCCAATTATGTTCATATTAATTGTTTCAACAAATCTGTTCGGTTCCTTGCTCCTGATGAGGAAGATAAAGTTGGTTTATTGTTTGCTAGGAAGTTGAACGAGTTGATACAAGATGAAGCTCAAGTGTTTTCATTAATGGAATCATTCTATTGGAAGTCAAGCTGCAATTGAGGAAATGCAGGTGGTAAGTGATTTTCCTGAAGTTTTCCCAAATGATATTTCATATGTGCCGCTGAAAAGATAAGTGTAGTTTTCTATTGATCTTGTCCCTAGTACCAGACCCGTTTTGATGGCACCATACAGTACGTCAACACCTGAATTATCAGAATTGAAGAAGCAGTTAGAAGAATTTATTGAGAAGAAGTTCTTGAGACCAAGTGTGTCGCCTTGGGGAGCTTCGGTGTTGATGGTGAAAAAAAGACAGTAGTATGAGATTGTGTGTAGATTACAAGCAATTGAATAAAGTGACGATCAAAAATAAATATCCACTTGAAGGTGTGAGAAACACAAGAAGTTGGGGGTTTGAATTGGGTTTCACCAAATAAAATTTACTCGATGGTGACTGACCAAGTTAACTTAGAACATAAAATTAAATGAACACAATTATTTTTATCCTGGTTCGCTGTTAACTAAGCTACTTCAGTCCACCCTCTCAAGGATGATTTCTCCTTCAACAAGGACTTAATCCACTATAACCAAAGTGATTACAGACAACCCACAATAATTCTGATCAACCTTATTGGCACCCCCAATAAGTATGTCGATCCTTATTGCAAATCCACTCAAATTGCATCAAGAGTATTCTTGAGATCTGACCATTACTTGGTCTCCCAAGGAATCAACAACAATTGAATACTTCCAATGTATGACATATTGCTTCATTTAAGCAGATCACACAGATGTTTCAGTATAAAGAAAAACACTTAAGTGTTTTACAGCAAGATACGAGCAACAATTCCTTGCTTATTTACAAAACTATACACAAAAGATTTCTCTACAGAGTTTTCATAACGCTTTGGTGTAGTTTTGTTGAGCTTGGTTTAATCTAATAGATTTGTCGTTTTAATGTTGATTCTTACATTTCTTCAGCTTCCAAGTCTTCCTTTTATAGCTTGTAAAAGAGATTCGTTGAAAGAGTAGAAAGGTAATAGGAAATCTAGATGTTGGTTCTCAATGATCATAATGAGAGTGGTCACAGTAAAGTATGAAAGGAATGTCCTTGCGCCATTCTAGAATAGTAGAGGTCACAACACTTTATGTACCTTTTGTACATCATCACATATTAACCATTTTGAAATTATTCTTATCTTCAGAGACTTAGGATAATTCAAATGTTGAAGCTTATTGTAAAAGATTTCCTCTTAAGTATTAGAACCTAAGTCTTGGAGTCTTCAGAACTTGTCCCTTCAGAACCTCGTCTACAGAGTCTTCAACACTTGGTTGTAAGAACTTGCTTTCTTCAGATCATTAGAACCTGTTCAGCAGAACCTTGTCTTTATAATCTTCAGAACTTGTAACACACATAAATAAATCTTTAGAAGGCCTCCAAATCTTAACCACAAAGTCACGATCAGAACCTCTTGTACTAACGTTCCTTAGACATGTTGCATAAGAAGTATTCATAATCTTGACTTCAACTGTAACACGTAACCAAATGTTTTCTTCCAGAGTGTTTATGCTTAGAATCTGATGAAGTCACACGCCTTTTACCAGAGTTAAAACATTATAGTAGCAACTACACACTATAACGAAACCATTAGAGTATACAATTATTCTCTATGATATCATGTAATGCTATCATCAAAATCCTAAGGACAGATTTAGAAACACTTCTTGTTCTTACAATGTCCCCCTTTTCGATGATGACAAAACCATGTATTTTAATAGAACAATTTATACAGGGTAATCATCATAACCGACAAATTCAGAGTTAAGCTCACAACTCCCCCTGAATATGTTAATCACAAAATTTCATTTATGCTTGTTCAGAGTCTCCCCCTAAGCCCAAGACTCAAAAAATAAATTTTGAGTTTTTAGAACATAAGAATAGAGAAGTAACACTTCCCTACAACAACTTCTCAGAGTCTGACTAAAACACCTAGTCTTCATCTCAGAACTTGGTTACTATCAGAACTTAATGAAGAATCAAAACTTGATTTTGAGCCTGATTTTGAATAATGCCATGAATCATTTATCAGAACTTGTATTTCATGATTCTAATATCACAACCAAAACATTATACTTCTTAAGCATCAACGTTTGATTTTATATATTCCAGTATATCATTCATTCGGACAGTTCACAACTTCTGAAACGAGCATATGTTGCAGAAGCACACATGTCAGAGCACATCTTCTGAGTGGCATCTTTGTATCAGAGCATGCATTAGAATGTTGACTTGTCTTCCTTTTAGGAGAGCACAACTTCTAAAGCTTTATGTCTGAATTCTATATTTTCAGAAAGTTCACAACTTTTGAACACTAAGATATCAAGCAAGATTTCCTTACTTTCAGAAAGTTTATAACTTTTGAATTGTGTTTGGTACATATATTTTAATATTCATATATTCATGGTGTACAACATATTATACATGAAATCAGAGTTGATTTCATCCATAAGTTTCTCAACCTTAGCACCAGGATCTTCAGGATTTTCATATTTAACCGATCTTTAGAAGACTCTGAACTTGTTCAAAGTTCCTGGATTAAAACATCAAACAAATAGTTAGTAGTAATAAAATTTTACATGTTTGAGTTAAATATTCAGAGAATTTGTATTATCAAAATCATTTTACTTTCTCCCCCTTTGTCAAAAATCAAAAAGGTGATAAGCATACAGAAATAGTGAGATAACAACAGAATCACTTGAGATCTTCTAAGAAAAATGTTGATCAATTATATATCAATAAAATTATTATAAGATATTCTTTTGTTAGAATTGGTTTTTCTTATTAGAATAATTTATCATTAAAGCATGAACTATCAAAGCATTTAAAGAATTTTTTATGCTGATACTTCCTCTTTGACATAAATAGTCGGTGATAAGATAAGTTCTCGAGTACAATGTTTTGACACATAAGACACGACGTGAAGAAGATATATTCATTTTTAGTACAAGTACACTATGCTGTACCCTAAAATTTTCCCTCTCACTTATCAAGAATTTTGCTCATAAGATCTCCTTTGGCTCAAGATTGCACTAGGGTTGATCAGCTCAAGACACCTCCTTAAGCATTGATGACCAAATTTAGGGTTTGAGATTGCACAAGGATATTTGAACTTCTAATGCCGCATATGACTTTCATGGATCATTATGGACCCTCAACATCACTCATGTCAATTTTCAAGCTTTAGATCACACTTTTGCTCAGTCAATTGAGCAGTTGACCTAAAAATCAGTTGTATTGGGGAAAAGTCAACTATAGCCAATTTACAGTCAAACATAATAATTCTTATCCACTTCAACATTTTAAACTCATATGTATCATTTGATCAAGTTTGGACCATAATTCCTCAAGAAATTTGAACAAATCTTCAAAAGGGCAAAATGGTCAAAATTAGGGTTTTGACTGGGAAAGGGCAATTTCTGATTTTTGACCTAGAAAATGATCAATTGATTTAAGGCATGATCTCAAGAGTCCAATTGTATCATTTAAACCTAATTACATGGCTCAAAACATTGCAAGTCCAATGGATTGACAGATGAATTTTTCAGTCAACTTATAAAAAGTCAACTTTATACTGAAAAGTTAAACTTTGACTTTTTGGTCAAAATAAAATGCCAAAGATCACAATTCATCAAATAATGTCAAAATATGAAACTTATTCATCAAGAAATCCAAAATTCAAAATTCCATTTTTGAAAGTTAAAATTTCTAAACTTAGAAATTTTTCTAAGTGTTGGAAATTTCTTATTTTTTCATAACTTTGAGCAATATTTTCACCATGATGCAATCTGATTCAAAAGACACTTCCAACATGAAAGTTGTAGATCTCCATGAAATCTACAACTTTTCTTCACACAACTTCTTACAAAATTTAATGGATCTCAAGTTATAATTTTAAGAACATGTGGTCATGAAACAAAACACTTTGTGAAATTTTTGCCCTAATTTGGTCAGGATTTTGACCCAACTTCATGGAACTTTTTCATATGGTTCCAAGGGGAATCTTCAAAATAAATTCAAATATGGGTTGAAGAGCACATTACAAGATTTCCAAAATTTCTAAGAACTCCTTGAGATCATTCTTGAGTATGGAGAATCGAAGAGATGAAGTTAGGGTTTTATCACTTGAATTACAAGTCATTTTGTGATGAACCAAATTCAAAATTCAAAGTATGCTGCATAAACTCTACTTTGCAGGCCTAAAAATTGTTAGTCACTCCATAATTAATGGCTTGCACAGCTGTTAGATGTCTCATTTCAAGCATTTAATGCAAGGTCATGCTTTATATCCATTTTGGGAAGAAAGTGTACATTGCCATTTTGATGAAGTGCTTTTTTACACAAAACTTGTTCTTGAGCCTTGCACTTGTTCTCTTCTGATCATACAAGTCGCATAACCCATAAGAAACTTGTTAGACACTTACAATCACTCAGCCCATGCTTGTACCTCACATTGAAACTTAGTTTCCCACTTTTCTTCAAAATCAACTAACCTAGCAATTAGCTGAAAACCTGTACTTCTGATTGTCCAAACCACTCCAATCCTTTTTCTTATAGATATACAAACCATTTTCCATAAAATACACGAATGCTTGACCCCTAGAAAACACCAAGAGCTTAGAATCGCATCTCATACCTCCATTTTCACATAAACTGACCAAAAACATGAAACTCATAACTCCCTCGTGCGTTTTCAAGCCTTTGGGTTCCTAAAGCTTCTAAACATCATTTAGAACTGATCCCACACCCTGTTACAGAACTGTAACACCATTAACACCATCCTCCATTTTCAAAAAAAGAGCTTTGCACTTGGAATTCTCCAGAATTCCTCAGGTACTTTCCGCTCAAGCTAAGCATCCCATTAGCTTCCTGGGACTTGAGGAAGCTAACCCAATCATTGGAACTCACTGAAAGCTTCTCAAACTTCAAACCTGATACCCTCTTGCAAGGTAAGTTGTCTAAATTTGGAACTTTTCATACATGCATCATCAACGATTTATTTGTGAATGAAACATGTAGATATCATTGGCCTAAAGCTAACCACGTCCATAGTTTCCATTAATTTTGCTTGAGCTTAGAGAATTTTAAGATTGAATTTTCTGAGATTTTTAGGGTTCAGAATAGGGCCAATGAAATTCATGTTTGTCTTTGATATTTTTAATGCTTTACATTTATGAAACCGTGAGGAAATTTGCTACAAGTTTCATGTTTACAGTTTTCATTTTTGTTGAGATTTGAACAAGTTACAGAACTTCTGGCTGGGCGTGAGGTTGAAGATGAAGTTGGCCTCAGGAACGTGTTTGCCTTATGTATTTATTGTTTGATTTATATAAACGGATGTATAGCCACCCCAGTGGTAGAAGCGCGCGCCTGTAACCAAAGGGACCTGGGTTCGAGCCCCAGTGGTACCCTTTTGATTTTTTTTAATATTTTTTGGATTTCTGACTCTTTTTTGCAGCGCTGGGCCTCCTTTGGCCCTTTGTTTTTTTTCTCTCTAACCCCCTTGCAGGCTATCAACACCCTTGGCCCAGTTTTATTTCTTTTTCTTATTTTCTTATTTATTTATTTTCTTAATCATTTTTCTAATACTAAAAAATCATAAAAAATACAAAAATAGTAGATTTATATTTTAACTTAGTTAATTTATTTTTTCTCACAAAAAATATTTTATTTAACCACACTTTATTTATTTTACTAATTATTCTTGTAAATTTAATTAAAACTAGGTTATTATTTATTTTCTTTTACATCAATTAAAATATATTATTTTAATATAAAAAAGGCCATAAATATTTTATATTGCTATAATTTATTTTCAAGACAAAAATACCAAAAATACTTTTCTTATAAACTTAATTTCTTTTTAATCAATTAACAGATTAGGGTTTCATTTAATTTTCTTTTCCTAGTAAAATTAGGTTTACTTTTATTATTTTAATTAATTATTTTCTTTTAATTAATTAGGTTAAAATCAAAACCCTTTTCCTAAAAAACCCAAACAAAAATATCCATTCTCTTCTTATTTGCATTCTTATACATTTATTTATTTTGTATATTATTTATTTCAATTCTTGTACAAATTCAATTTGGTTGTAATAGATTAATTAGGTTTATTTTCTTGCAATCCCCATTTATACTTTGTACACCCCTCCCACAAGTATTGTAATAGCGTAGTAACTTTAAATTTCGCAATTTATGGCTTTTATATACAAATGCTAGTAATTAGGGTTTATATAGAAAGACTAAAACCAATACTTAGAAAACCCTAATTATAGACAAAATCAAGCATGAAAAACAATACACTTGCACACAAACACCCCTAGGGTAAATCCACTTGGTTGCCTTTACAAAATGGCCATATTACGCATGCGAGGTATCTTAGCAAAAACAAAGCAAAATACAAGATCATAGTCCCTCGATGACGCTATCTAAGTTGCCTTTCAAATGATCTTAGTCCCTAAAGAGAATGCTAAGATACCTTGCAACATTGCTAATCATGGTTATACAATGACCCACACCCGTCCCGTTTACATCCAAAGATAGGGTTACTTACCAAATCAATGGTAAGATAACAATGTTAAAGGAAAAGAAAATGAACAAGAAAGACTTTTGAGTAGGTAGAATGCTCCTAATTACTTGCTCAATTTCAAAACAAACATCCTTGCTATTTTCAAAACAAACACCTACACTTTAAAAATATCTTACAAACTTGAAAACATTTTCAAAAGATCAAACACTTTACAAAATACTTTCAAAAAACCACACAAAGCACAATTTCAAACAAAAGCAAGTGATTTAGCAAGTAACTAAGAGCCTATAGAAAACCATGGATGAAAAGGGTGCTAATACCTTCCTTTTTCATAATCTACCCCTCGAACTCAAGAAATAATCTCAAAGGTCTTTCCTGTGCTTTTTCACCTTTCCTTTTGGATAAAAGAAAAGTCGGTGGCGAATCTTGCTAACGGCAACATTTGCGATCAAACGCAAAACCTTCAAGTTAATTCTCCCACCGTATTACAGAACTGGAGACTCTGCTGGGGAAAATTCTAAAAGTGGGGTTACCTTAGGGTTAGATCATATTTACTTACTTTCATTGTTTGTCTTGTTTGCTTTACATTATGGTTCTTTGTTTGGGTTTGAATCCTCTACCCGGATTTGGGATGCCTTATAGGTAAGTAGCAATACATTGTGGAAACTGTGCGGGGTATACCGATATGGTCTAAGCAATAGCTACGTTAGTGCGACAGATTTATGGATACCGGTAGCCCTTGAGTTAATCAAGGAGAATACGGGGCCGCTGAGTGATGTCATGAAGCACTAATGAACTTTTAGAACTTTTACTTGACCAACCTGGCCTTTAGGACGTGGTGAGATGACCGGCTTTGGTGCAGTCCGAATTTGGTAGATACTCGATACTACACTCATTGAGGTTTGGTTTTTTGGGATATTTCGGTCGCCATTAAAGAGGCTTGTGTTGAAATAATGACCAAGGAAATAAACCAATGATATTAAGCTCCTTAGAACCCGATTACTATTACTATGACAGGTTTGAGCCAACTAAACTTCAAGAGGATACTTACCTATGAGACTCCATGCAAGCCTAAACCTAAGGACTTCTTTACTTATTTGTATATACATACTTGTACATAACATCATGAACATCATAACATCATACTCATTCACTAACCATTTCAAGGATCTTGGGATTTACTTTGTTCTTGTTTTGTAGGACATGGATTCTATTCGCAGGAAAACCATTCAAGTCAATCTTGTAAGGATCCCTCCACAACTTAAGGAGATAGCTTCAAGGATTCCATAAAATTCTCCATTCACTGAGAGACATGGTCGCCTACTCAACTTGGTCACCTCTAACACTGATGAGGACATGATGAAGGTGCTCTTTCAGTTCTTTGATCCTTTACACCATTGCTTCACATTTCCCGATTATCAACTTGTGTCTACTTTGGAAGAATTCTCCCGACTCTTGAGGATTCCCATTCTCAATCAACTACCTTTTAACGGTATGGAAAGAGACCCAAAGCCATAAGAGATTGCTCAAGCTCTACACTTGCAATCATCTGATGTCACAACCAATTGGGAAAGAAGGAGTGGTGTCAAAGGTTTCCTAGCAAAGTTCTTGTTTGAGAAAACCCAAAACTGTTGGAACTCCTTGGATTTGCAAACCTTTGAGGAAATTTTGGCTCTCCTCATCTATGGGATGGTTTTGTTTCCAAATTTTGACCAACTCATAGATGTGAACACCGTCAAAATCTTCAAATCCCGCAACCCGGTGCCTACTTTGCTAGGGGACATCCTACATTCTTTTCACACTTGCACAATGAGGAAAAGAGGTTTTCTTGTGTGTTGTACTCCTCTCTTGGAAAGATTGTTTATTTCGCATCTTCCCCAATCTATATTAAATAACGAGCAAGGTTTAAGATGGTCACAAAGGTTGATGATGCTCAAACATTCAGAAATCCATTGGTGTTCCTGATCTATAGAGAATGTTACTATTGTCGATCGTTGTGGAGAATTCCATAATGTACCTTTACTTGGCATTAGGAGAGGTATCACCTACAACCCCTGTATAGCCTTGAGACAATTTGGTTACGCCCGAAGGGATGGCCCGTACGAGATTCTCATTCAACGTTTGGTATTTGACTACGAGAACGACAATCAAGGTCTTCGCCAGAGATTTATCCGAGCTTGGAGGATGTTGAACAAGGTAGATTGAAATACTTTGGGGCATAAGAATTCCATCCATCTTGAGCCTTACCTCAAATGTGTATGAACTCGTGCTCAGAGTCTCATGATGCCTTATCCCTCCATTCTCCCGGTAATCATTGAGCCTGTTATGGAAGGAGATGTTCCATACACTATCCTACATCCTGACATGCCCATCTCTCTTGAAGACTTACAAAGAGATTATATACAACTCAAGGGGGAGCGAGACACTTTCGAAGCCCAATTCTATGCTAGCGAAAAGAAGGTTTTGGAACTCACTAAGCAACTTCATGAGGAAAGGAACTTGAATGCCTACATCGCACCAAAGAGGATGCGCACTACCTTTATATCTTAGAGTTTTTTGTATTATTTGCCCAAAATGGCATTGATGTACTCAAGCTTTAATTTATTAATATAACATATGTTTCCTTTTTGTCTAAAACAAATTTGAATCTTTAAAATCCTTAAAATCATTGCATATGCATTCACCATTCATCATAACATAAGCAGGTTTCTTGCAACAAGTCTCCTCATCTTTCTACTGTTTATTTCAGTAAGATGGATCTCGAGAAAATGGTGAAGGACCTCCAAGCTCAAAATACCCAGTTTCAACAGATGTTCTTAACTCTAGCCAAAGGACAAGAAGAGTTGAAGACCTTGCTGGTTGAGGAGAAGAAGACAAAGAAAATAACTGGAGTTCTAAATATGGGAAAAAGATTCCAAAGGCAGACAAGAAGGACCTTAGACTTTGCAGCAATGTCCGGTGAGAAAGACAATCAAGATGGGAAGGGCAAAGAAACAGTTGTCCAGTCAGAGTCAGAAGAGGAAGAGGAAGAAGAAGATTATTTCGAAGAACAATACCCTCCATCCGACGACAAGTATAAGCATATAGAAGAATGATTAAGTGCAATGGAAATCCAAAAAGTTCCTGGATTGGACTTTGAGAAGTTGGGATTAGTATCGGGGGTTGTCATTCCTCCAAAATTCAAAGCATGTGTTCGCCAAATATGACGGAATTTCATGTCCCAAAATGCATCTCCGGTCCTATGTGAGGAAAATCCAGCCTCATACCGCTGACAAGGATTTATGGGTACACTTCTTCCAAGACAGTCTGCCTGGAACTCAACTTGATTGGTTTTATCAGTTAGAAAGAGCCAATGTTCACAACTGGGAAGATCTGGCTGCTGCCTTTTACAAACAATATCAATACAACGCTGATCTTGCGCCTACCCGTACTTAACTCCAGAGTATGGCCATGGTTTCAAGTGAAGGCTTCAAGGACTATGCGCAAAAATGGAGGGACTTAGCAGTAAGAGTCCATCCTCCCCTATCTGAAAGAGAATTAGTAGACATGTTCTTGGGCACCTTGTCCAGTCCTTTCTTTAATCACTTAATTGGGATTTCATCGGCAGGTTTTACTGAATTGATATTGACCGGAGAAAGGGTAGAAGTCGGGATAAAGAATGGGAAGATTCAAAAAGATGCATCCGCTGCTGCTGTAAGGAAACCATTCATCGGAAAGAAAGAAGTTGTTGTTGTATATCCTCATAGAAATCAAGATAGGGCTGAACATCGTCCAATGGTGGGGGTTGTTATGATTCCTAAACCATCGCATGCTCAACAAAGAAGAAACCAACAAAGAATGGAAAGACCAGTCAGACATGTCACTCGAATTAATATGACACTATCTCAAGTATTACCACATTTGTTAAGGTCCAACCTAGTAACTTTGAAAGAAGCTCCAAAGAACCCTAACACAACCTCTCCTCACTATCATCCTAATGCCCGCTGTGCATACCATTCTGAGAGTCCCGACCATGACACTAACAACTGTTGGGCTCTAAACAACAAAGTACAAGACCTTCTTGAATCCAAAGAGATTGAATTTGATGCGCCAAAAATTCCCAATGTTATTACTGCCCCTATGCCAAAACAAGACCGTAATGTCGACGCCGTTGAGGAAGATATGTTTGTTATTTCAGTTGATGAACTTATGACCCCACTCCTGACTATCAAAAATAACTTGTTGAGTTCCAGTGTATTCCCAGACTGTGATGAAAGCTGTCATTTCTATTTGTCCTCACCAACCAGTTGTCCTTTGTTAAAAGCAGGCATTCAGTGCCTAATAGATAACAAGGAGATTTTGTTCGAAAAGACTTTTGTTCCAACTATTTTTTATAGGGATGTTTCCATCGTGACCGTTTCCTACAATTCTTCCAGGGTCTCCACCAAAAGACCCGTTAGAATTACATCAGTTCCTAAAGTAGCTCCTTTGATAATTACAATGCCTGGACCAATCTCGTATTCGTCAGACAAAACCGTCCCATGGAATTATGGAAGGGACTTCTACTACCACAGTATCAAGCAAGATTGGTCAGCTGCTGAAGATTCAAGTTTTGAGAAAGTTGACTCCGATGTCAGTAATATTGCAGGGACTGGCAAGATTACCCAAAGTGGAAGGGTTTTCTCTCCAGAAATTACTCCTCCAAAGGCTGTTTCTGGACCCGTTATCATTCATGTTGTTGTTGCTCCTCCAAAGGTTGTTCCCAGTCCTGCGATCACCTCTACTAATACTCTTGTTGACAAAACTGCTACAATCCCTGTTATCACCCCTACTGACATTCCTGCTGTCGAGTCAACCGATACTCGAGGTAAAGGTATTCTGATTGAGCCTGTCCGGACGAAGGCATAATCAGTAGCTATCCCTGAGACCTCCCGGAAAGAGATGTAGGAAATTCCAAAGATCATAAAAAGAAGCGACTACAACATTGTCGAGCAACTGCGGCAAACTCCATAAAAAATTTCCATGCTGGCTTTATTACTATGTTCTGAGGCTCATGCAAAGGCCTTGGTAAAATTCCTGAAAACTGCCCATGTACCCCACGAAACATCTGCCGATCAGTTCCAAGACTGCGTAGCCTGCTTGACTGCAGATAATGGTTTAGGTTTTTCGGATGTTGATTTAACGCCAAGAGGGAGGAAGCATAATGAGGCATTACATGTCTCAGTTGAATGCAGGGGAACGACCTTGGCTCATGTTATGGTGGACACCGGTTCGTCTCTGAATGTGTTGCCTAAAAAGGCTCTTGATAGGCTTGACTGTGAGGGATTGACATTGAAACTGAGCAACATAGTAGTAAGGGCCTTTGACGTCTCAAAAAGGATGGTGCATGGGGAAGTGGACATCCCCATAAAATTTGGAACCCAAACATTTGATTCAACTTTTTATGTAATGGATATTCGCCCTTCATATTCCTGCTTATTAGGCCGACCGTGGATCCACAATGCTGGTGAGGTTACCTCTATGTTGCATCAAATGCTGAAATATCCAATTCAAAAGAAGATCATCATCGTTCATGGAGAAGAAGAGTATATGGTCATCCATCTAAATTCCTTCAAATATGTGGAATTAGATGGTGAATTTATTGAAACTCCATTCCAGCACTTTGAAGAAGTCCCGCAGACTGTGGCGGTAACCAAGGTTGTGTCTCAAGTTCCAAAGATCACAAGGCCTCCACTCAAGATGTCGTCTTTAAAGGATGCCAAGGCAGTGATAGAAGAAGGTGAGTGCTCTATTTGGGGACAACTCCCAAATATCCCATGAAAATATGACAAATTTGGTATGGGTTTCACTTCAGGTGCTCAGAAGGCTGTACACCGTGCTCGTGCCAGAAGACCACCCTTGAAGATCAGCAACCACCAAGTCAGCACCATGGAGGATGATGAAGACAACTATGACCTGGAGGATTGGATTTTCCCAACTGTCAGTGGAGAGCTCAGCAACTGGGAGGCTAGAGATTTTGTCCCGATCACTTTTATCCCACGGTAATTTGTATTTATATTTTGTCGGATCTGTAATATTAAAACAATTCAGACTCTTAAAACCTTGTGTCTTACCCGAGGCACAATGGTCCATTTGTAAGGGTTGTTATCTCATTTCCATATGACATCAATGAATCATGGACGTTTTTGCATACAAACTTTGTGCTTATTGTTTTTCCTTTTTACATTTTCATTCTTTCAAAGATAGTTATACTCTTACACACACTCACACTCACAATGCAGGTCTACATCCATTCAGGATCCCATGGGTAACGGTTCTGCTATGGCCTTTTGTGACTCTGAAAATCTAATCTACCAAGCCGAAGACAGAGGTGAGGAAGATTGTGAAGTACCAGGGGAACTCGCCAGGTTACTACAACAAGAAGACAGAACCATTCAGCCCCACGAGGAACCAGTGGACACAATCAACCTAGGTACCGAAGAAGACAAAAGAGAAGTCAAGGTGGATGCCAATATGGAACCCAGTGTCAAAGAGCGTCTGATTCAGTTGCTACACGATTATGTCAAGGTCTTTTCCTGGTCGTATGAAGACATGCCAAGACTTGATGCAGATATCGTGGTACATCGTCTACCAATAAAAGAAGACCGTCCATCGGTAAAACAAAAGGTCCGTCGAATACGACCAGACATGTCAGAGAAGATCAAAGCATAAGTCATGAAACAATTTAATGTCGGATTCTTAGCCGTCACCTCTTATCCATAATGGGTCGCCAATGTTGTTCCCGTGCCCAAAAAGGACGGCAAGGTACGAATGTGCGTGGACTATAGATATTTGAATAGGGAAAGCCCTAAGGATGATTTCCCACTCCCCCACATTAATATTCTAGTTGACAATACAGTACAACACAAAGTGTTTTCCTTCATGGACGGTTTCTCAGGCTACAACCAAATCAAAATGGCGCCTGAGGACATGGAGAAAACAACCTTTGCACACATTGGGGCACATTCTTCTACAAGGTTATTCCATTCGGACTGAAGAATGCTGGGGAAACCTATCAACATGCCATGGTAGCTCTGTTCCACGACACGATACATCATGAAATAGAGGTCTATGTGGACGACATGATAGCTAGATCTCAAACAGAAGAAGAGCATCTTGATCATTTACATAAACTGTTTGAGAGGTTAAAGAAGTACAAGCTGAGGTTGAACCCAAATAAATGCACATTTGGGGTGAGGTCTGGTAAGCTCATAGGCTTTGTTGTCAGCCATAAAGGAATCGAAGTAGATCCCGCCAAGGTAAAAGCGATACAAGAGATTCTTGCTCCTCGTACTGAGAAGGAAGTCAGAGGATTCTTGGGATGTTTAAACTACATTGCCAAATTCATTTCTCACCTGACAACTACTTGTGAACTAATCTTCAAATTACTGAAGAAAGATCAAGTAGTCAAATGGAATGAGGAGTGCCAAACTGCTTTCGACAAGATCAAAGAGTACCTATAAGAGCCTCCTTTTTTGATGCCACCAGTCGAGGGAAGACCATTGATCATGTATCTAATTGTTTTGGAAAACTCAATAGGGTGTGTGCTGGGGAAACATGACGAGTCTGGCTGAAAAGAGCACGTTATTTACTACCTGGGCAAAAATTTTACCGACTGGGAAACAAGATATTCACTGCTCGAGAAAACTTGTTGCGCTCTGGCATGGGCTGCTCGCCAGCTAAGACATTATATGCTGACCCATACTACCTTATTGATATCTAAAATGGATCCAATAAAGTACATCTTCGAAAAACCTGCCCTCTTTGGGAGAATAGCGAGATGGCACATGATCCTGACAGAATATGACATACAGCATACTACCCAAAAAGAAATAAAGGGCAGTGTACTAGCTGATCACCTAGACCACCAAGCTGTGGAAGACTACCAGTCCATGAAGTTCGAATTCCCAGATGAAGACATCATGATGGTAAACAATTGTGAAGAAATCATACCATATGACGGACCTAAACAAGGATCCCGATGGACCCTGGTTTTCGATGGGGCATCCAACGCACTTGGCAATGGTATTGGTGTTGTACTCGTATCTCCTGAAGGGTGTTGTTGTACCCCAAAATTTGCCCTCTCATTTCATCAATATTTTCTCATCACAAGGCCCTTGGAGCTCAAGATCAAGTTAGGGTTTACTCTGCTCAAGGCCCCTCCTTGCACTATTGACCCAAATTAGGGTTTGAGTTTTCACAAAGATGTTTTGACCTAAAAGGCCCAAAGTGACTTTCATGCTTCATGTTGGACTCACAAGTTTATCCATACCAAGTTTCAAGCCTTGATTCCAATCTTTGCCCAGTCAATTGGACAGTTGACCTAGAAATCAGCTGTATTGGGGAAAAAGTCAACTATGGCCAATTGACAGTCAAACTTCATGATTTTTGACCCACATCAACATTATGAACTCATATGAACCATTTGGTCAAGTTTGGATCACAATTCCACAAGAAATTTGATCAGATCACCAAAAGGGCAAAATGGTCATTTTTAGGGTTTTGACTGCACAAGGGAAATTTTTGACTGTTTGACCTAACCAATTGCAAACCAAGCTCACATATGGACTCAAGGACTAAATTTCATGGTCTTGACACATTCAACAAGTTCAAAATATCCCAAATACACAAGATTGACAAATGAATTTTCCAGTCAACTGAGCAAAATTTGACTGCATACTGAAAAGTCAAACTTTGACTTTTTGGTCAAAATCAAGTGCCAAGATTTATTTTTCATCAAGACATGTCAAATTATGAAACTTATTCATCAAGAAACCAAAAATTACAAATTAGGGTTTGAAATGAAGAAATTTCATAACTTAGAAATTTTCTAAGTTATGAAATTTCCTAATTTTTTCCTAACTTTGTCCCATTTTTTCATCAAGATGTAATTTGATTCAAACAAAACTCAAAACATGAAAGTTGTAGTCCATTGAAAAATCTACAACTTTTATTCACAAAGTTTCCTCAAAAGAAGCTTGTAGCTCAAGTTATGATTTTTGGAATAAGGGTGCAAAACATTCTTAACTTAGAAATTTTTTGACCTATTTTAGGCAGGATTTTTGCCCAACTTCATGGCCACTTTTCACATGCTTCCACTTGGAATCTCATCTTGCATTACAAAGATGGATTATAGTACACATTCCAAGCTTTCCAAATTGTCCAAGAACTTCTCAAACACCCTTGTGGTTAGGGAGAATCGAATTTGTAAAGATGGGCAAAAGTCACTTAGTTCATGGCCAAAGACATGTTCATACACTTTGCATTTTCAAACTCAGCTTGCACAAACTAGATTACAGGCCTCTAATCCCATTCTCACTCAATAATTTAATGCAAAACCTTTTTGTCCTAGCATTATCTTGTTCATTAAGTCATTACACAAAGGATTAGTCTTAAAATGGAAAAAGCATTTTAGCCATTTTTGAAAAGGTGCACTTTATGTCAAAACACAAATTAAAGAGGTACATGCCAGATCTTTTGGGCACAAGATTATGGACATATCCCACTGATCAAGAACCAAATTTACAACATGCTTGAGGGGCCTGTAGGAGCCTATAATCCAACTTGCATTTTGTTTGCTTAGATAAGAAGAAAGCTTGCATTTTGTACCACAACTGACATACCTGCAAGAACCAACTCAAGCAAACTTTGTGAACACATTTGATATTCCCTAACTGATCTAGAACACGAGCCCTTGACCCTCAATACCTCCTCATCCATCAAAGCCCATTTTTTCTGCAAAACAGAGTCCCTGCTGCAGATTGACTTGGCCAGCATCATTCCATCGTGCATTTTCATCCAAACCAGTTCAAATACATTCCCTACCATCCATTGAAGTTGTCCCAAGCCTTAGATACAAGCTGTAACAGCCACAGCCAAGTGTTCCATTTTCACTTTTCTCTCTTGCAGGTTGACTTCCATAGCTTAATTCAGAAGGATTCAAAGCACACCAAGCATAGAGGAAGTATCCTTGGACCTCAAGCAAGCTGTACAAGTCCTCAAACTTCATTGAAAGTACCTCCATTGTTGTACACAACTCAAGCTGAACAGGTAAAAGTTTGAACTTCTATCTCTCTATCCAAGCATATCTAGGCTTAGGTTTGTGAAGAAATTATGTCCTACTCATGGCCCTGAAGCTACCCATATCCTCACTTTTCATTTATGTTGTGTGTGCTGAGAGAATTTTGAACCTGAACATTGAACAAAAGTTAGGTCAGGAATTGGGGGAGGAGAAATTCTCTCTCATTTCTGAGAGTTAGATCAAGTTCTTGATATGTATGAATTCGTGATTTGATGCTTTACATTTTTGATGTTATAAGTTTCTGCTAAAAATCAAAGAATCAGGATGTTTGAATCAAGCAAGGAAACGCGCGTTTTTGAGATAGAAGTGGCTGGAGGTTGAAGAAGCTTGCCTTCGGCTGGGCCTGACTTATTTTTCTGTTTGCACCACTATTTTCCACTTACACCCCCTTGGCCCATTGTGTGTTTTTTTAATCATTTTTTACTTTTTATTTTTTCTTCTGACTTATTATTTTTTGTCAAAACATAAAAAATATTAAAAATATTTTTTCAACCATTTTTGCATTTTATTTGGATTTTATTTGCTTTATTTAAACTTGTATATATAAATAAATATAATACTTTTATTTAAAACATTAAAAATAATGTGAAAAGATATACTTTTAGTTATTATTTTTATTTGCATTTTTTGAAAACATTTTCTAAAAAATATATTTTTTTGTAAATAATAAATATTTTATTTTTGTACATACTTAGTATATTTAATAAATAAGATAAATACTTATACATATTTCATTAAATATTTAGGGTAAAAATATAAAAATAATACATTTTTATTTTTATTAATATTTAACCTCAAAAATTACTTTCTTACAATATACTTCCCTTTTATTTATTTTTTGTATATAATTAATAAATATTGTATATAATATAATTAATAAATACTATTTATTTAGAAAATTAGGGTTTTGCCCTAAACCATGAAAATATTCAAAAATTAACCTTTTTTTATTTTTTGTTTATATGTCACATGAAAAATACTTTTACATATATATAAAACCATTTTTGTGCATTTTGCATATTTATTGTATTTAGTTAATTATTGTACAATTAAATAACTTGTATATTCAATTTGGATTGTAATAGTTTAGATTTAAATTTCTTGCTAAATATCCCCATTTGAACATTTGTACCCCCATCCCCATAATTATGTTGTAATAATTTAGGACTTTAAATTCCGCATTTTAAAGCTTTCTAAATATGCCATGATAGACTTAGGGTTTGTATGCGAAAATCAAATAACAAATAGCTCGACTAAACAAAAGACAAAAAAGCATGAAAATGGATAACACCAATCACACTTGCACCCCTAGGGTTACTCCACTTGTTGCCTTCAATAATGGGCCATGTTGCATGTTGGGTTTCTTTGGCAAAACAAAACAATTCAAATGATCATAGTCCCTCGATGACACTTTCGAAAGTTGCCTAAAAATGATCAAGTCCCTTGAAGGAAAATTGCCAAAGACACTTGGCACTATTGCATTCATGGTCTAAATGATGACCCGCGCCCGTCCCGTTAACATCCTAACACAAGATTGTCCACCAAATACAATGGTGGAACAATACTGTTAAAAGGGTTAAAACATAGGAAAGATCTTTGAGAAATTTAGAGTAGATAGCTCTTGGTTACTTGATCAACTTGCAAATCCTTGCCATTTTTCAAAACACACATCACAAGTACAAACTTTCAAAACAACTTTCAAAACCTTGAAACATCTTTTCAAAAAGACAAACACCTTTTGTAAAACATTCGAGTAAAGAATTGTTACAAGGGTTGCCTAGACAAGGCATCTTTTTCAAAACATTTTCAAACCCACACACAAAGAACCATTTCAAACAATTGAAAATGCAAGGCAAGTGATCTAAGCAAGTAACTAAGAGCCCATGGGTAACCATGGATAGAAAGGGTGCTAATACCTTCCCTTTCTATAATCTACTCCCCGAACCCAAGAAAACATCTCAAAGGTTTTTGCTGTGCTTTTTAACCTTTCCTTAGGATAAAATAAAAAGTCGGTGGCGACTCTTGCTAAACCGAAACATTTGCGAAAACAAACGCAAAACCTCAAGTCGGTTATCCCACCGTATCACAGAACTGGCGACTCTGCTGGGGAATAAATTTAAAAGTGGAGTAACCTTAGGGCTTAGATCACCCTCTTTCATGACTAATTGTTTGCTTTGATTGCTTTATATCTTGGTTCTCTTGTTTGGGCTTGAAATCCTACACCGGATTTGGGGAACATTCATAGATAGCAATACATTGTGGAAACTGTGCGGGGTATACCGACACGGTTGAAGCAATAGCTATATTAGTGCGACATATTTGTGAGTACCAGTAACCCTTGAGTTCAATCAAGGAGAGTACGGGGCCGCTGAGTGATGTCACTAAGCACTAATGACCTAGAACCTTACTTGACCATCTTGGCCTTTTATTAGGGGTAGTGAGATGACCGGCTTTGGTGCAGTCCAAAGTTGGTAGATACTCGATACTACACTCATTGAGGGTTGTTTTCTTGGAATATTTTGGTCGCTAGTTAAGTGGCTAAACCAAAACAATGAACATGGAAAACAATCCAATGATATTGAGATCCTTAGAACCCGGTTACTATTTATAGGACAGGTTTTTAAGCCAACTACACTCAAGAGGGTACTTACCTATGAACCCCCATACAAGCCTGAAACTAGGGTTTTGTGTGAATTGCTTGTACATATGTTTGTGCATACATCATGAACATCATAGAGCATCATATGCATCCACTAACCATTTCAAGGGTTTGGATCTTCATCTTTGTTCTTATTTTGTAGGTCATGGAAATTCTTCGCAGGAAAACTATCCAAGTCAACCTTGTGAGAATCCCTCCTCAACTTAAAGAGCTCACATCCAGAATTCCGGAAAGCTCTCCCTTCAGTGAAAGACATGGTAGACTGCTCAGCCTAGCCAACACCAGCACTGAAGAGGACATGGTAAAGGTGTTGTTCCAGTTCTTTGACCCCCTTCACCATTGTTTCACATTCCCCGACTACCAATTGGTGCCCACTTTGGAGGAATTTTCTCAACTCCTGAGAATTCCTATTCTTAATCAACTACCCTACAACGGTACGGAAAAAGAACCAAAGCCTGAAGATGTTGCTCAAGCCCTACACTTGCAACCATCTGATATCAAGGGGCATTGGGAAACTAGAAGCGGTGTCAAAGGCTTCTTGGCAAAATTCTTGTTTGAGAAGGCACAAGAGTGTTGGAATTCATTGGATCTACAAGCCTTTGAAGAAATTGTGGCACTCCTCATTTATGGGTTGGTCCTGTTCCCAAATCCTGACCAGCTTATAGATGTCAACGCCGTCAAGATTTTCCTATCCAGGAATCCCATACCAACATTACTTAGGGACATCCTCCACTCATTTTACACACGAACAATGAGAAAGAGGGGTGTTCTCATGTGTTGTACTCCTCTCCTTGCAAGGTGGTTTATTTCACACCTTCCACAATCTGTTTTGAAGAATGACCAAGGCTTAAGGTGGTCACAACGGTTGATGACCCTCACTCACTCTGATGTACATTGGTGTTCTCGGTCCAGAGAAAATGTCATCATCATCGATCGTTGTGGAGAGTTCCCTAATGTTCCATTGCTTGGCATTAGAGGAGGCATTACCTACAACCCTTTTCTAGCTTTGAGACAATTTTGATATGCACGGAGGGATGGTCCTCATGACATGCTGATTCCTGACCTAGTTTTTGACTTCGACAACGATGCGCAAGGACTTCGCCAAAGATTCATCAGAGCTTGGAGGATGCCTAACAAGGTAGATAGCAAGACACTGGGGCACAAGAACTCCATCCCTCTTGAGCCTTATCTCAAGTGGGTACGAACCCGAGCCCAGAGTCTAATGATGCCCTAACCTCATGTGCTCCCTGTGATTAAAGAGCCCGTTAAGGAAGGAGAGGTTCCCTACACCATCCTATATCCTGACATGCCAACATCATGGGAGGAGATGCAGAAGAGTTGGATCCAACTCAAGGAGGAACAAAATACTTTTGAAGCCAGCTTCTACGCCAGTGAGAAGAAGGTTTTGGAGCTTACCCGCCAACTCCATGAGGAAGAGACCCTCAACACCTACATCACACCAAAGAGGATGCGCAACGTCTTTTTATCTTGAGAAGTTTTTGTAATATTTGGCCCATGGGGCATTTATTTACGGACAAAATTTCTTCTTAATATGACGTGTGTTCTTTTTGTCTGCAACAATTTTGAATTTCTAAATCCTTGAATGCATTGCATAAATAAACATATCATTCATCATGTGCATAAGCAGGTCTCCACACCAGGTTTCCTTATCTTTCTTCTGTTTATTTCAGTAAGATGGATCTCGAACAGACGGTCAAAGACTTGCAGTCTCAAAACTCACAGTTTCAACATCTCCTGATGACCTTGGCAAAGGGTTAGGAGGATCTAAAAGCCCTGCTTGGGAACAAAGAGCAAGTGAAAAAGAAGAAGAAAAGAGTCGGGGTGGCTACCCTGGGAAGAAGGTTTGAGGGTGAAGCCAGAAGAGTTCTTGAATTTCCCTCTGCATCTGAAGAGGGAACCAGTAAAGGAAAAGGGGTTGCGGTACCTTCCGGATCCGAAGCTGAAGAAGAAGAGGCTGAAGAAGACGAAGACTACTCAGAGCAACAATACCCGCCCGCCGACGATAAGTACAAAAACTTGGAAGACAGGTTGGCAGATATGGAGCTGCAGAGAGTTCCCGGCTTAGATTTCGAAGATTTGGGATTAATTGCTGGAATTGTGATCCCCCCGAAGTTTAAAGTGCCAATTTTTGCAAGATATGACGGGCTGTCCTGCCCGAAGATGCACCTAAGGTCGTATGTCCGAAGAATCCAACCTCACACTTCCGACAGAAATCTTTGGGTACACTTCTTTCAAGATAGCCTGTCTGGCACTCAGCTAGACTGGTTTTACAAGCTGGAAAGGTCAGAGATACATAGTTGGGAGGATCTGGCAGCTTCTTTTTATCGCCAATATCAGTATAACTCTGACTTGGCGCCAACCCGTACTCAGCTACAGAGTATGGGGATGGCCTCAGGTGAGGGATTCAAGGAGTACGCCCAGAAGTGGCGCGATCTGGCCGGAAGAGTGCAACCACCTCTTTCTGATAGAGAACTTGTTGATATGTTCCCGGGGACCCTGTCTGGTCCATTTTTTAACCATCTGATCGGTAGCTCTTCCGCAGGGTTTACTGAATTAATTCTGACTGGCGAGCGGGTAGAAGCCGGTATCAATAATGGGAAGATTCAGAAGGATGCCTCTGCATCTACAACTGCTAAGAAATCATTTCCAGCGAAGAAGGAAACGGCTGTTGTGTACTCTCAGAGAAGAGCGGGGAAGACTGAGCGCCGACCGACTGTGGGGGCCGTGATGATCCAAAATTCGTTAAATGATCAGCCTCGTTATAACCAGTCCAGACCAAATCAGCAACGGGTGGAACGGCCACAACGGCAGTTCACCTGCATTAATATGACGCCAGCGCAAGTGCTTCCCCATCTGTTGAAGTTGAATCTCGCCACTATCAAAGAGGCACCAAAAAATGTGAACACATCTTCTCCGCATTATCATCCCAATGCTAAATGCTCCTATCACTCTGACAGTGTCGGACACGACACCAACGATTGCTGGGCACTTAAGCATAAAATTCAAGACTTGATAGAGGAGAAAGAGGTTGAGTTCGATGCTCCAGAGAAGCCAAACGTAATATCCGCTCCGATGCCGAAGCATGGTCGAAATGTCCATGCTATTGAGGAAGATCTGTATGTTTCTGATGTCAATGACCTGATAACTCCGCTGTTAACCATCAAGTTAAATCTGTTAAGGGCTGGGATTTTCCCAGGATGCAAAGAAGACTGCTACTGTTGTTACTCTCTGCCAATCGACTGTCCATCACTGAAGAAAGGCATCCAAGGCCTAATGGACAGTCAACAAATTCTGTTTGAAAAAGTTCCTGCTATTCCAACCCCTATTGAAGATGTCTCAATAATCACCATTTACGCCAATCTTTCCAAGGCCGTCAAAAAGCCTGTTAAGATTACATCTGCTACAAAGTCTGTTCCTCTGAAAATAACTATGCCAGGGCTTGTCCCCTACAGTTCTGAAAAATCAATACCATGGAATTACGGTGGAGAAATCTACTACCATGGTATTAAACAAGTTGAAATAACCGAAGGAAGCTCTGATGAAGAAGATGCCAGCATTGGAAACATTGCCGGCACAAGCAAGATCACCCGAAGTGGGAGAATATTTTCTCCAGAGATTTCCCCCCCAAAGGCAATCTTTGGACCCTCATCTGCTGCCAAAGTTATTCCTGCACCAATAAAACTTTCCGCTAGAACCCCGTTGATTGAAGATGTTGTTATTCCTGTTGTTGTCCCTCCTACTTCTGCTGATAAGGGGAAAGGGATCCAAGATGAGCTCGTCAGGACGAGGGCTCAACCTTTGGTCATCCCAGAAACCTCTAAGAAAGAGATGGAGGAGATCCTGAAGATAATTAAAAAAAGTGATTATGACGTGGTAGAGCAACTGGGGAAAACCCCCTCGAAGATCTCCATGTTAGCATTACTGCTTTGTTCTGAGGCGCACGCCAAGGCATTGATAAAATTCCTGAAGACAGCCCATGTGCCCCAGGAAACCTCTGCCGACCAATTCCAAGACTGTGTAGGCAGTCTTACGGCAGACAACGATTTAGGTTTCTCTGATGCTGACCTAACCTCAAAAGGAAGAAAACACAACGACACATTACATGTGTCAGTAGAATGCCAAGGGACTACTTTGGCCCATGTTTTAGTCGACACTGGTTCTTCTCTGAACGTGCTGCCTAATAAGGCCCTCGACCGATTAGACTGTGAAGGCTTGGAGTTAAGGCCAAGTAATATCATTGTAAGAGCATTTGACGGGTCAAAGAGAATGGTACACGGGGAGGTGGACATTCCCATTAAGGTTGGCACATAAGTGTTCCCCTCAATTTTCTATGTGATGGACATCCGTCCGTCATACTCTTGCTTACTGGGGAGACCATGGATACACAATGCTGGGGCAGTCACCTCTTCCCTACATCAAATGCTGAAATACCCTGTCAAAGGAAAGATCATAACCGTGCACGGTGAAGAGGAATATATGATCAGCCACCTGAACTCCTTCCGGTATGTAGAGGTAGAGGGTGAATTCATTGAAACGCCATTCCAGCACTTCGAGGAAGTCTCTCCTGAGGTGGTAGTAGCAAAAGTGGTAGCTGAGGTACCAAGGAAGATGGCCAGGATGGCATCTCTAAAAGACGCGAAGGCTGCAATGAAGGAAGGAAAGAGCTCAACATGGGGTCAGTTGCCTGATATTCCCCACAAAACAGACAAGTTTGGTTTAGGATTCACTGCTGCGGGGCAGAAAGCTATATGTTGCTCAAAGGTTGAAAGAACACCCATCAAGATCTCTCCTTATGGGATCAACGCCTTGGAAGGTGAAGACAAAGAGGCCTACATTGAAGATTGGATCTACCCAACCATCGAAGGGGGACTACGCAACTGGGAGGCAAAGGACTTTGTCCCCATTACTTTTATTAATCAGTAATTATCTGTCAAACATTTCCTGTTGGTTTGTAATAATTACTTTTGAACAATCCGTACACTACTTTTTCACCTCATGCCTTGCCCGGGGCATGTAGGTCCATTTGTAAGAGTTTTGATTATCTTCATATCCATATGCCATGTTTAATGATTCATTGGACGTTTTTCATTATTAAACTGCTATGTTCATTTTCTTTCCTTTTGCATTTTTTGTTTAAGGATGGCTATCCCTTACACACACCCACACTCACAAATGCAGGTACCCATCCACTCTGGATTCTATGGGTGACTATTCTGCTATGTCCTTCAATAACTCTGAAGATCTGGTCAATCAGGCTGAGTATGAAGATGACGAAGGTTGTAAAGTACCAGGGGAATTAGCCAGACTTCTACAACAAGAGGAAAGGGCCATCTTGCCTCACGAAGAGTTGTTGGAAACTGTCAACTTAGGAACAGAGGAAGACCGGAAGGAAGTACAAGTGGGTGCCAATCTGGAACCAAGTGTCAAGGAGCGCCTGATACAGCTGTTAAATGAATATGTTGAAATCTTCGCCTGGTCTTATGAAGACATGCCGGGTTTAGACACAGACATCGTGGTTCACCGTCTCCCTACAAGAGAGGATTGTTCACTGATCAAGCAAAAAGTCCGCTGAATGAGGCCCGACATGTCTGAGAAGATTAAAGCAGAAGTAATGAAACAATTCAACGTTGGCTTTTTGGCTGTCACATTCTATCCACAATGGGTTGCTAACATCGTGCCAGTACCTAAAAAAGACGGCAAGGTCAGGATGTGCATGGACTACCGGGATTTGAATAGGGCTAGCCCTAAAGATGATTTTCTGCTACCGTATATCGACATTCTGATTGACAACACAGCTCAGCACAAAGTGTTTTCCTTCATGGATGGATTCTCGGGTGTTGTACCCCAAAATTTGCTCTCCCATATTCTCCAAGAAATTGCCAAGCCAAGTCACAAAATTCACCAAGGGTTGCACAGTGCAAAGGTCTCCTATACAGTCAAAACTAGGGTTTGTGTTCTGATCAAGAAAATGAAGTTTTCAAAGGTACAATCAAGTCTCATATGCCTACAAATATGGTCAAGTATCCTCATATCAAGTTTCAAGACTTTCAGCACAAAATTGCACAGTCAAAAACCCTAATTGCACTACAGTCAACTGTAGGGGCAAAATGGTCATTTGGCAGTCAAAAGTTCAAATTTTTGGCCAACATATCATTTTGAAGCCACAAACATCATTTGATCAATGCTTGATCATGATTCTCAAAATTTGGCTCAGAAATCATCAAGATGCAAAAGTTTCCTTATTTGGACAGCTGAAAAAGTCAACTGAAATTGACCAGGGCATAACTTTCACATGGATTATCAGAAAAATTCCATCCAAAGCTCATTTTGAAGAGAAAGACATTTCCTACAACTCATTTTCATACTTCAAGTCCAAGAAATGCTCCCACAAAAAGTTATCAATTTCAACATTATAGGTCATTTTCAAAAGTCAACAAAAAGGGACTTTAAGTCAAAGGCCATAACTTGAGATTGGAAAATCAAAATGACATGGGACCAAAGGCATTGGTTAGAGGACTCAAATACCTTTCCAAAATGTCCAAGAACATGAGAAAAGCTTAAAAATTGAGCAAGTTATGCCTTGTGGAAGTTGGGAAATTTTTGGATATTTTGAAAAGTCAACTTTGATCCAAATGACCTAAAATTGCTAATGGGCCTACTTTTCTTCCATGATTCATCATTCCAAGCATATGCACGACCACTTGGCCCAAAGGGAAGTATTTTCTCATTTTTTATTTATTTATTTGAATTATTATTAATATTAATTCATTTAAATTATTTAAATATGTGGAAAATATATAACTTGACCTAAAAAATCTTTTCATGCATGTTTTGCCATCAAGATTTCGTGCATAGGCTAATTAGGAAAGAATTGGACTGATTGGATGCTAATTGATACAAAGAACACATGAAAAAGATTCAAAAAGATCTTAAGAAAATCAAATATGCAAAACCATTAATTCATTGGATTTTATTGAGTTTTCTTAACCTAATAGCTTCACTACATATGCTTGATCTTAACCCTAATGCCCATAGACTGAAAGCTGCGCAGAAAAGCTCTCCACAAACTTGGAATTTTTGTCAAAAAAAGCAAAACTGAAATCAGTGTTAGAGGTGGATTCAAGGCACAAAATTGATTCCAATAGCTTGCTCGAGGTCTATTGAACACATTCCAATCAGAAACCACCATCGAAACTCCAAGAATCGGTAGATTGAACGTAAACTGCATCAAGAAAATTGCTTAATCGTATTTTGATTTTGAAGCATAATCATTGCATTCTTTTTATGGATTATTACTCATTGATGGTTTCTGATGCTAACTGTACCATTTAATTGTGTTTTTGTGCTCTCAACGTGTTTTTACCATGTTTAGTTTCTAGGGTTTTCAGAGCTTGGAATTAGGGCTTTTGCAAAGAGGAAAAATTAGGACTCCATACCATCACCATTGCAATCAGCAGACCTGGACGAAGAAATTAACATACTCGCGCCCAATTTATGAGCGTTCTACATCTAATCGCTATTTTCTGGAAACATCCCTAAGAGAACGTCCAAAAAACCGTTGCCTCATGTCTTATGATACAGGGATGGTGAAGACGATGATGTGGTGGAAACAAGTGATTCGTTGATTTGAATTTCGCGCGTTTCTATCCACTAACGCGTTGTTTCTTTTTATATTATTTGTTTGTTTATATATTGATTGAATGTGCACGTAGCTCAGCTGGCAAGGGATGGTGATTGTGACGTTCAAGACCTGGGTTCGAGCCCCAGGTCTGTATTATGCCTATATTATTTTTCCATTTATCTTCCTATGCAGGCACAACCTTAAGGCACACCATGCATCCTCAATAATCAAACACACACGCGTCCAAGAGATCCAAATCAAGGGCTCAAGATTGATGAGCGAGGTACACCCCCAGTCAACGCCCTGCATATGATTCAAAAAAGGTCCACAAGGCCATGCTATTGGGCCAGATTGCTAAGGCCAACACCTCACAATTGGGGCCTGAACCCCCCCTGGTTTGCCATTTTATATTATTTTTATATTTTTATTTTCAATTGTTGTTTTCTTTTCTTTATTTGTTTGATTTAATTAATTATTTTTACTAAAATATAAAAATGCACAAAAAAATCAGAAAAGATGAAAAATATAATATTTTTTATTTTAATTATTTTCATAAGCAAATTGCATGTAAATAAATTTAGTTTTAATTTAGGTTACAATTTTAATTCTTTCCACAATAAAATCTAAAAAATGTAGAATTAGGTTTAGTTAATCTTTATTCTTTTTTTTTTAATATTTCTTTTTCATCATAATATTATTTATTTTATTTATTTTCATAATTAAATTGTACATAAAAAAATTTTAGGTTTAATTTAGGTTATATTTTAATATTTTCATAACAAATTTAAAAGCCATTAGAATTAGGGTTTGCATCCAATTTACATTTTAATTAATTCTTTTCCTATTAAATCTTAAAAAACCTAAAAATACCAAAAAAACATTTTCTTTTAATTTTAATTTTTAATTCCTCATTAATGTTAATATTTTGCAAAAGGGTCCAACGCCCTCCTTTCGACTTAATTGTTTAATTTCGCATCTTTATTTTATTTCGCTTAAATAATCATGTATCTCTCCCGAAGCCTTGTAATAACTTCTCGCACTTTACTTTATTTGCTTTATTTACTTTCCGTCAAATCGGGTCCGGTTTAATTTTGGCGATGTGGACCCGCGCCATTTGTAATAGCCTCTAGATTTACTTTCCCGCAAATATTTTTTAACTGTTAACAAAGAGCATGAAAGAATGTATGGACTTAAATAAAATCAAGCGTAGATCACAATGAACATGACAAGACAAATATCAATGAAAATGACACACAATTCGCACACACCACCCCTAGGGTACGCCTCACTGTTGCCTTACCTCGAAAGGTGATCGTCGAGTAGAGGATGTCTTAGTAAGTCCTCATGATCCGGGAACCTGGCATGAGGGTAGCTTCTAAGGTGTCTTCCCATTGCTCTGGTGATCACCATGTCCCGAACCTCGAATTGACCCGAACACCTCCAACGGTGGTGCTACCTACCTCTCAATGGTGGGATGGCATTACTTTAAAGGACATTTACACAGACGAATTCCTTAGGGTAGGTAGACGACTCGTGGATACTTGCTCTAATTTCAAAACAAATAAAAAAAATACTTTTCACACCGACACCTTTTCAAAAAGCTTTCGAAAGCAATTTTTCAAACACTCTTGAGGACCGATACAAGAGTCGAACTGGAATTTTCAAAGAAACTTTTTAAAACCCACAGTTGAAAAGCAAACAAACCATTTTGAAAACACAAATGAGCAAGTATCTAAGAGCCCATGGATAACCATGGATAGAAAGGGTGCTAACACCTTCCCTTTCTATAATCTACCTCCCGAACCGAGAGCAATCTCTATAAGGAATTTTTCTGTGCTTTTGTCCTTTCCATTTGGAGAAAATAAAAGACGGTGGCGACTCTTGCTTCCGCGACATTTCGCGAACCAGCGTTAAACAGTCAGTTCCAGATCCACCGATCACAGAACTGGCGACTCTGCTGGGGAAAAAACCTAAAGTGAGGTGTACCTTAGGATTAAGATCACTGTGTTTTCAATTGTCTTCTTTGCTTGCTTTATTATTGTGGGTTGCATCGGAGTTACATAGATCCTAACCCAGATCTGGGGATACCCTGTTTAGGTAGCATAAGCTGTGAGGGACCTGTCCGGCGTAGACCGACACAGGTGAAGCAGCGGCTACGTTGGTGTGGCACCTTGGTCTGTACCGATATCCCTTGTGTCGCAACGAGGAGAATATGGGTCTTCTAAGGAGTCATTAAGCACCAACAACCTTAGAACCTTAATTGACACAACTTGGCCTTTAGAACAGTAGCAGTATGCTACGCCCATTGAGGCTAAACTCTCGTGATGGTTCTGGCCGCAAGAAAAGATTGCGATGCTGGAGTTATGACCGATTGAGGGTAGTCAATGATATTGGGATCCTCTAAGAACCCGGTTACTTTTGATTAGGACAGGTATGAACCAATAAACTGAAAGAGGGTAGTACCTAGACCTCATGCTAGCCTAAACTTTAGGGGCTTGCCTTGTGTGACTTGTGTGCCTTACCATGTTTGCCTTTGTATCTATTTGTGGTGTGCTTTATCATAACATCATAACATCATGAGCATTGCATGCATCCTGCATAAGGACTGACCATTTCAAAGACAAGAGGGTTTCATCTTTGCTCTGTTTTGTAGGACATTATGATGCCTGTGCGAAGGAATACTATCCGGTTCAACTTTGTTCGTTCACCTGAGTTGCTTGATGAGTTGGTTAGCAGAATTCCAAACACCACTTCCTTCATTCAGAGACATGGTTCTCTTCTCAGTCTAGTCACTGCCAAGCGGGATCAACAGTTGATGAGTGTTCTGACCCAGTTCTATGACCCTCTATACCAGTGTTTCACCTTTCAAGACTTCCAGCTGGTCCCTACCCTGGAAGAGTTCTCTGATTTGCTTGGTATCCCTATCTTGGATCAGATTCCCTTTACTGGTTGGGAAAAGACCCTCAGACTTGAGGATGTTGCTGCAGCTCTTCCTTTGACCCATCAAGAGGTAACAGACAACTGGGTAACTAGAAGCGGAGTTAAGGGTTTCTTGGCCAAATTTCTGATTGGTAAAGCTAACGATTTCTGGAATGACTTGGACTTTAGGGCATATGAAGACATCTTGGCTCTCCTAATCTATGGGTTAGTCATGTTTCCTAATCCTGACAACTTCATCAATGTCACTACCATAAGGATCTTTATGTCTCAGAATCTTGTGCCCACTCTCTTGGGTGACATCTTGCAACAACTTCATGCCCGTACTACCCGAAGACGAGGAACCCTATGGTGTTGTATCCCTTTGTTGGTGAGGTGGTTTATTTCGCACCTCCCTAAGTTCGTACTAAAGAACCAAGAAGGAAGAGGTTGGGCTCACCGGTTAATGTCTCTCACCGATAAAGACATCATTTGGACTTGCAGAGGTTTGGATGAGATAGCTATTATTGATCGATGCGGGGAATACCCTAATGTTCCTCTGATTGGTACCCAAGGAGGGATCTCTTACAACCCATGTCTAGCACTCCGTCAGTTTGGAAGAGCAAGAAGAGCAGGCCCCCATGAGATGTTGGTGCCTCACATCAGTTTCGAGTTTCAGGTGGATAGTGACGAGCTGCGTCGTAGGTTCATCAAGGCTTGGGACAAGGTTCATAAAGCTGACCCACAAGAGTTATGGCCAAAGACTTCTTTACCTATGGAAGCCTACTACAAATGGGTTCGCGTCCGTGCTCAGAAGTTAGGTATGCCGTATGAAGCTGTCAGACCCGTCATTCTTGAGTGTCCTGACAAAGATGGTGTTCCTCCAACTGTCCTTCCTCCTCAGATACCTACTGATTATGAGACACTAAAGAGATCTTGGTCACAATTGCAAGAAGAACGGGATGCTTATCGGGAAAGGTTCAACGAGCAAGAGTTAAAGATCCAGAAGCTGACAAAGCAGTTGGAGAATGAGCGAGCTATGAATGCCTACATCCGTACTGAGAAGAGGAGACCATGGGATCAGTGATGAACATTGGATTATTCTTTTACAGTTTTATTTCCATTTTCAGTATTTCCTTCTATGTAACGCCTAAGGGCAATCTGTTGAATAATTTCAGTTTCAAATTTGAATCTAATGAAGTGTGTTCCTTTTTGTTTACAAAGTTGGTTCCCGATTGTCTTTGAAAACATAATTCATACGCATTTCATACATCATGTGCATAGCAGGTTTTTCCCTTTTCAGGTTGCTTGCAGTTCTTCGCTGTTTATTTCAGCATCATGAATCCCGAATCTGCATCAACTGAGACATCAATCAAGGCTCTTCAGGTGCAGAATGCATAATTCCAGGAATTAATCAAGGGTTTGGCCCAGGGCCAAGAAGAACTGAAGGCTATGCTCCTGAAGAAGGAGAAGAAGAAGAAGAGAAGAACTGTTCTGTTCAACTCGGGCCGAAGGTTTGGCAATACTCTGCAGCATGAAGAGGCTGGTTCTTCTGTTGGCAAGAGTCTTTCTCAGGCAGAAGCAAGAGTTCCTAGTCCGGTAGTCTCCGACAACGAGACTGATTTTGATGAAGAGCAGTACCCTCCTGCAGACGACAGATACAAGCAACTGGAGGATAGGTTAAAGGCTATGGAGGTTCAACAGGTACCTGGGCTGGATTTCAGAGATTTGGGTTTGTCAACTGGTGTGATCATCCCCCATAAGTTCAAAGCACCATCCTTCTCTAAGTATGACGGGGCGTCTTGTCCCAAGCTGCATCTGAGGTCCTATGTTCGGAAAATTCAGCCGTACTCTGCGGATAAGAATTTATGGATCCACTTCTTCCAGGAGAGTCTTTCAGGGACTCATCTCGAATGGTTCTATCAGCTGGATGGGACCAAGGTTCGTAACTGGGAGGAGTTGGCTACTGCTTTTTATAAGCAGTATCAATATAATGCCGACCTTGCCCCCACACGTACCCAACTCCAGGGTATGTCGTTAGGTGCAAGCGAAGGTTTTAAGGAGTACGCTCAGAAGTGGAGAGACCTGGCTGGTAGGGTGCAGCCACCGTTGACTGATCGGGAGTTGGTAGACATGTTCTTGGGGACCCTATCTGGGCCATTTTTCAACCATCTCATTGGGAACTCTTCTGCTGGGTTCACTGATTTGATCTTGACTGGAGAAAGGATTGAAGCTGGGTTAAAGTCTGGAAAAATTCCGAAGGGTACATCGTCTAGTTCGGAAAAGAAACCATTCAAGAAGGAGTCTAGTGCCGTATATGGTTCCCGGAAATCAGAGAGACCTGAACGCCGCCAATCTGTCAGTGCGGTAATGATTGCTAAGCCTGCTGCCGCTCCTCGGCCGACAAATCCTCAAAAGGCTGAAAGACCTCGGAGGGAGTTTACCCGGTTAAGCATGACTTTATCGCAGATCCTGCCACAGTTGCTCTCAACCAACTTAGTGACTGTCAGAGAGGCGCCGAAGTTCCCCAATACAACATCCCCCAAGTACAACCCGAATGCTCGTTGTGCTTACCATTCAGATAGCCCGGGGCACTCTACTGATGACTGTTGGGCACTAAGAAGCAAGCTGCAGGACCTTATTGACGCCAAGGAGGTACAGTTTGAGGCATCTGAGAAGCCTAATGTAGTGACAGCTCCCCTGCCCGCTCATGGAGTTAATGCTATTGGGGATGAAGAGGAAGTTGATGAAGCTGAGTTCGATAGCTGGATCTACCCGGCAACCGACAGTGGACTCAACAATTGGAGTGCGAAGGACAACTTATCTGTTTCTCTTGTTACTAAGTAATAAATTTCTTTGTTTTGTTATTTTGTAATAAACAATGATAAACTCTATGGCCCGGTGTCTTACCCGAGGCACCGTGGTTCTATTTGTGAGGGCATACAAACTGTCATTTCATATATCATGAATGAAAATCTTGGACGTTTTTCGTATTGCAAATATTGTGCTCCTTTTCTGTCTTTCTTTTCCTTTACATAATTTTCAAAACAGCTGTATTTACACACACACTCACTCATACATGTTTCAATCCACTCTGGATCTTACTGATAACAACTCTGCTACTGCCAATTATGACTTCGAAAATCCGATCAACTTAGCCGAAGACGAAGGTGAAGATGATTGCGAAGTGCCTGGCGAGCTTGCAAGACTGTTGCTTCAGGAAGAGAGGGCAATTCAACCCCATGAAGAGCCAGTGGAGACCGTAAACTTGGGTACTGAGGCAGACAGGAAAGAGGTAAAGATTGGTGCCAACCTAGAGCTCAGCGTGAAGCAACGGTTAACCAAGATGTTACATGACTATATGGAGATCTTTGCCTGGTCCTACGAAGACATGCCCGGGTTGGACACCGATATTGTGGTCCATCATTTGCCAACTAAGGAAGATTGCCCTCCGGTTAAGCAAAAGGTCCGCCGTATGCGTCCAGAGATGTCTGAGAAGATTAAGGCCGAGGTTATGAAGCAGTTTGATGCTGGTTTCCTTGCAGTAACTTCTTACCCTCAGTGGGTTGCTAATGTGGTACCGGTACCTAAAAAGGACGGTAAGGTCAGAATGTGTGTCGATTACAGGGATCTGAACAGGGCCAGCCCCAAGGATGACTTCCCCTTACCTCACATTGATGTCCTTGTCGATAATACAGCTCAGCACAAAGTATTCTCTTTCATGGATGGCTTTTCAGGTTACAATCAGATCAAGATGGCACCTGAAGACATGGAAAAGACTACATTTGTCACTCAGTGGGGCACCTTCTGTTACAAGGTCATGCCTTTTGGACTAAAGAACGCTGGGGCAACCTACCAACGTGCCATGGTGGCTCTATTTCATGACATGATCCATCACGAGATAGAGGTGTATGTCGACGACATGATCGCAAGGTCCCAGACCGAGGAAGAGCATCTAGATCATCTGCAAAAGTTGTTTGACCGGTTGAAACTATACAAGCTGAGATTGAACCCGAACAAGTGCACCTTCGGGGTAAGATCTGGGAAGTTGCTAGGCTTCGTGGTAAGTGACAAGGGAATTCAAGTGGACCCTGCTAAGGTCAAGGCTATTCAAGAGATGCCAGTGCCCAAGACAGAGAAGGAAGTCAGAGGCTTTTTAGGACGCCTGAATTACATTGCTCGTTTCATCTCACATCTGACTGCTACCTGTGAGCCAATCTTCAAGCTGCTGAAGAAAGATCAGGTAGTACGTTGGAACGATGAATGTCAGGCTGCCTTCGACAGAATCAAAGAGTATCTCCAAGAACCACCTATCCTTATGCCACCGGTTGAAGGGAGACCTCTGATACTATACCTGACAGTACTTGACAACTCAATGGGGTGTGTGCTGGGGCAGCATGACGAGTCTGGCCGAAAAGAGCATGCCATTTATTACCTTAGCAAAAAGTTTACCGACTGTGAGACTCGATACTCACTGCTTGAGAAAACTTGCTGCGCTTTGGTATGGGCTGCTCGCTGGCTGAGACAGTATATGCTGACCCACACTACCTTGTTGATCTCAAAGATGGATCCTATAAAGTACATATTCGAAAAGCCTGCTCTGTCTGGGAGAATCGCAAGATGGCAAATGATCTTGACGGAATATGACATTCAGTACACGACCCAGAAAGCCATCAAGGGGAGTGTATTGGCAGACCACCTGGCACATCAAGCCGTAGATGACTATCAGTCTATGAACTTCGAATTTCTGGATGAAAGCATCATGATTGTGACTGATTGTGAAGTACCTGGACCGGATGAAGGACCTGAACCAGGATCCCGATGGTCTATGCACTTTGACGGAGCCTCCAATGCTTTGGGTAACGGTATCGGCGCCATCATCATATCTCCTCAAGGTACTCATACTCCACTCACTGCCCGGCTGTGTTTCAACTGTACCAACAACATGGCGGAGTATGAGGCGTGTATCATGGGTCTTCAAGCTGCGATCGACCTAAGGATCAAATTTCTAAGTGTCTTCGGAGATTCCGCTCTTGTGATCAATCAAATCAAAGGAGAGTGGGATACGAAACATCCAAACTTGATTCCTTACAGAGAATGTGTGTTGACCCTGATTCCCCACTTCACGGAGATAACCTTTGAACACTTCCCGAGAGAAGAGAATCAGTTAGCGGACGCGTTAGCTACAATGTCTTCAATGTTCAAGGTCAAATGGGACAATGAGGCTCCCCGGATTATCATCTGGAAACTGGACGAACCGGCATACTGTTGTGATCTCGAAACTGAATTGGTGACTGAGAAGCCTTGGTACCACGAAGTAAAGAGATATCTGGAAACTCAGGAATACCCGGAAGGTGCCTCTGTCAATGATAAGAAATTCCTGAGAAGATTCGCAGCCAAGTTCTTCCTTAGCAACGACATCTTGTACAAACGAAACCATGATTCAACCTTGCTGCGTTGTGTGGACAAGACTGAAGCAGAAAGGATCATGGAAGAGCTACATGAAGGGACCTTCGGTACACATTCCAGTGGGCACACTATGGCTAAGAAAATCCTACGGGCAGGATATTACTGGTCCACAATGGAAGCTGACTGCTACCAACATTCCAGGACATGCCACAAGTGCCAGATCTATGCAGATAAGTTGCATGTTCCTCCAGTTCCCCTGAATGTTCTGACTGCGCCTTGGCCGTTTGCAATGTGGGGCATATACATGATCGGCGAGATAAAACCTACGGCATCTAATGGACATCGCTTCATTCTAGTGGCGATTGATTATTTTACGAAGTGGGTTGAGGCAGCCTCCTATGCTACGGTAACCAAGACTGTTGTGGCACGTTTCATTCGGCACAACCTGATCTGTCGGTACGGCGTCCCTGAGTGGATTATTACAGACAACGGTACCAATCTGAACAACAAGATGATCGCTGAGCTCTGCGAACAGTTCAAAATACAGCACCACAATTCTTCTCCTTACAGACCGAAGATGAATGGGGCCGTAGAAGCAGCAAGTAAGAACATCAAAAAGATCGTGCAGAAAATGACAGTGACCTATAAGGATTGGCACGAGATGTTACCGTTCGCTCTGCATGGGTACCGTACCTCAGCTAGGACGTCAACCGGGGCAACTCCTTTCTCTCTGGTTTATGGCATGGAGGCAGTCTTACCGATTGAAGTACAAATACCCTCTCTCCGGATAATGAAGGATGCAAATCTGAACGAAGATGATTGGATCCAGACATGACTTGATCAGCTCAACCTCATTGACGAAAAGAGACTTGCTGCTATCTGTCATGGTCAGACGTATCAGAAACGGATGATCAGGGCATTTAACAAAAAGGTCAGACCACAGGAATATCGAGTTGGGGATCTGGTAATCAAGAGAATCATCCTTCCTCAGAGTGATCCAAGGGGCAAATGGACCCCTACGTACGAAGGGCCATTTGTGGTTAAGCATGTGTTCTCAGGAGGAGCAATGATATTAACCAATATGGATGGTGACGACCTTCCTCACCCCGCCAATGCAGACATAGTAAAAAAATACTACGCATGAAAAAAGACCCGCTAGGCTGACATGCCTAGGCAAAAATTAGGGCTTCCCGTCGAACCAAAAGGGTTCGGGCAAAATGAAGGGATGAAAATGGAAAAAATCTGTACACCCGGCAAGTCGAAAACCTGAAAAGGCGGCTTGGGCAAAAATGGGTATCCCGGTGGACTGAAAACCCGAAAGGGCGGTCCAGGCAAAAATTAGGGATAAAAGCGTAATACTATGTCTCATTGGATCACTTTGCATCCAGGATCCGGTATCTACATCAAGTTTAAACGGCATCGATCAGACAGCTTCACCTTCAACCAAGGTCATCAAGTGATGAGACGCTCGGAGTTATAACGACAATAGCAGAGTTGAAACCCAGTGGGATCATTCATTTCACACAGCTGTTTTATTTTCTTTTGTACAAAATTTGTATAAACTCTTTTGTTCGGCGGCGTTCTCTTACTAGGACGTCAGCCTCTTGTACACAAAACGCCTATTCACAGGCCATTCAAAAATCAATACAAAAATATTTTCAGTTAAATGTGCCAAGTGTTTTTCTTTTTCTGTTTTGTTTTGCGAAGAACGTCCAAGGTTCAATTTATGATATATGCATTGACAATAATTTGCTAACTCATAAATACTTACATACGAAACAAAGGGATTAATTACAAGTGACACTAGAAACAGGGGCAGTAAAGAATTGTCTGAGCAGTCTAATTGTTCTATCCTCCAAGGTACCAAGGTAGGTTCAGCTAAAGAATATAACCAGATACCTTAATTCCCCAGAGAGTGAGCCAACAAAAGTGCATTCTTCTCCAAGCAGAGCTATCAAATCTCAAGGAAATTGAGTATCCTCCAGTAGATCTCAATACTTCCCCAGCAGCAATACGTATTCTTAACAAGCATCCCCGGCAGTCTTGGTCTAAAGATTGTTCCCCGACGGCATATCAACATTCAAAGGAATCACTTCCCAGCATATCAAAACTCCCCAGAAGAGTCCAATCCAGATTCCCCAGGAAATTTGGAATTCATCTTCCCCAAGCAGTAAGCTTATCCCCAGTAGATTCTGGAAGCTTATCCTCGCAGAGCACGAACGCGTCGTCCGGCTTGATTTAAAGAGTTATTTCCTCAACAGGATATAACTGGGTTATCCTCAGCCAAAAGCCACGGAAAGAGCGTCCTCGACGAAGTCTTCTTACCCCAGCGAAGTCTATCAACACTTTCAGTACAACAAGGATATCGCCAGCAAATAATTACTATCAACACTCAGCAAAAGCATCCCTCTCCCCACAGAGTATCACTCCCCAGCATGGTCACTAGAGTATCTTTTCTCCCTGCAGAATCTTCCATTTGCCAAGTTTATTCCGGAACGGAGTCATCTTCTCCTACCGGTATTCTTGCAGTTATCATCCCCAGCGGAAGCAAAATCTATTCCTCAATAGCAGCCCAGGATACGACTTCCCGGCACCCGTCAAGGATTTACTTTCCTAGACGAAAATATACATTCATAAAACATCACATACATCATTATAGCATGCATAGACGCATCATATCATACAAATCTCATTTATGTTGAGAACATCATTGCTTGATCCATATCATGCATTGCATATGACTGACCTTTACCTTTCAGGAAAGATGCAGTTGAAATTCTCAAACATATTTCAAGGCCTTCTCTAGTCCAGCTAAATCGACTCCCAACAGATTTTTCTGATGAAGACTCAGTAGAAGTTATCAGATTTTATTTTCCTATTGGTTCTCTCTCCGACGGTGCATGAGATTTCCATTTTAGGTTTTTCTTTGAGATTATAATTCCATCTTGGTTCTCTCTCCGACGGTGCATGAGATTTCCATTTTAGGTCTTTCTTTCAGATTTTTATTTTCCTATTGGTTCTCTCTCTGACGGTGCATGAGATTTCCATTTTAGGTTTTTCTTTGAGATTATAATTCCATTTTGGTCCTCTCTCCGACGGTGCATGAGATTTCCATTTTAGGTCTTTCTTTCAGATTTTATTTTCCTATTGGTTCTCTCTCCGACGGTGCATGAGATTTCCATTTTAGGTTTTTCTTTGAGATTATGATTCCATTTTGGTTCTCTCTCCGACGGTGCATGAGATTTCCATTCTAGGTCTTTCTTTCAGATTTTATGTCCTATTGGTTCTCTCTCCGACGGTGCATGAGATTTCCATTTTAGGTTTTTCTTTGAGATTATAATTCCATTTTGGTTCTCTCTCCGACGGTGCATGAGATTTCCATTTTAGGTCTTTCTTTCAGATTTTTATTGTCCTATTGGTTCTCTCTCCGACGGTGCATGAGATTTCCATTTTAGGTTTTTCTTTGAGATTATAATTCCATTTTGGTTCTCTCTCCGACGGTGCATGAGATTTCCATTTTAGGTCTTTCTTTCAGATTTTTATTTTCCTATTGGTTCTCTCTCCGACGGTGCATGAGATTTCCATTTTAGGCTTTTCTTTGAGATTATAATTCCATTTTGGTTCTCTTTCCGACGGTGCATGAGATTTCCATTTTAGGTCTTTCTTTCAGATTTTATTTTCCTATTGGTTCTCTCTCTGACGGTGCATGAGATTTCCATTTTAGGTTTTTCTTTGAGATTATAATTCCATTTTGGTTCTCTCTCCGACGGTGCCTGAGATTTCCATTTTAGGTTCTGCTTTCAGGTTATAATTTCCTTTGGTCCTCTTCCCGATACTGCGAAGACGGTAATTCCCATCAAGATTTTCTCAACGAGCGTTGTTGAAGTTAAAGTCATCCAAGGTTCTCTCACCGTTCCTGCTGAGGTAGTAACCATCCCTGGTTCATTCATCACCGTTTGAAGCTCCAGATCCAGCTCCTGTAACCAGTCGGGACATATCTATGCCAAGCATCTAAAAAAATCAGCTCCTGCAACGTGTCAGGTATTCATGTTTCTTTTGCAGGTATGCAGGTGCTCGTTAAGGAATCTCCTACGCGATCAACATCCAGATGGCATCTATAAGCCCATCATCCTATCCAGCAATCTCTAAATGGCATCTATAAGCCCATTCCATCATCATATTGCTACTATGTGAGCGCAAATTTCTGGGCACTCTAGTGTTCAATCATCTTCTACCCTCGGATTACGAAAGGCACGTCAGCCAATCTGCATCCTCAGGTCTAAGAAGATTGAACAGGGGCAACTGTTGTACCCCAAAATTTGCTCTCCCATATTCTCCAAGAAATTGCCAAGCCAAGTCACAAAATTCACCAAGGGTTGCACAGTGCAAAGGTCTCCTATACAGTCAAAACTAGGGTTTGTGTTCTGATCAAGAAAATGAAGTTTTCAAAGGTCCAATCAAGTCTCATATGCCTACAAATATGGTCAAGTATCCTCATATCAAGTTTCAAGACTTTCAGCACAAAATTGCACAGTCAAAAACCCTAATTGCACTACAGTCAACTGTAGGGGCAAAATGGTCATTTGGCAGTCAAAAGTTCAAATTTTTGGCCAACATATCATTTTGAAGCCACAAACATCATTTGATCAATGCTTGATCATGATTCTCAAAATTTGGCTCAGAAATCATCAAGATGCAAAAGTTTCCTTATTTGGACAGCTGAAAAAGTCAACTGAAATTGACCAGGGCATAACTTTCACATGGATTATCAGAAAAATTCCATCCAAAGCTCATTTTGAAGAGAAAGACATTTCCTACAACTCATTTTCATACTTCAAGTCCAAGAAATGCTCCCACAAAAAGTTATCAATTTCAACATTATAGGTCATTTTCAAAAGTCAACAAAAAGGGACTTTAAGTCAAAGGCCATAACTTGAGATTGGAAAATCAAAATGACATGGGACCAAAGGCATTGGTTAGAGGACTCAAATACCTTTCCAAAATGTCCAAGAACATGAGAAAAGCTTAAAAATTGAGCAAGTTATGCCTTGTGGAAGTTGGGAAATTTTTGGATATTTTGAAAAGTCAACTTTGATCCAAATGACCTAAAATTGCTAATGGGCCTACTTTTCTTCCATGATTCATCATTCCAAGCATATGCACGACCACTTGGCCCAAAGGGAAGTATTTTCTCATTTTTTATTTATTTATTTGAATTATTATTAATATTAATTCATTTAAATTATTTAAATATGTGGAAAATATATAACTTGACCTAAAAAATCTTTTCATGCATGTTTTGCCATCAAGATTTCGTGCATAGGCTAATTAGGAAAGAATTGGACTGATTGGATGCTAATTGATACAAAGAACACATGAAAAAGATTCAAAAAGATCTTAAGAAAATCAAATATGCAAAACCATTAATTCATTGGATTTTATTGAGTTTTCTTAACCTAATAGCTTCACTACATATGCTTGATCTTAACCCTAATGCCCATAGACTGAAAGCTGCGCAGAAAAGCTCTCCACAAACTTGGAATTTTTGTCAAAAAAAGCAAAACTGAAATCAGTGTTAGAGGTGGATTCAAGGCACAAAATTGATTCCAATAGCTTGCTCGAGGTCTATTGAACACATTCCAATCAGAAACCACCATCGAAACTCCAAGAATCGGTAGATTGAACGTAAACTGCATCAAGAAAATTGCTTAATCGTATTTTGATTTTGAAGCATAATCATTGCATTCTTTTTATGGATTATTACTCATTGATGGTTTCTGATGCTAACTGTACCATTTAATTGTGTTTTTGTGCTCTCAACGTGTTTTTACCATGTTTAGTTTCTAGGGTTTTCAGAGCTTGGAATTAGGGCTTTTGCAAAGAGGAAAAATTAGGACTCCATACCATCACCATTGCAATCAGCAGACCTGGACGAAGAAATTAACATACTCGCGCCCAATTTATGAGCGTTCTACATCTAATCGCTATTTTCTGGAAACATCCCTAAGAGAACGTCCAAAAAACCGTTGCCTCATGTCTTATGATACAGGGATGGTGAAGACGATGATGTGGTGGAAACAAGTGATTCGTTGATTTGAATTTCGCGCGTTTCTATCCACTAACGCGTTGTTTCTTTTTATATTATTTGTTTGTTTATATATTGATTGAATGTGCACGTAGCTCAGCTGGCAAGGGATGGTGATTGTGACGTTCAAGACCTGGGTTCGAGCCCCAGGTCTGTATTATGCCTATATTATTTTTCCATTTATCTTCCTATGCAGGCACAACCTTAAGGCACACCATGCATCCTCAATAATCAAACACACACGCGTCCAAGAGATCCAAATCAAGGGCTCAAGATTGATGAGCGAGGTACACCCCCAGTCAACGCCCTGCATATGATTCAAAAAAGGTCCACAAGGCCATGCTATTGGGCCAGATTGCTAAGGCCAACACCTCACAATTGGGGCCTGAACCCCCCCTGGTTTGCCATTTTATATTATTTTTATATTTTTATTTTCAATTGTTGTTTTCTTTTCTTTATTTGTTTGATTTAATTAATTATTTTTACTAAAATATAAAAATGCACAAAAAAATCAGAAAAGATGAAAAATATAATATTTTTTATTTTAATTATTTTCATAAGCAAATTGCATGTAAATAAATTTAGTTTTAATTTAGGTTACAATTTTAATTCTTTCCACAATAAAATCTAAAAAATGTAGAATTAGGTTTAGTTAATCTTTATTCTTTTTTTTTTAATATTTCTTTTTCATCATAATATTATTTATTTTATTTATTTTCATAATTAAATTGTACATAAAAAATTTTTAGGTTTAATTTAGGTTATATTTTAATATTTTCATAACAAATTTAAAAGCCATTAGAATTAGGGTTTGCATCCAATTTACATTTTAATTAATTCTTTTCCTATTAAATCTTAAAAAACCTAAAAATACCAAAAAAACATTTTCTTTTAATTTTAATTTTTAATTCCTCATTAATGTTAATATTTTGCAAAAGGGTCCAACGCCCTCCTTTCGACTTAATTGTTTAATTTCGCATCTTTATTTTATTTCGCTTAAATAATCATGTATCTCTCCCGAAGCCTTGTAATAACTTCTCGCACTTTACTTTATTTGCTTTATTTACTTTCCGTCAAATCGGGTCCGGTTTAATTTTGGCGATGTGGACCCGCGCCATTTGTAATAGCCTCTAGATTTACTTTCCCGCAAATATTTTTTAACTGTTAACAAAGAGCATGAAAGAATGTATGGACTTAAATAAAATCAAGCGTAGATCACAATGAACATGACAAGACAAATATCAATGAAAATGACACACAATTCGCACACACCACCCCTAGGGTACGCCTCACTGTTGCCTTACCTCGAAAGGTGATCGTCGAGTAGAGGATGTCTTAGTAAGTCCTCATGATCCGGGAACCTGGCATGAGGGTAGCTTCTAAGGTGTCTTCCCATTGCTCTGGTGATCACCATGTCCCGAACCTCGAATTGACCCGAACACCTCCAACGCTGGTGCTACCTACCTCTCAATGGTGGGATGGCATTACTTTAAAGGACATTTACACAGACGAATTCCTTAGGGTAGGTAGACGACTCGTGGATACTTGCTCTAATTTCAAAACAAATAAAAAAAATACTTTTCACACCGACACCTTTTCAAAAAGCTTTCGAAAGCAATTTTTCAAACACTCTTGAGGACCGATACAAGAGTCGAACTGGAATTTTCAAAGAAACTTTTTAAAACCCACAGTTGAAAAGCAAACAAACCATTTTGAAAACACAAATGAGCAAGTATCTAAGAGCCCATGGATAACCATGGATAGAAAGGGTGCTAACACCTTCCCTTTCTATAATCTACCTCCCGAACCGAGAGCAATCTCTATAAGGAATTTTTCTGTGCTTTTGTCCTTTCCATTTGGAGAAAATAAAAGACGGTGGCGACTCTTGCTTCCGCGACATTTCGCGAACCAGCGTTAAACAGTCAGTTCCAGATCCACCGATCACAGAACTGGCGACTCTGCTGGGGAAAAAACCTAAAGTGAGGTGTACCTTTGGATTAAGATCACTGTGTTTTCAATTGTCTTCTTTGCTTGCTTTATTATTGTGGGTTGCATCGGAGTTACATAGATCCTAACCCAGATCTGGGGATACCCTGTTTAGGTAGCATAAGCTGTGAGGGACCTGTCCGGCGTAGACCGACACAGGTGAAGCAGCGGCTACGTTGGTGTGGCACCTTGGTCTGTACCGATATCCCTTGTGTCGCAACGAGGAGAATATGGGTCTTCTAAGGAGTCATTAAGCACCAACAACCTTAGAACCTTAATTGACACAACTTGGCCTTTAGAACAGTAGCAGTATGCTACGCCCATTGAGGCTAAACTCTCGTGATGGTTCTGGCCGCAAGAAAAGATTGCGATGCTGGAGTTATGACCGATTGAGGGTAGTCAATGATATTGGGATCCTCTAAGAACCCGGTTACTTTTGATTAGGACAGGTATGAACCAATAAACTGAAAGAGGGTAGTACCTAGACCTCATGCTGGCCTAAACTTTAGGGGCTTGCCTTGTGTGACTTGTGTGCCTTACCATGTTTGCCTTTGTATCTATTTGTGGTGTGCTTTATCATAACATCATAACATCATGAGCATTGCATGCATCCTGCATAAGGACTGACCATTTCAAAGACAAGAGGGTTTCATCTTTGCTCTGTTTTGTAGGACATTATGATGCCTGTGCGAAGGAATACTATCCGGTTCAACTTTGTTCGTTCACCTGAGTTGCTTGATGAGTTGGTTAGCAGAATTCCAAACACCACTTCCTTCATTCAGAGACATGGTTCTCTTCTCAGTCTAGTCACTGCCAAGCGGGATCAACAGTTGATGAGTGTTCTGACCCAGTTCTATGACCCTCTATACCAGTGTTTCACCTTTCAAGACTTCCAGCTGGTCCCTACCCTGGAAGAGTTCTCTGATTTGCTTGGTATCCCTATCTTGGATCAGATTCCCTTTACTGGTTGGGAAAAGACCCTCAGACTTGAGGATGTTGCTGCAGCTCTTCCTTTGACCCATCAAGAGGTAACAGACAACTGGGTAACTAGAAGCGGAGTTAAGGGTTTCTTGGCCAAATTTCTGATTGGTAAAGCTAACGATTTCTGGAATGACTTGGACTTTAGGGCATATGAAGACATCTTGGCTCTCCTAATCTATGGGTTAGTCCTGTTTCCTAATCCTGACAACTTCATCAATGTCACTACCATAAGGATCTTTATGTCTCAGAATCTTGTGCCCACTCTCTTGGGTGACATCTTGCAACAACTTCATGCCCGTACTACCCGAAGACGAGGAACCCTATGGTGTTGTATCCCTTTGTTGGTGAGGTGGTTTATTTCGCACCTCCCTAAGTTCGTACTAAAGAACCAAGAAGGAAGAGGTTGGGCTCACCGGTTAATGTCTCTCACCGATAAAGACATCATTTGGACTTGCAGAGGTTTGGATGAGATAGCTATTATTGATCGATGCGGGGAATACCCTAATGTTCCTCTGATTGGTACCCAAGGAGGGATCTCTTACAACCCATGTCTAGCACTCCGTCAGTTTGGAAGAGCAAGAAGAGCAGGCCCCCATGAGATGTTGGTGCCTCACATCAGTTTCGAGTTTCAGGTGGATAGTGACGAGCTGCGTCGTAGGTTCATCAAGGCTTGGGACAAGGTTCATAAAGCTGACCCACAAGAGTTATGGCCAAAGACTTCTTTACCTATGGAAGCCTACTACAAATGGGTTCGCGTCCGTGCTCAGAAGTTAGGTATGCCGTATGAAGCTGTCAGACCCGTCATTCTTGAGTGTCCTGACAAAGATGGTGTTCCTCCAACTGTCCTTCCTCCTCAGATACCTACTGATTATGAGACACTAAAGAGATCTTGGTCACAATTGCAAGAAGAACGGGATGCTTATCGGGAAAGGTTCAACGAGCAAGAGTTAAAGATCCAGAAGCTGACAAAGCAGTTGGAGAATGAGCGAGCTATGAATGCCTACATCCGTACTGAGAAGAGGAGACCATGGGATCAGTGATGAACATTGGATTATTCTTTTACAGTTTTATTTCCATTTTCAGTATTTCCTTCTATGTAACGCCTAAGGGCAATCTGTTGAATAATTTCAGTTTCAAATTTGAATCTAATGAAGTGTGTTCCTTTTTGTTTACAAAGTTGGTTCCCGATTGTCTTTGAAAACATAATTCATACGCATTTCATACATCATGTGCATAGCAGGTTTTTCCCTTTTCAGGTTGCTTGCAGTTCTTCGCTGTTTATTTCAGCATCATGAATCCCGAATCTGCATCAACTGAGACATCAATCAAGGCTCTTCAGGTGCAGAATGCACAATTCCAGGAATTAATCAAGGGTTTGGCCCAGGGCCAAGAAGAACTGAAGGCTATGCTCCTGAAGAAGGAGAAGAAGAAGAAGAGAAGAACTGTTCTGTTCAACTCGGGCCGAAGGTTTGGCAATACTCTGCAGCATGAAGAGGCTGGTTCTTCTGTTGGCAAGAGTCTTTCTCAGGCAGAAGCAAGAGTTCCTAGTCCGGTAGTCTCCGACAACGAGACTGATTTTGATGAAGAGCAGTACCCTCCTGCAGACGACAGATACAAGCAACTGGAGGATAGGTTAAAGGCTATGGAGGTTCAACAGGTACCTGGGCTGGATTTCAGAGATTTGGGTTTGTCAACTGGTGTGATCATCCCCCATAAGTTCAAAGCACCATCCTTCTCTAAGTATGACGGGGCGTCTTGTCCCAAGCTGCATCTGAGGTCCTATGTTCGGAAAATTCAGCCGTACTCTGCGGATAAGAATTTATGGATCCACTTCTTCCAGGAGAGTCTTTCAGGGACTCATCTCGAATGGTTCTATCAGCTGGATGGGACCAAGGTTCGTAACTGGGAGGAGTTGGCTACTGCTTTTTATAAGCAGTATCAATATAATGCCGACCTTGCCCCCACACGTACCCAACTCCAGGGTATGTCGTTAGGTGCAAGCGAAGGTTTTAAGGAGTACGCTCAGAAGTGGAGAGACCTGGATGGTAGGGTGCAGCCACCGTTGACTGATCGGGAGTTGGTAGACATGTTCTTGGGGACCCTATCTGGGCCATTTTTCAACCATCTCATTGGGAACTCTTCTGCTGGGTTCACTGATTTGATCTTGACTGGAGAAAGGATTGAAGCTGGGTTAAAGTCTGGAAAAATTCCGAAGGGTACATCGTCTAGTTCGGAAAAGAAACCATTCAAGAAGGAGTCTAGTGCCGTATATGGTTCCCGGAAATCAGAGAGACCTGAACGCCGCCAATCTGTCAGTGCGGTAATGATTGCTAAGCCTGCTGCCGCTCCTCGGCCGACAAATCCTCAAAAGGCTGAAAGACCTCGGAGGGAGTTTACCCGGTTAAGCATGACTTTATCGCAGATCCTGCCACAGTTGCTCTCAACCAACTTAGTGACTGTCAGAGAGGCGCCGAAGTTCCCCAATACAACATCCCCCAAGTACAACCCGAATGCTCGTTGTGCTTACCATTCAGATAGCCCGGGGCACTCTACTGATGACTGTTGGGCACTAAGAAGCAAGCTGCAGGACCTTATTGACGCCAAGGAGGTACAGTTTGAGGCATCTGAGAAGCCTAATGTAGTGACAGCTCCCCTGCCCGCTCATGGAGTTAATGCTATTGGGGATGAAGAGGAAGTTGATGAAGCTGAGTTCGATAGCTGGATCTACCCGGCAACCGACAGTGGACTCAACAATTGGAGTGCGAAGGACAACTTATCTGTTTCTCTTGTTACTAAGTAATAAATTTCTTTGTTTTGTTATTTTGTAATAAACAATGATAAACTCTATGGCCCGGTGTCTTACCCGAGGCACCGTGGTTCTATTTGTGAGGGCATACAAACTGTCATTTCATATATCATGAATGAAAATCTTGGACGTTTTTCGTATTGCAAATATTGTGCTCCTTTTCTGTCTTTCTTTTCCTTTACATAATTTTCAAAACAGCTGTATTTACACACACACTCACTCATACAGGTTTCAATCCACTCTGGATCTTACTGATAACAACTCTGCTACTGCCAATTATGACTTCGAAAATCCGATCAACTTAGCCGAAGACGAAGGTGAAGATGATTGCGAAGTGCCTGGCGAGCTTGCAAGACTGTTGCTTCAGGAAGAGAGGGCAATTCAACCCCATGAAGAGCCAGTGGAGACCGTAAACTTGGGTACTGAGGCAGACAGGAAAGAGGTAAAGATTGGTGCCAACCTAGAGCTCAGCGTGAAGCAACGGTTAACCAAGATGTTACATGACTATATGGAGATCTTTGCCTGGTCCTACGAAGACATGCCCGGGTTGGACACCGATATTGTGGTCCATCATTTGCCAACTAAGGAAGATTGCCCTCCGGTTAAGCAAAAGGTCCGCCGTATGCGTCCAGAGATGTCTGAGAAGATTAAGGCCGAGGTTATGAAGCAGTTTGATGCTGGTTTCCTTGCAGTAACTTCTTACCCTCAGTGGGTTGCTAATGTGGTACCGGTACCTAAAAAGGACGGTAAGGTCAGAATGTGTGTCGATTACAGGGATCTGAACAGGGCCAGCCCCAAGGATGACTTCCCCTTACCTCACATTGATGTCCTTGTCGATAATACAGCTCAGCACAAAGTATTCTCTTTCATGGATGGCTTTTCAGGTTACAATCAGATCAAGATGGCACCTGAAGACATGGAAAAGACTACATTTGTCACTCAGTGGGGCACCTTCTGTTACAAGGTCATGCCTTTTGGACTAAAGAACGCTGGGGCAACCTACCAACGTGCCATGGTGGCTCTATTTCATGACATGATCCATCACGAGATAGAGGTGTATGTCGACGACATGATCGCAAGGTCCCAGACCGAGGAAGAGCATCTAGATCATCTGCAAAAGTTGTTTGACCGGTTGAAACTATACAAGCTGAGATTGAACCCGAACAAGTGCACCTTCGGGGTAAGATCTGGGAAGTTGCTAGGCTTCGTGGTAAGTGACAAGGGAATTCAAGTGGACCCTGCTAAGGTCAAGGCTATTCAAGAGATGCCAGTGCCCAAGACAGAGAAGGAAGTCAGAGGCTTTTTAGGACGCCTGAATTACATTGCTCGTTTCATCTCACATCTGACTGCTACCTGTGAGCCAATCTTCAAGCTGCTGAAGAAAGATCAGGTAGTACGTTGGAACGATGAATGTCAGGCTGCCTTCGACAGAATCAAAGAGTATCTCCAAGAACCACCTATCCTTATGCCACCGGTTGAAGGGAGACCTCTGATACTATACCTGACAGTACTTGACAACTCAATGGGGTGTGTGCTGGGGCAGCATGACGAGTCTGGCCGAAAAGAGCATGCCATTTATTACCTTAGCAAAAAGTTTACCGACTGTGAGACTCGATACTCACTGCTTGAGAAAACTTGCTGCGCTTTGGTATGGGCTGCTCGCTGGCTGAGACAGTATATGCTGACCCACACTACCTTGTTGATCTCAAAGATGGATCCTATAAAGTACATATTCGAAAAGCCTGCTCTGTCTGGGAGAATCGCAAGATGGCAAATGATCTTGACGGAATATGACATTCAGTACACGACCCAGAAAGCCATCAAGGGGAGTGTATTGGCAGACCACCTGGCACATCAAGCCGTAGATGACTATCAGTCTATGAACTTCGAATTTCTGGATGAAAGCATCATGATTGTGACTGATTGTGAAGTACCTGGACCGGATGAAGGACCTGAACCAGGATCCCGATGGTCTATGCACTTTGACGGAGCCTCCAATGCTTTGGGTAACGGTATCGGCGCCATCATCATATCTCCTCAAGGTACTCATACTCCACTCACTGCCCGGCTGTGTTTCAATTGTACCAACAACATGGCGGAGTATGAGGCGTGTATCATGGGTCTTCAAGCTGCGATCGACCTAAGGATCAAATTTCTAAGTGTCTTCGGAGATTCCGCTCTTGTGATCAATCAAATCAAAGGAGAGTGGGATACGAAACATCCAAACTTGATTCCTTACAGAGAATGTGTGTTGACCCTGATTCCCCACTTCACGGAGATAACCTTTGAACACTTCCCGAGAGAAGAGAATCAGTTAGCGGACGCGTTAGCTACAATGTCTTCAATGTTCAAGGTCAAATGGGACAATGAGGCTCCCCGGATTATCATCTGGAAACTGGACGAACCGGCATACTGTTGTGATCTCGAAACTGAATTGGTGACTGAGAAGCCTTGGTACCACGAAGTAAAGAGATATCTGGAAACTCAGGAATACCCGGAAGGTGCCTCTGTCAATGATAAGAAATTCCTGAGAAGATTCGCAGCCAAGTTCTTCCTTAGCAACGGCATCTTGTACAAACGAAACCATGATTCAACCTTGCTGCGTTGTGTGGACAAGACTGAAGCAGAAAGGATCATGGAAGAGCTACATGAAGGGACCTTCGGTACACATTCCAGTGGGCACACTATGGCTAAGAAAATCCTACGGGCAGGATATTACTGGTCCACAATGGAAGCTGACTGCTACCAACATTCCAGGACATGCCACAAGTGCCAGATCTATGCAGATAAGTTGCATGTTCCTCCAGTTCCCCTGAATGTTCTGACTGCGCCTTGGCCGTTTGCAATGTGGGGCATATACATGATCGGCGAGATAAAACCTACGGCATCTAATGGACATCGCTTCATTCTAGTGGCGATTGATTGTTTTACGAAGTGGGTTGAGGCAGCCTCCTATGCTACGGTAACCAAGACTGTTGTGGCACGTTTCATTCGGCACAACCTGATCTGTCGGTACGGCGTCCCTGAGTGGATTATTACAGACAACGGTACTGTGATCGGTGGATCTGGAACTGACTGTTTAACGCTGGTTCGCGAGAATGTCGCGGAAGCAAGAGTCGCCACCGTCTTTTATTTTCTCCAATAGGAAAGGACAAAAGCACAGAAAAATTCCTTCTAAGAGATTGCTCTCGGTTCGGGAGGTAGGTTATAGAAAGGGAAGGTGTTAGCACCCTTTCTATCCATGGTTATCCATGGGCTCTTAGATACTTGCTCAATGTGTTTTCAAAATTGTTTTGTGTGCTTTTCCATGTGGGTTTAAAAGTTTCTTTGAAAAATTTCAGATCGACTCATACGTCAGAGTGTTTGAAAAGTTTGTTTTTTGAAAGCTTTTGGAAATGTGTGGTGTGAAAAGAGTTTTATTTTGTTTTGAGATTTGAGCAAGTATCTTCGAGAACCTACCTACCCTAAGGAATTCGTCTGTGTAAGAGTCCTTTAAAGTAGTGCCATCCCACCATTGAGAGGTAGGTAGCACCACCATTGGAGGTGTTGGGTCAATTCGATTTTGAGGGACATGGTGATCACCAGAGCAATGGGAAGACACCTTAGAAGCTACCCTCATGCCGGGTTCCCGGAACATGAGGACTTACTAAGACGTCCTCTACTCGACGATCACCTTTCGAGGCAAGGCAACAGTGAGGCGTACCCTAGGGGTGGTGTGTGCGATTCGTGTGTCATGTTTCAGTTATTCGTCTTGTCATGTTTGTCGTGTTCTACGCTTGATTTTAATTAGGCATTCATTCTTGCATGTTTGATTAACAGTTATAAATTGCGAGGAAATAAAGCTAAACTATTACAAATGGCGCGGGTCCACATCGCCAAAAATTTCCAGAACCCGATTTAGCGGAAAATAAATAAAGCGATAAAAGTGTGATAAATAAATTACATGGCTTTGGGATATTTACAAAATTATTTAAACGATAAAAGATAAATGCGCAATTAGATGATTAAAACAAAAATAGTGCGTTGGACCCTTTTACAAACAATTAAAATCAATAAGAAATTTAAAGATTAAAATTAAATGACTAAATGTTTTGGTATTTTGTGTTTTTTTAGATTTAATGAAAAAAAGGAGAATTAATTAAAATTAAATTAAACGGCAAATCCTAAATTCTAATATTTTTTATTTATTAAGAAAGAATTAAAATATGACCTAAATTAACCTAAAATTTATATACAATTTAAACAGGAAAATAAATAAATAAATAAATAATATGATGAAACAAAAGGAAAAACATTAAAAGAGTGGAAACTATTAATTAACCTAATTCTAATTGTTTTTGGATTTTTATTTACAAAAAAAGGAATTAAAAGTTAAACCTAATTTACTAAATTATTTACATATTAATTTGTGAAAATAATTATAATATAAAATTATATTTTTTTGTCTTTTCTGTATTTTTAATGTTTTTTTATATTTTATAGAAGAAAAATAAATTAATTAATTAAAGCAATAAAAATAAATAATATAATAATTTAAATAATAAAAAGAAAAGAAAATCAAACCAGGGTGGGAGTGTTGTCCCCAAAACTGGAGGTATAAATCTGAAAAAGCCTGGCCCAATGAAGGTTGATTCGTTGACTTTCCTGATCATGTATCAATGCGCTGACTGGCTTTATGGTGGACTTTCAATATTAGCCCTTGATCTGGGACCCTCAGGCAGGTGTACACTTAGATGAGAAGGCGTATGGTACGTGCATAGTCCTGAAGCTGTATGGGATCTACAATAGAAAAATAATATGGAATTTATGCAAGACCTGGGACTTGAACCCAGGTCTTGAAGGCCACTAGCTCAACACTTTACCACTGAACCACATGCGTTTCATTTAATATATAATAAGCAAATAACAATATAAAAGGAAAACGCTAATGCTTTGGAATTCCGCGCGAGATTCAAACGGGCCTGTCACCAATGGACACGTCTTCGTCTCCTTCCCCTTCCCTGTAAAACAAAACTAATGGGCAACGGTTTTGCAACCGTGGTGTTAGAGGCCTTTTGAAAAAATAGCGAATAGCTCCCTATGAACCATAAATTTATCGCGAGGGATGTGTCTTATTCAGAAGAACACGCTGAATGCAACCATGGTGGTTTCAGTGGCCAATTTTACTGTATTGATAAAGCCCCAATTTTGAGAACCTGAAAACCTAGTTTTTTGACAATGGCGTAATCTTGTATGATCAATAAAAATGCAATTAAACACCACAGTTAGCTTTAGAATTTCACAAAGAACAAAAATCAATAAACAAAATTCATGAAAGATGCTTAGAATGTGATATGCGATTTGGAAATTTTCAAGGTTCAGTTTGACTTAGAGATACCGTTTCAAGGCGTTTGAGTTGTTGTTTTTGATTGAGAAAGGTTCAGGAGGGTCTCAGGATGCTATTGAAACAAAAATCCAAGCTTGAATCGCCTTAGAACCTTGAATTCAGTATTGAGTTTTTTTGTCAAAAATTTCAATATGCCAAAGTATGTTATGCGCAGCTTTTCAGTCTTGGAACATTAGGGTTCTCCTTCTGAGTATCTATAGAGGCTATTAGGTCAACAAACTTAGTACAAATCCCTTGCAATTATGGATTAAGATATTTGATTTGTTTAAAAATCTTTTTGAATCTTTTTCTATGGCTTTTGTACCAATTTGCATCCAATCACCCCAAATCTTTCCTCATTTGCCTTCACACGAAATATTGAGCCTATAATGTGTATAAAAAGATTTTTTAGATTAGGTTTGATATTTTTCATATATTAAAATCATTTAAATGAATATAAATTAATATTAATTCAAATAAATAATTAAAAAATATGAGAATACTTCCCTTTGGGCCTAGTGGTCGTGCATAGGCTTGGCATGAAGAAATTTGGAAGGAAAATAGGCCCATTTGCATTTTTAGGCCTTTTGCATCAATGTTGACTTTCAAAAATTTCCAAAAATTTCCCAACTTCCACAAGGCATAACTTGGTCAATTTTTAAGCTTTTAACATGTTCTTGGACATTTTGGAAAGGTCTTTGAGTCCTTTAACCAATGCCTTTGGTCCCATGTCATTTTGATTTACCAATCTCAAGTTATGGCCTTTGACTTAAAGTCACTTTTTGTTGACTTTTGAAAATGACCTATAATGTTGAAATTGATAACTTTTTGTGAGGGCATTTCTTGGACTTGGAACATGAAGATGAATTGTAGGAAATGTCTTTCTCTTCAAAATGAGCTTTGGATGGAATTTTTCTGATAATCCATGTGAAAGTTATGCCCTGGTCAATTTCAGTTGACTTTTTCAGCTGTCCAAATATAGCAACTTTTGCATCTTTGATGATTTCTGAGCCAAATTTTGAGAATCATGATCAAGCATTGATCAAATGATGTTTGTGGCTTCAAAATGATATGTTGACCAAAAATTTGAACTTTTGACTGCCAAATGACCATTTTGCCCCTACAGTTGACTGTAGTGCAATCTAGGGTTTTGACTGTGCAATTTTGAGCTGAATGCCTTGAAACTTGATATGAGAGTACTTGACCATCTTTGTAGGCATGTGAGACTTGATTGGGCCTTTGAAAAGTTCATTTGCTTGACCAGAACTCAAACCCTAGTTTTGACTGTATAGGAGCCAGTTGAACTGCATAGCCCTTGGGGAATTTTGTGACCTTAACTTGACCATTTCTTGATGAATATGGGAGGGCAAATTTTGGGGTACAACAGCTGCCCCTGTCCAATCTTCTTAGACCTGAGGATGCAGATTGGCTGACATGCCTTTCGTAATCCGAGGGTAAAAGATGATTGGACACTAGAGTGCCCAGAAATTTGCGCTCACATAATAGTAGTGATGATGGAATGGGCTTACAGATGCCATTTGGATGTTGCTTGGATAGGGTGATGGGCTTATAGATGCCATCTGGACATTGATCGCGTAAGAGATTCTTTAGCTAGAACCTGCATACCTGCAAAACAGAAAATGAGTACCTGACACGCTGCAGGAGCTGATTTTAGATGCTTGGTATAGATATGTCCTGGCTAGTTACAGGAGCTGGGTCTGGAGCTTCAAACGCTGATGAATGAACCAGGGATGATTACTGCCTTAGCATGAATGGTAAGAGAACCTTGGATGATTTTACCTTCAACAACGCTCGTTGAGAAAAATCTTGGTGGGAATTACCATTTTTGCAATATCGGGAAGAAAACCATAAGCTATTATGATCTGAAAGGGAATCACCTCACACGCCGTCGGAGAGGGAATCATAGGAAAAGGAAATGTCATCTCACACACCGCCGGAGAGAGAAACAAAAGAGACTATTACCTCACGCTCATCGTCGGAGAGGAAAACATCTGAAAAAGGAATTACCACCTCACGCTCACCGTCGGAGAGGGGACCACAAAAGACTATCACCTCACGCTCACCGTCGGAGAGGAAAACATCTTGAAAAAGGAATTACCACCTCACGCTCACCGTCGGAGAGGGGACCACAAAAGACTATCACCTCACGCTCACCGTCGGAGAGGAAAACATCTTGAAAAAGGGATTACCACCTCACACGCCGTTGGAGAGGGGACCATAAAAGACTATCACCTCACGCTCACCGTCGGAGAGGAAAACATCTTGAAAAAGGAATTACCACCTCACACGCCGTTGGAGAGGGGACCATAAGAGATTTTAACTTCAACAACGCTCGTTGAGGAAAAATCTTGGTGACCTCAACAACGCTCGTTAAGGAAATCTTGGGTAACTTTAACTTCAACAACGCTCGTTGAGAAAAGTCTTGGGTGTCTTCTACTGGGATAAGAGTCAGGGAGATCTTAGGGTCGATCTGCCTGAACTAGAGAAGGCCTTGAAATATGTTTGAGTATTTTAACTGCGTCTTTCCTGAAAGGTAAAGGTCAGTCATATGCAATGCATGATATGGATCAAGCAAACATGGATACGATTTATATGATATGATGTGTACATGCATGCTGTAATGATGTATGTGATGATTCATGTATGTTTTCGTCTAGGAAAATAAATCCTTGACGGGTGCCGGGAAGTCATATCCTGGGCTGATGTTGAGGAAGAGATTTTGCTTCCGCTGTGGATGATTCGTTGCAAGAATACCGGTAGGAGAAGATAACTCCGTTGAGGAATAAACTTGGCAAATGAAATAATTCTGCGGGAGAAAAGATACTCTGGCGATCATGCTGGGGGAGTGCTACTCTGTGGGGATAGCGACGTTTTGCTGAGTTGGTGAAGATAACTCCGCTGGGGGTACCGTTGATGAGTTATGCTGGGGATACCCTTGTTGTGCTGGAAGTGTTGATAGACTTCGCTGGGGTAGGAAGACTTTGTCGAGAACGCTCTTTCCGTGGCTTTTGGCTGAGGATAACCCAGTTATATCCTGTTACGGAAATAACTCTTTAAATCAAGCCGGGACGACGCGTTCGTGCCTTGTTAGGGGATAAACTTCCAGAATCAACTGGGGATACGCTTACTGCTTGGGGAGATGGATTCCAACTTTTCCTGGGGAATTGGATTGGACTCCTGGGGAAGTTTTGTTATGCGGGGGAAGTGATTCCTTTGAATATCGAGATACCGCCGGGGAACAATCTTTTAGGCCAAGACTGCCGGGGATGCTTGTATTGAATATGTGCTGCTGCTGGGGAAGTTGAGATCTACGGGAGGATACTCAATTTCCTTGACAATCTGATAATAGCTTGGAGAAGAATGTATTGTTTTGTTGAACCGCTCTCTGGGGATTTAAGATGTACTTGGTCGTGTTCTTTAGCTGAACCTACCTTGGTACCTTGGAGGATAGAACAATTAGGCTGCTTGGACAACTCTTTATTGCCCCTGTTTCTGAGATGGGAGAGGAAGACCTGAGAGATGCTGATAGCTTGTTGATGGACAGACCTTCTTCTGGTAGGCAAGTGACATGAATGACAGGACATAGTCGTACGCTTTGATCCCTAACTTTTGCCTGGACTGCCCTTTCGGGTTTTCAGTCCACCGGGATACCCATTTTTGCCCAAGCCGCCTTTTCAGGTTTTCGACTTGCCGGGTGTACAGATTTTTTCATTTCATCCCTTCATTTTGCCCGAACCCTTTTGGTTCGCCGGGAAGCCCTGACTTTTTCCTAGGTGTGTCAACCTAGCGGGTCTTTGATTATGCGCAGTATTTTTTCGACTATGTTCGTGTCCTCAGGATGTAAGGAATTGCCTCTGTCAGAAGTGTTTCGTCATGCCATCAAAAGGTGTTTGATCAGGCAAGATTTGTTGCTGGAATGCCCCCAAGTGACTCAGGCGGAGATTTGCCCCAGGCTATTTGGCCTTTGAGAGATTCTCCGAATCTTGACTTAACTGCCCCAGATGGTAGACCATGATCATGCTTGCCCCTTGATTGGGAGTGCTTTTGTTCACTAGGTATTCATCGTGCGAATTTCCCTGCTGTTCAAACAAAAAGTCATATGCAAACAACGTTATGTTAAAATGCAAAGCCTATGTCGGTCTTGAATATTTTGAAAATGCATTCTTTTTTCATAAAACAAATGAATGTTTGTAAAACGTGATGTCAACGCCGTATTTACCGTAGGCCTTCAGGAGTCAGGATATCTTTCGTAACAGTATGCTTTCGAACTAACCCATGCTTCAGCTAGGACTTTTAAGGGTTATAACGTGGCCTGGTTCACGGTTTAAGAAACAAAGGATAAAGGCTCAAATTATTTGTACCCACCCGCTCTTCGTGATGTTCTCCAAACCTAAACTCAGTTGATCATACGTTAGACCTTGTTTGAGTCTTTGCTTTGATGTTCCAACAATGGCTCAGATATTGATGATTTATTCTGAACAGGCAGTCATTTTTTTTTGTTTTTGTTGAGGGTTTGTGAGACCTCTTTCTTGATTTTGTTTATCCCTTTCTTTTTTTTTGCCTGAACTGTTTCCTTTTTGGAATTACAGTCAGCGGGATGCCCCAGTTTCATAAGTCTCTTTTCATAGGTTTAGACTTTTTGGGCTTTTCATTTATGATTTTTTTTTTGATAATGACTGCCTGTCCTTATGATTGTTCTGAACCATCACTGTCTTTTGTTTGTTTTGTAAAGATGCACTTGAATCAACTGAGAATACTACCCTGCCCCAGGTTATGATTAAGGGTTTCAATTTTCGAAAAGAAAAACTCCTACTTCTTTGGCCCAGAGGGGTTGACGAGGGATTAACTTCCTTATAACTCCAATGTTTAGGATTTAAAACAATGCCTGTACCTCATCAGCGGGGTCTGTTCAAAAGCATACTGTAGATTATGGTATCGTTTTCGTCATCCTCCCTCAAGAGGCTTAGAATTAACGCGAGTTGACATCAGAAAAAATATGAAAACAATTTGCATATAGTGAATGCGAATATATTGATTCAAAATAGACATAAGCGATGCATTAATGTGATAACAATGTTTAACATGAATAACTGTTTGAACAAAAGAAAATTGCAATTTGAACATTCGAATGAACAAAACTTTCTCAATCTCGGAGCTTGTCATTTCAACTGGTGAGCCTTGGAGGAACGGTAGAAAAATTCAGCCTGTCCATCTTGTGTGAACTCCAATGCCCCTTCGTCGATCAGGTCCTGGATTTTGTTCCTCAGATCCCAACATTCATTGGTATCATGTCCTGGGCTAGCAGAGTGGTAGGCACACCTCTTATTGGGATCATAGGCAGGAGATGTTGTGTTGGGGTTCCGGGGATGAGCCCTTAATGTGATCAGATTCAACCTCAACAGGCGTTGCAAAGCTTGAAAAAGCGATATGTTGAGCTGAGTGAATTGTCTCCTGGGCTTGTTTGACTGAACTTGGCGAGGTTGGTGCTGAATTTGTGGCACTGGAGTCATTTGAGGAGCTTTTCCCTTATCCTCTTGTCTCGAGGATGATTGGATGAGGAATGGCTTTTTACCCTTAGATGTTTGCCCCAGTAGGTTACCCTGAAGCAGTCGGTTGAAGAGAAACCAGAGCTCCTCTTGTCTTTGAACTAGGCCTTGAATGACATTCCTCTGTCCCAGCATCTGAGCTTTCATAGCATCCATCTCAGATTGTAGGTGTTTCAGCCTTTCATCCTCAGCACTGTTCCTGGCAAAAGTCTCTATGAGAAGTGTCCTTAGCTCCTCCTGCCCTTTGGATAGATTCAGGAGAATTTCCCCAAACCGGGTCTCTTGAGCGAGAAGGTCCTGGTTATCTGGTTGGAAGGCCATTGCTGAAATAAACAGCGAGAAAGGTAAGTGACCTGCAGAGAAAGATACCTGTTATGCAATGATGAGTATGACACGCATGCAATGTTTTCAAGGACCTCGCGGGGTAAACAAGAAAATTGGTTAGCATCTGGATCCGGTAGCTTGATTGAAAGAACTTCATATTTGTTGAGAGTCTTTCTTCCAAGGGTCAAAGGTTCACCATATCCAGTGGGTCATAGCCTCTGACTCAAGTCATCAACCTTATTTTGTTTTCCAAACAACCTTGGCTAGGGGAACCTTCTTCAGGAGTCAAAGCTCACCATATCAAGTGGGTCATAGCCTCTGACAACTTTGGCTAGAGGAAAATAAATCCTCTTTGCCCTTTGCTGGGATAGTTGTTCATCATGACCTGCATCACAAGCCCTTGAGATCCTTGAAATGGGTTAGGATGTATGCAATGGTATGATGTCATGCTATGCATGGGGTAATATGGATAAACCCTGTTATGAGCCCTTATTAAGGACTACAAACCCAAAACCTGCAAGAAACTTGATAAACTTGTTATGAGTCCTGGTTAAGGACTAAAACAAACCCTGCAAGAAATTCGGTAAACCTGTTATAAGTCCCAATTAAGGACTATGAACAAAACCTGCAGGAACCTAAGTAAAACCTGTCATGAGTCCTAATTAAGGACCATAAACAGAACCTGCAAGACATTCGATAAACTTTGTTATGAGTCCTAATTAAGGACTATAAACAAAACCTGCAAGAACTCGAGGGTTAGATAACAAGCATGCAAATAGTCAAGTACGAAGGCACCCAAGTCACACAAAAGAGCCCTTAGAGTTTAGGCCAGCATGAGGTCTGGGTGTTACCCTCTTTCAGTTGGTTGGTTCATACCTGTCCTAATCAAAGTAACCGGGTTCTTAGAGGATCCCAATATCATTGACTACCCTCAATCGGTCATAACTCCAGCATCGCAATCTTTTCTTGCGGCCAGAACCATCACGAGAGTTTAGCCTCAATGGGCGTAGCATACTGCTACTGTTCTAAAGGCCAAGTTGTGTCATTTAAGGTTCTAAGGTTGTTGATGCTTAATGACTCCTCAGAAGACCCATATTCTCCTCGTTGCAACACAAGGGATATCGGTACAGACCAAGGTGCCACACCAACGTAGCCACTGTTTCACCCGTGTCGGTCTACGCCGGACAGGTCCCTCACAGCTTATGCTACCTAAACAGGGTATCCCCAGATCCGGGTTAGGATCTATAGAACTCCCAAGCAACCCACAATAATAAAGCAAGCAAAGCCATACAATTGAAAACACAGTTATAAGCTAGCCCTAAGGTACACCTCACTTTAAGTTTAAGTCCCCAGCAGAGTCGCCAGTTCTGTGATCGGTGGATCTGGAACTGACTGTTTAACGCTGGTTCGCGAGAATGTCGCGGAAGCAAGAGTCGCCACCGTCTTTTATTTTCTCCAATAGGAAAGGACAAAAGCACAGAAAAATTCCTTCTAAGAGATTGCTCTCGGTTCGGGAGGTAGGTTATAGAAAGGGAAGGTGTTAGCACCCTTTCTATCCATGGTTATCCATGGGCTCTTAGATACTTGCTCAATGTGTTTTCAAAATTGTTTTGTGTGCTTTTCCATGTGGGTTTAAAAGTTTCTTTGAAAAATTTCAGATCGACTCATACGTCAGAGTGTTTGAAAAGTTTGTTTTTTGAAAGCTTTTGGAAATGTGTGGTGTGAAAAGAGTTTTATTTTGTTTTGAGATTTGAGCAAGTATCTTCGAGAACCTACCTACCCTAAGGAATTCGTCTGTGTAAGAGTCCTTTAAAGTAGTGCCATCCCACCATTGAGAGGTAGGTAGCACCACCATTGGAGGTGTTGGGTCAATTCGATTTTGAGGGACATGGTGATCACCAGAGCAATGGGAAGACACCTTAGAAGCTACCCTCATGCCGGGTTCCCGGAACATGAGGACTTACTAAGACGTCCTCTACTCGACGATCACCTTTCGAGGCAAGGCAACAGTGAGGCGTACCCTAGGGGTGGTGTGTGCGATTCGTGTGTCATGTTTCAGTTATTCGTCTTGTCATGTTTGTCGTGTTCTACGCTTGATTTTAATTAGGCATTCATTCTTGCATGTTTGATTAACAGTTATAAATTGCGAGGAAATAAAGCTAAACTATTACAAATGGCGCGGGTCCACATCGCCAAAAATTTCCAGAACCCGATTTAGCGGAAAATAAATAAAGCGATAAAAGTGTGATAAATAAATTACATGGCTTTGGGATATTTACAAAATTATTTAAACGATAAAAGATAAATGCGCAATTAGATGATTAAAACAAAAATAGTGCGTTGGACCCTTTTACAAACAATTAAAATCAATAAGAAATTTAAAGATTAAAATTAAATGACTAAATGTTTTGGTATTTTGTGTTTTTTTAGATTTAATGAAAAAAAGGAGAATTAATTAAAATTAAATTAAACGGCAAATCCTAAATTCTAATATTTTTTATTTATTAAGAAAGAATTAAAATATGACCTAAATTAACCTAAAATTTATATACAATTTAAACAGGAAAATAAATAAATAAATAAATAATATGATGAAACAAAAGGAAAAACATTAAAAGAGTGGAAACTATTAATTAACCTAATTCTAATTGTTTTTGGATTTTTATTTACAAAAAAAGGAATTAAAAGTTAAACCTAATTTACTAAATTATTTACATATTAATTTGTGAAAATAATTATAATATAAAATTATATTTTTTTGTCTTTTCTGTATTTTTAATGTTTTTTTATATTTTATAGAAGAAAAATAAATTAATTAATTAAAGCAATAAAAATAAATAATATAATAATTTAAATAATAAAAAGAAAAGAAAATCAAACCAGGGTGGGAGTGTTGTCCCCAAAACTGGAGGTATAAATCTGAAAAAGCCTGGCCCAATGAAGGTTGATTCGTTGACTTTCCTGATCATGTATCAATGCGCTGACTGGCTTTATGGTGGACTTTCAATATTAGCCCTTGATCTGGGACCCTCAGGCAGGTGTACACTTAGATGAGAAGGCGTATGGTACGTGCATAGTCCTGAAGCTGTATGGGATCTACAATAGAAAAATAATATGGAATTTATGCAAGACCTGGGACTTGAACCCAGGTCTTGAAGGCCACTAGCTCAACACTTTACCACTGAACCACATGCGTTTCATTTAATATATAATAAGCAAATAACAATATAAAAGGAAAACGCTAATGCTTTGGAATTCCGCGCGAGATTCAAACGGGCCTGTCACCAATGGACACGTCTTCGTCTCCTTCCCCTTCCCTGTAAAACAAAACTAATGGGCAACGGTTTTGCAACCGTGGTGTTAGAGGCCTTTTGAAAAAATAGCGAATAGCTCCCTATGAACCATAAATTTATCGCGAGGGATGTGTCTTATTCAGAAGAACACGCTGAATGCAACCATGGTGGTTTCAGTGGCCAATTTTACTGTATTGATAAAGCCCCAATTTTGAGAACCTGAAAACCTAGTTTTTTGACAATGGCGTAATCTTGTATGATCAATAAAAATGCAATTAAACACCACAGTTAGCTTTAGAATTTCACAAAGAACAAAAATCAATAAACAAAATTCATGAAAGATGCTTAGAATGTGATATGCGATTTGGAAATTTTCAAGGTTCAGTTTGACTTAGAGATACCGTTTCAAGGCGTTTGAGTTGTTGTTTTTGATTGAGAAAGGTTCAGGAGGGTCTCAGGATGCTATTGAAACAAAAATCCAAGCTTGAATCGCCTTAGAACCTTGAATTCAGTATTGAGTTTTTTTGTCAAAAATTTCAATATGCCAAAGTATGTTATGCGCAGCTTTTCAGTCTTGGAACATTAGGGTTCTCCTTCTGAGTATCTATAGAGGCTATTAGGTCAACAAACTTAGTACAAATCCCTTGCAATTATGGATTAAGATATTTGATTTGTTTAAAAATCTTTTTGAATCTTTTTCTATGGCTTTTGTACCAATTTGCATCCAATCACCCCAAATCTTTCCTCATTTGCCTTCACACGAAATATTGAGCCTATAATGTGTATAAAAAGATTTTTTAGATTAGGTTTGATATTTTTCATATATTAAAATCATTTAAATGAATATAAATTAATATTAATTCAAATAAATAATTAAAAAATATGAGAATACTTCCCTTTGGGCCTAGTGGTCGTGCATAGGCTTGGCATGAAGAAATTTGGAAGGAAAATAGGCCCATTTGCATTTTTAGGCCTTTTGCATCAATGTTGACTTTCAAAAATTTCCAAAAATTTCCCAACTTCCACAAGGCATAACTTGGTCAATTTTTAAGCTTTTAACATGTTCTTGGACATTTTGGAAAGGTCTTTGAGTCCTTTAACCAATGCCTTTGGTCCCATGTCATTTTGATTTACCAATCTCAAGTTATGGCCTTTGACTTAAAGTCACTTTTTGTTGACTTTTGAAAATGACCTATAATGTTGAAATTGATAACTTTTTGTGAGGGCATTTCTTGGACTTGGAACATGAAGATGAATTGTAGGAAATGTCTTTCTCTTCAAAATGAGCTTTGGATGGAATTTTTCTGATAATCCATGTGAAAGTTATGCCCTGGTCAATTTCAGTTGACTTTTTCAGCTGTCCAAATATAGCAACTTTTGCATCTTTGATGATTTCTGAGCCAAATTTTGAGAATCATGATCAAGCATTGATCAAATGATGTTTGTGGCTTCAAAATGATATGTTGACCAAAAATTTGAACTTTTGACTGCCAAATGACCATTTTGCCCCTACAGTTGACTGTAGTGCAATCTAGGGTTTTGACTGTGCAATTTTGAGCTGAATGCCTTGAAACTTGATATGAGAGTACTTGACCATCTTTGTAGGCATGTGAGACTTGATTGGGCCTTTGAAAAGTTCATTTGCTTGACCAGAACTCAAACCCTAGTTTTGACTGTATAGGAGCCAGTTGAACTGCATAGCCCTTGGGGAATTTTGTGACCTTAACTTGACCATTTCTTGATGAATATGGGAGGGCAAATTTTGGGGTACAACAGGTACCAATCTGAACAACAAGATGATCGCTGAGCTCTGCGAACAGTTCAAAATACAGCACCACAATTCTTCTCCTTACAGACCGAAGATGAATGGGGCCGTAGAAGCAGCAAGTAAGAACATCAAAAAGATCGTGCAGAAAATGACAGTGACCTATAAGGATTGGCACGAGATGTTACCGTTCGCTCTGCATGGGTACCGTACCTCAGCTAGGACGTCAACCGGGGCAACTCCTTTCTCTCTGGTTTATGGCATGGAGGCAGTCTTACCGATTGAAGTACAAATACCCTCTCTCCGGATAATGAAGGATGCAAATCTGAACGAAGATGATTGGATCCAGACACGACTTGATCAGCTCAACCTCATTGACGAAAAGAGACTTGCTGCTATCTGTCATGGTCAGACGTATCAGAAACGGATGATCAGGGCATTTAACAAAAAGGTCAGACCACAGGAATATCGAGTTGGGGATCTGGTAATCAAGAGAATCATCCTTCCTCAGAGTGATCCAAGGGGCAAATGGACCCCTACGTACGAAGGGCCATTTGTGGTTAAGCATGTGTTCTCAGGAGGAGCAATGATATTAACCAATATGGATGGTGACGACCTTCCTCACCCCGCCAATGCAGACATAGTAAAAAAATACTACGCATGAAAAAAGACCCGCTAGGCTGACATGCCTAGGCAAAAATTAGGGCTTCCCGTCGAACCAAAAGGGTTCGGGCAAAATGAAGGGATGAAAATGGAAAAAATCTGTACACCCGGCAAGTCGAAAACCTGAAAAGGCGGCTTGGGCAAAAATGGGTATCCCGGTGGACTGAAAACCCGAAAGGGCGGTCCAGGCAAAAATTAGGGATAAAAGCGTAATACTATGTCTCATTGGATCACTTTGCATCCAGGATCCGGTATCTACATCAAGTTTAAACGGCATCGATCAGACAGCTTCACCTTCAACCAAGGTCATCAAGTGATGAGACGCTCGGAGTTATAACGACAATAGCAGAGTTGAAACCCAGTGGGATCATTCATTTCACACAGCTGTTTTATTTTCTTTTGTACAAAATTTGTATAAACTCTTTTGTTCGGCGGCGTTCTCTTACTAGGACGTCAGCCTCTTGTACACAAAACGCCTATTCACAGGCCATTCAAAAATCAATACAAAAATATTTTCAGTTAAATGTGCCAAGTGTTTTTCTTTTTCTGTTTTGTTTTGCGAAGAACGTCCAAGGTTCAATTTATGATATATGCATTGACAATAATTTGCTAACTCATAAATACTTACATACGAAACAAAGGGATTAATTACAAGTGACACTAGAAACAGGGGCAGTAAAGAATTGTCTGAGCAGTCTAATTGTTCTATCCTCCAAGGTACCAAGGTAGGTTCAGCTAAAGAATATAACCAGATACCTTAATTCCCCAGAGAGTGAGCCAACAAAAGTGCATTCTTCTCCAAGCAGAGCTATCAAATCTCAAGGAAATTGAGTATCCTCCAGTAGATCTCAATACTTCCCCAGCAGCAATACGTATTCTTAACAAGCATCCCCGGCAGTCTTGGTCTAAAGATTGTTCCCCGACGGCATATCAACATTCAAAGGAATCACTTCCCAGCATATCAAAACTCCCCAGAAGAGTCCAATCCAGATTCCCCAGGAAATTTGGAATTCATCTTCCCCAAGCAGTAAGCTTATCCCCAGTAGATTCTGGAAGCTTATCCTCGCAGAGCACGAACGCGTCGTCCGGCTTGATTTAAAGAGTTATTTCCTCAACAGGATATAACTGGGTTATCCTCAGCCAAAAGCCACGGAAAGAGCGTCCTCGACGAAGTCTTCTTACCCCAGCGAAGTCTATCAACACTTTCAGTACAACAAGGATATCGCCAGCAAATAATTACTATCAACACTCAGCAAAAGCATCCCTCTCCCCACAGAGTATCACTCCCCAGCATGGTCACTAGAGTATCTTTTCTCCCTGCAGAATCTTCCATTTGCCAAGTTTATTCCGGAACGGAGTCATCTTCTCCTACCGGTATTCTTGCAGTTATCATCCCCAGCGGAAGCAAAATCTATTCCTCAATAGCAGCCCAGGATACGACTTCCCGGCACCCGTCAAGGATTTACTTTCCTAGACGAAAATATACATTCATAAAACATCACATACATCATTATAGCATGCATAGACGCATCATATCATACAAATCTCATTTATGTTGAGAACATCATTGCTTGATCCATATCATGCATTGCATATGACTGACCTTTACCTTTCAGGAAAGATGCAGTTGAAATTCTCAAACATATTTCAAGGCCTTCTCTAGTCCAGCTAAATCGACTCCCAACAGATTTTTCTGATGAAGACTCAGTAGAAGTTATCAGATTTTATTTTCCTATTGGTTCTCTCTCCGACGGTGCATGAGATTTCCATTTTAGGTTTTTCTTTGAGATTATAATTCCATCTTGGTTCTCTCTCCGACGGTGCATGAGATTTCCATTTTAGGTCTTTCTTTCAGATTTTTATTTTCCTATTGGTTCTCTCTCTGACGGTGCATGAGATTTCCATTTTAGGTTTTTCTTTGAGATTATAATTCCATTTTGGTCCTCTCTCCGACGGTGCATGAGATTTCCATTTTAGGTCTTTCTTTCAGATTTTATTTTCCTATTGGTTCTCTCTCCGACGGTGCATGAGATTTCCATTTTAGGTTTTTCTTTGAGATTATGATTCCATTTTGGTTCTCTCTCCGACGGTGCATGAGATTTCCATTCTAGGTCTTTCTTTCAGATTTTATGTCCTATTGGTTCTCTCTCCGACGGCGCATGAGATTTCCATTTTAGGTTTTTCTTTGAGATTATAATTCCATTTTGGTTCTCTCTCCGACGGTGCATGAGATTTCCATTTTAGGTCTTTCTTTCAGATTTTTATTGTCCTATTGGTTCTCTCTCTGACGGTGCATGAGATTTCCATTTTAGGTTTTTCTTTGAGATTATAATTCCATTTTGGTTCTCTCTCCGACGGTGCATGAGATTTCCATTTTAGGTCTTTCTTTCAGATTTTTATTTTCCTATTGGTTCTCTCTCCGACGGTGCATGAGATTTCCATTTTAGGCTTTTCTTTGAGATTATAATTCCATTTTGGTTCTCTTTCCGACGGTGCATGAGATTTCCATTTTAGGTCTTTCTTTCAGATTTTATTTTCCTATTGGTTCTCTCTCTGACGGTGCATGAGATTTCCATTTTAGGTTTTTCTTTGAGATTATAATTCCATTTTGGTTCTCTCTCCGACGGTGCCTGAGATTTCCATTTTAGGTTCTGCTTTCAGGTTATAATTTCCTTTGGTCCTCTTCCCGATACTGCGAAGACGGTAATTCCCATCAAGATTTTCTCAACGAGCGTTGTTGAAGTTAAAGTCATCCAAGGTTCTCTCACCGTTCCTGCTGAGGTAGTAACCATCCCTGGTTCATTCATCACCGTTTGAAGCTCCAGATCCAGCTCCTGTAACCAGTCGGGACATATCTATGCCAAGCATCTAAAAAAATCAGCTCCTGCAACGTGTCAGGTATTCATGTTTCTTTTGCAGGTATGCAGGTGCTCGTTAAGGAATCTCCTACGCGATCAACATCCAGATGGCATCTATAAGCCCATCATCCTATCCAGCAATCTCTAAATGGCATCTATAAGCCCATTCCATCATCATATTGCTACTATGTGAGCGCAAATTTCTGGGCACTCTAGTGTTCAATCATCTTCTACCCTCGGATTACAAAAGGCACGTCAGCCAATCTGCATCCTCAGGTCTAAGAAGATTGAACAGGGGCAACTGTTGTACCCCAAAATTTGCTCTCCCATATTCTCCAAGAAATTGCCAAGCCAAGTCACAAAATTCACCAAGGGTTGCACAGTGCAAAGGTCTCCTATACAGTCAAAACTAGGGTTTGTGTTCTGATCAAGAAAATGAAGTTTTCAAAGGTCCAATCAAGTCTCATATGCCTACAAATATGGTCAAGTATCCTCATATCAAGTTTCAAGACTTTCAGCACAAAATTGCACAGTCAAAAACCCTAATTGCACTATAGTCAACTGTAGGGGCAAAATGGTCATTTGGCAGTCAAAAGTTCAAATTTTTGGCCAACATATCATTTTGAAGCCACAAACATCATTTGATCAATGCTTGATCATGATTCTCAAAATTTGGCTCAGAAATCATCAAGATGCAAAAGTTTCCTTATTTGGACAGCTGAAAAAGTCAACTGAAATTGACCAGGGCATAACTTTCACATGGATTATCAGAAAAATTCCATCCAAAGCTCATTTTGAAGAGAAAGACATTTACTACAACTCATTTTCATACTTCAAGTCCAAGAAATGCTCCCACAAAAAGTTATCAATTTCAACATTATAGGTCATTTTCAAAAGTCAACAAAAAGGGACTTTAAGTCAAAGGCCATAACTTGAGATTGAAAATCAAAATGACATGGGACCAAAGGCATTGGTTAGAGGACTCAAAGACCTTTCCAAAATGTCCAAGAACATGAGAAAAGCTTAAAAATTGAGCAAGTTATGCCTTGTGGAAGTTGGGAAATTTTTGGATATTTTGAAAAGTCAACTTTGATCCAAATGACCTAAAATTGCTAATGGGCCTACTTTTCTTCCATGATTCATCATTCCAAGCATATGCACGACCACTTGGCCCAAAGGGAAGTATTTTCTCTTTTTTTATTTATTTATTTGAATTATTATTAATATTAATTCATTTAAATTATTTAAATATGTGGAAAATATATAACTTGACCTAAAAAATCTTTTCATGCATGTTTTGCCATCAAGATTTCGTGCATAGGCTAATTAGGAAAGAATTGGACTGATTGGATGCTAATTGATACAAAGAACACATGAAAAAGATTCAAAAAGATCTTAAGAAAATCAAATATGCAAAACCATTAATTCATTGGATTTTATTGAGTTTTCTTAACCTAATAGCTTCACTACATATGCTTGATCTTAACCCTAATGCCCATAGACTGAAAGCTGCGCAGAAAAGCTCTCCACAAACTTGGAATTTTTGTCAAAAAAAGCAAAACTGAAATCAGTGTTAGAGGTGGATTCAAGGCACGAAATTGATTCCAATAGCTTGCTCGAGGTCTATTGAACAAATTCCAATCAGAAACCACCATCGAAACTCCAAGAATCGGTAGATTGAACGTAAACTGCATCAAGAAAATTGCTTAATCGTATTTTGATTTTGAAGCATAATCATTGCATTCTTTTTATGGATTATTACTCATTGATGGTTTCTGATGCTAACTGTACCATTTAATTGTGTTTTTGTGCTCTCAACGTGTTTTTACCATGTTTAGTTTCTAGGGTTTTCAGAGCTTGGAATTAGGGCTTTTGCAAAGAGGAAAAATTAGGACTCCATACCATCACCATTGCAATCAGCAGACCTGGACGAAGAAATTAACATACTCGCGCCCAATTTATGAGCGTTCTACATCTAATCGCTATTTTCTGGAAACATCCCTAAGAGAACGTCCAAAAAACCGTTGCCTCATGTCTTATGATACAGGGATGGTGAAGACGATGATGTGGTGGCAACAAGTGATTCGTTGATTTGAATTTCGCGCGTTTCTATCCACTAACGCGTTGTTTCTTTTTATATTATTTGTTTGTTTATATATTGATTGAATGTGCACGTAGCTCAGCTGGCAAGGGATGGTGATTGTGACGTTCAAGACCTGGGTTCGAGCCCCAGGTCTGTATTATGCCTATATTATTTTTCCATTTATCTTCCTATGCAGGCACAACCTTAAGGCACACCATGCATCCTCAATAATCAAACACACACGCGTCCAAGAGATCCAAATCAAGGGCTCAAGATTGATGAGCGCGGTACACCCCCAGTCAACGCCCTGCATATGATTCAAAAAAGGTCCACAAGGCCATGCTGATGGGCCAGATTGCTAAGGCCAACACCTCACAATTGGGGCCTGAACCCCCCCCCCCCCTGGTTTGCCATTTTATATTATTTTTATATTTTTATTTTCAATTGTTGTTTTCTTTTCTTTATTTGTTTGATTTAATTAATTATTTTTACTAAAATATAAAAATGCACAAAAAAATCAGAAAAGATGAAAAATATAATATTTTTTATTTTAATTATTTTCATAAGCAAATTGCATGTAAATAAATTTAGTTTTAATTTAGGTTACAATTTTAATTCTTTCCACAATAAAATCTAAAAAATGTAGAATTAGGTTTAGTTAATCTTTATTCTTTTTTTTTTAATATTTCTTTTTCATCATAATATTATTTATTTTATTTATTTTCATAATTAAATTGTACATAAAAAATTTTTAGGTTTAATTTAGGTTATATTTTAATATTTTCATAACAAATTTAAAAGCCATTAGAATTAGGGTTTGCATCCAATTTACATTTTAATTAATTCTTTTCCTATTAAATCTTAAAAAACCTAAAAATACCAAAAAAACATTTTCTTTTAATTTTAATTTTTAATTCCTCATTAATGTTAATATTTTGCAAAAGGGTCCAACGCCCTCCTTTCGACTTAATTGTTTAATTTCGCATCTTTATTTTATTTCGCTTAAATAATCATGTATCTCTCCCGAAGCCTTGTAATAACTTCTCGCACTTTACTTTATTTGCTTTATTTACTTTCCGTCAAATCGGGTCCGGTTTAATTTTGGCGATGTGGACCCGCGCCATTTGTAATAGCCTTAGATTTACTTTCCCGCAAATATTTTTTAACTGTTAACAAAGAGCATGAAAGAATGTATGGACTTAAATAAAATCAAGCGTAGATCACAATGAACATGACAAGACAAATATCAATGAAAATGACACACAATTCGCACACACCACCCCTAGGGTACGCCTCACTGTTGCCTTACCTCGAAAGGTGATCGTCGAGTAGAGGATGTCTTAGTAAGTCCTCATGATCCGGGAACCTGGCATGAGGGTAGCTTCTAAGGTGTCTTCCCATTGCTCTGGTGATCACCATGTCCCGAACCTCGAATTGACCCGAACACCTCCAACGGTGGTGCTACCTACCTCTCAATGGTGGGATGGCATTACTTTAAAGGACATTTACACAGACGAATTCCTTAGGGTAGGTAGACGACTCGTGGATACTTGCTCTAATTTCAAAACAAATAAAAAAAATACTTTTCACACCGACACCTTTTCAAAAAGCTTTCGAAAGCAATTTTTCAAACACTCTTGAGGACCGATACAAGAGTCGAACTGGAATTTTCAAAGAAACTTTTTAAAACCCACAGTTGAAAAGCAAACAAACCATTTTGAAAACACAAATGAGCAAGTATCTAAGAGCCCATGGATAACCATGGATAGAAAGGGTGCTAACACCTTCCCTTTCTATAATCTACCTCCCGAACCGAGAGCAATCTCTATAAGGAATTTTTCTGTGCTTTTGTCCTTTCCATTTGGAGAAAATAAAAGACGATGGCGACTCTTGCTTCCGCGACATTTCGCGAACCAGCGTTAAACAGTCAGTTCCAGATCCACCGATCACATCGGGCTACAACCAAATTAAAATGGCCCCCGAGGACATGGAGAAAACAACCTTTGTTACACAATGGGGTACTTTCTGTTACAAGGTGATGCCGTTCGGACTGAAGAACGCAGGGGCAACTTATCAATGCGCCATGGTAGCTTTATTTCATGATATGATACATCATGAGATCGAAGTTTACGTAGACGATATGATAGCTCGGTCACAAACAGAGGAGGAACACCTTGAACACCTGGAAAAGCTGTTTTCCAGGTTGAAAGAGTACAAACTCAGGCTGAATCCAAGTAAGTGTACTTTTGGAGTTAGGTCTGGTAAACTTCTAGGGTTTATTGTCAGCAACAAAGGCATTGAGGTCGATCCAGCAAAAGTGAAATCAATACAAGAGATGCCTGCTCCCCGTACTGAAAATGAGGTTAGAGGGTTCTTGGGGAGCTTAAACTATATTGCCAGATTCATCTCTCATCTGACTTCTACCTGTGAGCCAATTTTCAAGCTATTAAAGAAAGATTAGGTAGTCGAATAGAACGACGATTGCCAAGTTGCTTTTGATAAGATCAAGGAGTATTTGCTAGAACCTCATATTCTGATGCCACCCGTCGAAGGAAGACCATTGATCATGTATCTGACCGTCTTGGATAACTCAATGGGGTGTGTTTTGGGCCAGCATGACGAGTCTGGTCGAAAAGAGCATGCTATTTATTACCTTAGCAAAAAGTTTACCGACTGTGAGACTCGCTACTCACTTCTCGAGAAAACTTGCTGCGCTTTGGTATGGGCTGCTCGCCGACTAAGGCAGTATATGCTGACTCATACCACCTTGTTGATTTCCAAAATGGATCCTATCAAGTATATCTTCGAAAAGCCCGCTTTATCGGGAAGAATAGATAGATGGCAAATGATCCTAACTGAGTATGACATCCAGTACACCACTCAAAAAGCTATAAAAGGGAGTGTACTAGCTGATCATCTAGCTCATCAAGCTATCGAATATTATCAATCCATGAGATTTGACTTCCCAGACGAGGACATCATGAATTTGGACAACATTGAAGGTAACGGACCGTATGACGGACCTGAAAAGGGATCCCGATGGACCCTGTACTTTGATGGTGCTTCAAATGCACTTGGAAACGGTATCGGTGCGGTACTCATTTCCCCGGAAGGTTGTCACACGCCTTTCACGGCTCGACTTTGCTTCAGCTGCACAAACAACATGGCTGAATATGAAGCTTGCATCTTTGGTCTCAAGGCTGCTATAGACTTGGGGATCAAATCTTTGATCGTATTTGGGGACTCGGCTTTGGTTATCAATCAAATCAAAGGAGAGTGGGATACCAATCATCCTAATCTTATCCCATACAAAGAACATGTCCTGACATTGTTGCCTCATTTCGAGCAAATTACCTTCGAGCATTTCCCGCGAGAAGAGAATCAGCTAGCAGATGCTCTGGCTACAATGTCTTCCATGTTTAAACTCAACTGGGATAACGAGGCTCGCCAAATCACCATCGAGCGAATGGATGAACCTGCGCATTGTCACGAGATTAATACCGAAGAAGTAGTGGAACAACCTTGGTTTCACGAAATCAAAAGGTATCTCCAGACTAGAGAATATCCCGAAGGAGCTTCCGTAAATGACAAGAAGTTCCTAAGGAAGTTTGCTGCCAAGTTCTTCCTGAGCAATGGCATCCTCTATAAGCGCAACCATGATTGTGTTTTACTCCGATGTGTAGACAAAGCTGAAGCAGAGTTAATCATGACCGAGATACATATCGGTACATTTGGCACTCACTTGAGCGGGCATACAATGGCTAAGAAGATCCTAAGGGAAGGCTATTACTGGTCTACCATGGAAGATGATTGCCATCAGCATTCCCGTACCTGCTGTTGTACCCCAAAATTTTCCCTCCCATATTCTTCAAGAAATTGCCAAATCAAGTCTCAAGATTCCCCAAGGGTTGCACAGTACAGGACCTCCTAAGCAGTCAAAATTAGGGTTGGTGTTCTGATCAAGAAAATGAAGTTTCCAAAGGTCCAATCAAGTCTCACATGCCTACAAATATGGTCAAGCATCCTCATATCAAGTTTCAAGACATTCAGCTCAAAATTGCACAGTCAAAACCCTGAATTGCACTACAGTCAACTGTAGGGGCAAAATGGTCATTTGACAGTCAAAAGTTCAAATTTTTGGTCAACATATCATTTTGAAGCCACAAACATCATTTGATCAATGCTTGATCATGATTCTCAAAATTTGGCTCAGAAATCATCAAGATGCAAAAGTTTCCTTATTTGGACAGCTGAAAAAGTCAACTGTAAATTGACCAGGGCATAACTTTCACATGGATTATCAGAAAAATTCCATCCAAAGCTCATTTTGAAGAGAAAGACATTTCCTACAACTCATATTCATACTTCAAGTCCAAGAAATGCTCTCACAAAAAGTTATCAATTTCAACATTATAGGTCATTTTCAAAAGTCAACAAAAAGGGACTTTAAGTCAAAGGCCATAACTTGAGATTGGTAAATCAAAATGACATGGGACCAAACGCGTTGGTTAGAGGACTCAAAGACCTTTCCAAAATGTCCAAGAACATGAGAAAAGCTTAAAAATTGAGCAAGTTATGCCTTGTGGAAGTTGGGAAATTTTTGGATATTTTGAAAAGTCAACATTGATTCAAATGACCTAAAATTGCTAATGGGCCCATTTTTCTTCCACAAATCATCATCCATAGAATATGCACGACTGCTTGGCCCAAAGGGAAGTCTTTATTCATTTTTTATTTATTTATTTGAATTTTTATTTATAATAATTCATTTAAATCAAATTAAATGTATGAAAAATGTCTAACCTAATTTTTCCAATCTTTTTGTGCACATTATATCATCAATAATTCGTGCATATCCCAACATGGAAAGATTTGGATTGATTGGTATGATTGAGAACAAAAAAACACATGGAAAAGATTGAAAAAAGATATTGAAAATCAAATTTTCAAAATCAATGAATGCAATGGATTTGTTCTATTTTTCTTGACCTAATGGACTCAATACAAAAGCCAAAAGACAACCCTAATCATCACACACACTAAGCTGCGCAGAAGAGCATAAATCAAACTTGGAATTTTGGTCTAAAGACTGAAATCTAAAAACACCCTTACAAGGCGATTCAAGGCAGAATTCTTGTTTCAATAGCTTCCTCAAGCATCACTTGACATATTCCAATCACTATCATCCATCAAGACTCAAGGAATTGGTAACACGAGTGCAAACTGTACCAAGAAAAATTCATAATCGTGCATCATGATTTACGCATCCTTTGTAATTTTTAATGCTTGATTCATGTTCATTATGAGATTCTGAAACTAACCATACAAATTAATTGCGTTTTTGTGCTATGTACATGATTTTACCATTGATGCAGGCTAGGGTTTCTTGGACTCCCAATTAGGGGTTTCCTAATACTGTAAAATTCGACCACCACAATGCCATGGATGGATTCAGGGAGTTTGGACGAAAACAATGGCCTCATCGCGCTCAATTTATGAGTGTCTGAGGGCTAATCGCTATTTTCCCTAAATATGCCTAGGAGAACACTTGAAAACCATGGCCAATGTGTTCTTATTTCAGAAAAAATAAAACCAGCGAGGAAGACGACCTCGTGGCGAATGGTGATAGGCTGGTTCAAATTTCCGCGCGCAGACCCACTAACATTCTTGTTTTTATTTATTATATTTGTTGATTATTATATATTAACATATGCAAAGTGGTTCAGCTGGCAAGCGTTGTGTGTGTTAACGTCCAAGACCTGGGTTCGAGTCCCAGGTCTGCATTATCTCAATATTATTTTTCCATGTACGTTCACATGCAGCTTCAGCGTTGTGGTCCACCATATGCCTTTCAGAATCCAGCGTACACGCGTCCTGGGAGATCAAATCAAAGGTTCAGATCTAAAGAACACCTTGCACCCTGGTCAACACTGCTATACGCTGCTTGGAAAAGTCAAATGGACCCAGATTAATGGACCTGAATCATCAAGAAAGAACCTCCCATTTGGGGTCTGAACCCCCTAGGTTTGCCATATCTTATTTACTTAATTCTATTTCTTTTAATAATTGTTTTGTTCAATTTAATTTAATATTTTAACAAAATACAAAAAACATCATAAAAATCAAAAAAAGAAAAATATAATAAATATTTTATTTCTAATATTTTCATAAATAAATTTGCATGTAATTATTTAGTTTTAATTTAAGTTGTAATTTTAATACTTTTAACAAAAAAATCTAAAAAATATAGAAATAGGTTTAATTAATAATTTTTTTATCCCTTTTTATTTTTCTTTCATAATGATTAAATAATTAAATACTTATTTCTTTAATTAAATTTGCATGTAAAAATTAGGGTTAATTTAGGTTTAATTCTAATGTTTTCTTAATAAAATTAAAATAAAATAGAATTAGGGTTAGTAGTTAATTTTAATTAATTCTTTCTTTTTTATATTAAATCATAAAATACTAAAAAAAAGTACCAAAAAAATAAATTCCTTTTCATTTTTATTAATTAATGCCATGTAATTTTAATTTCGCAAAAAGGGTCCAACGCCCTCGTTCCGTTTAATTCTCATTAATTCGCGTATTTATTTTATTTCATTATAATTGATGTAACTCTCCCGAAGCCTTGTAATTAATTGCTCGCATTTCTAATTCTTTTAATTTCTTTATTTTCCGTCAAATCGGGTCCTGGTTAATTTTGGCGATGTGGACCCGCGCCTTTTGTAATAGCTTTAGATCTTTACTTTTCCCGCAAATATCTTAACTGTTAAACAAAGCATGCAAGAATGAATGTCTAAATAAAAGCAACGCGTAGAACACCAATAACATGACAAGATAAATGCAAATGAAAACGACACACAATTCGCACACACCACCCCTAGGGTACGCCTCACTGTTGCCTTGCCTTCGAAAGGTGATCGTCGAGTAGAGGATGTCTTAGTAAGTCCTCATGATCCGGGAACCTGGAATGAGGGTAGCTTCTAAGGTGTCTTCCCATTGCTCTGGTGATCACCATGTCCCGAACCTCGAATTGACCCGAACACCTCCAACGGTGGTGCTACCTACCTCTCAATGGTGGGATGGCACTACTTTAAAGGACATTTACACAGACGAATTCCTTAGGGTAGGTAGGTTCTCGTAGATACTTGCTCTAAATTTCAAACAAAAATCCAAAATACTTTTCACACCGACACATTTTCAAAAAGCTTTCGAAAACAATTTTTCAAACACTCTTGAGGACTGATACAAGAGTCGAACTGGAATTTTCAAAGAAACTTTTTAAAACCCACAGTTGAAAAGCAAACAAACCATTTTTGAAAACACAATGAGCAAGTATCTAAGAGCCCATGGATAACCATGGATAGAAAGGGTGCTAACACCTTCCCTTTCTATAACCTACCTCCCGAACCGAGAGCAATCTCTTTAAGGAATTTTTCTGTGCTTTTGTCCTTTCCATTTGGAGAAAATAAAAGACGGTGGCGACTCTTGCTTCCGCGACATTTTGCGAACCAGCGTTAAACAGTCAGTTCCAGATCCACCGATCACAGAACTGGTGACTCTGCTGGGGACAAATCTATAAAGTGAGGTGTACCTTAGGGCTTAGTTCATAACTGTGGTTTCAATTGTATTGACTTGCTTGCTTTAAATTGTGGGTTGCTTGGGAGTTCTATAGATCCTAACCCGGATCTGGGGGATACCTTCTTAGAAAGTAGCAACAAGGCTGTGAGGGAACTGTGCGGGGTATACCGACATGGTTGAAGCAGTATGCTACGTTGATGTGGCACTTTGGTGTGTACCGGTAACCCTTGAGTTCAGTCAAGGAGAGTACGGGGCCTCCGCGTGGTGTCATGAAGCATCAACAGACCTTAGGAACCTTAATTGAACTATCTTGGCCTCTTTAGGGTAGTGAGATAACTGACTTTGGTTCAGTCCGAGGTTGGTTGATACTCGATACTACACTCGATTGAGGGTTGCTTTCCTGGAATATTTCGGTCGCCAGTTCAGTGGCTAAATCGAAACGATGAACAATGAAAGCAATCCCGTGATATTGGGACCCTTAGAACCCGATTACTTTGATTAGGACAGGTTGAACCCACCAACTTCAAGAGGGTACTACCCAGACCCCATGCTGGCCTTAAACCTTAAGGGCTTGTCTTGTGTGCCTTGTGTGCCTTACATGTTTGTCTTTGGAAATATCGGTGGTGTGTTTAATCATAGCATCATGACATCATCCAGCATCATATGCATTGACTAACCATTTCAGGGGTTCGAATTTTCATCTTTGTTCTTGTCTTGTAGGACATGGAAACTGTTCGTAGAAAGACAATTCAAGTCAGTCTTGTAAGGGTCCCTCCTCAGCTTAAGGAACTCATATCCAGGATTCCCGAACTCTTCATTCAGTGAAAGACATGGAAGCCTCATCAGCTTGGTCAACACCAACATTGAGGAAGATATGATAAAGGTCCTGTTCCAATTCTTTGACCCTCTGCATCACTGTTTTACCTTCTTGGATTATCAGCTGGTACCTACATTGGAGGAGTTCTCCCGGCTCCTGAAGATCCCTATCCTTGATCAACTACCCTTCAACGGTACAGAAAAGGAACCTAAGCTTGAAGAGATTGCTAAAGCCTTGCACCTACAGTCATCTGACCTTAAGGGACATTGGGAAGTTAGAAGTGGTATCAAAGGGTTCTTAGCCAGGTTTCTGTTTGAAAAGGCCCATGAATGTTGGAACTCCCTTGACTTGCAAGCTTTTGAAGAAGTGGTAGCCCTCCTTGTCTATGGTTTGGTGTTGTTCCCTAACCCAGATCAGCTTATTGATATCAGTGCTGTCCAGATCTTTATGTCCAGGAATCCTATACCTACGTTGCTGGGGGACATCCTTCACTCATGTTACACTCGAACCATGAGAAAAAGAGGTGTCCTTATGTGTTGCACTCCTCTCCTGGGAAGGTGGTTTATTTCGCACCTTCCACAATCAGTCCTGAAGAATGAGTGGGGTTTGAGATGGTCACAGCGGTTGATGACTCTTACACATGCAGATATACATTGGTGCCCTAGGTCCAGAGAAGATGTCACTATCATTGATCGTTGCGGGGAGTACCCTAATGTTCCCTTACTTGGAACCAGAGGAGGTATTACTTACAGCCCATGCCTGGCTTGGAGACAGTTTGGTTATGCTCGGAGGGATGGTCCTCATGACATGTTAATTCCTGACATAGTTTTTGACTTCGACAACGATACTCAAGGACTTCGCCAGAGATTTATCAGAGCTTGGAGGATGCCAAATAGGATAGACAGCAAGACACTGGGGCACAGGAACTCCATACCGTTGGAACCTTATCTCAAGTGGGTACGAGCCCGCTCCCAGAAGTTAGTGATGCCATATCCTCACATGCTCCCAGTGATCAAAGAGCCAGTATTGGAAGGAGAAGTGTCCTACACTATTCAGCACCCTGATATGCCCACATCCTGGGAAGAGATGCAGAAGAGCTGGATCCAGCTTAAGGAAGAGCGGAATTCTCTTGAGACCAGTCTACATGCTAGTGAAAAGAAGGTCTTGGAGCTCACCCGCCTGTTGCATGAGGAGAGGAATCTCAACACTTACATAGCTCCAAAGAGGATGCGTAGTATATTTTGGGATTGATTTGCTTTTGTATTATTTTGCCCATGAGGCTTTGATGTACTGAACAATTATTTCCTTAATGATAACGTGTGTTCCTTTTTGTCTATAACGAATTTGAACTTTCGAACCCTTGAATGCATTGCATGAACACATATCATTCATCATGTGCATAGCAGGTTTTTCCTCTTTTCAGGTTGCTTACAGTTCTTCGCTGTTTATTTCAGCATCATGAATTCCGACTCGTCATCAACTGAGATGTCCATCAAAGCTCTCCAGGCGCAGAATGCGCAGTTTCAGGAATTAATCATGGGTTTGGCTCAAGGCCAAGAAGAGTTGAAGGCTCTGCTCCTGAAGAAGGAGAAGAAGAAGAAGAGAAGGACTGTTCTGTTCAACTCGGGCCGAAGGTTTGGCAATGCTCTGCAGCAGGAAGAGGCTGGTTCTTCTGTTGGCAAGAGTAGTCCTCAGGCAGAAGCAAGGGTTCCTAGTCCGGTAGTCTCCGACAACGAGACTGATTTTGATGAAGAGCAGTACCCTCCTGCAGAAGACAGATACAAGCAACTGGAGGATAGGTTGAAAGCTATGGAGGTTCAACAGGTACCTGGGCTGGATTTCGGAGATCTGGGTTTGTCAACTGGTGTGATTATCCCTCATAAGTTCAAAGCACCATCCTTCTCTAAACATGACGGGGCATCTTGTCCTAAGCTGCATCTAAGGTCCTATGTTCGGAAGATTCAACCGTACTCTGCGGATAAGAATTTGTGGATCCACTTCTTCCAGGAGAGTCTTTCAGGGACTCATCTCGAATGGTTCTATCAGCTGGATGGGACCAAAGTTCGTAACTGGGAGGAGTTGGCTACTGCTTTCTATAAGCAGTATCAATATAATGCCGACCTTGCCCCTACACGTACCCAACTCCAGGGTATGTCGTTAGGTGCAAGTGAAGGTTTTAAGGAGTACGCTCAGAAATGGAGAGACCTGGCTGGCAGGGTGCAGCCCCCTTTGACTGATAGGGAATTGGTGGACATGTTCTTGGGGACCCTATCTGGGCCATTTTTCAACCATCTCATTGGGAATTCTTCTGCTGGGTTCAATGATTTGATTCTGACTGGAGAGAGAATTGAGGCTGGGCTGAAGTCTGGAAAGATTCCGAAGGGGGCATCATCTAGTTCTGAGAAGAGACCCTTCAAGAAGGAGGCTAGTGCCGTGTATGGTTCCAGGAAATCAGAAGGACCTGAGCGCCGCCAATCTGTCAGTGCGGTAATGATTGCCAAGCCTGCTGCCGCTCCTCGGCCGACCAATCCTCAAAGGGCTGAAAGACCCCGGAGAGAGTTTACCCGGTTAAGCATGACTTTATCGCAAATCTTGCCACAGTTGCTCTCAACCAACTTAGTGACTGTCCGAGAGGCGCCGAAGTTCCCAAATACTGCATCCCCCAAGTACAGCCCGAATGCTCGTTGTTCTTACCATTCAGATAGCCCGGGGCACTCTACTGATGACTGTTGGGCGTTAAGGAGTAAGGTGCAAGACCTTATCGACGCGAAGGAGATACAGTTCGAAGCGCCCGAGAGGCCAAATGTAGTTACTGCTCCTATGCCTCAGCATGGGATAAATGTTGTTGACGAAGATGTTTATGTTGTTTCTGTGGATGATCTAGCCACTCCTCTGAAGACTGTCAAGAAGAACCTGCTGCTGGCCGGTTTATTTCCGGGTTGCAGTGAGGGTTGCCTGTTCTGTGCTGTTTCCCCATCTGGTTGTCCCTTGCTGAAGATAGGCATCCAAAGCCTAATGGATAGCAAGGAGATTCTGTTTAAGAAGTCTGTTGTTCAGTTGGTTCCGGTGGAAGAAGTTTCCGTGGTTACCATATTCAATAATCCGATCCCGGCTCTCCCGAAGAAGCCCGTTCAAATCATGACCGTTGCACCTATTGTTATCACCGTTCCGGGGCCCCTGCCCTATGTATCTGATAAAGCTGTCCCCTGGCATTATGGGGCGGATGTGTATGTGAATGGGATTAAACAAGAATTCAACACTGGCGCCAGCATCTGTGATATCACTGGCCCAGCCAAGGTTACCCGCAGTGGCAGGCTCTTCTCGCCTGACATTGCACCGCCTGCTGCTCGAAGACCACTTCTCATAACCCCTGCAAGTGTACCCGTTCCTGCTGCTGATCCAATTGTTTCTCCTGCTGCCGAGTCATCCAATGCTCGGGGCAAAGGAGTTGAAGTTGAGCCTGCCCAGATGGAGGCACCTGTACCTATAACTGCTGAGGCCTCCCAACAAGAGATGGAGGAGATTCTGAAAATTATAAAGAAGAGTGACTTTAATGTTGTGGAACAGATGGGGCACACGCCCTCCAAAATCTCCATGCTCTCTTTATTGCTGTGCTCCGAGGCCCATGCTAAGGCCCTAATCTCATTCCTCAAGACGGCCCATGTGCCACATGAAACCTCTGCAGTCCAGTTCACTGATTGCGTAGCAAATCTGACAGCAGACAATGGCTTGGGTTTCTCAGATGCTGACTTGACCGCAAAGGGAAGAGACCATAATGATGCTCTGCATGTCTCTATCGAATGCAGGGGCACTACCTTGGCACATGTGTTGGTGGATACTGGTTCGTCCTTGAATGTGCTACCCAAGAAGGCTTTGGACCGTCTAGATTGTGAAGGCCTGGAATTAAAACCCAGCAACATCATCGTCAGAGCCTTTGACGGTTCAAAAAGGATGGTTCATGGAGAGGTTGATATTCCGATTCGCGTGGGTTCTCAGGTGTTTGACTCTACTTTTTATGTGATGGATATCCGTCCATCTTACTCTTGTCTATTGGGTCGACCTTGGATACATAAGGCTGGGGCAGTGACCTCTACCTTGCACCAGAAGCTGAAGTACCCCGTCAGAGGGAAGATCGTCACTGTGCAAGGAGAGGAGGAATATATGGTGAGCCACTTGAACTCCTTCAGATACATTGAGATGGATGGGGAGTTTATTGAAACCCCCTTTCAGCATTTCGAGGAGGTGCTTCCAATTACAGCAGCATCAGAAACAGCAGCGGAAGAAAGTGTTCCTTTGAAGATGGCTTCCCTGAAGGATGCCCGGGCTGTGGTTCAAAAAGGTGAATGTGCTAACTGGGGCAGGCTTCCAGACTTCACACAGAAGACTGATAAATTCGGGCTGGGCTTTACTAAAGAGGGTCAGAAAGCTATGCGGCAGGCGAAGATCAGAAGACCTCCTGTATTCATTACAAATCCAGGAGTGAATGTTGTTGGGGAAGACAACGAAGTGGACGAAGCTGAATTCAAAAGCTGGATCTATCCAACGGCTGAAGGCGGGTTGAACAATTGGACTGCTAAGGACCATACTCCTGTTACCTTTGTGACGCAGTAATAAATTTCTTTGTTTCGTTATTTTGTAATAAACAATAAATAAACTCTACAGCCCGGTGTCTTACCCGAGGCACCGTGGTTTCATTTGTGAGGGCATATAAATTGTCATTTCATATATCATGAATGAAAATCTTGGACGTATTTTCACATTGCAAAATTTTATGCTCCTTTTCTGTCTTTATTTCCTTTACATATATTTCAAAACAGCTGTATTTACACACACACTCACTCATACAGGTTTCAATCCACTCTGGATCTTACTGGTAACGACTCTGCTACTGCCAGTTATGACTTCGAAAATCCGATCAACTTAGCCGAGGACGAAGGTGAAGATGATTGCGAAGTGCCTGGTGAGCTTGCAAGACTGTTGCTTCAGGAAGAAAGGGCAATTCAACCCCATGAAGAGCCAGTGGAAACAATCAACCTGGGTACTGAGGCAGACAGGAAAGAGGTAAAGATTGATGCCAACCTAGAGCTCAGCGTGAAGCAACGGTTAACCAAGATGCTGCATGACTATATGGAGATCTTTGCCTGGTCCTATGAAGACATGCCCGGGTTGGATACCGATATCGTGGTACATCACTTGCCAACTAAGGAAGACTTCCCTCCAGTTAAGCAAAAGGTCCGTCGGATGCGTCCAGAGATGTATGAAAAGATTAAAGCCGAGGTTATGAAACAGTTTGACGCTGGATTTCTCGCAATGACTTCTTACCCTCAGTGGGTTGCTAATGTGGTGCCGGTACCTAAGAAGGACGGTAAGGTCAGAATGTGTGTCGATTACAGGGATCTGAACAGGGCCAGCCCCAAGGATGACTTCCCTTTACCTCACATTGACGTTCTTGTTGATAATACAGCTCAGCACAAGGTGTTCTCTTTCATGGATGGCTTTTCGGGTTACAATCAGATCAAGATGGCACCTGAAGACAGGGAAAAGACTACATTTGTTACTCAGTGGGGCACCTTCTGTTACAAGGTCATGCCATTCGGGTTGAAGAACGCTGGGGCAACCTACCAACGTGCCATGGTCGCTTTATTTCATGATATGATCCATCATGAGATAGAAGTGTATGTGGACGACATGATCGCAAGGTCCCAGACTGAGGAAGAACACCTAGATCATCTGCAGAAGTTGTTTGACCGGTTGAAACTATACAAGCTGAGATTGAACCCGAACAAGTGCACCTTCGGGGTAAGATCTGGGAAGTTGCTAGGCTTCGTGGTAAGTGACAAGGGTATTCAAGTGGACCCTGCTAAGGTCAAAGCTATTCAAGAGATGCCAGTTCCCAGGACAGAGAAGGAAGTCAGAGGCTTTTTAGGACGCCTGAATTACATTGCCCGGTTCATCTCACACCTGACTGCTACCTGTGAGCCAATCTTCAAGCTGCTGAAGAAAGATCAGGTAGTACGTTGGAACGATGAATGTCAGGCTGCTTTTGACAGAATCAAAGAGTATATCCAAGAACCACCTATCCTTATGCAACCGGTTGAAGGGAGACCTCTGATACTATATCTAACAGTGCTTGACAACTCAATGGGGTGTGTGCTGGGGCAGCATGACGAGTCTGGCCGAAAAGAGCATGCCATTTATTACCTTAGCAAAAAGTTTACCGACTATGAGACCCGATACTTACTGCTCGAGAAAACTTGCTGCGCTTTGGTATGGGCTGCTCACCGGCTGAGACAGTATATGCTGACTCACACTACCTTATTGATCTCAAAAATGGATCCTATAAAGTACATATTTGAAAAGCCTGCTCTGTCTGGGAGAATTGCAAGATGGCAAATGATCTTGACGGAATACGACATTCAGTATACAACCCAGAAAGCCATCAAGGGAAGTGTATTGGCAGACCACTTGGCTCATCAAGCTGTAGATGACTATCAGTCAATGAACTTCGAGTTTCCGGATGAAAGCATCATGATAGTGACAGATTGTGAAGTACCTGGACCGGATGAAGGACCTGAACCAGGATCCCAATGGTCTATGCACTTTGACGGAGCCTCCAATGCTTTGGGTAATGGTATCGGCGCCATAATCATATCACCTCAAGGTACTCATACTCCACTCACTGCCCGGCTGTGTTTCAACTGCACCAACAACATGGCGGAGTATGAGGCGTGCATCATGGGTCTTCAGGCTGCGATCGACCTAAGGATCAAGTTTCTGAGTGTCTTCGGAGATTCCGCTCTTGTGATCAATCAGATCAAAGGAGAGTGGGATACGAAACATCCAAACCTGATTCCTTACAGAGAATGTGTCTTGACCCTAATCCCCCACTTCACAGAGATAACCTTTGAGCACCTTCCAAGAGAAGAGAATCAGCTGGCGGACGCGTTAGCTACAATGTCTTCTATGTTCAAAGTTAAATGGGATAATGAGGCTCCCCGGATCATCATCTGGAAACTGGACGAATCGGCATACTGTTGTGATCTCGAGACTGAATTGGTGACCGAGAAGCCCTGGTACCATGAGGTGAAGAGATATCTGTAAGCTCAGGAATACCCTGAAGGTGCCTCTATCAATGATAAGAAGTTCCTGAGAAGGTTCGCAGCCAAGTTCTTCCTTAGCAACGGCATCTTGTACAAGCGAAACCATGATTCAACCTTACTGCGCTGTGTGGATAAGACTGAAGCAGAAAGGATCATGGAAGAGCTACATGAGGGGACCTTTGGTACACATTCCAGTGGACACACAATGGCTAAGAAGATCCTTCGGGCAGGGTATTACTGGTCCACAATGGAAGCTGACTGCTACCAACATTCCAGGACATGCCATAAGTGCCAGATTTATGCAGACAAGGTGCATGTTCCTCCAGTTCCCCTGAATGTTCTGACTGCGCCTTGGCCATTTGCAATGTGGGGCATAGACATGATCGGCGAGATTAAACCTACGGCATCCAACGGACATCGCTTCATCCTGGTAGCGATTGATTATTTTACAAAATGGGTCGAAGCAGCTTCCTATGCTACGGTAACCAAGACTGTTGTGGCACGGTTCATTCGACACAATCTGATCTGTCGATATGGGGTCCCAGAGAGAATTATTACAGACAACGGTACCAATCTGAACAACAAGATGATCGCTGAGCTCTGCGAACAGTTCAAGATACAGCACCACAATTCTTCTCCTTACAGACCGAAGATGAATGGGGCTGTAGAAGCAGCAAATAAGAACATCAAGAAAATCGTGCAGAAGATGACAGTGACTTATAAGGATTGGCACGAGATGTTACCGTTCGCTCTACATGGGTACCGTACCTCAGCTAGGACGTCAACCGGGGCAACTCCCTTCTCTCTGGTTTATGGTATGGAGGCAGTCTTACCGATCGAAGTGCAAATACCCTCTCTCCGGATAATGAAGGATGCAAATCTGAACGAAGATGATTGGATCCAGACACGACTTGATCAGCTCAACCTCATTGACGAAAAGAGACTTGCTGTTATCTGCCATGGTCAGACGTATCAGAAACGGATGATCAGGGCATTTAACAAAAAGGTCAGACCACAGGAATATCAAGTTGGGGATCTGGTAATCAAGAGAATCATCCTTCCTCAGAGTGACCCAAGGGGCAAGTGGACCCCTACGTACGAAGGGCCATTTGTGGTTAAGCATGTGTTCTCAGGAGGAGCCATGATATTGACCAATATGGATGGTGACGACCTTCCTCACCCCGCCAATACAGACATAGTAAAAAAATACTACGCATGAAAAAAGACCCGCTAGGCTGACATGCCTAGGCAAAAATTAGGGCTTCCCGTCGAACCAAAAGGGTTCGGGCAAAATGAAGGGATGAAAATAAAAAAATCTGTACACCCGGCAAGTCAAAAACCTGAAAAGGCGGCTTGGGCAAAAAGGGGTATCCCGGTGGACTGAAAACCCAAAAGGGCAGTCCAGGCAAAAATTAGGGATAAAGCGTAATACTATGTCTCATTGGATCACTTAGCATCCAGAATCCGGTATCCACATCAAGTTCAGACGGCATCTACCAGTCAGCTTCACCTTCAACCAAGGTCATCAAGTGATGAGACGCTCGGAATTATAAAGGCAATAGCAGAGTTGAAACCCAGTGGGATCATTCATTTCACACAGCTGTTTTATTTTCTTTTGTACAAAATTTGTATAAACTCTCTTGTTCAGCGGCGTTCCTCTTACTAGGACGTCAGCCTCTTGTACACAAAACGCCTATTCACAGGCCATTCAAAATCAATACAAATATATTTTCAGTTAAACGTGTCAAGTGTTTTTCTTTTTCTGTTTTGTTTTGCGAAGAACGTCCAAGGTTCAATTTGTGATATATGCATTGACAATAATTTGCCAACTCATGAATATTTGCATACGAAACAAAGGATTAATTACAGGTGACATTAGAAACAGGGGCAATAAAGAGTTGTCTGAGCAATCTAATTGTCCTGTCCTCCAAGGTACCAAGGTAGGTTCAGCTAAAGAACATAACCAGTACATCCTAATTCCCCAGAGAGTCAGCAAGTCAACGCATTCTTCTCCAAGCAGAATTATCAAATCTCAAGGAAGTTGGGTATCCTCCAGTAGATCTCAATACTTCCCCAGCAGCAACATACATATTCATAACAAGCATCCCCGGCAATCTTGGACTAAAGATTGTTCCCCGGCGGCATATCCATATTCAAAGGAGTCACTTCCTCAGTAGTTCAAAACTTCCCCAGGAGAGTCCAATCCAATTCCCCCAGGAAAGTTGGAATTCATACCCCCAAGCAGTAAGCTTATCCCAGTAAATTCTGGAAGCTTATCCTCGCAGAGCACGAACACGTCGTCCGGCTTTATTCAAAGAGTTATTTCCTTAACAGGATATAACTGGGTTATCCTCAGCCAAAAGCCACGGAAAGAGCACTCTCGACGAAATCTTCTTATCCCTAGCGAAGTCTATTAGCACTTTCAATACAGCAGAGATATCCTCAGCAAGTTATTATCAACAGCTCAACTAAGCATCCCTCTTCCCACAGAGTATTGCTTCCCAGCATGGTCGCTAGAGTATCTTTTCTCCCCGCAGAATCTTCCATTTGCCAAGTTGATTTCCCAACGGAGTTATCTTCTCCTACCGGTATTCTTGCAGTTATCATCCCCAGCGGAAGCAAAATCTATTCTTCAATAGCAGCCCAGGAGTGACTTCCCGGCACCCGTCAAGGATTTACTTCCCTAGATGAAAAACGCATTCATAAAACATCACATACATCATTATAGAATACATAGACGCATCATATCATATAAATCTCATTTATGTTGAGAACATCATTGCTTGATCCATATCATGCATTGCATATGACTAACCTTTACCTTTCAGGAAAGATGCAGTTGAAATTCTCAATCATATTTCAAGACCTAGACCGGTTCAGTTAATCGACTCCAAAGATTTCTTATCCGGTCCCAGGCCTTCTCTAGTCCAGCTAAATCGACTCCCAACAGATTTTTCTGATAAAGACTCAGTAGAAGTTATCCCAGGTTATAATTTCCTATTGGTTCTCTCTCCGACGGTGCATGAGATTTCCATTATGGTTCCCTCTCCGACGGTGAGTGAGGTGATAATTCCTTTTCAGATGGTTCCCTCTCCGACGGTGAGTGAGGTGATAATTCCTTTTCCTATGGTTCCCTCTCCGACGGTGAGTGAGGTGATAATTCCTTTTCAGATGGTTCCCTCTCCGACGGTGAGTGAGGTGATAATTCCTTTTCCTAATGGTTCCCTCTCCGACGGTGAGTGAGGTGATAATTCCTTTTCAGATGGTTCCCTCTCCGACGGCGAGTGAGGTGATAATTCCTTTTCCTAATGGTTCCCTCTCCGACGGTGAGTGAGGTGATAATTCCTTTTCCTATGGTTCTCTCCCCGACGGTGCGTGAGATGTAATTCCATTTCAGATTATAATTGCCTATGGTTCTCTTCCCGATCCTGCAAAGATGATAATTCCCACCAAGATTTTCTCAGCGAGCGTTGTTGAAGTTAAAGTCACCCAAGGTTCTCTTACCGTTCACGCTAAGGTAGTAACCATCCCTGGTTCATTCATCACCGTTTGAAGCTCCAGATCCAGCTCCCGTAACCAGTCAGGACACATCTATACCAAGCATCTGAAAACTAGCTCCTGCAACGTGTCAGGTACTCATTTTTCTTTTTGCAGGTATGCAGGTTCTCGCTAAGGAATCTCTTATGCGATCTACATCCAGATGGCATCTATAAGCCCATCATCCTATTCATCAACCTCTAAATGGCATCTATAAGCCCATTCCATCATCACACTGCTACTATGTGAGCGCAAATTTCTGGGCACTCTAGTGTTCAATCATCTTCTACCCTCGGATTACGAAAGGCACATCAGCCAATCTACATCCTCAGGTCTAAGAAGATTGAACAGGGGCAACTGTTGTACCCCAAAATTTGCCCTCCCATATTCTTCAAGAAATTGCCAAATCAAGTCTCAAGATTCCCCAAGGGTTGCACAGTACAGGACCTCCTAAGCAGTCAAAATTAGGGTTGGTGTTCTGATCAAGAAAATGAAGTTTCCAAAGGTCCAATCAAGTCTCACATGCCTACAAATATGGTCAAGCATCCTCATATCAAGTTTCAAGACATTCAGCTCAAAATTGCACAGTCAAAACCCTGAATTGCACTACAGTCAACTGTAGGGGCAAAATGGTCATTTGACAGTCAAAAGTTCAAATTTTTGGTCAACATATCATTTTGAAGCCACAAACATTATTTGATCAATGCTTGATCATGATTCTCAAAATTTGGCTCAGAAATCATCAAGATGCAAAAGTTTCCTTATTTGGACAGTTGAAAAAGTCAACTGTAAATTGACCAGGGCATAACTTTCACATGGATTATCAGAAAAATTCCATCCAAAGCTCATTTTGAAGAGAAAGACATTTCCTACAACTCATCTTCATACTTCAAGTCCAAGAAATTCTCTCACAAAAAGTTATCAATTTCAACATTATAGGTCATTTTCAAAAGTCAACAAAAAGGGACTTTAAGTCAAAGGCCATAACTTGAGATTGGTAAATAAAAATGACATGGGACCAAAAGCATTGGTTAGAGGACTCAAAGACCTTTCCAAAATGTCCAAGAACATGAGAAAAGCTTAAAAATTGAGCAAGTTATGCCTTGTGGAAGTTGGGAAATTTTTGGATATTTTGAAAAGTCAACATTGATTCAAATGACCTAAAATTGCTAATGGGCCCATTTTTCTTCCACAAATCATCATCCATAGCATATGCACGACTGCTTGGCCCAAAGGGAAGTCTTTATTCATTTTTTATTTATTTATTTGAATTTTTATTTATAATAATTCATTTAAATCAAATTAAATATATGAAAAATGTCTAACCTAATTTTTTCAATCTTTTTGTGCACATTATATCATAAATAATTCGTGCATATCCCAACATGGAAAGATTTGGATTGATTGGTATGATTGAGAACAAAAAAACACATGGAAAAGATTGAAAAAAGATATTGAAAATCAAATTTTCAAAATCAATGAATGCAATGGATTTGTTCTATTTTTCTTGACCTAATGGACTCAATACAAAATCCAAAAGACAACCCTAATCATCACACACACTAAGCTGCGCAGAAGAGCATAAATCAAACTTGGAATTTTGGTCTAAAGACTGAAATCTAAAAACACCCTTACAAGGCGGTTCAAGGCAGAATTCTTGTTTCAATAGCTTCCTCAAGCATCACTTGACATATTCCAATCACTATCATCCATCAAGACTCAAGGAATTGGTAACACGAGTGCAAACTGTACCAAGAAAAATTCATAATCGTGCATCATGATTTACGCATCCTTTGTAATTTTTAATGCTTGATTCATGTTCATTATGAGATTCTGAAACTAACCATACAAATTAATTGCGTTTTTGTGCTATGTACATGATTTTACCATTGATGCAGGCTAGGGTTTCTTGGACTCCCAATTAGGGGTTTCCTAATACTGTAAAATTCGACCACCACAATGCCATGGATGGATTCAGGGAGTTTGGACGAAAACAATGGCCTCATCGCGCTCAATTTATGAGTGTCTGAGGGCTAATCGCTATTTTCCCTAAAGATGCCTAGGAGAACACTTGAAAACCGTGGCCAATGTGTTCTTATTTCAGAAAAAATAAAACCAGCGAGGAAGACGACCTCGTGGCGAATGGTGATAGGCTGGTTCAAATTTCCGCGCGCAGACCCACTAACATTCTTGTTTTTATTTATTATATTTGTTGATTATTATATATTAACATATGCAAAGTGGTTCAGCTGGCAAGCGTTGTGTGTGTTAACGTCCAAGACCTGGGTTCGAGTCCCAGGTCTGCATTATCTCAATATTATTTTTCCATGTACGTTCACATGCAGATTCAGCGTTGTGGTCCACCATATGCCTTTCAGAATCCAGCGTACACGCGTCCTGGGAGATCAAATCAAAGGTTCAGATCTAAAGAACACCTTGCACCCTGGTCAACACTGCTATACGCTGCTTGGAAAAGTCAAATGGACCCAGATTAATGGACCTGAATCATCAAGAAAGAACCTCCCATTTGGGGTCTGAACCCCCTAGGTTTGCCATATCTTATTTACTTAATTCTATTTCTTTTAATAATTGTTTTGTTCAATTTAATTTAATATTTTCACAAAATACAAAAAACATCATAAAAATCAAAAAAAGAAAAATATAATAAATATTTTATTTCTAATATTTTCATAAATAAATTTGCATGTAATTATTTAGTTTTAATTTAAGTTGTAATTTTAATACTTTTAACAAAAAAATCTAAAAAATATAGAAATAGGTTTAATTAATAATTTTTTTTATCCCTTTTTATTTTTCTTTCATAATGATTAAATAATTAAATACTTATTTCTTTAATTAAATTTGCATGTAAAAATTAGGGTTAATTTAGGTTTAATTCTAATGTTTTCTTAATAAAATTAAAATAAAATAGAATTAGGGTTAGTAGTTAATTTTAATTAATTCTTTCTTTTTTATATTAAATCATAAAATACTAAAAAAAAGTACCAAAAAAATAAATTCCTTTTCATTTTTATTAATTAATGCCATGTAATTTTAATTTCGCAAAAAGGGTCCAACGCCCTCGTTCCGTTTAATTCTCATTAATTCGCGTATTTATTTTATTTCATTATAATTGATGTAACTCTCCCGAAGCCTTGTAATTAATTGATCGCATTTCTAATTCTTTTAATTTCTTTATTTTCCGTCAAATCGGGTCCTGGTTAATTTTGGCGATGTGGACCCGCGCCTTTTGTAATAGCTTTAGATCTTTACTTTTCCCGCAAATATCTTAACTGTTAAACAAAGCATGCAAGAATGAATGTCTAAATAAAAGCAACGCGTAGAACACCAATAACATGACAAGATAAATGCAAATGAAAACGACACACAATTCGCACACACCACCCCTAGGGTACGCCTCACTGTTGCCTTGCCTTTGAAAGGTGATCGTCGAGTAGAGGATGTCTTAGTAAGTCCTCATGATCCGGGAACCTGGCATGAGGGTAGCTTCTAAGGTGTCTTCCCATTGCTCTGGTGATCACCATGTCCCGAACCTCGAATTGACCCGAACACCTCCAACGGTGGTGCTACCTACCTCTCAATGGTGGGATGGCACTACTTTAAAGGACATTTACACAGACGAATTCCTTAGGGTAGGTAGGTTCTCGTAGATACTTGCTCTAAATTTCAAACAAAAATCCAAAATACTTTTCACACCGACACATTTTCAAAAAGCTTTCGAAAACAATTTTTCAAACACTCTTGAGGACTGATACAAGAGTTGAACTGGAATTTTCAAAGAAACTTTTTAAAACCCACAGTTGAAAAGCAAACAAACCATTTTTGAAAACACAATGAGCAAGTATCTAAGAGCCCATGGATAACCATGGATAGAAAGGGTGCTAACACCTTCCCTTTCTATAACCTACCTCCCGAACCGAGAGCAATCTCTTTAAGGAATTTTTCTGTGCTTTTGTCCTTTCCATTTGGAGAAAATAAAAGACGGTGGCGACTCTTGCTTCCGCGACATTTCGCGAACCAGCGTTAAACAGTCAGTTCCAGATCCACCGATCACACCTGCCACAAATGTCAAGTCTACGCTGACAAGATTCATATTCCTCCGGTTCCTCTCAACGTGCTGACAGCTCCTTGGCCGTTTGCAATATGGGGCATTGACATGATTGGAGAAATCAAGCCCACGACGTCCAATGGACATCGCTTCATCCTGGTCGCCATTGACTATTTTACCAAATGGGTCGAAGCAGCTTCCTTCGCCTCTGTTACAAAAAATGTGGTTGCCCGCTTCATCAAGCAGAACCTCATCTGCCGGTATGGTGTTCCGGACAGGATCATCACAAACAACGGTACAAATCTGAATAATACTATGATCACCGCATTGTGCGAACAGTTCAAGATTTATCATCACAATTCATCTCCCTATCGGCCGAAGATGAATGGTGCTTGTGATCGGTGGATCTGGAACTGACTGTTTAACGCTGGTTCGCGAAATGTCGCGGAAGCAAGAGTCGCCACCGTCTTTTATTTTCTCCAAATGGAAAGGACAAAAGCACAGAAAAATTCCTTAAAGAGATCGCTCTCGGTTCGGGAGGTAGGTTATAGAAAGGGAAGGTGTTAGCACCCTTTCTATCCATGGTTATCCATGGGCTCTTAGATACTTGCTCAATGTGTTTTCAAAATTGTTTGTTTGCTTTTCAATGTGGGTTTTAAAAAGTTTCTTTGAAAAATTTCAGTTCGACTCGTACGTCAGAGTGTTTGAAAAAATTGCTTTGAAAGCTTTTGAAAATGTGTTGGTGTGAAAAGATTTCAGTTTGTTTTGAAGAGAGCAAGTATCTACGAGAATCTACCTACCCTAAGGAATTCGTCTGTGTAAAAGTCCTTTAAAGTAGTGCCATCCCACCATTGAGAGGTAGGTAGCACCACCGTTGGAGGTGTTCGGGTCAATTCGAGTTTGTAGGGACATGGTGATCACCAGAGCAATAGGAAGACACCTTAGAAGCTACCCTCATGCCAGGTTCCCGGATCATGAGGACTTACTAAGACATCCTCTACTCGACGATCACCTTTCGAAGGCAAGGCAACAGTGAGGCGTACCCTAGGGGTGGTGTGTGCGATTCGTGTGTCGTTTTCATTGATATTTGTCTTGTCATGTTCATTGGTGTTCTACGCTTGATTTTATTTAAGTCATACATTCTTTCATGCTTTTTGTTAACAATTTTAAAAGATGCGGAAATTAAATCTAAAGCTATTACAACGGCGCGGGTCCACATCGCCAAAATTAAACCGGACCCGATTTGACAGAAAGTAAATAAAGCAAACGAAATAAAAGTGCGAAAAGTTAAATTGTCCGAGTTACATGGCTTTGGGAGAGATACATAATTATTTAAACGGAATAGAATAAATATGCGCAATTAAATAAGAATTATTGAAACGAGGGCGTTGGACCCTTTTGCAAATTAAATTAATTAATAATTAAAATTAAGATTAAATGAAAATGTTTTTTTGGTATTTTTTGTTTTTTAAGATTTAATGGAAAAAGAATTATTTAAAATTAAAATGAGATATAAACCCTAATTCTAATGGTTTTTAGATTTATTATGAAAAATATTAAATTAAGATCTAAATGAAACCCTAATTAATTATATACAATTTAATTATAAAAAATAATAAATAAATAAGTATTATGATAAAAAAGGAAAAAATTAAAAAGGAATAAAAAGTTATTAAACCTAATTCTATATTTTTGGATTTTTAGTTATAAAAAAGAATTAAAATTAAAACCTATTTAATACTAAATTTATTACAAGCAATTATTTACAAGAAAATGTGAAAATTAAATATTTTATTATGTTTTTATCTTTTTCTGATTTTTATGAAGTTTTTATATTTTGTAGAAAAATAATTCATTAAAACAAATAAGGAAATAAAATAGCAATTAAAAAAATAAAATAAGAAAAAAAATGTAGAGAAGGCAAACCAGGGGGGGTCAGGCCCCAGTAGTGAGGTATGGATCCAGTAATTTGGCCCAACAAGCTTTTAGATCCATTTGACTTTTTTGCTAGCATGCTGATGCGTTGACTGGCGCGTAGGATGTCCCTTCAATCTCAGCCTTTAGATTGATCTTTAAGTGGACGTGGCACGTTGGATTGGAGAGACGTATGGTAGTTGCTAGCGCTGAATCTGCATGGGATAATATATGGAAAAATAACATAGAAAGTAATGAAGACCTGGGATTCGAACCCAGGTCTTGAGCTTTGCCAATCCTTATGCCTGCCGTCTGAGCCAATTAACGCGTTGTTAATATATAATAATAATCATATGATATAAAAGAAAACGGATCAACGCATGGAAACACGCGCGAAATTTTAAACACTCCAATCACTTGATGCCACGACTTCATCTTCTCCATGCGTTCCTGAAAACAAAAACATATGGCAACGGTTTCTATGGCGTGGTTTTAGGGACGTTTCTGGAAAATAGCGATTAGGTCCTCATTGAATATAAATTAGGCGCGACAACTGATTCTTCTTCGTCTCTATACGCTGAATCCAACCATGGTACTGAGGATGTCCAATTTTTCCTCTTTTAAGAAGCCCTAAATTCAAGCTCTGAAAACCCTAGAAAAGTATCAATGGCAAACATCCATATATGGCACGAAAACAAAATTGGATGACATGGTTAGCTTCAGAACACGTTTATTAGTATGAATGCATCAAAAAAAAACAATGAAGATGCTTGAAACATGAAATACGATTATGCATTTTTTGTTGTACAGTTTAAGTTCTATCTACCAACTCTTGAGGTTTTGATGGCTATGCTTGATTGGAACGTGATCAGTGACCTCCAAGGAAGCTATTGAGACAAGAATGGAGGCTTGAATCGACCTCTAGAATGCTTTTCAGTTTTGAGCTTTTAGAGACTTTTTCCAAGTTTGTCAATGGTCTCAAGCGCAGCCTTTCAGTCTACTTGCATTAGGTTTTGATTCAAGCATATGTAGTGAACATTTTAGGTCAACAAAACTCAATAAAATCCAATGCAATAATGGTTTTGCATATTTGATTTTCTTAAGAATCTTCCATATCTTTTCCAAGTGTATTTTTGTGTCAATTAGCTTAAATCAAACCAAATCTTTCCTAATTAGCATGTGCCCGAAATATTGACCTTAAAACATGTATAAAAAGATTGGTTTGATTAATTTAAACATTTTTCATATATTTAATTGATTTAATTGAATTAATATAAATAAAAATTCAAATAAATAAATAAAAAATGAGAAAATTCTTCCCTTTGGGCCAAGTGGTCGTGCATATTCTTAGAATGATGAATCATGGAAGAAAAATGGGCCCATTAGCAATTTTAGGTCATTTGGATCAAAGTTGACTTTTCAAAATATCCAAAAATTTCCCAACTTCCACAAGGCATAACTTGCTCCATTTTTAAGCTTTTCTCATGTTCTTGGACATTTTGGAAAGGTCTTTGAGTCCTCTAACCAATGCCTTTTGTCCCATGTCATTTTGATTTACCAATCTCAAGTTATGGCCTTTGACTTAAAGTCCCTTTTTGTTGACTTTTGAAAATGACCTATAATGTTGAAATTGATAACTTTTTGTGAGAGCATTTCTTGGACTTGAAGTATGAAGATGAGTTGTAGTAAATGTCTTTCTCTTCAAAATGAGCTTTGGATGGAATTTTTCTGATAATCCATGTGAAAGTTATGCCCTGGTCAATTTCAGTTGACTTTTTTCAACTGTCCAAATAAGGAAACTTTTGCATCTTGATGATTTCTGAGCCAAATTTTGAGAATCATGATCAAGCATTGATCAAATGATGTTTGTGGCTTCAAAATGATGTGTTGACCAAAAATTTGAACTTTTGACTGTCAAATGACCATTTTGCCCCTACAGTTACTGTAGTGCAATTTAGGGTTTTGACTGTGCAATTTTGAGCTGAATGTCTTGAAACTTGATATGAGGATGCTTGACCATATTTGTAGGCATATGAGACTTGATTGGCCCTTTGAAAATTTCCTTTTCTTGATCAGAATACAAACCCTAGTTTTGACTGTATAGGAGGCTCTTGACTGTGCAACCCTTGGGGAATTTTGCAGCTTGGCTTTGGCAATTTCTTGAAGAATATGGGAGGGAAAATTTTGGGGTACAACAGTTGCCCCTGTTCAATCTTCTTAGACCCGAGGATGCAGACTGGCTGACGTGCCTTTCGTAATCCGAGGGTAGAAGATGATTGGACACTAAAGTGCCCAGAAATTTGCGCTCACATAGTGGCAGTGTGGTAGGAATGGGCTTATAGATGCCATTTAGAGGTTGATGAAATAGGATGATGGGCTTATAGATGCCATCTGAATGTTGATTGCGTAGGAGATTCCTTAGCGAGAACCTGCATACCTGCAAAAGAACAAATGAGTACCTGACACGTTGCAGGAGCTGGTTTTCAGATGCCTGGTATAGATGTGTCCTGACTGGTTACAGGAGCTGGATCTGGAGCTTCAAAAGATGATGAATGAACCAGGTATGGTTACTGCCTTAGCATGAATGGTAAGAGAACCTTGGGCGACTTTAACTTCAACAACGCTTGTTGAGAAAATCTTGGGTGTCTTCTACGGGGATTATTATCTTCGCAGTATTGGGAAGAGAACCATAGGCAATTATAATCTGAAAGGAATGATCACCTCACTCAACGTCGGAGAGGGAAACATCTGAAAAACTTCTACTGAGTCTTCATCAGGAAAATCTGTTGGGAGTCGATTTAGCTGGACTGGACAAGGTCTTGAAATGTCTTCAACTGGAATAAGCATCAGGGAGATCTTAGGGTCGATCTGACTGAACCAGAGGAGGTTTTTTTTTGATAAGGATGTGATGAAGGAATCTGAGACGATTGCTACTCCAAATCTATGATGAAGGAATCTGGGACGATTACTACCTCAGCGGAATGATGAAGGAATCTGGGACGATTACTACCTCAGCACAATGATGAAGGAATCTGGGACGATTACTACCTCAGCAGGATGATGAAGGAATCTGGGACGATTACTACCTCAGCAGAATGATGAAGGAATCTGGGACGATTACTACCTCAGCAGGATGATGAAGGAATCTGGGACGATTACTACCTCAGCAGAATGATGAAGGAATCTGGGACGATTACTACCTCAGCAGGACGATGAAGGAATCTGAGACGATTGCTACTCCAAATATATGATGAAGGAATCTGGGACGATTACTACCTCAGCAGGACGATGAAGGAATCTGAGAAGATTGCTACTCCAAATATATGATGAAGGAATCTGGGACGATTACTACCTCAGCAGGACGATGAAGGAATCTGAGACGATTACTACCTCAGCAGGATGATGAAGGAATCTGAGACGATTGCTACTCCAAATATATGATGAAGGAATCTGGGACGATTACTACCTAAAATATATGATGAAGGAATCTGGGACGATTACTACCTCAGCAGGATGATGAAGGAATCTGGGACGATTACTACCTCAGCAGGATGATGAAGGAATCTGGGACGATTACTACCTCAGCAGGATGATGAAGGAATCTGGGACGATTACTACCTCAACGGGTGATGACTTTTATCTGTTGATTGTTCTTTCCTGAAAAAGTAACGAATTAGTTGTATGCAATGTCATAATGCATGAATTGCATGATTTTAAGATGTTCTCAAAAATAAATGAGATTGGGGTGATATGATGCGTCTATGCATGCTATAATGATGTATGTGACGTTTTATGAATGTGTTTTTCGTCTAGGAAAGTAAATCCTTGACGGGTGCCGGGAAGTCGTATCCTGGGCTGATGTTGAAGAATAGATTTTGCTTCCGCTGGGGATGATAACTGCAAGAATACCGGTAGGAGAAGATGACTCCGTTGCGGAATAAACTTGGCAAATGGAAGATTCTGCGGGGAGAAAAGATACTCTAGCGACCATGCTGGGAAGCAACACTCTGTGGGGAGAGAGATGCTTTGCTGAATGTTGATAGTAACTTGCTGAGGATGTCTTGTTGTTGGAAGTGTGAATAGACTTCGCTGGGGATAGAAGACTTCGTCGCGGACGCTCTTTCCGTGGCTTTTGGCTGAGGATAACCCAGTTATATCTTGTTAAGGAAATAACTCTTTGAATAAAGCCGGACGACGCGTTCGTGTTCTGCGAGGGGATAAGCTTCCAGAATCTACTGGGGATAAGCTTATTGCTTGGGGATATGGATTCCAATTTTCTTGGGGAAACTGGATTGGACTCTCTTGGGGGAGTATTGAACTGTATTGGTTATGTTCTTCAATGGAACTTACCCTGATGCCTTGGAGGATAGAACAATCAGACTGCTCAGACCACTCTTCACTGCCCCTGTTTCTGATGTGGGAGAGGAAGACCTGTTGAGGTGTTAATAGTCGTTGATGGACAAACCTTCTTCTGGTAGACAGGTGACAAGATGATAGGACATAATCGTATGCTTTGATCCCTAAATTTTGCCTGGACCGCCCTTTCGGGTTTTCAGACCACTGGGATACCCATTTTTGCCCAAGCCGCCTTTTCAGGTTTTCGACTTGCCGGGTGTACAGATTTTTTTTCATTCATCCCTTATTTTTGCCCGAACCCTTTTGGTTCGCCGGGAAGCCCTTATTTTTGCCTAGGTATGTCAACCTAGCGGGTCTTTGATTGTGCGTAGTATTTTTCCGACTATGTCCACGCTCTCAGAAAGTAGGGAGTTGCCCCTATTAGAAGTGCTTTGTCATGCTACCAGAAGGTGTTTGATCAGGCAAGATTCGTTGTTGGAATGCCCCAAGTGACCCAGGTGGAGATTTGCCCCAGGCTATTTGGCCTTTTGAGAGATTCTCCGAATCTTGACTTAATTGCCCCAGCTGATGGAAAATAATCACGTCATGCCCCTTGATCGGGAGTGTTTTTGTTCACTAGGTATTCATCGTGCGAATTTTCCTACTGTTCAAACAAATAGTCCTATGCAAACAATGTTATGTCAAAAATGCAAAGCTTATGTCTGTCTTGACGATTTTGAAAATGCATTCTTTTTCATAAACAAGTGAATGTTTGTAAAACATGATGTCAACTCCGTATTTACCGTAAGCCTTAAGGAGTCAGGATACCTTTCGTACAGTATGCTTTCGAACTAACCCATGCTTCAGCTAGGACTTTTAAGGGTTATAACGTGGCTTGGTTCACGGTTTAAGAAACAAAGGATAAAGGCTCAAATTATTTGTATCCACCCGCTCTTCGTGATGTTCTCCAAACCTAAACTCAGTTGATCATACGTTAGACCTTTGTTTGAGTCTTTGCTCTGGTTTTCCGGTGATGATTCGGATGTTGATAACTTACTTCGAATAGGCAGTCATCTCCTTTTTTGTTGAGGTTTTGTATGACCTCTTTCTTTTTGATTTCGTTATCCCTATTTTTTGCCTGAACTGTTTCCTTTTTGGAATTACAGTCAGCGGGATGCCCCAGTTTCATAAGTCCCTTTTTATAGGTTTTGACTTCTTGGGCTTTTTGTTTATGATTTTTTTTTGATAATGATTGCCTGTCCTTTATTGATTATTCGGAACCATCACTGTCTTTCTTTATTTCGTAAGGATCTCTTTGGTGCCATTCGTTATGCACTTGGATCAACTGAGAGACTACCCTGCCCCAGGTTATGATTAAGGGTTTTAAATTTCGAAAAGAAAAACTCCTACTTCTTTGGCTCAAAGGGGTTGACGAGGGATTATCTTCCTTATAACTCCAGTGTTTAGGAATTGAAACAATGCCTGTACCTCGTCAGTGGGGTCTGTTCAAAAGCATACTGTAAATTGTGGTATCGTTTTCGTCATCCTCCCTCAAGAGGCTTAGAATTAACGAGAGTTGATATCAGAAAAAATATGAAAACAATTTGCATATAGTGAATGCGAATATATTGATTCAAAATAGACATAAGCGATGCATTACTAGAATAAAAGAGTTTGTCATGAACAAATGTCTGAACAAGCAAAGAAAATTACACATTGAAAATTCTAATGAACAAAAGACATTCTCGATGATTTGGTGTAGGATCAGTGTTCAAACTCGACCTCCTTGGCGTCAATCAGGTCTTGGATCTTGTTCTTCAGGGTCCAACAGTCGTCGGTGTCATGTCCAGGACTGTCAGAATGGTAGGCACATCTCACACCCGGGTTGTACTTGGAAGAGGAAGTATCAGGATTTTGAGGAGGATCCTTTAGTGTGATCAGTTTTGCCTTTAGCAATTGTTGTAATGCCTGAGACAAAGACATATTGATGTCAGTATACTTCCTATCTTGATGCTTTATCCTACGCCTATTGCTCTTTCTTGGTTGAACGGGCGTGGGATCAGAAATCTGGATTGCCCCTACATCATGACGACCCTTTTTACCATTTATAGCATTGGATTCTTTCTTCCCACTGTGGGGCTTTTTCTGAGTATCGGCGAGTGCGGTTTCTTGAATCTTCCCCGACTTGATACCAGCTTCGATTCTCTCCCCAGTCAAGACAAGATCTGTAAACCCAGCAGCAGAATTCCCAATTAGGTGGTTGAAGAATGGACCAGACAGGGTCCCCAAGAACATGTCGACGAGCTCGCGGTCAGTCAGAGGTGGTTGTACCCTTCCAGCAAGGTCCCTCCATTTTTGAGCATACTCTTTGAAGCCTTCGCCTGTACCCATAGACATCCCCTGAAGCTGAGTACGCGTGGGAGCGAGGTCGGCATTATACTGGTAGTGTTTGTAAAATGCAGTGGCTAAGTCTTCCCAGGTACGGATGTTGGCTCCATTCAGTTGATAGAACCACTCGAGCTGAGTCCCTGAAAGACTCTCTTGGAAGAAATGGATCCATAAGTTTTTGTCAGCTGTATAGGGCTGGATCCTCCTTGTATAAGCCCTGAGATGCAACTTAGGACAGGATGCCCCATCGTATTTTGCAAAGGCAGGTGCCTTAAACTTGTGCGGGATCACTACCCCAGAAGACAGACCTAGATCCTCGAAGTCCAGGCCAGGCACTTTTTGTATCTCCATCGCATTTAGCCGGTCTTCCAACTGTTTGTACCTATCCTCAGCCGGAGGGTACTGCCCGTCATTGAAATCTGTCTCATTGTCAGAGACCACTAGGCTGGGAATCCTTTCCTCTTGATGACTGCCTTTCCCCACAGATGGGGTTGTCCTCTCAGCTTCATCCCGCAGTGTGTTCCCAGATCTGCGTCTAGGGCTGAACAAAACAGTCCTCTTCTTCTTCTTTTTCAGGAGCAGAGTCTTCAGATCTTGTTGCCCCTGGGTCAAATTCATGATCAGCTCTTGGAACTGGGCGTTCTGAGTCTGAAGGGCCTTAATGGATTGCTCGTTAGACGATTCAGGATTCATGACGATCGGCTGAAATAAACAGCGAAGAGGGTAAGCAACCTGTCAAAAAGGGTACCTGCAATGATGTGTATGATATGCATGCAATGTTTTCAAGGACCTCGCGGGGTAAACCAGAAAATCGTTAGCATTGGAAACTGGTGGCTTGATTGAAGGTACTTCATATTGTTGAGAGTCCTTCATCAAGGGTCAAAGGCTCACCATATCCAGTGGGTCATAGCCCCTGACAACCTTGGCATAGAGGAAAATAAATCCCCTTTGCCCCTTGCTAGATGTTTGATTCATCATGACCTGCATCACAAGCCCTTGAGATCCTTGAAATGGGTTAGGATGTATGCAATGGTATGATGTTATGGTATGCATGGGGTAATGCGAGTAAACCCTGTTGTGAGTCCCTAATTAAGGACTGCAAACCAAAACCTGCAAGAAACTTAGTGTACCCTGTTATAAGTCCCAATTAAGGACTATGAACGAAACCTGCAAGACATTCGGTAAACTTTGTTATGAGTCCTAATTAAGGACTATAAACAAAACCTGCAAGAACTCAAGGGTTAGATAACAAGCATGCAAATAGTCAAGTTTGAAGGCACACAAGTCACACAAAGAGCCCTTAGAGTTTAGGCCAGCATGAGGTCTAGGTATTACCCTCTTTCAGTTGGTGGGTTTAACCTGTCCTATCAAAGTAACCGGGTTCTTAGAGGATCCCAACATCATTGACTACCCTCAATCGGTCATAACTCCAGCATCGCAATCTTTTCTTGCGGCCAGAACCATCACGAGAGTTTAGCCTCAATGGGCGTAGCATACTGCTACTGTTCTAATGGCCAAGTTGAGTCATTTAAGGTTCTAAGGTCTGTTGGTGCTTAATGACTCCTTGGAAGACCCATATTCTCCCCGTTTCAACACGAGGGATATCGGTACAGACCAAGGCGCCACACCAACGTAGCCACTGCTTCACCCATGTCGGTATACGCTGGACAGGTCCCTCACAGATTATGCTACCTAAACAGGGTGTCCCCAGATCCGGGTTAGGATCTATGTAACTCCCATGCAAATGCCCACAAATATAAAGCAATCAAAGCAAGCAATTGAAAACATAAGTATGATCTAATCCTAAGGTACACCTCACTTTTATAATAGTCCCCAGCAGAGTCGCCAGTTCTGTGATCGGTGGATCTGGAACTGACTGTTTAACGCTGGTTCGCGAAATGTCGCGGAAGCAAGAGTCGCCACCGTCTTTTATTTTCTCCAAATGGAAAGGACAAAAGCACAGAAAAATTCCTTAAAGAGATCGCTCTCGGTTCGGGAGGTAGGTTATAGAAAGGGAAGGTGTTAGCACCCTTTCTATCCATGGTTATCCATGGGCTCTTAGATACTTGCTCAATGTGTTTTCAAAATTGTTTGTTTGCTTTTCAATGTGGGTTTTAAAAAGTTTCTTTGAAAAATTTCAGTTCGACTCGTACGTCAGAGTGTTTGAAAAAATTGCTTTGAAAGCTTTTGAAAATGTGTTGGTGTGAAAAGATTTCAGTTTGTTTTGAAGAGAGCAAGTATCTACGAGAATCTACCTACCCTAAGGAATTCGTCTGTGTAAAAGTCCTTTAAAGTAGTGCCATCCCACCATTGAGAGGTAGGTAGCACCACCGTTGGAGGTGTTCGGGTCAATTCGAGTTTGTAGGGACATGGTGATCACCAGAGCAATAGGAAGACACCTTAGAAGCTACCCTCATGCCAGGTTCCCGGATCATGAGGACTTACTAAGACATCCTCTACTCGACGATCACCTTTCGAAGGCAAGGCAACAGTGAGGCGTACCCTAGGGGTGGTGTGTGCGATTCGTGTGTCGTTTTCATTGATATTTGTCTTGTCATGTTCATTGGTGTTCTACGCTTGATTTTATTTAAGTCATACATTCTTTCATGCTTTTTGTTAACAATTTTAAAAGATGCGGAAATTAAATCTAAAGCTATTACAACGGCGCGGGTCCACATCGCCAAAATTAAACCGGACCCGATTTGACAGAAAGTAAATAAAGCAAACGAAATAAAAGTGCGAAAAGTTAAATTGTCCGAGTTACATGGCTTTGGGAGAGATACATAATTATTTAAACGGAATAGAATAAATATGCGCAATTAAATAAGAATTATTGAAACGAGGGCGTTGGACCCTTTTGCAAATTAAATTAATTAATAATTAAAATTAAGATTAAATGAAAATGTTTTTTTGGTATTTTGTGTTTTTTAAGATTTAATGGAAAAAGAATTATTTAAAATTAAAATGAGATGTAAACCCTAATTCTAATGGTTTTTAGATTTATTATGAAAAATATTAAATTAAGATCTAAATGAAACCCTAATTAATTATATACAATTTAATTATAAAAAATAATAAATAAATAAGTATTATGATAAAAAAGGAAAAAATTAAAAAGGAATAAAAAGTTATTAAACCTAATTCTATATTTTTGGATTTTTAGTTATAAAAAAGAATTAAAATTAAAACCTATTTAATACTAAATTTATTACAAGCAATTATTTACAAGAAAATGTGAAAATTAAATATTTTATTATGTTTTTATCTTTTTCTGATTTTTATGAAGTTTTTATATTTTGTAGAAAAATAATTCATTAAAACAAATAAGGAAATAAAATAGGAATTAAAAAAATAAAATAAGAAAAAAAATGTAGAGAAGGCAAACCAGGGGGGGTCAGGCCCCAGTAGTGAGGTATGGATCCAGTAATTTGGCCCAACAAGCTTTTAGATCCATTTGACTTTTTTGCTAGCATGCTGATGCGTTGACTGGCGCGTAGGATGTCCCTTCAATCTCAGCCTTTAGATTGATCTTTAAGTGGACGTGGCACGTTGGATTGGAGAGACGTATGGTAGTTGCTAGCGCTGAATCTGCATGGGATAATATATGGAAAAATAACATAGAAAGTAATGAAGACCTGGGATTCGAACCCAGGTCTTGAGCTTTGCCAATCCTTATGCCTGCCGTCTGAGCCAATTAACGCGTTGTTAATATATAATAATAATCATATGATATAAAAGAAAACGGATCAACGCATGGAAACACGCGCGAAATTTTAAACACTCCAATCACTTGATGCCACGACTCCATCTTCTCCATGCGTTCCTGAAAACAAAAACATATGGCAACGGTTTCTATGGCGTGGTTTTAGGGACGTTTCTGGAAAATAGCGATTAGGTCCTCATTGAATATAAATTAGGCGCGACAACTGATTCTTCTTCGTCTCTATACGCTGAATCCAACCATGGTACTGAGGATGTCCAATTTTTCCTCTTTTAAGAAGCCCTAAATTCAAGCTCTGAAAACCCTAGAAAAGTATCAATGGCAAACATCCATATATGGCACGAAAACAAAATTGGATGACATGGTTAGCTTCAGAACACGTTTATTAGTATGAATGCATCAAAAAAAAACAATGAAGATGCTTGAAACATGAAATACGATTATGCATTTTTTGTTGTACAGTTTAAGTTCTATCTACCAACTCTTGAGGTTTTGATGGCTATGCTTGATTGGAACATGATCAGTGACCTCCAAGGAAGCTATTGAGACAAGAATGGAGGCTTGAATCGACCTCTAGAATGCTTTTCAGTTTTGAGCTTTTAGAGACTTTTTCCAAGTTTGTCAATGGTCTCAAGCGCAGCCTTTCAGTCTACTTGCATTAGGTTTTGATTCAAGCATATGTAGTGAACATTTTAGGTCAACAAAACTCAATAAAATCCAATGCAATAATGGTTTTGCATATTTGATTTTCTTAAGAATCTTCCATATCTTTTCCAAGTGTATTTTTGTGTCAATTAGCTTAAATCAAACCAAATCTTTCCTAATCAGCATGTGCCCGAAATATTGACCTTAAAACATGTATAAAAAGATTGGTTTGATTAATTTAAACATTTTTCATATATTTAATTGATTTAATTGAATTAATATAAATAAAAATTCAAATAAATAAATAAAAAATGAGAAAATGCTTCCCTTTGGGCCAAGTGGTCGTGCATATGCTTAGAATGATGAATCATGGAAGAAAAATGGGCCCATTAGCAATTTTAGGTCATTTGGATCAAAGTTGACTTTTCAAAATATCCAAAAATTTCCCAACTTCCACAAGGCATAACTTGCTCAATTTTTAAGCTTTTCTCATGTTCTTGGACATTTTGGAAAGGTCTTTGAGTCCTCTAACCAATGCCTTTGGTCCCATGTCATTTTGATTTACCAATCTCAAGTTATGGCCTTTGACTTAAAGTCCCTTTTTGTTGACTTTTGAAAATGACCTATAATGTTGAAATTGATAACTTTTTGTGAGAGCATTTCTTGGACTTGAAGTATGAAGATGAGTTGTAGGAAATGTCTTTCTCTTCAAAATGAGCTTTGGATGGAATTTTTCTGATAATCCATGTGAAAGTTATGCCCTGGTCAATTTCAGTTGACTTTTTTCAACTGTCCAAATAAGGAAACTTTTGCATCTTGATGATTTCTGAGCCAAATTTTGAGAATCATGATCAAGCATTGATCAAATGATGTTTGTGGCTTCAAAATGATGTGTTGACCAAAAATTTGAACTTTTGACTGTCAAATGACCATTTTGCCCCTACAGTTGACTGTAGTGCAATTTAGGGTTTTGACTGTGCAATTTTGAGCTGAATGTCTTGAAACTTGATATGAGGATGCTTGAGCATATTTGTAGGCATATGAGACTTGATTGGCCCTTTGAAAATTTCCTTTTCTTGATCAGAATACAAACCCTAGTTTTGACTGTATAGGAGGCTCTTGACTGTGCAACCCTTGGGGAATTTTGCAGCTTGGCTTTGGCAATTTCTTGAAGAATATGGGAGGGCAAATTTTGGGGTACAACAGTGCTGTTGAAGCTGCGAACAAAAACATTAAGAAGATCATTCAGAAAATGACAGTCACTTACAAGGACTGGCATGAGATGTTACCGTTTGCTCTGCATGGATACCGTACCATGGCACGTACTTCAACCGGGGCAACCCCATTTTCTTTGGTATATGGCATGGAAGCTGTCCTGCCCATGGAAGTTCAGATTCCTTCTCTAAGGATTATGAAAGACGCAGGTTTGAATGAAGATGATTGGATTCATACCCGACTTGATCAACTCAACTTGATCGACGAGAAGCGACTCGCTGCTGTCTGACACGGTCAAACGTATCAAAAACGGATGATCAAGGCTTTCAACAAGAAAGTCAGACGTCAAGTATATCAAGTCGGAGATCTCGTAATCAAGCGGATTATCCTGCCGCAAAGTGATCCCAGGGGCAAATGGACTCCTACATACGAAGGACCATTTGTGATCAAGAGCATATTTTCTGGTGGTGCAATGATTCTGACCACCATGGACGACGACGATTTGCCGCACCCTGCGAACGCAGACATAGTCAAAAGATACTACGCATAAAATAACCCGACAAGTCGAAAACCCGAAAGGGCGGCTTGGGCGAAAATGGGCATCCCGGTGGACCAAAAACCCGAAAGGGCGGTTCAGGCAAAAATTAGGGATAAAACAAAAAAATCTGTACACCCGGCAAGTTGAAAACCCGAAAGGGCGGCTTGGGCAAAAAGGGGTTTCCCGATGGATCGAAAACCCGAAAGGGCGATTTAGGCAAAAGTTAGGGAATTAAAGCATATGACTATGTCTCGTCGGATCACTTTAAGGACAATCTCTTCATCAACCAGCTCCAAGCTTCTGATCAATCCAGTCATCAGCAGACGAAGCATTGAATGGACAGATATTCAGAGTTGTGAAGGCTATAGCAGAATGGAATCCCATGGAATTGTTTCACATAGCCATCTTTCTTTTGTATAAATTTTTCAATATTTACGACGACATCCTCTTACTAGGATGACTGTCTCCATTGTACAAATATACTCATAGAAAGTTAATACAAATACTTTTCCAAATACAGAAATTTGCGTTGTCTTCCTTTCCTCTTTTCTTTTGCACTTATGTTTTATTTGAGAAACGTCCAATGTTTTTTTAAATAGGCATATGCATTTGAACATAATCATTTCCTTATGAATCAAGAAAGGTGATTACTGATAGGTTGAAGGTGCAGATAGATATCTTGATGCCCTTTCAGAGGAAATCCCAAGCAGATTTGAAATCCAAATTCCTCAGTCAGAACTTAATTCCCTAAACAGAGTAAACTTCGGGATCCTCAGCAGAGAAAGCTTTCTCAAAACTGATCTCCCCAGCCAGAGGGCCTCCCAGAACTCAATTCCCCTCAGAGTTAAGTTTCAGTATCCCCAGTGGAGCCTTAAAAATCTGAAAATCCAATCCCCAGCGGAATTAAAATTTCCAACCATCAATCCCCAGCGGAACCAAACTAGTGAACCTTCTCCCCACAGAGATACTTCCCACCAAACTAGGGATGCTCAGTCTTACTTCTCCAGTATGAGTCTATCAGGTTCTGAACTCCCCAGTAGAGATCATCAGAAATTCTCTTACCCTGCAAGTCACCAAGGAATTCGAATTCCCCGCAGTGGTCCTAAGATCCCTCAACGATTGAAAATCTTGTATTCCCCAGGCAGAATGAAGACTCTCATTCTCAGTTCCTCACAGGATATTCAGATATTCCCCAGTGAAGATCTCCTCAGGAAAGGAATCCCCAGTAGATTGGTATACAACCCAAGCTCCTGATTCTCCAACAGTAGTCAACAGAGATGTCTCCTCTTCAAGCAATCAAAGATTCTTGCCATCCCCTGCAGCAGTCAAGGACTCACTTTCCCTGGCAGCAGTCAAGATTCTTTTATCTCCAGCCATCCAGAATTCATTTATCCTCAGCGAGACAGCTCTTCAGCTTACATGCGCATGCATTTACATTCATATCATAAACATTGATATAGCACATATTGCATCATACATTTCATGCAACATAGTTTTGTGTTTAGCTAACATTTTGTCCTTTTCAGGATAAGAATAAAAGGCTATCATTAACAATTATTCAAGATGCAGTTTACACAGACTCATCATCAGGAAACCTTACACCGGTTTCTTCTCAACTTTTGAAAACAGTTTACGGACGCTTCCCAACAACGGATGCTGCTCTATTGCTTATTCAACTTCAAGACTTCTGAAAACAGTTCACGGGTTCTCCAGTAACGGATGTTAACCTATCACTTGTTCAGATTCTTCTTCAACTTCTGAAAACAGTTTACGGATGCTTCCCAACAACGGATGCTGCTCTATTGCATATTCAACTTCAAGACTTCTGAAAACAGTTCACGGGTTCTCCAGTAACGGATGTTAACCTATCGCTTGTTCAGATTCTTCAACTTTTGAAAACAGTTTACGGACGCTTCCTAACAACGGATGCTGCTCTATTGCTTATTCAACTTCAAGACTTCTGGAAATAGTTCACGGGTTCTCCAGTAACGGATGTTAACCTATCACTTGTTCAGATTCTTCTTTAACTTCTGAAAACAGTTTACGGACGCTTCCCAACAACAGATGCTGCTCTATTGCTTATTCAACTTCAAGACTTCTGAAAACAGTTCACGGGTTCTCCAGTAACGGATGTTAACCTATCTCTTGTTCAGATTCTTCTTCAACTTCTGAAAACAGTTTACGGATGCTTCCCAACAACGGATGCTGCTCTATTGCTTATTCAACTTCAAGACTTCTGAAAACAGTTCACGGGTTCTCCAGTAACGGATGTTAACCTATCGCTTGTTCAGATTCTTTAACTTTTGAAAACAGTTTACGGACGCTTCCCAACAACGGATGCTGCTCTATTGCTTATTCAACTTCAAGACTTCTGAAAACAGTTCACGGGTTCTCCAGTAACGGATGTTAACCTATCGCTTGTTCAGATTCTTCAAGTTTTGAAAATAGTTTACGAACGCTTCCCAAAACCGGATGCTGCTCTATTGCTTATTCAACTTCAAGACTTCTGAAAATAGTTCACGGGTTCTCCAGTAACGGATGTTAACCTATCGCTTGTTCAGACTCTTCAATTTTTGAAAACAGTTTACAGATGCTTCCCAACAACGGATGCTGCTCTATTGCTTTTTCAACCCCAGGACTTCTGAAAACAGTTTACAGATTCCTCCCAACAACGGATGTTAATCTATTGCTTGTTCAGATTCAACTTTTGAAAACAGTTTACGGATTCTCCAAACACGGATATCAATCCATTGCTTATTCAAAACCCCCAATTCAGAGATGTTCCAAAACATGGACACCTTTCTGATACTCATTCCAGATGGCATCTTTAAGCCCATCCCCGACAAGATTCGGTCACCGCTCTAGATGGCATCTTTAAGCCCATCTCCAAATGGCATCTCTAAGCCCATTCCCGCATCCATTGTTCTGACGAGTGCAAATTTAAGGGCACTCTAATGTCCAATCTCCTTTTACCTTCGAGACGCGAAAGGCAAACCTGCCAATCTAACTCTTCAGGTGCAAGAAGATTGAACAGGGGCAACTGTTGTACCCCAAAATTTGACCTCTCATTTCATCAATATTTTCTCATCACAAGGCCCTTGGAGCTCAAGATCAAGTTAGGGTTTACTCTGCTCAAGGCCCCTCCTTGCACTATTGACCCAAATTAGGGTTTGAGTTTGCACAAAGATGTTTTGACCTAAAAGGCCCAAAGTAACTTTCATGCTTCATGTTGGACTCACAAGTTTATCCATACCAAGTTTCAAGCCTTGATTCCAATCTTTGCCCAGTCAATTGGACAGTTGACCTAGAAATCAGCTGTATTGGGGAAAAAGTCAACTATGGCCAATTGACAGTCAAACTTCATGATTTTTGACCCACATCAACATTATGAACTCATATGAACCATTTGGTCAAGTTTGGATCACAATTCCACAAGAAATTTGATCAGATCACCAAAAGGGCAAAATGGTCATTTTTAGGGTTTTGACTGCACAAGGGAAATTTTTGACTGATTGACCTAACCAATGGCAAACCAAGCTCACATATGGACTCAAGGACTCAATGGCATGGTCTTGACACATTCAACAAGTTCAAAATATCCCAAATACACAAGATTGACAGATGAATTTTCCAGTCAATTGAGCAAAATTTGACTGTATACTAAAAAGTCAAACTTTGACTTTTTGGTCAAAATCAAGTGCCAAGATTTATTTTTCATCAAGACATGTCAAATTATGAAACTTATTCATCAAGAAACCAAAAATTACAAATTAGGGTTTGAAATGAAGAAATTTCATAACTTAGAAATTTTCTAAGTTATGAAATTTCCTAATTTTTTCCTAACTTTGTCCCATTTTTTCATCAAGATGTAATTTGATTCAAACAAAACTCAAAACATTAAAGTTGTAGTCCATTGCAAAATCTACAACTTTTATTCACAAAGTTTCCTCAAAAGAAGCTTGTAGCTCAAGTTATGATTTTTGGAATAAGGGTGCAAAACATTCTTAACTTAGAAATTTTTTGACCTATTTTAGGCAGGATTTTTGCCCAACTTCATGGCCACTTTTCACATGTTTCCACTTGGAATCTCAGCTTGCATTACAAAGATGGATTGTAGTACACATTCCAAGATTTCCAAATTGTCCAAGAACTTCTCAAACACCCTTGTGGTTAGGGAGAATCGAATTTGTAAAGATGGGCAAAAGTCACTTTGTTCATGGCCAAAGACATGTTCATACACTTTGCATTTTCAAACTCAGCTTGCACAAACTAGATTACAGGCCTCTAATCCCATTCTCACTCAATAATTTAATGCAAAACCTTTTTGTCCTAGCATTATCTTGTTCATTAAGTCATTACACAAAGGATTAGTCTTAAAATGGAAAAAGCATTTTAGCCATTTTTGAAAAGGTGCACTTTATGTCAAAACACAAATCAAAGAGGTACAGGCCAGATCTTTTGGGCACAAGATTATGGACATATCCCACTGATCAAGAACCAAATTTGCAGCATGCTTGAGGGGCCTGTAGGAGCCTATAATCCAACTTGCATTTTGTTTGCTTAGATAAGAAGAAAGCTAGCATTTTGTACCACAACTGACATTCCTGCAAGAACCAACTCAAGCAAACTTTGTGAACACATTTGATATTCCCTAACTGATCTAGAACACGAGCCCTTGACCCTCAATACCTCCTCATCCATCAAAGCCCATTTTTTCTGCAAAACAGAGTCCTTGTTGCAGATTGACTTGGCCAGCATCATTCCATCGTGCGTTTTCATCCAAACCAGTTCAAATACATTCCTTACCATCCATTGAAGCTGTCCCAAGCCTTAGATACAAGCTGTAACAGCCATAGCCAAGTGTGCCATTTTCACTTTTCTCTCTTGCAGGTTGACTTCCATAGCTTGATTCAGAAGGATTCAAGGCACACCAAGCATAGAGGAAATATCCTTGGACCTCAAGCAAGCTGTACAAGTCCTCAAACTTCATTGAAAGTACCTCCATTGTTGTACACAACTCAAGCTGAACAGGTAAGAGTTTGAACTTCTATCTCTCTATCCAAGCATATCTAGGCTTAGGTTTGTGAAGAAATTATGTCCTACTCATGGCCCTGAAGCTACCCATATCCTCACTTTTCATTTATGTTGTGTGTGCTGAGAGAATTTTGAACCTGAACATTGAACAAAAGTTAGGTCAGGAATTGGGGGAGGAGAAATTCTCTCTCATTTCTGAGAGTTAGATCAAGTTCTTGATATGTATGAATTCGTGATTTGATGCTTTACATTTTTGATGTTATAAGTTTCTGCTAAAAATCAAAGAATCAGGATGTTTGAATCAAGCAAGGAAACGCGCGTTTTTGAGACAGAAGTGGCTGGAGGTTGAAGAAGCTTGCCTTGGGCTGGGCCTGGCTTATTTTTCTGTTTGCACCACTATTTTCCACTTACACCCCCTTGGCCCATTGTGTGTTTTTTTAATCATTTTTGACTTTTTATTTTTTCTTCTGACTTATTATTTTTTGTCAAAACATAAAAAATATTAAAAATATTTTTTCAACCATTTTTGCATTTTATTTGGATTTTATTTGCTTTATTTAAACTTGTATATATAAATAAATATAATACTTTTATTTAAAACATTAAAAATAATGTGAAAAGATATACTTTTAGTTATTATTTTTATTTGCATTTTTTGAAAACATTTTCTAAAAAATATATTTTTTTTGTAAATAATAAATATTTTATTTTTGTACATACTTAGTATATTTAATAAATAAGATAAATACTTATACATATTTCATTAAATATTTAGGGTAAAAATATAAAAATAATACATTTTTATTTTTATTAATATTTAACCTCAAAAATTACTTTCTTACAATATACTTCCCTTTTATTTATTTTTTGTATATAATTAATAAATATTGTATATAATATAATTAATAAATACTATTTATTTAAAAAATTAGGGTTTTGCCCTAAACCATGAAAATATTCAAAAATTAACCTTTTTTTATTTTTTGTTTATATGTCACATGAAAAATACTTTTACATATATATAAAATCATTTTTGTGCATTTTGCATATTTATTGTATTTAGTTAATTATTGTACAATTAAATAACTTGTATATTCAATTTGGATTGTAATAGTTTAGATTTAAATTTCTTGCTAAATATCCCCATTTGAACATTTGTACCCCCATCCCCATAATTATGTTGTAATAATTTAGGACTTTAAATTCCGCATTTTAAAGCTTTCTAAATATGCCATGATAGACTTAGGGTTTGTATGCGAAAATCAAATAACAAATAGCTCGACTAAACAAAAGACAAAAAAGCATGAAAATGGATAACACCAATCACACTTGCACCCCTAGGGTTACTCCACTTGTTGCCTTCAATAATAGGCCATGTTGCATGTTGGGTTTCTTTGGCAAAACAAAACAATTCAAATGATCATAGTCCCTCGATGACGCTTTCGAAAGTTGCCTAAAAATGATTAAGTCCCTTGAAGGAAAATTGCCAAAGACACTTGGCACTATTGCATTCATGGTCTAAATGATGACCCGCGCCCGTCCCGTTAACATCCTAACACAAGATTGTCCACCAAATACAATGGTGGAACAATACTGTTAAAAGGGTTAAAACATAGGAAAGATCTTTGAGAAATTTAGAGTAGATAGCTCTTGGTTACTTGATCAACTTGCAAATCCTTGCCATTTTTCAAAACACACATCACAAGTACAAACTTTCAAAACAACTTTCAAAACCTTGAAACATCTTTTCAAAAAGACAAACACCTTTTGTAAAACATTCGAGTAAAGAATTGTTACAAGGGTTGCCTAGACAAGGCATCTTTTTCAAAACATTTTCAAACCCACACACAAAGCACCATTTCAAACAATTGAAAATGCAAGGCAAGTGATCTAAGCAAGTAACTAAAAGCTCATGGATAACCATGGATAGAAAGGGTGCTAATACCTTCCCTTTCTATAATCTACTCCCCGAACCCAATAAAACATCTCAAAGGTTTTTGCTGTGCTTTTTAACCTTTCCTTAGGATAAAATATAAAGTCGGTGGCGACTCTTGCTAAACCGAAACATTTGCGAAAACAAATGCAAAACCTCAAGTCAGTTCTCCCACTGTATCACAGGTGTCATACTCCCTTTACTGCAAGACTCTGCTTCAACTGTACAAATAACATGGCAGAATACGAAGCGTGCATCTTTGGTCTCAAAGCTTCCATAGATTTGGGGATCAAATTCTTAAATGTATTCGAAGATTCAGCTTTGGTCATCAGCCAAATCAAAGTGGAATGGGACACTAAACACCCTAACCTTATCCCTGACAAAGAACATGTGTTGACATTGATCCCATATTTTTAAAAGATTACCTTCAAGCATTTCCCGCGAGACGAAACTCAACTAGCAGATGCACTAGCCACAATGTCATCCATGTTTAAACTTAAATGGGATAACGAGGATCCCTAGATCACCATTGAACGAATGGATGAATCACCTCACTGTCACGAGATTAATACTGAAGAAGTAGTGGACCAACCTTGGTTTCACGAAGTCAAGAGGAATCTGGAGGCTCAAGAATATCCAGAAAGAGCTTCAATCAATGACAAGAAGTTCTTAAGGAGATTCTCTGCTAAATTCTTCCTTAGTAATGGCATTCTCTACAAACGTAACCATGACTCTGTGTTACTTCAGTGCGTAGACAAGGTTGAAGCCGAAAAGATAATGGTTGATCTACATGAGGGAACTTTTGGAACCCGTTCCAGTGGGCATACGATGGTAAAGAAGATCCTACGGGAAGGCTATTACTGGTCTACGATGGAAGCAGATTGCTATCAACACTCTCGAAACTGCCACAAGTGTCAGATCTATGCTGACAAAGTCATATACCTTTGGTTCCTCTGAATGTCTTGATGGCTCCTTGGCTCTTTGCTATGTGGGGCATCGATATGATTGGGGAAATCAAGCCAACAGCCTCTAATGGACACCGCTTCACCTTAGTGGCCATTGACTATTTCAAAAAGTGGGTTGAGGCTGCTTTTTTCGCTTTCGTTACCAAGAATGTTGTAGCCCGGTTCATCAAGAAAAATCTCATATGTTGTTACGGTATCTCAGAGAGGATCATCACAGACAATGGTACGAATTTAAACAATACTATGATCACCGCCCCGTGCGAGCAATTCAAGATCCAACATCACAATTCTTACCCTTACCGGGCAAAGATGAATGGTGTTGTCGAAGCCGCAAATAAGAATATCAAAAAGATCATACAGAAAATGACAGTCACATACAAAGACTGGTATGAGATGCTACCATTCACTCTCCACGGGTATCGTACCACAACACGTACATCAACCAGGGCAACACCCTACTCTCTGGTATACGGAATGGAGGTTGTATTGCCTATTGAGGTCCAGATCCCATCTCTGATAATTATGTACAAGTTGATCAACTGAACTTGATTGATGAGAAAAGGCTTGATGCTGCCTGTCATGGTCAAATGTATCAAAAACGGATGATCAAGGCTTTCAATAAAAAGGTCAGACGCCAAGTATATCAAGTCGGGGACCTGGTGATCAAACGCATCATACTTCCGCAAGGTGATCCCAGGGGCAAATGGACTCCTACATACGAAGGACCGTTTGTAATCAAAAACATATTCTCTGGTGGAGCAATGATCTTGACCACCATGGATGGCGATGACCCGCCGTACCCTGCGAACGCAGATATAGTCAAAAGATACTATGCCTAAGAGACCCGTTAGGTTAACACACCTAGGCAAAACAAGGTGTGATATGGTGGGAGAACTGACTTAATGTTTTGCGTTTGTGTTCGCAAATGTTTCGGTTTAGCAAGAGTCGCCACCGACTTTTTATTTTATCCTAAGGAAAGGTCAAAAAGCACAGGAAAGACCTTTGAGATGTTTTCTTGGGTTCGGGGAGTAGATTATGAAAAGGGAAGGTGCAAGCACCCTTTTCATCCATGGTTATCCATGGGTTCTTAGTTACTTGTTTAGATCACTTGCTTTGCTTTTCCAATTGCTTGAAATGGTTCTTTGTGTGTGGTTTTGAAAGATGTTTTGAAAAGAGGCCATCATTGTGGTAACCTTTGTAATGATTCTTGTTTGAATGTATACAAATGTGTTTTGTCTTTTGAAAAGATCTCAATGTTTTGAAAGTTTGATTTGGGAAATATTTTGAAATTGTGTGGTGAAGTGTGTTTGAAAATAGCAAGGATGTTTTGCAATTTTTTGATCAAGTAACTAAGACTTATCTACCCTATTTTTCTCAAAGATCTTTCCTATATGTTTTTAACCCTTTTGACAATGTTGTTTTACCATTGCATTTGGTAAACAACCTTGTATTAGGATGTTAAACGGGACAGGCGTGGGTCATCGTATAGACCATGATAGCAATTGTGTTAAGTATTTTTAGCAAATTTTTGAGGGACTAGATCATTTTTGTATAGGCAACCAAGATAGCATCATCGAGGGACTATGATCTTTTGTTTTGCCAAAATACCCAACATGCATAACATGGCCCATTTTTAAGGCAACAAGTGGATGAAACCCTAGGGGTGCAAGTGTGCATTGTGTATTGATTTTCATGCATTTTTGTCTTTGTGTTAGTCAAGCTACTTGTTGATTTTGGATTTTTTCATACAAACCCTAATCTCTAATCATGGCATAATTGAAAGCATAAAGTGCGAGAATTAAAAGTCTAAGCTATTACAACATGATTATGGGGATGGGGGTACAATTTTTGAATGGGGGTGTATTTGACAAGAAATAAAAACCCTAGTTTACTATTACATCCAAATTGAATATTGGCATAAATAATAAATAGACAATATTTAAATAAACAAATTAAATAAATATACAAAATATATGAATATGCAAAAAGTTTATGTTTATTTTCCATGTATGCAAAAATATTTAATGCAAAAAGGAAAGAAATAAATAAAAGAAATTATTATTTTTTTATTAAGGGTAAACCCTAATTTTTCCTTAAGAAAGTAAGTATATTAATTATATTATTTAGATGCAATAAAATAAAATGATGTATATATAAAAAATTAAATATATTTAGAAAAATGTATTATTTTAAGTATAAATAATAATAATAAAAAAAGGTATATTTTTTCATGTTTTTATTCTCAAGTTTTTATTAAATAAAATAAAAGTATGTATATGTAATATTAATTATATTAAACATGTATAATAAAAATGAAATAAAATATATACAAAAATAAAAATATATTTAGTATAATATATTATTTAAGTATAAATAAAAATATAAAAGTATGATTTTTAATATTTTATTTCTAAGTTCTCATTAAAATGAAATAAAGATATATGTTCATTAAATTACTTTTATGTTTAGAAAAATAAAAATAAAATACAAAATAAATATGAAAATTTATAAAATATTTTTTGAGTATTTTTTATATTTGGGAATAATAAAATAAAATCAGAAATGAAAATAAAAAGGCAAAAATATAAAATATCAAGAAATTGGGCCAGGGGTGCAAAAAGTAAAAGGGGGTGTCAATAGTGAAAGGACCAAAGCCCAGCCCAAGCCACTTCATCTTCAACCTCTGACTTTCAAAAACGCGCGCGCCCTGTATAATGGCTAGATCCTGCATACGAGCTCTATTGTAAAAACACATAACATCAAAGTTGTAGAGCTTTTCAAGACGAATCCAACCATATAAAAAACGTGTCTTAACTCTCAAAGACCATAGAGAATTTCTCTGGCCCTAAAATCTAACCTAATTTTTTCAGTATGTTCATGGACCAAATTCTCTTAGCACCCTTAATAAAAATGAAAACTGAGCATATGTACAACTTCATGGCTATGAATACTACATTTCTTATTCACAAACCTAAGTCTAAATGTTCCTAAATAGAGAGATAGGAAGTTGATAAAAACCTGTTTCAGCTGACTTCGTGTATGGCAATGTGGAGCTTTTCAACAAGGCTTGAGATATCTGGGAGCTTGCTTGAACTTCACTTGACATTCTCCAATACCCTGCTTGCCTTGAATATGCTTGAACAAGCCTACAGAACTCAACCTGCACAACCTCAAAATGAAAATGGAAAACCCTGTAAATGGAGTTACAGTTGGTGTTTAAGGTTTGGGATAACTTGGATGGATGGAATGGAAAGTGTTTGAACAGGTTTGGGCCAAAACGCACAAGCAAATTGTGCTATGGAAGTCAAGTTGCAGATGCTGCCCTGTTTTGCCAATGGAAGGTGATTTCTGGCTATGGGATGTTTGAAGGCTCCAAGGCTCGTGTTTCTGGCTCAAAGGGGTGTGAGAAAGTGGTCTCCAATGTTTGCACAAGTTGGTTTTTGCTGATGTTCCCGTTCTAGTGTTTTGGATATCTTTCTTGTATTTTAAGCAAACATGAGAAGTGATGTCCAACAGGCCTGTACAGGCTATCCATATGCTTTCACACTTTGCCCTTGGTCCCTCCAATTTGTGGATTTGATTTGCTGCATAAGATATGGACCAATGCTCAAGGGATTCAGTTTTGACATAAAGCACATTTAAGCAAAAATGGAAATATTGCTTTTTCTACTTAGGGATTAATCTTGTGTGCAATGCCCTAATAACCAAAACAATGCCTTAGACTGATGGATTTGCATTAAATTATTGAGTGTGAAGTGGTTTAGAGGCCTGTAATCTAGTGCATAGCATGCTGATTTGAATTTGCAACTTGTATGAACATGAACATGCCATGGATGAAAAGTGAGTTTTTGCCAACTTCAAGCCTTCGATTCTCCCTAACCACAAATGAGTTTGGAGAGTTCTTGGACATTTTGGAAAGCTTGCAACATTCTCTACAATACATCTTTGAAATGAAATTTGAGATTCCAAGTGGAACCATGTGAAAAATGGACATAAAGATAGGTCAAAAACATGCCTAAACTAGGGCAAAATTTCACTAAGTTAAAAGTTTTAGGGACCCTTGTTCCAAAAATCATAACTTGAGATACAAGATTCTTTTGAGAAAACTTTGTGAATCCAAGTTGTAGATTTTATGGAGGACTACAACTTTCATGTTAGAAGTTTTGTTTGAATCCAATTGCATCATGGTGAAAATATTGGGCAAAGTTAGGAAAAATTAAGAAAATTTCATAACTTAGAAAAATTCTAAGTTATGAAAATTTTCAACTTTAAACCCTAATTTGCAAAAATGGGTTTCTTGATGAACAAGTTTCATGTTTTGACACATATTTATGAAAAATGACCCTTGGCATTTGATTTTGACCAAAAAGTCAAAGTTTGACTTTTCAGTATACAATCAAATTTTGATCAGTTGACTGAAAAAATCATTTGTCAATCCAATGCAATTGAGGTTTTTTGAACTTGTTGAATAGGTAAAGATGATGCCATTGGTTCCTTGAATCCATGCTTGAACCCAACTTGCCATTGGCTAGGTCAAAAGTCAGAAATTGCCCTTGTGTAGTCAAAACCCTAAAAATGACCATTTTGCCCTTTTGATGGTCTGATCAAATTTCTTGAGGAGTTGTGGTCCAAACTTGATAAAATGATTCATAGGAGTCTAGAATGTTGATGTGGGTCAAAAATCATGAGGTTTGACTGTAAATTGGCCACAATTGACTTTTTCCCCAATATAGTTGATTTATAGGTCAACTGTCCAATTGACTGGGCAAAAATTTGATTCAAGGTCTGAAACTTGGTATGGACAAAATTATGGGTCCAACATGAAGTATGAAAGTTACTTTGAACATTAGAAGTCCAAAAATCCCGGTGCAAACTCAAACCCTAATTTAGGTCAACAGTGCAAGGAGATGTCTTGAGCAGAGCAAAACCCTAATCCTGTCTGGAGTTCAAAGAGTCTTGTGGGGGGAAATCTTGATAAAATAAGAGGGAAAATTTTGGGGTACAACACAAGGGCATCCCGGAGAACCAAAAAGGTTCAGGCAAAAATTAGGGATAAAACAAAAAATCTGTACACCCGACAAGCTGAAAACCCGAAAGGGCGGCTTGGGCAAAAAAGGGTATCCCGGTGGACTGAAAACCTGAAAGGGCGGTCCAGGCAAAAGTTAGGGAATTAAAGCGTATGACTATGTCCCGTTGGATCACCTTATGGACAACCTACAAACTCGAAGGTTCTGATTAATTCAATTAGTTTTGGACAAGGCAACAAATAGATAAGATGCTCGGAGACACAAAGGCTATAGCAGAATGGGAACCCCATGGGATTATTTCACATAGCTATCTTTTCTTTGTATCAAATTTTCTTTTTTTACGACATAATTCTCTTACTATAATGTTTGTCTCATTGTACAAAAATACTTACTCAAATTCAATACAAAGATATCCCTTTGAAAGTGCAAAACTACCTGTTTTTCTTTACTCTTGCGTTTTGTTTACAAAAACGTCCAATGATTTATTTTTGAACATATGCATTTGAACATAATTACTATGTACAAATAAGCAAAAATAGAAAGACAATCACTGATGGCTTTAAGATAGGGAAATCTCTCTAAGCTATTTCCATAAATCCCCCGCAGTGTGAAGTTTAATCCCCAGCGGAACAAGACTTCAGTTATCACTCCCCTGTAGAAGTCACCAAATTTCTCAGAATTCCCCAACAGGATTCTACAAGAGGTACACGACATCTCCCTTACAACAAAGTTCATTTCCCTAAAAGGAAACTCATCAACACTTCAACTTTACAACATGAAGACTTACACTCCATATCCTCAGTAGTAGTCGGGGATTTATTTTCCCAAATCCAACAGTAGTGCAGCAGATCAGCTCACATACGCATACATCACATCCATATATCATAAACATTGATAACACGAATACATTACACTATGCATTTCATACATCATGACATTGCATTTAGCTAACATTTTTACCCTTTTTCAGGATAAGGTTAACAGCTACCATTAACAATGTTCAGATGTTTTTCAGATACAGTTAAGATACGCTCCAGACACGGATGCCATTCTGATACTCATTTAGCTTTCAGATACAGTTCAGATACGCTCCAGACATGGATGCCATTCTGATACTCATTCAGATTCAACCTTCAGATACAGTTCAGATACGCTCCATACACGGATGCCATCCTGAAACTCATTCAACTCTCAGATATAGTTCAGATACGCTCCATACATGGATGCCATCCTGAAACTCATTCAACTCTCAGATACAGTTTAGATACGCTCCAAACACGGATGCTATTCTGATACTCATTCAGACTCAATTCTCAAATACAGTTCAGATACGCTCCAGACACGAATTCCATTCTGATACTCATTCAGATTCGACCTTCAGATACAGTTCAGATACGCTCCATACACGGACGCCATTTTGATATTCATTCAGCTTTCAGATACAGTTCAGATATGCTCTGGACACAGACGCCATTCTGATACTCATTCAGTTTCAGCTTACAGATACGATTTAACAATCATTTATAGGTTACATCTACATGCCCATCTCCAACAACTTCCTGCCATCTCTCCAAATGGAATCTTTAATCCCAATACCTATACCATTAATTATTACATCACCGAGTGTAAATTTCTGGGCACTCTAGTGTCCAATCATCTTCCACCTTCGAGTCACGAATGGAAAAAATCGACAATCTAACTCTTCAGGATTAAGAATATTGAACAGGGGAAGCTGTTGTACCCCAAAATTTTCCCTCTCACTTATCAAGAATTTTGCTCATAAGATCTCCTTTGGCTCAAGATTGCACTAGGGTTGATCAGCTCAAGACACCTCTTTAAGCATTGATGACCAAATTTAGGGTTTGAGATTGCACAAGGATATTTGAACTTACAATGCCTCATATTACTTTCATGGATCATTATGGACCCTCAAGATCACTCATGTCAAGTTTCAAGCTTTGGATCACACTTTTGCTCAGTCAATTGAGCAGTTGACCTAAAAATCAGTTGTATTGGGGGAAAAGTCAACTATTGCCAATTTACAGTCAAACTTCATAATTTTTATCCACATCAACATTTTAAACTCATATGTATCATTTGATCAAGTTTGGACCATAATTCCTCAAGAAATTTGATCAAATCTTCAAAAGGGCAAAATGGTCAAAATTAGGGTTTTGACTGGGAAAGGGCAATTTCGGATTTTTGACCTAGCAAATGATCAATTAAGTTAAGGAATGACCTCAAGAGTCCAATTTCATCATTTTGATCTAATGACATGGCTAAAAACATTGCAAGTCCAATGGATTGACAGATGAATTTTTCAGTCAACTGATCAAAAGTCAATTGTATACTGAAAAGTCAAACTTTGACTTTTTGCTCAAAATCAAATGCCAAAGATCAAAATTCATCAAAGCATTTAAAAATATGAAATTTATTCATCAAGAAATCCAAAATTCAAAATTCCATTTTTGAAAGTTAAAATTTCTAAACTTAGAAATATTTCTAAGTGTTGGAAATTTCTTATTTTTTCATAACTTTGAGCAAAATTTTCACCATGATGCAAGTTGATTCAAAATAAACTTCCAACATGAAAGTTGTAGGTCTCCTTGAAATCTACAACTTTTATTCACACAACTTCTTCCAAAAGTTCTTGGATCTCATGTTATAATTTTAAGAACATCTGGTCATGAAACAAAACACTTAGTGAAATTTTTGCCCTAATTTGGTCAGGATTTTGACCCAACTTCATGGCACTTTTTCATATGGTTTCAAGGGGAATATTCAAAAGTAATTCAAATATGGGTTGCATAGCACATTACAAGATTTCCAAAAACTCTAAGAACTCCTTGAGATCATTCTTGAGTAGGGAGAATCGAAGAGATGAGGTTAGGGTTTTATCACTTGAATTACAAGTCATTTTGTGATGAACCAAATTCAAAATTCAAAGTATGCTACATAAACTCTACTTTACAGGCCTCAAACTTGTCAGGTAATCCATAATTAATGGCTTACATAGCTGTTAGAGGTCTCATTTCAAGCATTCAATGCAAGGTCATGCTTTATATCCATTTTGGGAAGAAAGTGTACATTGCCATTTTGATAAAGTGCCTTTTTACACAAAATTTGTTCTTGAGCCTTGCACTTGTTCTCTTCTGATCATACAAGTCCCATAACCCATAAGAAACTTGTTAGAAACTTACAATCACTCATCCCATGCTTGTACCTCACATTGAAACTTGGTTTCCCACTTTTCTTCAAAATCAAGTAACCTAGCAATTAGCTGAAAACTTGTACTTCTGATTGTCCAAACCACTCCAATCCTTTTGCTTATAAATATACAAACCATTTGCCACAAAATACACGAATGCTTGACCCCTAAAAACACCAAGAGCTCAGAATCATATCTCATACCTCCATTTCACATAAACTGACCAAAAACTTGAAACTCATAACTCCCTCGTGCGTTTTCAAGCCTTTTGGTTCCTAAAGCTTCTAAACATCATTTAGAACTGATCCCATACCCTGTTACAGAACTGTAACACCATTAACACCATCCTCCATTTTCAAAAACATAGCTTTTCACTTGGACTTCTCCAAAACTCCTCAGGTACTTTCCGCTCAAGCTAAGCATCCCATTAGCTTCCTGGGACTTGAGGAAGCTAACCCAATCATTGGAACTCACTGAAAGCTTCTCAAACTTCAAACTCGATACCCTCTTGCAAGGTAAGTTTTCTATCTTTGGAACTTTTCATACAGGCATCATCAATGATTTATTTGTGAATGAAACATGTAGATATCATTGCCCTAAAGCTAACCACATCCATAGTTTCAATTAATTTTGCCTGAGCTTAGAGAATTTTAAGATTGAATTTTCTAAGATTTTTAGGTTTCAGAATAAGGCCAATGAAATTCATGTTTGTATTTGATCTATAGTTTTAATGCTTTACATTTCTGAAACCGTGAGGAAATTTGCTACAAGTTTCATGTTTACATTTTTCATTTTTGTTGACATTTGAACAAGTTACAGAGCTTCTGGCTGGGCGTGAGGTTGAAGATGAAGTTGGCCTCAGGAACGTGTTTGCCTTATGTATTTAATGTTTGATTTATATAAACGGATGTATAGCCACCCTAGTAGTAGAAGTGCGCGCTTGTAACCAAAGGGACCTGGGTTCGAGCCCCAGTGGTACCCTTTTGATTTTTTTCATATTTTTTTGATTTCTGACTCTTTTTTGGAAGCGTTGGGCCTCCTTTGGGCCTTTTGTTTTTTTTTCTTTTCTCTAACCCCCTTGCAGGCTATCAACACCCCTGGCCTCGTTTTATTTCTTTTTCTTATTTTCTTATTTATTTGTTTTCTGAATTATTTTTCTAATACTAAAAAATACAAAAATAGTAGATTTATATTTTAACTTAGTTTATTTATTTTTTCTCACAAAAAATATTTTATTTAACCACACTTTATTTATTTTACTAATTATTCTTGTAAATTTAATTAAAACTAGGTTATTATTTATTTTCTTTTGCACCAATTAAAATATATTATTTTAATATAAAAAAGGCCAAAAAAATTTTATAATGCTATAATTTATTTTCAAGACAAAAATACCAAAAATACTTTTCTTATAAACTTAATTTCTTTTTAATCAATTAATAGCTTAGGGTTTCATTTAATTTTCTTTTCCTAGTAAAATTAGGTTTACTTTTATTATTTTAATTAATTATTTCCTTTTAATTAATTAGGTTAAAATTAAAACCCTTTTCCTAAAAAATCCAAACAAAAATATCCATTCTCTTCATATTTGCATCCTTATACATTTATTTATTTTGTACATTATTTATTTCAATTCTTGTACAAATTCAATTTGGTTGTAATAGATTAATTTGGTTTATTTTCTTGCAATCCCTATTTATACTTTGTACACCCCCTCCCACAAGTATTGTAATAGCGTAGTAACTTTAAATTCCGCAATTTATCGCTTTTATATACAAATGCTAGTAATTAGGGTTTGTATGGAAAGACTAAAACCAATACTTAGAAAACCCTAATTCAAGACAAAATCAAGCATGAAAAACAATACACTTGCACACAAACACCCCTAGGGTAAATCCATTTGGTTGCCTTTACAAAAATGGCCATATTACGCATGCGAGGTATCTTAGCAAAAACAAAGCAAAATACAAGATCATAGTCCCTCGATGACGCTATCTAAGTTGCCTTTCAAATGATCTTAGTCCCAAAAAGAGAATGATAAGATACCTTGCAACATTGCTAATCATGGTTATACGATGACCCACACCCGTCCCATTTACATCCAAAGATAGGGTTACTTACCAAATCAATGGTAAGATAACAATGTCAAAGGAAAAGAAAATGAACAAGAAAGACTTTTGAGTAGGTAGAATGCTCATAATTACTTGCTCAATTTCAAAACAAGCATCCTTGCTATTTTCAAAACAAACACCTACACTTTCAAAACATATTACAAACTTGAAAACATTTTCAAAAGATCAAACACTTTGTATACATTCTTACGAATGAGAATCATTACAAAGTTTTCCTAAACAGTGTCCTCTTTACAAAATACTTTCAAAAAATCACACAAAGCATAATTTCAAACAAAAGCATGTGATCTAGCAAGTAACTAAGAGCCCATGGAAAACCATGGATGAAAAGGGTGATAATACCTTCCCTTTTCATAATCTACCCGTTGAACTCAAGAAATAATCTCAAAGGTCTTTCCTGTGCTTTTTCACCTTTCCTTTTGGATAAAAGAAAAGTCGGTGGCGACTCTTGCTAACCGCAACATTTGCAATAAAACGCAAAACCTTCAAGTCAGTTCTCCCACCGTATCACACACTAACTTAGATTTAAAACACTTCACAACACTTATCAAATAGAGTGTTTCCTCTTGTAAACTGAGTCTTTCGAACTATTTTGATTACTTCAGCTAATTCAAACAATTCAGATAGGACACACCCATAAGGTATGAAGGATTTTTGAAGATATATAGAGTCCAAAATTAATTCTTTTATGTGGTTGAAAATGATCAAGGAAAAATTAACAGGGATATTATTGAGAAGGAAGAAGATTAGGCGTTTATCCATAGGAGACACAACATCTAAGTCTCCACCCTTAGGGTGAAGGTTTGTTAGCAAGAATAAAACCAAATTTTAGTAGGAGGTTTCAGGTTGTCTGGATTGTTGGTTTCATACCCATAGGAAGTGTCCTGAATGGTTGGGAATACATTGACATCCATGAATTCAAAACTAGTATGATCCATAGAGTTAGTTTTAGGTGAACACCCAATTGCTTCAGCAATGGAAGAGCAAGTGATAGCAAAAGGAATATCATAGATACTCGATTTAATGTAATTTCTATCACTGCTAACAGATGCATAAATCCAAAAAATTTCCACAATATTAGGGTAGATAGGACCATGTAGCATAGCAACATAGCCTGACCAATCCTAGTTTTCAAAACACATGTTGATGAGATTTTCATCAAACATGCTATTGGGACATTTTTCATGAATTACCTCCAAAAGATTTTCATCTCGGTGAAACGTTTTGATGGACATTTGATGCAATAATTTTTAGGGGAGACAGAAGGGTTATGAAAATAAAACAATCACTAAGACTTGAAGAGAGACTGAATATGATGGATGATATAAATGGACAAAGGGATATGTAACTGATGAGATGATTAAGTTACTTCAGAGTGATCAAACTCGAGACACGCAAGACATTTAATGTCTGATGTGGAAAAATGAGAATTAGAGGACTTCACAAACTTCCCAAAAGAATCTTTGGAAGGATAGGACATGACAGAGATTAGGGTAGGTCGTACAAGGGAGATCTTTTGAGATTGACAGCCGAATATCTTAACCTGTTTTTTCAGTCATAAGAGATAAAGTAAAATAAGAAAAAATTATCATTTGTTCCCAAGATATTTAATTGCTCCAGGATTGATATTAAATACATATCCTTCCTGATTTAATCATTTCCTGACAAGATAACTTCTAACTGGTAAAAGTATCTATAAGTACTTTGTTAGAAAGTATATAAATACTGACCTGGTGTATTTTTTCTTTGATGAGATCACCTTCATCATCGAACTTGATTATAATCATCCATTTGTTGCAACAACGAGATTTCCCTTTTGATCAGATACTTTGGTCTGAACTATCCTTCTTGTAGAGCTGACTTGATTCTTCCATCATGGACATCAACCCTAGACTTATATTCTCATAGATATTGTCTCTGCATGATCCTCTTCTATGGAGTTTAATCTTTAGAAGCTTATAATTGAACATCTTTTGATCTTCTTTCTTCTTAGACTTTAGCAGTAGCTCCATTACCTTTAGATTCTGACATGGTAATCTTCATACCTGCTAACGTATCAACTTAGCTTTGAATTTTCAGGGTCAAGCTTATCATCAAATCTAACATGAAGTGATTCCTCAATAGTGAGTATTTTAGTGTTATATACTCTGTAGCCTTTTGAGCATTTAGAACATCATAACATGATATATCTTTGAGCTTTTGAATCAACCTTGTTCAGATTTTCTTTAGAGTTCAGGATAAAACAAGAGCATCCAATCGGATGAAGATATGAAATGTTAAGTTCTTGTTCTTCCACAATCATAAGGAGTGTTTCCAAGAATAGGTATTATGGAGACAATGTTCGATAAATAACATGTTGTGTTTACAACCTTTGCCTAGAGGTTTTTTGCTATATTAGCTTGACAATATTGAGACCTTTTCTCAATTTGCACTTGGATATAAAAGGTAGAGAATACAGAATGTAACCCATCCTTGTGTTAGGGAAACTTCACCCATATCCACTTGTTGCAATCATTTTTAATAAGTAATTTGTACTTCTTTCCATTGATTGATATAGTTTTTACTAGATCAAACAAATCAATATGCAGAAGTTCCAATGGTTTGGAGAAGGAAACAACATTATTTTTCTTTGAAAGAAGTTTTTGAAAACTTGCCCTTCTGACAGGCTTCAAAAAGAGCATCTCAAGTAATCTTCAGTTTTAGGCAGGCCACTGATAAATTCAAGCTTGTTCAGCTGAGATATCTTTCTCAAGATAATATAACTTAAACATATGTGCCACGCCCACTTCTCCTTATTAACAGACATGGGACATTTTACTTTTTGTTTTATAAGGTTAGAAAGTCTGGTCTTATAGATGTTGTTTTTCTCTCTTTCATTGAAAAGAATATAGCAATCCTTTTGAGTAACAACTACTGTTCCAGAGCCTGTGATCTTTACCTTTTAATCACCTTCGAAATCCATGACATTTCCAGGCTTAAGTTCCAGGCTTTGGAACATGTGCCTTTTTCCCATCATGTGTTACAAGCAGCCAAAGTTTAGGAACCAAGACAGGTGTTTCAATTGAACTGCTAAGAATATCTGCAACATAAATTATCTTATCTTTTGGTACCCATAATTTCTTGGGTCCTTTTTTGTTAGTTCTACCAGAGTTGTGAACAACTTTGGTTTTATAAGAATAATAGTCATATTTACAAGAGTTTAAACTATTTGGTTTAGCCAATTGATTTTCATCGAATTTAGAGTCAGATTTCTCTTTATCTTTTCCATATTCTTTTGGCACAAACCCAGCAGACTGATCGCGACTTTAAAAGTCTATCGGGTGTATTAACTGCAAGTGCATAGTTTAATCACGTAGTTTTAAAAGATATCCAACCCACAGGGATTGGTAATCGAACTACTGCTATCTAAAGATAATGTGTAAAGCTAAGGATAATAAATCTTAGGTTTTAGGGTAGACGAAAAATAAGGTTATACTTAATTGAAATATTTAATAGCGGGACACCAGTACGTAATAGTCTGACTTCGGGAATTCAATAATTCATTAGCATAGCTTTGAGTATTCAAAACACTGTTCAGTAGAAACTATTTGTTTAAAAACCTTTATCTCACACTCTTGTGATTGGTGATTCTGATTATATAATTAAAATTAAATGCTTACTCTCGCTGTCTCATTTAAAATCCAAAGATAATTTTTGAAAACAAATAGAATCTAATTAATCATAAACTGCTCTCGCTGTATTCAAAATTAAGGTTTGATTACCACTATCCATTTAAAAACTCACACTCTCGCGATTATTGGTATTAGCCTTAGTTTGTCTCTTACTCTCGTAACAAGACAATTTTATATTTAAATTTGGAAACCAAACCAGAAAAGTATTTTTATAAAATGTTTATGCCAATTTATTACCGAACTCCTTCGGTTTGTGACCTTACATAGCGGTACCATGGAAATTAGCCGGACATATTATTCGTTACGAACACAAAATAATAACAAACATATAATGATTCAGGAATGAATGATAAATAAAGAACAATAATACAATTAAATTAAAAACCTGGAATTAAATTATGAAAACAAAGTTTCTACAACTTTTCACGTACTTACAATCCTCCATAATATACCGGAAGGATTTTCTTGCGGAAAACTAACTTGAATGTAGAACAAAATATAAAACTAAAAACAAAGTTCATGAGGCAATAAAAAGAAACTAATGTTGTAATAGTTTTCCGGTGTAGAAAACTATTGTTGTTTAGGTGAAAGTTTTATCTACTCAAGTTCTAAACAAAGCTCTGAACTGTTGAAACTAGAATAATGGCGTGAAAGAAAATGAAAATGCAAAATAACATAAAAAACCGAGATAGCGGAGACGAGAGAGAGCTGGATCCATGAGTTGTATAATTGTCCTTCATTTTATAGTGCTTTACTGTAACAAAATTGCTTGAGAAAATCTAGGAGTGTGACTTCATGCTTCAAAAAATATGTGCGTGGAGAAATACGAGAAGGAAATCTTGCAAGTCGTTGGCATTGGCAACGTGGAGAATCATGGAGAAATCTTCGCGCGTCAAATAACATAGAAAATAGGTTGTGTCGAGTGGCATGAAATGTGTGCCGTGGGGTACACATATTTCCACCGTGTGCCGATCAGAATCTGTGTGCCGAGGAGCACACAAGTTCAACTTGTTCCGGGCGGAATGGAAGGTGTTACGATCGTCATAACCTTCTTATATGAATTCTTCTACTATTTCGACTGTTTTCTGATTTTGAGTATGTTTCTTTTCCCCTTCTTCTCCTTTTCTCATGTAGGCATTGGATGAAATAATTACCTGAAACAAACTTGAAATGCCAACATAATTGAGATAAAACGGATTTATTTTTGCAAATCGGGTCGAATATGCTATGTATTTTTGCGTTATCACATACACAAAATGAGAGTGCAACGTGGTTGGTATGTTTTCCTTATTAGATTTATATTTTTCATGAGGATCATAACCAATACCTTTAACTCCATTTGTGTTTATACCATAGATCATAGAAGCTAGCACGCTTCTCCCTATGCTCTTAGCTAGAAAATTATGGAAGTCTTTGTCATATTTTTTAATGACGCCATCAATACTCTAAGAGGATTCTAGAAGAGTTCCCGTGCCTTTAAGGGCATATTTTTTATCTTTTAATAAAAAAAATTCTTCTTTTAAAACAAAAAAATCTTCCTTAAGCTTATTGTTTTCAACAGATACAAATTCATGGGTCTTTTTAAGATCATTAAACTGAATCTTGAGTAACTCATGTTTTTCCAAAATTTCAACTAAGAAATATGTTAACTCAGAATGAGTAAGATAAGAGAATACCTCTTTGTAGAATATTTCTTCTATTTCTGAATCAGCTTCATCTTCTGGAGGGATTTCCTCACTTTATGTTCCAACATGAGTCGTCGGCACCACATCGGCATGTTCTCTATCTGAGTCGCAGTCAAAAAAGTATGAATCATCTCATGTTTACATTAGTCCTTATGTTTTCCTTTGAGAGCTTTCTTCTTTGGTATGTCCTTTATAAGCTAAGAACATTCATACTTGTAGTGTCCTAGCTCATTGCATTCAAAACAAATGACTTTGTTTCCACTAGACTTCCTTTGACCAGAAGCTGATTCGAAGTGACCTCTAATCCTTCTTTAACTTCTGAACCTATTTACTTGATTTCTTTTCCAGAGATGTTTAACCCTTTTGGTTAGCAGAGACAACTCATCTTCTTCATCATCAGAATCTCCTTTTGAATCCTCAATCTCTTCTGCTTAAAGAGCTTTGGACTTCTCAGATTTCCTGACAGGCTTGAACACAATAGACTTTACCTTTCTTTGTGGTTTATCTTGTTCTAGCTCAATCTCATGGCTTCTCAAAGAACTTATCAGTTCTTCTAAAGAAGTGTTGCTCAAATCCTTTGTAAGCTTGAGCGCAGTTACCATAGGCCTCCATTTGGATGGCAAGCTTCTGATAATCTTCTTCACATGATCTATTGTTGAGTAGCCTTTGTTCAGAACTCTCAGTCCTGCAACCAAAGTTTGAAATATTGAGAACATGACTTCAACACTTTCATCATTCTCCATCTTGAATACTTTATACTTTGAATCAAGGTCAACGCCTTATTTTCTTTAACTTGATCATTTACTTCATAAGTCATTTTAAGAGAGTCAAATATAGACTTAGAAGAGTCTCTATTTGTGACCTTCTTATACTCAGCATAAGAAATCGCATTCAGCAATATGGGTCTTGATTTATGATGATTCTTGTAGTCTTTATTTTATTGATAAGTTATAGCTTTCCTAGCTATTTCTTTTCTAATAGCATCTATGAGAGGTATGTAGACATCAAATACCATATCTTAAAGATCAACATCATGACCTAGAAATAAACTTTCTAGTCTATCTTTCCACTATTTTAACTTTTCACCATCAAAGATGGGAGGTTTTACATTGTAACTTTTATCATTTTAATCTGATGCAGCAACAACTGGTGTGGGTTCAACCATTGTATTTCTTTAAAGAAAAACTCATCTGGATCTTTATCTGAAATAACTAAGTGTTTGATAACTATCAATACCAGAAATGGAGCTCTGATGCCAATTGAAGGTGTGAGAAACACAAGAAAGGGGGGTTTGAATTGGGTTTCACCAAATTAAATCTTTTCAGTGGTGACAGACCAAGTTAACTTAGAACATAAAAATAAATGAGCATAGTTATTTTTATCCTGGTTCTCTGTTAACTAAGTTACTCCAGTCCACCCCCTCGAGGATGATTTCGCCTTCAACAAGGACTTAATCCACTATAACCAAACTGTTTATAGACAACCCACAATAATTCTGATCAACCTTATTGGAACCCCAATAAGTCTGTCGACCCTTGTTGCAAATCCACTCAAACTGCAGTAAGAGTCTTATTGAAATATGACTGTTACTTGGTCTCTCAAGGAATTAACAACAGCTGAATACTTTCAGTGTATTGCAAATTGCTTCTTTTAAGTAGATTATACATATTTTTTAGTACAAAGAAAAACACTTAAGTGTTTTACCGCAAGATACGAGCAACAACTCCTTGCTTATTTACAAAATTATACACAGAATATTTCTCTACAGAGTTTGCACAACACTTTGGTGTAATTTTGTTGAGATTGATTTAATCTAATAGATTTGTCGTTGTAATGTTTATTCTTACATTTCTTCATCTTCCAAGTCTTCTTTGTATAGATTGTAAAAGAGATCTGTTGAAAGGGTAGAAAGGTAATCGAAAATCTAGTTGTTGTTTTTCAACGGTCATAATGAGAATGGTCACAGTTAAGTACGAAAGGATTGTCCTTGCGCCGCTCTAGAAGAGTAGAGGTCACAGACACTTTATGTACCTTTTGTACACCATCACACATTAACAATTTTGAACTTCTTCTTATCTTCAAAGGCTTCGGATAATTCAAATTTTGAAGCTTGTTGTAGAAGATTTTCTAATAAGTCTTAGGACCTAAGTTTTGGAGTCTTCAGAACTTGTTCCTTCAGAACCTCATCTTCAGAGTCTTCAGCACTTGGTTGTAAGAACTTTCTTTCTTCAGATTGTTAGAACTTGTTCAGAAAAACCTTGTCTTCATAATCTTCATAACTTCTAACACACAGATGTAAAGCTTTAGAAGGCCTCCAAAGCTTAACCACAAAGTCATGATAAGAACCTCGTATGCTAATGTTCCTTAGACATGTTGCATAATACGTACTCAGAATATTGACTTGTTGTACCCCAAAATTTTCCCTCCCATTTTTCACAAAAACAACACAACCCTAGGGTTTCTCAAATATCCAAGATTGGCTCAGGAATCGATCAGACAGATTTTCTCCTGTGGCAGTAAATCAGGAATTAAGGTTTTTCTCGCATCTCTCAGAAGAAACTGAATTCTCAGAAATTCAATTAACTGTCACTTGTTTTCACACTTTTTCAAGTTTAATGAAAGGTTACTAGTTCTTTTCAAGGCTTGTTTATCTGGGACAAGAAATGGGAGTTGATACTGTCATTTGGAACATTCAGGTTTTGTCTGATCCAGGTTAACCAGATAATGTGCGTCTGTTAAGACATTTTCTTGTTAATGGAATGAAATGTTTGCTTGTTTATTGGAATATACAATGCGTATTTTGATTGGAATACTGTTGCGAGGTTACAAGATTACAGAGTTTTTGGATTACTTGGAGTTTAAGTTATCTGGATTGGAATTATTGGAATGCAGTTCAATTATTTTGATTAGGGAATCTTAAAGGATTAGTGAAGATGCAAAGAAAGAATTACAAGTTGCTAACAATAATGGACTTTTATTGGATATCATATGATCTCATAAAGACTTTCTTCATTTATTTCAGATGTTGTTACAAAAATAATTTATTATTCGAATGCTGTAGGTTTTACAACTTATAGTACTTGAAAAAAATAAATTATTACAACTAATGGAAAATCTCTCTAAGTTACAAATCTAAGCCTAAGCTTCCATTTCTCCCATGCTCGCCACAAAGAATTTCTTGCTTCCTCTGCTTTGCCACCATCCAACTTGCGCTCACATGAAAGAAAGACCGAAAAAATTAGTACAGTTTAATGGAACATAAATAATAATTTTCAAAACAAAAATAAAGAAAATTTTCATCATTAAAGTTTGCCGTTTGGAATCAGAGAGGCTATTTTCATTTCATCATGTTTTTATTTTTCTCTTTGCAAATCACAAAAAGATTGCTCTTCTTGGTTCACAAAGAGAAAAAATGAAAAAAATGCAAGCTAAAGAATGCAAGGCAAATGGTCCAACTGAAAACATATTCCAAACTGAATGTACCAAGGCCAAACTGAATAAGTAACACAGTAGGCGCACAAATGTAACAAAGCCAAACTGGATGCAAACTAAACAATGCAGTAACTAAACAATGCAGCATACAAGCAAAGTACAAGGCAAGTATAACGCAGCAAACAAAGTACAAACAACAAGCAATTAAAGAATGCAGCATGGTAAACCAAATCACAAGCAAAGCTTGTTGAAAAAGCTTTTTTTCATCATTTTCCAAGAATTTGGGCAAACTTTTCAGAAAAGCAGAGAAAAAGCATAGTTGCTTTTATCATTGAGAGAGGAGAGAGAGGAGAGATATCACATAAATTATGGGAAAGGTACAGATTGGCCATCATACCATCAAACTGTCATAAGTTACAAAAAAAAAGCAATGAGGATAAAATATCAGAAAAATGGTAAGAAGAAAGAGGAGAACATTTTGTCAAAGCTGCAAAAACATTCACAACAATCTCCAAAAACCTTCAACAGTTCAATCCTAACAAAACTATCAAACAAACTTGTTAAACCAGTTTCAAACAACAACAATAACAAAAAGCCTGCAGAACTCATTTACAGAACTGCAACAAATACACAAAACCTACCAAAAACCTGTGAACCAACTCACAAAACAAACAACCAAAATGTAAACACAAATATACAAAAAAAAACCTGCACAAACATAGCAAGCCTGCAAACTCACAAGACAAACAGTCCAACAACCTTCAAAACTGCAAGTTCAAACCACAAAAAGCATTCAAACTGCAGTTTCCAAAACCTGTAACAACATTTCAAACTTGCAGAACCAAGCTGCAAAATAACCCAAGTCTAAACAATTACAACAAAATTGTAACAAGCCTGTCAAACTGTAAAATCATAACCAAACCATTTTCATACTGTCAAAAAAAAGGAATTCAACTCAGTTCTCAAACCAAAGAATTGAAAAGAGGCATCAGGTTTGCAAAACTATCTTCAATACAAAATCACAAAACATTCAAAATCCACTACATCAACAAAAACCAACAATCATCCTCAAGCTAGCACACAGTCTAAGCATATAGACAAGAGTTTCAAAAACCATCATCAACAACTTACAAAATCAAAGGTTTCATAAGCAATTAGCATCATCATCAATCATTATAAAAACAGAGTTTCAGAAGCAGCAAGCATCATCATTCAAGTTCAAGAGAGAGGAAAGAAATAACGAAGTCAGTATCACTATCATCATTCAAGTTCAAAGAGAGAGGAAAGAAATAACAAAGTTTCAGAAGCAATCTTCATCATCAACCACCAACAATAACAAAGTTTCAGAAGCGATCTTCATCATCAACCAACAACAATAACAAAGTTTCAAAAGCAGCACCATCATCATCTCAAGTTCAAGGAACAAAGAAAAGATTACCAGAGGCGCATGTTCTTCACCTCATCATTTCTTTCCTCCCCTCGTGTCCAGCCGCCAAGGAACACCCAGCTCAAATATCTTTCCTCTCCATTTTCTAGAAAAGCGCCCAAGGTACGTTTCTCCTCAAATCCTTTCCTACATCTCATGAGGCAGTAAAATTGATCAACAAAAAGATAAGAACCAGATTAACAAAAAGAAAACAGATATCGTTCAACATTCGAAACCAACAGAACATCACCTTTTTATGAGAGAATCGTTTGAGCATGGTTAGGAAGAGAGTGAGGGGTACTCCGGTGGCGAAACGGGGAAGGGAAAATCAGAGGGGAATGAGCAATCGAGTGAGAAAGAGATGAAGGGGGAACGAAGGGTACGGTGCCGCTGTGAGCGCAGGTTCACAAACCCTAATAAAAAAAACCCTAAAACTGAGTTATGTTCATTGGGCTCCGTTTGCAAACTCATAAGGTCCGTACAAATTGCTAGCTCCCCCCCCCCCCCCCCTCCTTTTTTTTAGCCTTTTTGTTTCAGCAAGGCAATGTTACCTTTGGGCGTAGCATCTTTGATCTTCCCTAAAGCCCATTCTTACCTTTTCTTTTTATTTACTTCTTTTTGTTAGCATTTTCATAAAAAACTCAATATTTTTTTTATCAAACTAAATTAATCTTAAAATTAAATTTTTTTTTTAATTTATCTTTGTTAATTTGTTACACATAATAAATACATCAAAAATTTTAATTAGTTTTCTTTCTTTAAACCTTTTTTTAATCACTTAATAAAAACACTAAAAAACATTAATTTTAATTTAGTTTTTTTTCTTTAAAGATAGCTCATTATTAAAAAAAATACAAAAAGAATAATAAAGATTTTGTTTAATAAATTTTCTTTCTTTTAACTCTTCCTTTTAAAATTAATAAAATACAAGAAAGAATAATAATTTTTTTAATCTTTTAGAATAGATTTTATTTATCTCTTTTTAATAAATACATGCATTTCATAATTTATTGATTTTCTTTATTTCGTAATTTGTTATAGCTTTATATTGAATCACACAACAATTCGATTTGGTTGTAATATTTGGACTTTGCTATTCTTATGAGATTCATCCCCATTTGTAATAATTGTACCCCCATTCCCGGATACTTTTGTAATAGCTTAGACTTTTAATTCCCGCAATTTATTGCATTCTATATACTGTATAGTAATTAAGCGTGTATGGTAAGATTCAAAAATAAATCGCTAGATGACCTAATCAAAGAACAAATAACTTGAAATCAATACACTTCTCACACGTGCACCTCTAGGGTAACCTCGCTTGTTGCCTCGAAAATACAATCATGTCCCTCGAATATGCGACACTCTAGCAATTGACCCTTCGATAAACAAAGATCGTAGTCCCTCGATGACCCTCGATGTTGCCTTTGATAAAACGATCTCGTCCCTTACAAAATTGCTAGAGTGTCTCGCAAGTTGCCTTCAATGATTGTAAAACTGACCCGTGCCTGTCCCGTTTAACATCCAAACACAAGCTTGTTTATCAAATACAATGGTAAAACAACAATGTCAAAGGGTTAAAAATGTGTAGGAAAGATCTTTGAATGGGGTAGACAACTCCTAGTTACTTGATCTCTTGCAAACATCCTTGCTAAATTCAAAACACACAATTTCAAAACATTTTCCCAAATCAAACTTTCAAACATTGAAACATCTTTTCAAAAGACAAACACCTTTGTAAAACATTCAAACAAGAATTGTTACAAAGGTTGCCTAGACAAGGCCTATTTTCAAAACATTTTCAAAACCACACACAAAGCACCATTTCAAACAATTGAAAAGCAAAAGCAAGTGATCTAAACAAGTAACTAAGAGCCCATGGAAAACCATGGATGAAAAGGGTGCTAACACCTTCCCTTTTCATAATCTACCCCCCGAACCCAAGAAAACATCTCAAACGTCTTTCCTGTGCTTTTTGACTTTTCCTTTGGATAAAATAAAAAAGTTGGTGGCGACTCTTGCTAAACCGCACAAGTGCGAACACAAATGCAAAACCTCAAGTCATTTCTCCCACCGCATCACAGAACTGGCGACTCTGTTGGGGATTGGTCTAAAAGTGGGGTTACCTTAGGGTTTAGATCACCTTTACATGCTTATCTTATTTGACTTGTATGCTTTACTTTTCGGTTCCTTGTTTGGGTTTGTTTTAAATCCTACACCCGAATTTGGGGATACCTTTTAGGTAAGTAGCAACAAACTGTGAGGGAACTATGCGGGGTATACCGACATGGTTGAAGCAGTAGCTACGTTGATGTGGCACTTTGGTTGGTACTGGTAACCCTTGAGTTGAATCAAGAAGAGTATGGGGCCACCGCGTGGTGTCATGAAGCATCAACTGACCTTAGAACCTTACTTGACCAACTTGGCCTTTTAGGACGTAGTGAGATGACCGGTTTTGGTGTAGAGCTGAAATTGGTTGATACTCGATACTACACTCATTGAGGTTTGTTTCCTTGGAATATTTTGGTCGCCTGTAAGAGTCTAAATTGAAACAATGAACAAGGAAACCATCCAGTGATATTGAGCTCCTTAGAACCCGGTTACCATTTCTAGGACAGGTTGAGCCAACTAAACTTCAAGAGGGTACTTACCTATAAACTCCATGCAAGCCTAAACTTAAGGACTTGTCTACTTTATGTGAATATAATTGTTCGTATATAACTTGCTTACTTCGCATATTTGTACATAACATCATAACATCATACCATATCATTTTCAATAACCATTTCAAGGATCTCGAGGGTCTTTGATGCAGGGGCACATTGAACCAGACGTCTACCAAAGGGCAAGAGGATTCATTTTCCTCTAAACAAACACCGTCAAAGATCAATTACAACAACTTGAATCAAGGGTTATGACCCACTTGACATGGTGATCTCGATTCTCGTGGAAATACATCCACCGATACAAAGCTCTCCAGTCCAAGATGTTGAAAGATGTTCAATTTCTAACATTTTTTACCCCGCGAGATCCTTGAAAACATGCATCCACATATCATGCATCGTATCATGACAGGTTTCTCACTTTCAGGTCTCCTTATCTTCCTACTATTTATTTCAGTAGAGATGGCTCTAGAGAAGACTATCAAAGACATCCAGGCTCAAAACGCTCAACTTCAAGAGATGTTCTTGAACCTATCCAAGGGGCAGGAAAAAGTGAAAGCTCTCCTCACAAGGGGCATGGCCCTGGGGAATCCAGGGGGCATCAGGAATGATCAGTTGGAAGGGCTACAGATTGAGATGGAAACAATGAAAATCCAAATGATGGGACAACTGGTGGGCCAGATGGCTCTTATTCAAAACTTAGCTCAAGGACAAGAGGAGCTAAAGGGCCTCATCAATAAGCTTCATCTAAGTGAACATAACCAATTGGGGAAAACAACTAAGGTTGAAGATCAAGTCACCATTCAGCCTCCTTTGAGACAAGAAGCCAAGGGAAAGTCCCCCCAGTTTGCTTCAGAGTCACAAGCCCAACACCAACATCAACAGGGTAATCGGCGTAAGAAAAATGCATCTGAAAAACGCTTCACTGAGATTAACATGCCATTCTCCCAAGTGTTGCAATGCTTGTTGGAAGTCAAGCTGATTGTATTAAGGGACCCCCCTCGGCGTCCCAACACTGCCTCTCCAGGGTACAATCCAAATGTGAGATGTGTGTATCATTCCAACAGTCCTGGGCATGACATCGATAGCTGTTGGGCATTGAGAAACAAAATTCAAGATCTGGTTAAAGAAACAACGCTGGAGTTCACGCAAGATGGCCAGATGAAAATCTTCCGTTGAAGGCTCTCCGCTTAAAGTGACAAGTTCAGATAAAGAAGCTTTTGTTTCATTTGAATTTTCAAGTTGTAATTTATTTTGTTATTCAAACAATTATCTATTAATGTCAAACTTTGTTTCATTAATGCATTGCATATGTTTGTCTTGAATTCATCCATTCGTTTTCACTATACTTTCTACTTTCTTTATGACATTTAACCCTTGCTAAAAGTTACAAACATTTAGAGGGAGGATGACGAAAACAATGCCATAATCTCATACAGTATGCTTTTGGACAGACCTTGCTGACGATGTACAGGCGTTTCTTTCAAATCCAAAACACTGGAGTTATAAGGAAGATAATCCCTAGTCAACCCCTTCAAGCCAAAGAAGTAGAAGTTCTCTGTTTTAATACAAATTGAAACCTTTAATCAAAACCTGGGGCAAGGTAGTCTCTCAGTTAATTCAAATACGTATTGAAGTCGCAAACTCTCGTCTTGTAATACAATGAATGACATCAGAAACATTCCTTTGGAACCAAAAGACAATGATGGTTCCTTATCTCATAGGTAGTCATTATCTCTCAAAAAGAAAAGCCCACTGAGTCAAAACCTACAAAGGAGACTTACGAAAGCTGGGGCATCCCGCAGACTGTAATCTCGAAAGTAGGAACAGTCAGGCAAAAATTAGGGATAATAAACCGAAAGAAAGAGGTCACTACAAACCCTTAACAAAAATAAAGTTGCAAAAATGATTTCCTTCCAACAAACTCAACTTGTTTGAACCATCACCAAAATGTCGTTCCAGACTCACTTGGAGTTCAAACGCACGATTAACTGAGTTTAGGACTGAAGAACATCACGAAGAGCGGGTGGGTACAAATATAATTTGAGCCTTTATCCTTTGTTTCTTAAACTATGAACCAAGCCACGTTACAACCCTTCAAAAGTCCTAATTGAAGCATGGGTCAGTTCGAAAGCATACTGTTACAAAAGGTATCCTGACTCCTGTAAGGCTTTGCTCTAAAACTTGAGTTGAATTTTTCTTATAAAAAGTTTTCTGCTAAAAAACTCATTTTTCAAAATTTCAAGACAAGCATGAACTTTGCATTATTTGAATATCGTTGTTTGCATATGGCTATTTGTTTGACAACGAAGAAATTCACACAGTGAATGTTTCGATGAACGAAAGCTCTCTCAGTGAATAAAATCACTTCAAGTTGGATGACACTTCCGTTGCAAAAATCTCCTATCAACAAAAGGGGACATGGCATGGCATTGTCCAATAAACCTGGGGAAGTCCAGTCAAGATTTCAAGAAATCTCTCAAATTCCAGTTAACCTGGGGCAGTCCAGTCAAGATTTCAAGAAATCTCTCAAAGTGCAGAGCAACCGGGGGCAAGTCTCTGTCACCGTCACTTGGGGCATTGAATGTCAATCCCAACAAAGGGTTACATACAGTCAAACATTTCCTGGCGAATCCATAAACACTTGCTACTTGGGGCAGTGACAAATCTCTCCAAAATCCTTCTCATAAGATGGCTCCCAGCCAGAGTTTCGATTTTTGATAACCTCTTCCCAGCTAAGTCGACCTCAAGAATTCCTGAGAATTTTTCCCTTTGAAGTCGCCAGATTTTTCAATATCGGAAACAAAGAATTCAACTCTTTTCTCTATCACCAGTTCGGGATTTATTTTCCCCAACGAGAGGTCGTCTTGAGAACATTACACATTCGTACATCAGGACATCATACAACGCAATCTCATTTATTTTGAGAACATCTTTGTTTGATATATGTCATGCAACTAACCTTTACCTGTCAGGAAAGATGCAGTCAAATTCTCACAAAATTCAAAGCCTAGACCGCGACCAGATAGTAGTTCCTTCAACTTTCCCCTTCAACAGCAGTCCAAGATTTATTTTCCACGGCATCAGTTGAAGATATTCCAAGACTTTCGTCTGGCTCAGTTAAATTGATTCAAAGAATTTTCTGATTCTTATCCAGTCAAAGTAATTCAAGACCTTCTCTGGCTCAGTCAGATCGACACTAAGATCTCCCTGATTCTTATTCCAGTGGAAGATATGCCAGATTTTATTGTCTCAAGATAAATCTCTCAATGGTTTATTCTATTTCACTTCCAGGTTTTGTTGTCATTAATCCAGTTCAAACTTTCCGTCAACAATCACCTTTAAATGGTATCTTTAAACCCATTCCCATACACAATCAAATCAGCACGTCATTAAGATCCTCAGCGAAGATGAGACTACCAACTACCAATCCCCAGCGAAGCTGAAGCTATCAACCCACAGCGGAAATCATCTGATTTCTCCAATTCCCCGGCAAGTTATCTTAAAGCCTGGAAATCAACCAGATAACAGTTAACTTTTGTTTTATCCCTAACCAAGGATAATTTCTCAGAAGATTGGCATACTCCCAAGCTCCTGATACCCTTAACAGAATGAAGATTCTCATTCTTGAAACCCCAGAAGATTGGCATGCACCCAAGCTCCTGATACCCTTAACAGAATGAAGATTCTCATTCTTGAAGCCCCAGAAGATTGGCATACTCCCAAGCTCCTGATACCCTTAACAGAATGAAGATTCTCATTCTTGAAACCCCAGAAGATTGGCATACACCCAACCTCCTGACCCAAACGCTTGAATGAAGATTCTCATTCTTGCTTCCCCAGTAGATTGACATACACCCAACCTCCTGACCCAAATGCCTGAATGAAGATTCTCATTCTTGCTTCCCTAGTAGATTAGCATACACCCAACCTCCTGACCCAAACGCCTGAATGAAGATTCTCATTCTTGCTTCCCCAGTAGATTGGCATACACCCAACCTCCTGACCTAAACGCCTGAATGAAGATTCTCATTCTTGCTTCCCCAGTAGATTGGCATACACCCGAGTTCTTGATATTCCCGGCAGAATGAAGATTCTCATTCTTAAAGTGGCATACAACCTAAACTCCTGAACTTCTCCCAAACAGGAATAAGCTTTTCCCCAGAGTTCTGAGCTTACTCTTCAGCAGGATAGCTACTCCCCAATAGTATCGCTATTCCCTAGAGTTTTTTACTCCCCAACAGAATGAAGATTCTCATTCTCAACTCCCCAACAAAATGAAGATTCTCATTCTTGATTCTCCAATGAAGTTGTCAGAGCCTTCTTTACTCTCAGCATAAATTTGTCAGAATTTTTAATCCCCTGCAGATCGAAGATTCTCGTTCTTGACTCCTCAGCACAAATTCCCCTAGAAGAATGAAGATTCTCATTCTCAATTCCCCACAGAAGTTGTCCAAGTTTTGATAATCCCTGCGAGTTGTCAAAGATTTTGAATCTCCAGCAGTGGTCAAGGATTTATTTTCCCCAGCAGCAGTCAAAGATTTTGTTATCTCCAACCATCAAGGATTTATTTTCCTCAACAAGACAGCTAATCAGCTTACATACGCATACATTACAATCATATATCATAAACATTAATAAAACACATATATTGCATCATACATTTCATGCAACATAACTTTGTGTTTCAGCTAATATTTTACCCTTTTCAGGATAAGATTAACAAGCTACCAGTATAGGATCATGAAAATAGTTTACGGATGCTCCAAACATGGATGCTAATCTATCGCTTGTTCAGATTCAGCTCATGAAAACAGTTTACGGATGCTCCAAACACGGATGCTAATCTATTGCTTATTCAAATTCAAGGATCATGAAAACAGTTTACGGATGCTCCAAACATGGATGCTAATCTATCGCTTGTTCAGATTCAGCTCATGAAAACAGTTTACAGATGCTCCAAACATAGATGCTAATCTATTGCTTGTTCAAATTCAAGGATCATGAAAACAGTTTACGGATGCTCCAAACATGGATGCTAATCTATCGCTTGTTCAGATTCAGCTCATGAAAACAGTTTACGGATGCTCCAAACACGGATGCTAATCTATTGCTTGTTCAAATTCAAGGATCATGAAAACAGTTTACGGATGCTCCAGACATGGATGTTAATCTATCGCTTGTTCAGATTCAGCTCATGAAAACAGTTTACGGATGCTCAAAATGCAGATGGTAATCTATTGCTTATTCAAATTCAAGGATCATGAAAACAGTTTACGGATGCTCCAAACATGGATTCTAATCTATCGCTTGTTCAGATTCAGCTCATGAAAACAGTTTACGGATGCTCCAAACACGGATGCTAATCTATTGCTTGTTCAAATTCAAGGATCATGAAAACAGTTTACGGATGCTCCAAACATGGATGCTAATCTATCGCTTGTTCAGATTCAGCTCATGAAAACAGTTTACGGATGCTCCAAATACGGATGCTAATCTATTGCTTATTCAAATTCAAGGATCATGAAAACAATTTACGGATGCTCCAAACATGGATGCTAATCTATCGCTTGTTCAGATTCAGCTCATGAAAACAGTTTACGGATTCTCCAAACACGGATGCTAATCTATTGCTTGTTCAAATTCAAGGATCATGAAAACAGTTTACGGATGCTCCAGGCATGGATGTTAATCTATCGCTTGTTCAGATTTAGCTTCAGAAAACAGTTTAGGGATACTCTAGACATGGATGTTATTCTATTGCTTATTCAGACCCCCAGCTCAGAGACGTTCCATACATGGATACCTTTCTGATATTCATTCTTTCCCCTACAACATACAATTCAACAAACATTCTTGGATGGCATCTTTAAGCCCATCTCCGACAAGATTCTGTCACATCTCCAAATGGCATCTTTAAGCCCATTCCCTCAAATATACTTTGACGAGTGCAAATTTATGGGCACTCTAGTATCCAATCATCTTTTACCTTCGAGTCGCGAATGACAAACTCGTCAATCTAACTCTTCAAGTTCAAGAAGATTGAACAGGGGCAGCTGTTGTACCCCAAAATTTGCCCTTCCATTTTTCACAAAAAAAACACAACCCTAGGGTTTCTCAAATATCCAAGATTGGCTCAGGAATCGATCAGACAGATTTTCTCTTGTGGCAGTAAATCAGGAATTAGGGTTTTTCTCGCATCTCTCAGAAGAAACTGAATTCTCAGAAATTCAATTAACTGTCACCTATTTTCACGCTTTTTCAAGTTTACTGAAAGGTTACTGGTTCTTCTCAAGGATTGTTTATCTGGGACAAGAAATGGGAGCTGAGACTGTCATTTGGAACATTCACGTTTTGTCTGATCCAGGTTAACCAGATAATGTGCGTCTGTTAAGACATTTGCTTGTTAATGGAATGAAACGTTTGCTTGTTTATTGGAATACACAGTGCGTATTTTGATTGGAATATTGTTGCGAGGTTACAAGATTACAGAGTTTTTAGATTACTTGGAGTTTAAGTTATCTGGATTGGAATTATTGAAATGCAGTTCAATTATTTTGATCAGGGAATCTTAAAGGATTAGTGAAGATGCAAAGAAAGAATTACAAGTTGCTAACAGTAATGGACTTTTATTGGATATCAGATGATCTCATAAAGACTTTCTTCATTTATTTCAGATGTTGTTACAAAAATAATTTATTATTCGAATGCTGTAGGTTTTACAACTTATAGTACTTGAAAAAAATAAATTATTACAACTAATGGAAAATATCTCTCTAAGTTACAAATCTAAGCCTAAGCTTCCATTGCTCCCATGCTCGCCACAAAGAATTTCTTTCTTCCTCTGCTTTTCCACCATCCAACTTGCGCTCACATGAAAGAAAGACAGAAAAAAATTAGTACAGTTTAATGGAACATAAATAAGAATTTTCAAAACAAAAAGAAAGAAAATTTTCATCATTAAAGTTTACCGTTTGGAATCAGAGGGGCTATTTTCATTTCATCATGTTTTTATTTTTCTCTTTGCAAATCACAAGAAGATTGCTCTTCTTGGTTCACAAAGAGAAAAAATGAAAAAATGCAAGCTAAAGAATGCAAGGCAAATGGTCCAACTGAAAACATATTCCAAACTGAATGTACCAAGTCCAAACTGAATAAGTAACACAGCAGGCGCGCAAATGTAACAAAGCCAAACTGGATGCAAACTAAACAATGCAGTAACTAAACAATGCAGCATACAAGCAAAGTACAAGGCAAGTACAATGCAGCAAACAAAGTACAAACAACAGGCAATTAAAGAATGCAGCATGGTAAACCAAATCACAAGCAAAGCTTGTTGAAAAAGCTTTTTTTCATCATTTTCCAAGAATTTGGGCAAACTTTTCAGAAAAGCAGAGAAAAAGCATAGTTGTTTTTATCATTGAGAGATGAGAGATAGGAGAGATATCACATAAATTATGGGAAAGGTACAGATTGGCCATCATACCATCAAACTGTCACAAGTTACAAAACAAAAAAGCAATAAGGATATAATATCAGAAAAACTGTAAGAGGAAAGAGGAGAACATTTTGTCAAAGCTGCAAAAAGATTCACAACAATCTCCAAAAGCCTTCAACAGTTCAAGCCTAACAAAACTGTCAAACAAACTTGTTAAAACAGTTTCAAACAGCAACAATAACAAAAAGCCTGCAGAACTCAGTTACAGGACTGCAACAAATACACAAAACCTACCAAAAACCTGTGAACCAACTCACAAAACAAACAGCCAAACTGTAAACACAAATATACAAAAAAAAACCTACACAAAAATAGCAAGCATGCAAACTCACAAGACAAACAGTCCAACAACCTTCAAAACTGCAAGTTCAAACCACAAAAAGCATTCAAACTGCAGTTTCCAAAACCTTTAACAACATTTCAAACTTGCAGAACCAAGATGCAAAATAACCCAAGTCCAAACAGTTACAACAAAACTGTAACAAGCCTGTCAAACTGTGAAATCATAACCAAACCATTTTCATACTGTAAAAAAAAGGCATTCAACTCAGTTCTCAAACCAAAGAATTGAAAAGAAGCATCAGGTTTGCAAAACTATCTTCAATAAAAAATCACAAAACATTCAAAATCCACTACATCAACAAAAACCAACAATCATCCTCAAGCTAGCACACAGTCTAAGCATATAGACAAGAGTTTCAGAAACCATCATCAACAACTTACAAAATCAAAGGTTTCAGAAGCAATTAGCATCATCATCAATCATTATACAAACAGAGTTTCAGAAGCAGCAAGCATCATCATTCAAGTTCAAGAGAGATGAAAGAAATAACGAAGTCAACATCACTATCATCATTCAAGTTCAAAGAGAGAGGAAAGAAATAACAAAGTTTCAGAAGCAATCTTCATCATCAACCACCAACAGTAACAAATTTTCAGAAGCAATCTTCATCATCAACCAACAACAATAACAAAGTTTCAGAAGCAGCACCATCATCATCTCAAGTTCAAGGAACAAAGAAAAGATTACCAGAGGCGCATGTTCTTCACCTCATCATTTCTTTCCTCCCCTCGTGTCCATCCGCCAAGGAACACCCAGCTCAAATCTCTTTCCTCTCCATTTTCCAGAAAAGCGCCCAAGGTACGTTTCTCCTCAAATCCTTTCCTACATCTCATGAGGCAATAAAATTGATCAACAAAAAGATAAGAACCAGATTAACAAAAATAAAACAGAAATCGTTCAACATTCGAAACCAACAGAACATCACCTTTTTATGAGAGAATCGTTTGAGCATGGTTAGAAAGAGAGTGAGGGGTACTCCGGTGGTGAAACGGGGAAGGGAAAATCAGAGGGGAACGAGCGATCGAGTGAGAAAGAGATGAAGGGAGAACGAAGGGTATGGCGCCGCTGTGAGCGCAGGTTCATAAACCCTAATAAAAAAACCCTAAAACGGAGTTATGTGTATTGGGCTCTGTTTGCAAACTCATAAGGCCCATACAAATTGCTAGCTCCCCCCCCCCCCTCCTTTTTTTTTAGCCTTTTTGTTTCAGCAAGACAATGTTACCTTTGGGCCTAGCATCTTTGATCTTCCCTAAAGCCCATTCTTACCTTTTCTTTTTATTTACTTCTTTTTGTTAGCATTTTCATAAAAACTCAATATTTTTTTTATCAAACTAAATTAATCTTAAAATTAATTTTCTTTTTTTTTTAATTTGTTACACATAATAAATACATTAAAAAATTTAATTAGTTTGCTTTCTTTAAACCTTTTTTTAATCACTTAATAAAAACACTAAAAAACATTAATTTTAATTTAGTTTTTTTTCTTTAAAGATAGCTCATTATTAAAAAAAAATACAAAAAGAATAATAAAGATTTTGTTTAATAAATTTTCTTTCTTTTAACTCTTCCTTTTAAAATTAATAAAATACAAGAAAGAATAATAATAATTTTTAATCTTTTAGAATAGATTTTATTTATCTCTTTTTAATAAATACATGCATTTCATAATTTATTGATTTTCTTTATTTCGTAATTTGCTATAGCTTTATATTGAACCGCACAACAATTCGATTTGGTTGTAATATTTAGACTTTGCTATTCTTATGAGATTCATCCCCATTTGTAATAATTGTACCCCCATTCCCGGATACTTTTGTAATAGCTTAGACTTTTAATTCCCGCAATTTATTGCTTTCTATATACTGTATAGTAATTAAGCGTGTATGGCAAGATTCAAAAATCAATCGCTAGATGACCTAATCCAAGAATAAATAACTTGAAATCAATACACTTCTCACACGTGCACCTCTAGGGTAACCTTGTTTGTTGCCTCGGAAATACAATCATGTCCCTCGAATATGCGATACTCTAGCAATTGACCCTTCGATAAACAAAGATCGTAGTCCCTCGATGACCCTCGATGTTGCCTTCGATAAAACGATCTTGTCCCTTACAAAATTGCTAGAGCGTCTCGCAAGTTGCCTTCAATGATTGTAAAATTGACCCGCACCTGTCCCGTTTAACATCCAAACACAAGCTTGTTTACCAAATACAATGGTAAAACAACAATGTCAAAGGGTTAAAAATATGTAGGAAAGATCTTTGAATGGGGTAGACAACTCCTAGTTACTTGATCTCTTGCAAACATCCTTGCTAAATTCAAAACACACAATTTCAAAACATTTTCCCAAATCAAACTTTCAAACATTGAAACATATTTTAAAAAGACAAACACCTTTGTAAAACATTCAAACAAGAATTGTTACAAAGGTTGCCTAGACAATGCCTCTTTTCAAAACATTTTCAAAACCATACACAAAGCACCATTTCAAACAATTGAAAAGCAAAAGCAAGTGATCTAAACAAGTAACTAATAGCCCATGGAAAACCATGGATGAAAAGGGTGCTAGCACCTTCCCTTTTCATAATCTACCCCCCAAACCCAAGAAAACATCTCAAAGGTCTTTCCTGTGCTTTTTGACCTTTCCTTTGGGTAAAATAAAAAGTCGGTGGCGACTCTTGCTAAACCGCACAAGTGCAAACACAAACGCAAAACCTCAAGTCATCTCTCCCACCGCATCATAGACTTCAACTGTAACACGTAACCAAATGTTTTCTTCCAGAGTATTTATGCTCATAATCTGATGACGTCACACGCCTTATACTAGAGTTAGAACATTATAGCAATAACTACACACTAGAACGAAACCATTAGAGTATACAATTGTTCTCTATGATATCATGTAATGTTATCATCAAAATCCTAAGGCCAGATGTAACAACACTTCTTGTTCTTACACCACTCTCGAGAATAGATAACTTGATGGATCAGTTAGTTGGTGCACGCGTGTTTAGCAAGATCGACTTGAGATCGAGTTATCATCAAATTCGAGTGAAGGACAATGATATTCAGAAGACGGCTTTCAGAACTCGATATGGAAATTATGAGTATACTATGATGCTGTATGGTGTTTCGAATGCTCCAGAAGTGTTCATGGAGTATATGAACAAAATCTTTCATCAATATCTGGACAAGTTCGTAATGGTCTTTATTTATGAAATTTTGATTTATTCCGAATCAGAAGAAGAGCATGCTGATCATTTGAATTTTTTTTACAATTGTTGAATGAGAGGAAATTATAGCTAAGTTGTCAAAGTGTGAGTTCTGGTTGGAAAATGTTTGTTTTCTTGGCCATATTGTTTCAGGTGATGGTATCGTAGTGGATCGATCCAAGGTAGATGCAGTGTTGAAGTGGGAGGCTCCAAAATTAGTTACGGAGATTAGAAGCTTTTTGGGTTTAGCTGGTTATTACAGAAGATTTATTGAAGGCTTTTCTAAGTTAGCACTTTTGTTAACTCAGCTAACTTGTAAAGGTAAGGCGTTTGTTTGGGATGTTCAGTGTGAGGAATGTTTTATAGAGCTGAAGAAGAAATTGACGACGACTCCGATTTTGATATTACCTAATCCGAAAGAATATTTTTTGTTTATTTTGATGCATCTAAATTTGGTTTAGGTGGTTTACTTATGCATAATGACAAAGTGGTGACTTATGCGTCGAGGCAATTGAGGATTCATGAACGAAATTATCCTACTTACGATTTAGAATTGGCTGCAATGGTATTTGTATTAAAGATTTGGAGGCATTACCTTTATGGCTCCAGGTTTGAAGTGTTTAGTGATCACAAGAGCTTGAAGTACTTGTTTAATCAGAAGGAATTGAATATGAGGCAATAAAGGTGGTTAGAGCTATTAAAAGATTACGACTTTGGTTTGAACTACCATCCAAGTAAAGCTAATGTCGTAACAGTTGCCTTGAGTAAAAAATTGTTACATATGTCTAATATGATAGTTAGAGAACTAAAATTGATTATGCAATTCAGAGATATGAGTTTAGTTTGTGAGTTGACACTGCAGAGTTTGATGCTAGGTATGTTGAAGATTAACAGTGATTTTCTGAATAGAATTAAAGATGCTCTGAAGTTGGATGTGAAGCTAGTAGACATGATGGATAGGAATAATTAGTCAGTAGATAGTGATTTTAAAGTGGATGTGCAAGGTGTGTTGACATTCTGCGACATAATTTGTATTCCAGAGGGCTCTGAGTTGAAAAAGATGATTCTGGAAGAAAGTCATAGAAGTAGTTTGAGCATCCATCTGAGAGCTACTAAAATGTACCAAGACATGAAGAATTTATTTTGGTGGCCTGGATTAAAATGCAATGTGGCGAAGTTTGTGTATGCGTGTTTGACTTGTCAGAAGTTAAAAGTCAAACATCAGAAACCTACATGGTTGATGAAACCGTTAGATGCTCCATAGTGGAAATGAGATAGTATATCGATGGATTTTATGACAGGATTATCGAGTACTCTAAAAGGGTGTGATATGATTTGAGTGATTGTTGATAGGCTAACGAAATCGGCTCATTTCATTCTGATTAATATAAGTTTTCTGGTACCGAAGTTGGCAGAGATTTACATTCGCATGATTGTGAAACTTCATGGTGTTCCGTCGAGTATTGTTTCTGATAGAGATCCAAGGTTTACTTCTAGATTTTGGAAGAGTTGGCAGGATACGTTGGGCTTTAAGCTGAGATTGAGTTTTATGTATCATCCACGGACGGATTGTCATATGAAGAGGACTACTCAGTCGCTGGAGGATTTGTTAAGCCCTTGTGTTCTTGAGCAGGGAGGTACTTGAGATAGTTATCTTCCACTGATAGAGTTCACTTACAATAATAATTATCATTCTAGTAATGGAATGGCACCTTTTGAGGCATTGTATGGTCGGAGGTGTAGGACACATTTGTGTTGGTATGAATCTGGTGAGAGTGTGGTGCTTGGAACTGAGATTGTTTGGCAGACTACAAAAAAGGTGAAGTTAATTCAGGATAAGATGAAAAATTTGCAGAGTAGAAAAAAGAGTTACCATGATAAGAGGATGAAGGATCTTGAGTTTCAAGAAGGATACCGTGTATTCTTGAGGGTTACTCCGGTGATCGGTGTTGGACGTGCTTTGAAATTGAGAAAGCTTACTCCTCGATTTATTGGTCTGTATCAAATTTCTGACAAGGTAGGGGTTATTACATACATAGTGGCTTTGCCACCTAACCTGTCCAATTTACATGAAGTTTTCCATGTGTCACAACTCTGAAAATATATTTCATATCCATCTCATGTGATTTCGATGGATGATGTGAAAGTGCGGAATAACCTTATCGATGAGACTGTATCTGTGAGGATTGAAGACCGTGAGATGAAGAAGTTGAGGGGCAAGGAAATTTCTCTCATGAAAGTATTTTTGGATGGAGATACTGGAGAGAATATGATGTGGGAATTAGAGAGTAAGATGTGAGAGTCTTACTCAGAGTTGTTTGTATAAGGTAATTTTCGAGGACAAAAATATTCTAAATGGGGGAGAGTTGTAACGCCCCAAAATTTTATATTTATTATTTAATTGTTTTGTTGTGATTTATGTGATTTAATCGATGGTTTGATGGCATGTTGTGGGGTAGAGTCGGGTTAAATAAAATCATTAGAATTATTGATATATTTGATAATTATAATTATTTTGATTTATTTTAATGATTAAATAAGGATAATATGGGGTATAGAGATGTTAAGGGTGTTGTGGTAATGTTGAATGGAATAAGTAAGGAAAAGATGGGAATACCATATTAGGGGTCCAAGGGGTAACTAGTACTTAAGGGAAAAGTTAGAGAATGAACCGTATTGTTGGAACGATCGTACTCTGAGAAGAAGCAGAAGCAGCAAAATGAGAAGAGTTAGGGCAAAGAAAGTCATTAATGAAGCTTAGGAACCATCAATCCAAGGTAAGGATGGAGTTTCAACTCTATAAGGGTTTTTATAATGATGAATATGTGGGATTAATATGTTCATCACTACTTGTAGGTGATTAGGTTTGTTTTGAGGTTTATAATAATTTTGTTGACATGATGAATTAGTGACGCAATTGATGAATTTAAAGTGTGTGATTCATGTGAATTGATGCTTATAACATTATGTTGATGTGTTGTTGTTATGGTATAATAAAGTTTTAATTTTTGGGAGATTGGAGACTGTTCTAATGTGAAATTGCATGAAATTTGGGACTGGTCCAGTGCAGGAAACATAACAACAATGTTGTTGTCAGGCACGCTTTGTTAGGCGAGCCTATTGCATCGTCGGGCGAGAGCATTCGCCTAAGCCTCGTCGGACAAAGGAAATGGAGAATTGAGTGCTTATGGAAAATTCATGGGAGTGTGGGCTTCACCTACGCTTCACCAAACGAGCCTCAAGCGACAAACCTAGTTGTTGGGCGAGCCTCAGGCGAAGCATCACTGAAGCAGAATTATTTTTGAAAACTTTAAAAATCTATAACTTTTGACTCGGGTGTCCGTTTGACGCATCGTCTAAACCTTCGGAAAGCTAAAAGTATTTTCTACTTTATGAAAATACTTTCTAACACAGTAGGTTATTATTTGTTGGTGTCTTTTACCTTTCTGTATGTAAGCATGTCTGTTACATTGAGATATGTGCATGTATTTATGTATGATAATGCTATGTGATGTTATTTGGTTTGTATGATTGGTATGTCGTATGTGTGGCTAGATGGTGACCATATTGGTGTTTCATATTGATATATGTAGATATTAATGTGTATTATTTTGTTGCATGGTTGTGTGCTGGAAGCGATAAAGCGGTAAGAAAAAAGTAAGTTATTAATTTACCGGCTGATATTAAGGTTATATCGTATCGTGTCCACAGAGATTGGTGTATTGAAATATCGTTCGACAAATTTATCGTTAATGATTTTAGGGGATAAATGGGTTGAAAGGAAAAGTATCAACAGAAAATAAATCTATAAAAAGGAAAAAGGAATAGCTTATCAAGCATGCATATATACTACCTCTCACAGACTTAAACATATCGACTTGTTATACTAATTTTACAATATTCATCAATGCCAATCACATGTCAAACACAACACCCAATGTATCACCTCGACAACGATCTCTCAACCAACTTTAACAACATAGAAGTCAACCATGCTCGCTTGCATCGACGATCTCTCAGAGCAACACAAACAACACAGAGACATTAATCACAGACACCCTAAGTGAATAACAATGCTAAATCTATCTTTAGAATTCAGATACTACTAGATAATCATCCTATATAAGAATTCAAGCAATATATGTCTATAGCAACTAAAATCTCTAGCACGGGGCAAAAATCAAGGATAACAATCGACAGATTTGTAAAGCAAGTTTTATATAACGCCAAGGGCGAAAAATATACATGAGTTCAAAGAAAATACACATAAAAACCTAACCAATAAATAATACAAAAAGAAAAAAAGAAATGAACTGCAAATCTATCGGTTTGTCAGCATCGATCGAAGAGCAATCCATCCCGAATCATCCGTATGCAAGCTCCATAGTTGTTATCTAAGCTAATCCATCCGAAAATGAGGTTGATGGAGTTGTGAGCGAAAAATTCCCCAAAGCCATAACAAAAAATAAACTAAAAATAAATTTATAAAATAAATCTCAGCAGACCACGCTTAACGAGCTCACAGCGCTAAGCGGGTTGCGCGATATTTACACATTAAATCGACCTAAACCGCGATATTCGCGCTAAGCGGGCTCCAAAACAATGTTTTTGCCAAAATATCAAAACTCAAGCAACACGCTACAAAATGTGCTAAGCGTACTCGTGCTACAAAATGCGTTGGGCAAAACTGGTCTTTTATTCCGAAAACGCGCATCTGGAGCCGTGCCTTCGACACCTTATTCCTCTATGCTCTAAAATGCAACAAATACCTATAAAATGAATGGAAAAACATCAAATGGTACACTATGTACACAAACACACAAACAAACACAAACTAAACGTATTTACATAAAAGTCGGATTTATTCAATGATTATTAACAACAAAGAGTTAATAAGTGCAATAAAAAGTATATACAAAAATAACTAAAATTTGCACTTATCATTGTGTCACATGCATTTCCTGTTGGGGACTTCGGTCCTGTTTGTTAGCTTTGATCCCTGATGGCATGGATCGGGAGAAAGGTGAACCTCATCATTCTTGATGTGGATTGGCTCTGATCCTAGATTGCAGTGATCGGGAGCTAGGTAAACCAAATTGTTTACGATATTGATGGCTCTGGTCCTAGATGACGTAGATTCAAGAGCGATTTTGGTACCAAATGCATTGAGTCTGTGAGTCAGTCCTATTGTATTTCATTGTTGTTAACATGGTGTTGGATTTGTGTAATTGGTGTATGTGTTACATGATGATTATTGATACGCGTGATGAATTATGCATGATCGTGTAGTATTATATAATAAGATTGTGGTTGTTATGTGAAGGCGTGATATGTAAAATGTGTGGCTATGTATGATTTACTTGCTGTATATTCATTATTATGTATTCTCTTATATTATTTTTATATCTCACCCTTCTGTTGGAATGATACTTTATACGATATCGTGCAGATAGTCATGAGTAGTCTAAGCTGCAAGAATCGAAAGAGGTGGCTCTTCATTTACTTTCGAGTCAGTGTCATTGCTCTGATACGTAACATCGGAGAGATGAACGCTATTTATTGTGCTGATTTAGTAATTGTTTGGAGTCTTAGGAACTCCTTATAAATTTTGAACATGTGTTGATTTACTTTGAATAGATTGTTGGAATTCGAGTATGATTCTTTTCCGCTGCATTTAATAAAAGTTGAAGTTAAAACATGTTACTTTGTTTTAGTTCTCTGGAAAAATTTGTGTTATATATCTTATAATTAATATGAGCAGGTGTTTGTATGTTTTCTAAAATGTGACATCCTAATTTATCTTAAAATGACTATGATATTTATTTATTACCTGTCGGGTAGTTTGGGGTGTTACAAGTATGAAGATTAGGATTGTAGAGAATTGACCCGCTTCGAAAATGAAATGGGATGAGTCGAGTATTAGATCTTGGGAAAATACGTAGATAGACACAAACATAACACTTGGTTTTACAAAAAATCAATAACAACTTTTCTATTAATTAAAAAAAACTTTTTCTCTCTATTCCATTATCACAATCATCCTATGATTCCAATTAAAAAAGAAATTAAATTTTAAATAATTTTAAAATTTTCTCTCTCCTTATTTGTTGTTTCTAAGAATAATGATATAATTTCATTTCCATGCAAGTATTTTTCTGGGTTCTGTACTACTATAAACCCATGTGCAATAAAAATCACGTATTTTATTTTTTATTAAAAAAATTGAGGTATATGAGCTGTTAGAGGGCCAAAGAAATAACTTTTTTGTCTCGTGAAAAGTAGGCTACTAAGGTTGAGTCATGTTGGAGATTTCCATAGAGCGAGGTTTAGAAGTGTCAATGAGCCAAACGTCCATGGCTACAAGAGACCTTGACACTACATATCCACCTAACACCTTAAGGAAATTAGGGTATGGGTTAACTCTGTTATAAACGCAACATTTTCTCAATTCTTAGTCGATGTGCGACTTTAGCACAACTTTCACACTTAAAACTCAACAATCTCCCCTACAAATGTGAGTCACCCACATCACTAGTCTTGATCCACACTAGGATCCACTTCCGCTCCCCCATCGAGTCAATCAGGGCTCTTATACCACTTTTTGGTGGAAGTCTGGGGGGCAGAGTTCAAAAGTGTCAATGGACTAAACGTTTATGGTTACAAGAGACCTTGACACTACATATCTAATCAAAATCTCAAGACAATGGTGGTATGGGCCACCTCTCTTATAAACTCAACATTCCCTTCATTCCTAATTGATGTGAAAATTTATCACAATTTTCACACTTGAAACCCAACAAATCAATTGTTTAATTTTTTTTTAATAAAAAAATTAATGTAGATGAGTCGTTAGAGAGCAAAAGAATTTGTTTTTGTAAAAGGAGGTTACTAGATTTGAGAGCTGATTTTTTTATTTTATTAATATAATGGTAAGAATTTCGCCTCTTAAAAATAAATAATTGAAGTCTTGCGGATTCAAACTCATGTCTTACCATCATATATTTTAGCATAACTACGTATTGATTTGACTTAAAGAAGTTTGGTTCGATCAGACATTGATCTCATTCTCTCGGAAAACTCTCATGGTGAAGGAGATCCATGCGTAGATTGACTGAACACAAAAAGCCTTTTACTGACAGGTGATCATGTTTTTCACAGGATTTCTCCTCGAGTGTGAAGTTAAGCGGTTTTCATCATTGACGAAGACCTGCGCTAATAAGACAAAGAAGTGGAGAGTTTATGTGCTATTTGATTAAATATCTTTTGTTTGTTATTCCATCGTTAAAGGTCGAGGGAAGAACTTTGGATTAAAACTCGAGGATTATATCTAATGAATGACGGGCACCGATGCCACCAATTCTCTTTCATCTTGGGACGACTCTATGCCTTTCCGGGAGACATATATCATAAAAATGATAAATGTATATGTATATATTCAGCCTTATATCCAATATATTTAATTTAATTATTTATTTCTTGGACATGATTTACATAATATAATTTCTTAAATGGCTCTTCATTTGTTTATCATTCAATTAACTTCTGTAGCCATCTTAAATAGCTTATTGAAATTAGAACTTGCTCATCAACCTTTTGAAGTAGTATGGCCACCAATATCAAAAGTCTCCATTTTACCTTTGCAATTATATGCATTGCCTTGATTGTAGTTTCAAGTTCAGGTAATTACCTTCATAACTTTAAGTTACTCTTCAATATTTTAGTGAATAATATTTTATGTGAAATGCTGTTTGAAATACAAAATATTTTTCATCTTGATTAGAAGGAGGAACTAACAAGAATGATGAAGTATTTTGCACTGACTGGTGGGGCTGTCCTGATGACAAACACAAGTGTTTCTTCTTATGTTCAAATTTTGGATATGAATTACATGGAAAATGTCATGAAAATACTTGTTGTTGCGATGGTGAAGTTAGCTGAATGATAGTTTTTTTTTTTTTTAATGTTCTCAATAGTGTATCTATGAATACACTCTTTAGGATTTCGTTAAAGCCAAATTATAACTTGTCTCATGTCCCATATTATAACTTGCATGCAACATCATATATATGCCGTTTTAGACTTTCAAGGAGACAATAGTAATTATTTTTCAAATATAAATTCACTATTAATATAGTTTTTTACAGAAGAAATATAAATATTGTCTTTTGGATTCCTTAATAATAACACCAAATATAATCTACAATAACTGGTCTTGGGAAAATTTTAGAGGTTGTTTGAATAACTTGACATTTTTAAACATATATGGAGAACTAAGGCAAATTTCTAAATAAGATTTTTATTAAAAAATTTATAAAACTGTTATATTTTAATTTCATGTTATTTTTTTCAAACTTTTGCTTTTTCTTTTCGCTTTATCAATTCACAATTTGTAAAATAACAAAAATTTAAAACCTAAAGGCATTGCAATGGTAAGGAGTAAAATGTTTTATGGAGGAGCTTTTATTTGAGGTCCAAGGCAACAATGGGGGAAAACTTTAGCCCATACCCCCAATCATTATCCCCCACCCTATTTTTTATAAGTATTTTAATTTTATCTTTTATTTTTTATTTTTTTATATTTTATTTTTTTGAAATTGGAAAATATTGTACTCTTACAATAGTATATCGATGAACATCACATAAAGAATTCTGATACCACTACTATAAATATTATATTTATGACAAAATTTTCACTTTAATAAACAAAAAATTGAGGTAAAATTCTAAGACGTGCTATGTTATTTTTTCAAGAAGTTATCATCTATTCCCTCAGTTAAAGAATAAAATCGAGGGAGTAAATTAATTCATGATACATGCTTCGAGCCTCATCAACTATACTTTTTGTTTTTTTCTTTAAAAGTGGCGTCTTTCCTATTATTTAAGATTTTTTTAGTACTACTAAATATTCTATTATCTCAATTTCTCAAATAACCGAGAGGTATGATATCCAGATTTTACTATAAAAATATTCATTTACTAAGTTTTACCCCAAATCCATCTCACATGTTCAGTTGCTCCATTCTCTTAAATATCATTCTTTTTAATGGATTGTGAGACCAAAAAAATTGGATTCTATGTTGTTGTTCTTCTTACACCAACATTTAACAAATTATTTTGTTGTTCTTGCAATTTATCTCACGTAATGGTGTTGTTGTTGTTGTCGTTGTTGTTGTTTCTACCTCTTGCCAATTTTTAATGGAATAACTTTAAATATTGTTAATAAAAAAAAAAATTCTATATTGATTTCTTTGGTTAACAATATTGAGAAATTTATTCTTAATCATATCACAACACTAAAAAAAACGGATGAATTGTAAAAAATTGAAAAAGAAAATAATACATGTTACTTCAATTTTTTCAATTCACCATTTGGCAATAAATGTCATCTATTACCTCAATTCTTTTAGAAACAGAGATAAAAATTACTAGTTTATTGTATTTTTTATTTTTAAAAACATTTTACCTTGGGTTTGAGTAATAACCGAGGGAAAAAATAAGCGTGTTTATTGAGTTTTTCCGTGTTCCTTAAATAAATCTTAGTTGTCTATTTAGTGAGTATCAACGCTCAAGAAACTGTCATTAGTGATCTGTATAAAACCTAAAAGCACTACTACAAATAACACTTTTTATGACAAAACTTTCATCTCGGACATGCTAAAAACCGGGAGCATAGGTCCTGGGAGCGCCATGATTGATTTTTTTTAAGAAAATAAACAAAAAATTTCCATGGTTTCATCAAAAATCGAGGTAACATAGCTATAAGTCAGCACTTTTTTTTATTCATAAAAATAATAGTAACATATTTTCTCTGTTTTTAGGAAAATCGATGGTATATAGCTATAAGAGATCTCACTTCAAATCTCTATTACTGCATTTAAAGTTTTTTCAACGACTTCTCACTTAGCGTCTTTCCAAATTTCATGTTTTTCTTTATTAATTAGTAATTCTCAAAATCTTTGTTATCAATAAACAAGAATAGGCAATAATAGAAAAGAAAATATTTTATTGATAATAAAAAAAATATGACAACAGAGATAACTATTCCACATATTCAAACTTCTGACTTCACTCAACTTCAACATTATCCCTAACTATCTCTAACTGAGAGAAAATTCAGAAAGAAGTATTTCATATGGTATGAGGAAAGTAATTTTCTCCCGATAGATACTTATCATTTCCTTTAAGAAGTTAAAAATGGTAAGAGGAATATTACCTTTAACGTTGTAGCCAAGGAAGTACAAGATATGCTTGTCATCCCAAATAAGCATTTTAGTTGTTTCTCTCTTGGACAGAGATTTGACACTAGAAGTTGATATCAAACTTTTGCAATTGTTAGTAGAGTAGCAGGACTGGTGAGCTTATTGTAGTTGGCATAAATTCAGTGAAGGTGTGATAAATAGACATTGTTGAATCTATAATGTTCAACACATTTACCTGTCTCTTTATAGTTTATTGTCTTAGCAATAAGTGATGGAGTAATGAAGATATGAGAGCCATTGACATAAGACATGATTTCTTCATCATGACCACATGGCATAACAGAGGCATGTAACCAGATCTTTCTAACGAGATTAGTGTAGATGGAGCCATGAAGAATGTCAAAGTAACTATTCAACTTTTGTTTAGAAATAGTTTTCCTTTGATCAAAACCTTTGTCATCGAAATCAACAAACTTTTCATTGATAACGAATAAAAGATCTGCATCTATTTTTTAATAAAATAAAAGACTTTGAAACAAGGTTTGAAAACACAAAGATTTAGAAATGAGACGTTCAAAATGGGAAAAGAATTTGAAAGAAGGTTTAAATATCTCAAAAGTCTCCTTGAAAATCCAAAAGATATGTTACGTTTTGAATATAGATGATCATTGTTATTCTAGTGATATGATTCTAATGAATGCACATCATATTTTAGAAATAAAACCACATCTTACCTCATATTTTATTATAACTGAAGAGAAAAACAATTCAGGAAGTGTAATAACCGGCAAAAAATATAGAGTCGCCACCATTAATATTTATCCTAAGACGAGAATATAACAGAATAACCCTAATTGATGATACATAGATTTTAAGTTCTGGACTCACTTTAGTCGAAGGAAAGGTGTTAGGCATCCTTCATCTACCTTGTTCACAAGGATACTAGGGTTTAGGTTTAAGGTTTAGGAATAGAGTTTTGATTTTTTAATTAGGGGACTCGTCACGGTTTTTAAGTCGTATGCCTATGTATCCTCTTATGAGGAATAAAAGTCTCAATTGGTAGTTCATAGTGTTGGTTGGTATTTTTTATAGGATTGCTTAGAATTGATTTCGAATTATCCTTAAATCTTGTCTGGGTTGTAAGTCGAGTGATCGTAGACGCAGTTCGCAGTTAATTTTCAAAGTAATTTTATTTAATCCTTTTGTCTAAAATATCTTGGGTTTTATTATGTTAGTGGAAAATGGTTTGACCGTTGGTTAGCTATTTTAAGTGAGGATATTAAGGGCTCAAGTTCAGAAATTGAACTTGGTTCATTTACGCACAGAGGTGTAAAATTAAGACTAGGTGGTGTATTAGAAGAAAATTTGAACTCAAATATATTTTGAGCCTAAATTGGCTGAGTGTGCATTTTGAAACAGGGTAGTCAAATATGAGGGTGTGGCAAATGAGTGTCCAAATTCAGATATTGAACTGAACCCAAAATACAGGTGGGGCGTAAACTTAGTTTAGTAGTAAAATACATGGGTGTGTAAGTAGTAAGGACCCAAGTTCAGAAATTAAACTTGATCCAATTAAACAGCGAAATTTAATAATTGAGAAAAAAATATTTGTATTTTTGTTTACAAATGATTTATATATAAGATTAATTTATTTACAAGAAACAAAGACATATATTTCTTTGTATATTATGTTTTTTTTTTTTAATTTTTAGTGATCAAAAGTAAATAATCTAACTAAATAACTTCTTCTAATTAAAAATTATCTAACCATAATAAACAATTAACTTAAGTAAATAAATAAATTAAACATAAATAAAAAAACTAAATGACTTAGAGGTGTTGATACGATTATATGGGTATAGAAAGCAAAGCCTTTTAACTCTTTGACTCAACCTAAATAAAAGAATTAAGCCTAATTATAAATAAAAATTAACCCAGCCTAAATAAAAGAATTAAGCCTAATTATAAATAAAAATTAATTATTATAAAGAGAGAGAAAAGAAAGTGAGAAAGACAAATAATGATATAATTTGACTCTTTCAAACATACTCCAAAAATCCACTAAATAAATAATAATTAGAATAAATGAATAAAACTAAATCACTCACTAATAAAAGCGTTAGCTCTCTCTAATCAATTTGATTTTAATTTTCAAATTATGAAAAAATCCACCGACTTCCATTAGAGACATGGCAAGTTTAAAAAATAATAATGACAATGCAAAGAACATAAATGAGAAAATATAGAAATTATGATCAATAACATTAAAACACTCTCATTTTCTTACCAGGTTCCTCACATTTCTCATTCTTCCTCATTCCTTCCAATTTCAAAACGAACAATATCTCTCTCAATTCAATCCCACAACAACCTTTTAAAACACAATCTCATTTTATCTTCGGATTTCAAACTCCAATAACAAAACCTAAGAAGAAGAAAAAAACAGAAAAAATATCGATGGTGGCTGGCGTTGTGAACAGTGGTGCGGATCAAAGGCGTAGAGGTTGGTGTTAGAAAACTCGCCCTACAACTGTGAGAAAAAATTTAGGTGTTCTGTTCAGAACCCTAAAATAATTGTTGATAAGATTGTTGATCTCCAAATGATTGTTGATGGAGACTTCAGGGTTTCTTTGTTGTTGCTCTTCGATGTGAAGAGCAACAACTTTTAGGAGAATTCTAATGAATTATTGATGAAAAATAGTGTGAAAGAGTGATCTATTTAATTAGGTCAACAAATTAGAAAATTAATTAACAAATCAAATTTTCCTTGGCCACCAAACTAACCAATCATAAGATGATTATGACACAAATTGGCATTGATTGACTAATAAAAAACAATTAAACATAAAAGGAAATAGTTTTGGTATTTATTATAATTTTTGCACTCAATTTTAGTAAAAAGTGCATAAAATCAAATAATAATTTTTTGAAAAATGCATTAATTAAAAATATGAAAATAATATTTAAATAATAAAAAATAACTTTTTAATGATTTTTTTGAACATAAATATAAATAAAATTAGTAACATATAGACAGAAAAATATTCAAAGTGCACCAAGTGAGATTTGAATCCATGACCTTATCATTTCAAGCTTTATTCCTTACCAATTGTGTTATGTTACTTATTTGAAACAAAAGCCCAATTGAAAGTATATGAAGACGAACAAATATTTATTATTTTAAAAAATACAAATAGATTATTATGTATATTTTTAAATAAGTAAAATAATTTTAAAATGAATATTTATAAAAACCAAAGAGTGTTAGTGTAAACAAACCAAAAGAATTTTAAAACCTAATTTTGAAAATAATTTTGACTGTAGCACCGAGGCGGGCAAATTTGGAGTATGACAGTTGCCCCTATTTAATTACTCTGTGATTGAAGCGTGCGAGTTTATGAAATTTCGCATATTCGAATCGGAGGGTTATTAAATATTGGAAGACCCCAAAATTTGGATCAAAGATTATAAGGATACACTATATAACATTCCCAAGAGTACGAAAAAATAGGCAAAGATGATGATGCATCATCCTACCAGAGTTTGAACAGAGTGTATGATTGAAGAGTAAGATTGACCTAGATATGACGACACGGATAAGTCGCTAATACCTAGAAAAGAGATCGTAGACTTTGGATATTTACCGTAACCTAGGAGGTAAATAACACAAGTTTGAAAATTGACTTACTAACGCTTCGAGACTAACATAGTAACTTAATGCATATTTTATATATTCATCGCATCCTAGGGGATGAATAACACACAGTTTGATAATCCATTGTTGCATAGAGACTAACACAACGAATTATATTACATAGAGAGATAACATACTGCTGCTTCGAGACTAACACAATGAGTTATATCACTAATTTCGTATACCTACTACAACCTAGAGAGTAAATGACATGGGTTGAAAATATATTACTAACATATAGAAACTAGCATAGTAAGGTATTGCTAGTGTACTTATCACGACCTAGAGGATAAATACCACAAAATTATATAACATGTTGACGCTTCGACTAAAACAACGGATTACATTGCAATTATTGCATAATCACCACAACCTAGAGGGAAAATAACACAATAGATAATCCATTGTTGCTTTGAGACTAACACAATGAACTATATTGTAGATTTGTATACCTACCGCAACCTATGGGATAGATAATACAGAGTTTGATAACTTGTCGCTGCTTCGAGACTAACGCAATAAGTTATATAGCATATTTTTCATATTTATCATGACCTAGGGGATAAATGATGCGAGTTTGAAATTTGAAAAGTGTTTTGGTAATCGAATCTTAGATAGCTAAACCAAATATAAGATTGAAGTTTACTGGTTGTGTCTGCTCTCAACCAAGGTGCTTATTTATTTCGCAGATAAGCTAGTTCAGTAATAGGCCCCAAGATATTCATAGTATTCTTACCCAAAGTAGATTTGAAAATGCCACGCACGATGTATATGCACAATGCCCTAAATCGATATGAAACCCAAATGTACATGTATATGCACTAAATGTTATGAATGATCTTGAGACTTTGATATGGTTGTGTGCATGTTATGCTTGATGTAAGACTCTTAATAGGAAACCTAATGTCGAGATTTCCAAAGAGTCTACTGTCGAGATTTAACTAAAGACTACCTACTGCCGAGATGTTTTAGAAAATCATCTGCCAAGATCAACCAAGGGAATCTACTGTCGAGATTCTGTTGAAAAACTACCTTGTGCTGAAGTCTTCTGGATAATCAACTGTCGAGATTAACTAGGGGAATCTACTGTCGAGGTTCTGTTGAGGACTACCTTCTGCCGAGGTCTTCTGAAAAATCAATTGCCGAGATTAACCAGGGGAATCTACTTCCGAGATTTTGTTGTAAAATACCTTATGTCGAGGTCTTCTAGAAAATCATCTGCCGAGATTAACCAAGATAATCTAATGGCGGGATTTTGTTGAGAAACTATCTTCTACAGAGGTATTCTGGAAAATCATCTACCGAGATTAATCAGGGGAATCTACCGTCGATATTTTGTTAAGAAACTACCTTCTGCCGAGGTCTTTTGGAAAATCATTTACCGAGATTAACCATGAGAATTTACTGCCGAGATTCTATGGAGAAACTACCTTCTACCGAGGTCTTCTAAATAATCAATTGTCGAGATCAACCAGGGAAATATACTGACGAGATTCGGTTGAGAACTACCTTCTGCCAAGTTCTTCTGGATAATCAACTACCAAGATCAACTAGGGGAATCTACTTCCGAGATTTGATTGAGAACTACCTTCTATCGAGGTCTTTTGGATAATCAACTACCAAGATTAACCATGGGAATCTACTGCCTAGATTTGATTGAGAACTACCTTCCGTCGAGGTCTTCTGGATAATCAATCATCAATATCAACCAGGGGAATCTACTGCTGATATTCTGTGTATAAAGATAACTTGATTGACAATGATGATTGTCTTCACATGAAACATGGTTTTATGCTATGCGTGTATATTTTGATTGATGCATGAAATGTAAGAATTGATTGATGCATGTAATAAGTGACTTGGATATGTATCAATGGATGTTTTATTTTGAAACGCCAATGAGTAACTGGGATTTTTTGAGATATGCTCAATTCATGGTGTCAGAATTCATCATATGGATAAGATGATAAGTATAGCTTGATTCTGGGTTGAAGAGCCCTAATGAATGATTTATGCATACTCATATGCTTTTGACGGATGCCCTTGTGAGAGATCGCAGATGGTTAAGACATAGAGAGGTTGCCTGTGTAACAAGGATGCTTGTCACATGGTGGTTGAGTGTTATGCTAGCATGGCTTCCTGACACTCGTTTCAAACTTGGAGATTGTTGATGTAGGAGGATAGTTTCACCGGGGATAGTGAAAGTACACAGAGAGCTTTCCCCTTTGTGGAATTTATTGCCCCAATTTGTTGGTAGAGTCTTGGAGAGATTCTTCTTTATATGATTTCGAAGAGTAAATTGATCATAGTATGAATGACCCTACTATCTTGGACTTTGAAACATTGTGCCCTTGATGAACTTCTTTTTGAATTAATCTCCTATTGATCGAGCCTCACAGTGGTATGCCCCAATATTTGAATTTTGAAAGATATGCCCCCTAATCTCCAGAATTGGAGGAGGTACTCTTGAATCTCCGTAATGTAAATTCGACATGAATTACCCCGAGTATTCGAATCTTGAAAAGTTTGTACTTGAAGTTTCTTGAAGAGGAACTTGGATGTTTTCATGTTGTAAGAAGAACTTGATGTGCACTGCCCCAACGTTTGAGTCTCAAAGGTTGCCCCTTGATTATTAGGGCCTTGAGAAGTTGTCGAAAGAGGAAACCGAGTCCTACCATGTTGTGATATGAACTTGATTAAGGAATGACCCTTCGAAAGGTATGCCCCTGATTGAACGACACTTTGAAACGTGATCCAAGTTGATTGAATCTCGGGATGATCATCCCTTTTCAATAGGATCTTCATGTGTTATACTCTTACGATCATTATCCTAGATTATGGTTAAAGGGTTTTTCTTTAGATGCTTTGCCCCTAGCTAGGAGCCTCCTCGAAAATACCGCTTTTGATTAAACCAATTTTTGAGATCTCCTTGATGCTAAGTGTCTATTCGTAGATAAAATTGTAAATTTTGAAAAGTGATTATGTTTAATGTACATGCAATTTTTGAAATCAAATTTTATTATGGAATAGAAATGGATGATTAGAGATGTAGATTCAAAGAAGCGAAGTGGTCAGCAATTATTTTAACAATCATAGGAGTCGGTTTAACACTATTTTTGTCAAGTATGCTTTCATAGTTAACCTTGCTTCAATTAGGACTTATGAAGGTTGTAACGTGTCCTTGGTTCGTGATTTAAGAAACAAAGGATATAAGGCTCAATATTTATTTTAACCCACCTGGCTCTCCTTGACGTTCTCCAATCCTAAGTTTGATTAATCCAACGAATGTATTCAATTTGCAAGAGAATTTTCATAGTCGCGATGATAAGCAGAAGAATTAGTAAAGATCCAAGCACCAATGAAAAATATTGATAATATCCAAGCATTGATGAGAAGTCTTGATGATTCTTGAGGTGGAAGTTACAAGATTGTTCTCCAATTTAGTTGTTTTCAATCCCTTATTTTTGCACGGACCAATTCTTTTGAATTTTGGTCCATTGGGATACCTTATCTTTTGCCTAAGTCAATTTTTTTCATTTGAATTAGTAGGCTTTCTCCTTTTGAATTTCTTTTTTGTTTTTATTTTTTATTTTTTATTTTGAACACTTGTAACTATCATGATTATTGTAAACTTCATCTTTATTGTTTCCTTGATCTTGAATGTTGTACAGAGAATGAAGATATTGAGAGCTTCATGGATTCCTCAATCTTGGATGATGAATCTGAGGAAGAGGATGTACTTAAACCTTTCACTTAGATTTACTTTATTCTCTTGAGATTAGAATGCATCATTGAATTAATTGAAAGACTACCCTTCCCCTGATTAAGATTAAGGGTTTTTTAGAAAATAGAACAAAACTCCAACTCCTGGCTCAAAGGGGTTGACTATGGATTAATTCATTATTTCTCCATTGTTTAGGAATTGAAATAATGCCTTACATCATCAGCCCGGTCTTACATTGAAAGCATACGTCAACCAAATCCAGTTATTTAGTTTACATCATTCTCCTTCAAAGTTTATTAAAGTTGTGAAATTGAAGATGGAAGTGAATAATTGATATTTATAGAAAGTGGTAGAATAGTGAATACGAATGGATTGATTTAAAAAACATGCATTATTTATTTGAATCACTAGTCAAAAGATACAAATTTACACCAAATACAACTTAGCAACATAGAAATTACAATTTGAAATTGGTAAAGTCAAATGATCCTATGGAAGAGCTTTTTTGTTGATCCTCTTGAATTTAGAAGAGATTTTGGATGTTCTTGGACTTGTCAGAACATGAGAGTGACCCTTGATGTTTCTTGGGGATACCTATTATGCCGACATGACAATTTCTCTTGATGTGGAGGAGTCACCAAAAACTATAAGGGTTTGAAAAAAAATTTGAAAATAAAATCCCACCACAATGAATAATATGATAATGAAAATAATATAAAACAAATAAACCAAATAAATAAATAAAATAAGCAAATATAGAAAAGCACCAAAAATAGAAAAACCCTAACAAAAAAATCTAAACCCAAAAAGGAGAGGCTTTTAAACCCTAGGATTGAGTCTGTAAGTGTTTAGTTATTGGCATGTATTTTTGGTAAAACCAGGTGTGTGAATGTCATGACTGATGTCATAACATTCTGGATTATTAGGTACTTTATGCAGAAAAAGTATGGCATACAATAGCTGCTGTTTATGAGTGTGTATCTGAGCATTTTGCAATGATCACATTTACTGCCTTCTACCAAAATCAGTAAACAGGAATTCTGATGTCATAACAAATGTTAAGACATCCTGTACTGATCTAACAGTTATGCAGTTTGGTTAATTCTGAGATTTTTCAGGAAGTTGGTTCATTCCTTCCAGAACAGAATCTCCCGTGGTCTTTAAGTTAACCTAGCTCAACCCTAATCTGGTTGATAAAGTCTTGTGACCAAGTCTTGAGGTTAACCCTAATTAACCCTAGCTTTTTGTGGAAGCCCTAACTGAAGAAACAGCTGCATATATATTCAACAGGAAAGTTGATTGGAAATTAACTCTTTGACAGAAGATCAATTAGGAGCTGTATAGTTTTAACTGTTGTAATCCAAGCAAGTATCATTGTGATAAGTGACTTGGAATAGGTTTTGATTGTAAGGGTTTTTGTATCACTCAAAGCTTTGAAGCAAGAGTGTTTGTGTCTCTTGACTAAAGCTTTGAAGCAAAGTCAAGTTAGGTTTATGTATCACTCAAAGCTGTGAAGCACGAGTGTTTGTGTTACTTGATTAAAAAGCTGTGAAGCATAATCAAGTGTATGTTCTGAAGAGTGTCTTCATTATTTCATTAGTCAATTGTTTAAGTATCACTGCTGTGATTGAGGTGGAGTAAGTAGGAACTCAGGTTTAAGTTGAACTTAGATTGAAGTTGCATTGGGTAGGTCTTAAGTGAAGGAGATAAACTGGTTGGTTTATTCCTGAATTAATATCTCTTATAGTGGATTTCCTCCCTGGCTTGGTAGCCCCCAGAGTAGGTGTTGTTTCACACTGAACTGGGTAAACAATTGACTATGTTCTTTACTGTTTTTATTTACTGTCTTATAGAAAGTCAGATACGGTGTCATAACATTCACTGTGACATTGAGTATCTGCTGCTAGAATTTCAATTGGCATCAGAGCAGGCACCCTGCCTGTATTACTGGGTGAGATCTAGGGATATCACTTTCTGGCACTATGGACAAAGAAGGAGTTTTTGGAAACAGACCACCCATTCTGGATGGATCAAATTATGACTACTGGAAACCTCGTATGATTGCCTTCTTAAAATCACTGTACAAAAAGGCTTGGAGAGCTGCTGACAAAGGATGGAATCATCTCACCATAACTGAGAAAGATGGGACAATCAGTCTAAAGCCTGAGGAAGAATGGAGCAAAGAAGAAGATGAGTTAGCCCTGGGTAATTCCAAAGCTTTAAATTCCTTGTTCAATGGAATTGATAGAAACATATTCAGACTAGTACATCAATGTGAACTGGCCAAGGAAGTGTGGGACACTCTCAAAACTACCCATGAGGGCACATCCAAAGTAAAAATGTCAAGGCTTCAGATGCTGACTACCAAGTTTGAGAACCTAAGGATGAAGGAAGATGAAACCATTCATGAGTTTCACATGAACATCTTGGAGATTGCCAACACCTCAGGAGCATTGGGAGAAAAGATGTCTGAAGAAAAACTGGTGAGAAAAATTCTCAGATCCCTGCCTAAAAGATTTGCAATGAAGGTAACTGCTGTAGAGGAAGCCTAGGATATCAACAAGTTAAAGGTGGATGAACTCATTGGATCTCTTCAGACTTTTGAGATGGGGATCAGTGACAATGTTGACAAGAAAAACAAGAGCATAGCACTTGTATCCAACACTGAAGATGAAAACAAGGAGGATGAAGAATAAAATATTTCAGAAGCTATAGCCATGCTTGGAAGACAATTCAACAAACTCATCAAGAGAATGGATCCAAAGTCAAAGTCAAATGTTAAGAACATCCCCTCTGACATTACCAGATCTTATGACTCCAGCAGAAGACCAAAATCTGAAGAGAAGGGAAATCAAGGCAGAGGAATTCAATGCCATGGTTGTGAAGGATATGGGCATATTCGAGCTGAATGTCCTACCTTTCTTAAGAAACAAAAGAAAGGAATGTCTATTACCTGGTCTGACTGTGATTCAGAAAGTAATTCTGAAGAAGAATCTGCCAAACTAGTTACTGCACTAACTGGTGTTTGTACCTCTGAAAGTGACACTAGTGATGAGGAAGTGACATTTGAAGAACTGGCTGATACTTACAAGAAATTATGTATCAGAAGTGCTGAAGTCTGTATGCAAAATGAGAAACAAACAAAACTCATCATAAAGTTGGAGGCTGAAAAAAGGGCAGACATTGAAACTATAAGTCATCTAGAAGGGGAAGTTCAAATGTTGAACTCAAAACTGAACCAGATGACCAAATCTGTCAAGATGCTGACAAATGGAACTGACAAATTGGAAGAAATCCTTCAGGTTGGGCAAAATGTGGGAAACAAGTCTGGTCTAGGATTTGTGGCAACAAAGAAATCTGGTGCAGACAAGAAGATCAGGCCTGATAAACAAATGTCAAAGCAGAAGTCACAACATAACACCCAACATCGGGAACAGAGAAATATGAAGAAAAAGTACCAAAGATGGAGATGTCATCATTGTGGGAGGTTTGGTCACATAAAGCCATTCTGCTTCAGATTGTATGGATACCCCAATCAGAACCCAGGTGTCAAACCTAAATCTAACAAGGTACCACATACTCCACAGTGGAAGAAAAAGGCTACTGCCCTGATAGCCCACACTTCCCTTAGAGTCTCTGCAAAGGAAGACTGGTACTTTAACAGTGGGTGTTCTAAGCACATGACTGGAATCAAGAACCTTCTCAATAATTTTAAACCTCATACCACTAGTTATGTGACCTTTGGAGATGGTGCTAGAAGAGAAATCAAAGGAGTTGGTAATTTGGATTGTCCTGGAGTTCCAAATCTGAATGAAGTACTATTGGTAAAAGGCTTGACTGCTAATCTCATTAGTATCAGTCAATTATGTGATCTAGGATTCAAGGTCAACTTCTCAAAATCTGAATGTCTTGTAACTAATGAAAAACAAGAAGTTGTAATGAAAGGAGTCAGATCTAAAGACAACTGTTACTTGTGGGAGCCAGAGAACACTAATTACTCCACTGTGTGTTCTATTGCCAAAGAAGAAAAAGAGGTGAAACTGTGGCACCAAAAACTTGGCCATCTTCATCTAAGAGGAATGAAAAGGATTATCTCCATGGAGGCAGTCAGAGGGATTCCAAGACTGCAAATTGATGAAGGGAGAGTTTGTGGTGAATGTCAGGTTGGTAAGCAGACTAGGATGTCACATCCAAAGTCAAGACATCTGACCACCTCTAAGGTTCTGGAACTTCTACATATGGATCTGATGGGACCAATGCAGGTGGAAAGTCTTGGTGGAAAGAGATATGCCTATGTTGTTGTGGATGACTTTTCCAGATTCACCTGGATTAACTTCATTAGGAAAAATCTGATGTGTTTGAAGTTTTTAAAGAACTGTGCAACAGAATTCAAAGAGAAAAAGAAGGGTGTATTCTCAGAATCAGAAGTGATCATGGCAAGGAATTTGAAAACAGTAAGTTTAATGAGTTATGTTCCTCAGAAGGAATTAGTCATGAATTCTCTTCTCCTATAACTCCTCAACAAAATGGAGTTGTAGAAAGGAAAAATAGGACCATACAGGAATCTGCCAGAGCTATGATACATGCCAAAAGACTTCCTATTCATTTTTGGGCTGAAGCTATGAATACAGCCTGTTATGTACATAACAGAGTCACTTTGAGAAAGGGAACCTCATCCACCATTTATGAACTCTGGAAAGGAAGAAAGCCAATTGTGAAGTACTTCCATGTATTTGGCAGCAAATGCTATATTCTGGCAGATCGTGAACAAAGGAGAAAGTTGGACCCTAAAAGTGATGAAGAAATATTTCTAGGATACTCCTCCAACAGCAGAGCTTATAGGGTATTCAATTCCAGGACCAAAGTCATGATGGAATCAATAAATGTCATAGTTGATGATTATCATGAAGAAACAAATGTCCCTTGTAATGTTGAGACATTCTTTGAGACTCCAACTCAACAGAATGACCTTCCTAACACCACTACAGCAGACTCTGAATCCAAGGAAGCTAGCAAAATCCCTTCCATCAGAATTCAGAAAGATCATCCTAAAGAACTCATCATAGGGGATCCTAATAGTGGAGTCATTACAAGATCTAGAGAAATCATCTCAAACTCTTGCTTTGTGTCTAAAATTGAACCAAGAAATGTTAAGGAGGCTTTAACTGATGAATATTGGATTGGTGCAATGCAAGATGAATTGAACCAATTTAAGCAACATGAAGTTTGGGAGTTAGTTCCTAGACCAGAGGGAACAAACATCATTGGCACAAAATGGATATACAAGAACAAATCAGATGCTGAAGGAGTTGTCACTAGGAATAAGGCAAGACTTGTTGCCCAAGGATACACTCAAGTTGAAGGGGTTGATTTTGATGAGACCTTTGCCCCTGTAGCCAGACTGGAATCTATCAGACTTCTATTGGGAATTGCTTGTCTCCTGAAGTTCAAGCTATTTCAGATGGATGTAAAAAGTGCCTTCCTAAATGGGTACTTAAATGAGGAAGTTTATGTGGAACAACCTAAAGTTTTTGTGGATCCAAACCACCCTGATCATGTCTACAAATTGAGGAAAGCCCTATATGGCCTGAAACAAGCTCCTAGAGCATGGTATGACAGGTTAACAAAATTTCTCGCAGACAAAGGATACAGAAAAGGAGGCTTGGATAAAACCCTCTTTGTCAAAAATGAAGGAGGGAAGTTAATGGTAGCTCAAATATATGTTGATGACATAGTGTTTGGGGGAATGTCAGAACAAATGGTTAAACATTTTGCTGACCAGATGCAGGCTGAATTCGAAATGAGTCTCATGGGAGAACTGACTTATTTTCTTGGACTGCAAGTCTCACAGATGGAGGACTCAATCTTTCTATCTCAAAGCAAGTATGCAAAGAACATTGTCAAGAAGTTTGGTATGGAGAATGCCAGTCACAAAAGGACTCTTGCACCTACTCATTTAAAGTTATCCAAAGATTCAAGTGGGGTTAAGGTGGACCAAAGTCTGTACAGAAGCATGATAGGAAGTTTGCTGTACTTAACAGCCAGCAGACCTGACATTGCTTTTGCAGTTGGAGTTTGTGCAAGATACCAAGCTGATCCTAAAGTCAGTCATATCAACCAAGTGAAGAGAATTTTGAAGTATGTAAGTGGAACTTACAACTATGGCTTGCTGTACTCTCATGGTTGTGAACCAACTCTGACTGGTTATTGTGATGCTGATTGGGCTGGAAGTGCTGATGATAGAAAAAGCACCTCTGGAGGATGTTTCTTCTTAGGAAATAATCTGGTCTCCTGGTTCAGCAAGAAACAGAACTGTGTGTCTCTCTCTACTGCTGAAGCTGAATACATTGCAGCTGGTAGTAGCTGTTCTCAAATGATCTGGATGAAACAGATGCTCACTGAGTATAATGTCACACAAGATGTTATGACATTGTACTGTGACAATTTGAGTACAATCAACATTTCCAAGAACCCTATTCAGCATAGTAGGACCAAGCACATTGACATTAGACATCACTTTATCAGAGACCTTGTAGAGGAGAAGACAATTAAACTGGAACATGTTGCCACTGAGCTACAGCTGGCTGACATTTTTACCAAGGCACTTGATGCAAATCAATTTGAAAACTTGAGGGGCAAGTTGGGTATTTTCCAACATGAGGAATTGTAGCAATTAATTTTGCCTAAAACAAGGGTTGAAGGAGTTATTTTTGTTAAGTCTATTTTGATTGGGTTAATCATATGTTTTCCCAATTCTTTCAAAATTATTAAGAAGTTGAATAGACACTCATTTACCTCCTTCCACTCTTGACTTTGCAACAAATCCCATTCTCTCAATCAAAGTTTTCTCTCGAGTTGCTACTGGTTTTCTAAGACTATCAAAATGTCTCAAACATCATCCTCATCCAAGACGACTGTTTCATCTTCATCATCTGATCAAGATTCTCGGGCAATCACCTCATGCATGGATTCTGAAGTCCTGGAGATTACTCCTCTTAGAGAAATGGCAACTAACCCCTCCAAGGTCAAAAAGCTGAGAACAAGGCATGCAGGAAGGTCTCAAGCTACTTCATCCGGTAATCCCTCTCAACCTTCATCTTTTGTACCAAACAGGGAAGGCTCAGCTTACGTTCATCAAGCAATAGCTAGGCTTGTTACAAGAATTTTGAGTGAGAACCACTCTGTACCTGGGATTTCTGTTCCATTAAATCAAGAATCAGCAAGCCCAAATGTTGAAGTAAATCCAGATGTCTCTGAGAATGTTGAGACTCCAAATGACAACATTCAGAAATCATCGGAAAACCTTGATGATATTCAGAATCCTTCAGAGAAGAATGATGAACCACCTGTTATTGATGTGGATAAGGAATACTCAGACAATGACCTAATTGCAAATATCAACCCTAGCATAGCTAGGAGAATGATGAACATAAAGAGTAATCAGGATGCTGCAAAATGTCTGACCAAAGAGAAACCTGCTGATAAGAAAACCAGGTCTGAAGGCAAGACTGGTGTGGAAACTGTGAAGACTGGACTGTCCAAGGGGAAGGTGAAAGCCCGAGTACATGCTGGGAGTCTCTCAAAGCCTGTGAGACAACCAATGGCAAAGAAGAGGAAAGAACCTAAACCTTCTGATTCTGATGAATCAGAATTTGAAATTGATGCTGAAGACATTCCTCTCAGAAGGAAACTCACTTCCAGCAAAATGGCTAGAGTTCCTGAAGTCCCCGCTGACCACATTTCATTTCACCACCCTGAAAATGCCAACAGATGGAAGTATGTGTGCTTGAAGAGAATAGCCTTGGAAAGAGAACTAAACAATGGTGCCATGGATTGTAAGGAAATCATGGACCTAATCAAAGCTGCTGGACTAATGAAGACTGTGGAAAAGTTTACAAAATGCTATGAAAATCTTGTCAAGGAATTCATAGTGAATTTATCTGATGAATGTGCTGATGGAAGGTCAGCTGACTTTGAATGTGTCTATGTGAGAGGAAGAAGGGTTAATTTCTCTCCATCTGAAATTAACAAATTCCTTGGAAGATCAAATGAGGCTTGCCCTGAACTAGAAGTTACTGACAATGAAGTATGTCAAACCATCACAGCAAGACAAGTCAAGTGCTGGCCCTCAAAAGGCAAGTTGAATGCTAGCAAGCTAAGCATAAAATTTGTCATCCTGCACAAGATTGGTGCAGCCAACTGGGTCCCTACAAACCATAAATCAACCATCTCTACAGGATTGGGGAGATTCATTTATGCTGTTGGAACCAGGACTGAATTTGACTATGGCAGGTATATTTTTGATCAAACTTTAAAACACGCTGGAAGCTATGCTGTTAAAGGCCCTATTGCCTTTCCCTCCCTCCTATGTGGAATTATCCTTGCTCAGTACCCTGACATCCTGGTGGAAAGAGATACTGTTTGCAAAAGAGCTCCTGCTCTTGGGTTACACTACAAGCTATTTCAGGGATCTCATGTTCCTGACATTGTCATGACATCAGCTGAGACATCAACTGTAAAAACTCAGTCCAAGACATCTGATGTTATAGCTGTACTGAAGGAGACCTGCAAAGAGCTGGAGACAAGGAAAAAGACTCTAGAAAACCTAATTGCCAGATTAGAACAGGAGGAGACTGAAGGAAACAGAAGGGAAGAGGGTGCTGCTGAAGATCAGCTCAATGCTGAAGAAAGTAGCTCCTCTGAAGATGACAGTGCTTAAAGTTTGGTGGAGTTGACAAGCCTGATGCTGGTTCCTGTTGATGCAAGTGTTTTCAGATTTTATTTGTTGTTTTTATTACTCATTTTGGATAACTGTATAACATATAAGTACATGTATCTTTGGCCTATTTGTGGCTAAAGAGGGGGAGATATTTTGTGTTAATTACTTGGTAGACATTATATTTTTCTGCAGTCATATTCATTCTGCTGCTCTCTATTCTCTGATTGCTTAGGGATTTTAGCCAAAAATCTGCCAAAGGGGGAGTTTGTAAGTGTTTAGTTATTGGCATATATTTTTGGTAAAACCAGGTGTGTGAATGTCATGACTGATGTCATAACATTCTGGATTATTAGGTATTTTATGCAGAAAAAGTATGGCATACAGTAGCTGCTGTTTATGAGTGTGTATCTGAGTATTTTGCAATGATCACATTTACTGCCTTCTACCAAAATCAGTAAACAGGAATTCTGATGTCATAACAAATGTTAAGACATCCTGTACTGATCTAACAGTTATGCAGTTTGGTTAATTCTGAGATTTTTCAGGAAGTTGGTTCATTCCTTCCAGAACAGAATCTCCCGTGGTCTTTAAGTTAACCTAGCTCAACCCTAATCTGGTTGATAAAGTCTTGTGACCAAGTCTTGAGGTTAACCCTAATTAACCCTAGATTTTTGTGGAAGCCCTACCTGAAGAAACAGCTGCATATATATTCAACAGGAAAGCTGATTGGAAATTAACTCTTTGGCAGAAGATCAATTAGGAGCTGTATAGTTTTAACTACTGTAATCCAAGCAAGTATCATTGTGATAAGTGACTTGGAATAGGTTTTGATTGTAAGGGTTTTTGTATCACTCAAAGCTTTGAAGCAAGAGTGTTTGTGTCTCTTGACTAAAGCTTTGAAGCAAAGTCAATTTAGGTTTATGTATCACTTAAAGCTGTGAAGCACGAGTGTTTGTGTTACTTGATTAAAAAGCTGTGAAGCATAATCAAGTGTATGTTCTGAAGAGTGTCTTCATTATTTCATTAGTCAATTGTTTAAGTATCACTGCTGTGATTGAGGGGGAGTGAGTAGGAACTCAGGTTTAAGTTGAACTTAGATTGAAGTTGCATTGGGTAGGTCTTAAGTGAAGGAGATAAACTGGTTGGTTTATTCCTGAATTAATATCTCTTATAGTGGATTTCCTCCCTGGCTTGGTAGCCCCCAGAGTAGGTGTTGTTTCACACTGAACTGGATAAACAATTGACTGTGTTCTTTACTGTTTTTATTTACTGTCTTATAGAAAGTCAGATACGGTATCATAACATTCACTGTGACATTGAGTATCTGCTGCCAGAATTTCAGAGTCTCTAGTAGAGTCGTCAGCTGTAATAACCGGCAAAAAATATAGAGTCTCCACCATTAATTCTAAGACGGAAATATAACAGAATAATGTCAATTGATGATACAGAGATTCTAAGTTCTTGACCCACCTTAGACGAAGAGAAAGTGTTATGAAACTTTCATCTACCTTGCTCACAAGGATACTAGAGTTTAGGTTTAAAATTTAGGAATAGGTTTTTAATTTTTTAATTTGGGGAATCGCCACGGTTTTTAAGTCGTATGCCTACGTATCCTCTTATGAGGAATATGAATCCCAATACGCAGTTTGTAGTGTTGGTTAGTTTTTTTATAGGATTGCGTAGAATTGATTTCAAATTATCCTTGAACCTTATCTGGGTTTTAAGTTGATTGATCGTAGACGTAGTTCGCAGTTAATTTTGAAAGTAGTTCTATTTAATCCTTTTTTCGAAAATGTCTTGGGTTTTATTATGTTAGTAGAAAAATGGTTTGATCGTTGGTTAACTATTTTAAGTGTTTCATTGATAAAGAGTATGGTAGGACACAATGGGGTGAGGATATTAAGGGTTCAAGTTTAAAAATTGAACTTGGCCTATTTACGCACAGGGGTGTAAAATTAAGACTAGATGGTGTATTAGAAGAAAATCTGATTCCAAAGATATTTTGAGTCTAAATTTGTTGAGGGGTGCGTTTTGCAAAAGGGTAGTCAAATATGAGGGTCTGACAAGTGAGGGCCCAAGTTCAGATATTGAATTGGACCCAAAATATATGTGAGGGTGTAAACTTATTTTAGTAGTAAAATACACGGGTGTGTAAGTAGTAAGGATCCAAGTTCAAAATTGAACTTGACCCAATTAAACAACAAGGTTTAGTAATTGAGAAAAAGTTATTTGTATTTTTGTATACAAATAATTTATATACAAGATTAATTTACTTACAAGAAACAAAGACACATATTTCTTTGTATACTTATTTTTTTTTAATATTTTTAATGATCAAAAGTAAATAACCTAACTAAATAATTTATTCTAATTAAGAATTATCTAACCATAATAAACAACTAACTTAAATAAATAAATTAAATATAAACAAAAAAACTAAATGACGTAGAGGTGTTGATACAACTATAAGGGTATAGAAAGCAAAACCTTTTAACTCTTTGGCCCAACCTAAATAAAAGAATTAAGTAAAATTATAAATAAAAATTAATTATTATAAAGAGAGAGAAAAGAAAGTGAAAAAGACAAATAATGATATAATTTGACTCTTTCAAACATACTCCAAGACCACCATGAATAATAATTAGAATAAATGAATAAAACTAAATCATTCAATAAAAAAAAGTATTAGCTCTCTCTAATCAATTCCATTTTAATTTTCAAATTATGAAAAAATCCACCAACTTCCATTAGACACATGGCAAGTTAAAAAAATAATAATGACATTGCAAAGAAAATAAATGAGAAAACATAAAAATTAGGATCAGAGACATTAAAACACTCTCATTTTCTCACCAGATTCCTCACGTTTCTCATTCTTCCTCATTTCTTTCAATTTCAAAACAAAAAAGACTCTCTCAATTCAATCCCACAATAATCTTTTAAACCACAACCTCATTCTATCCTCATATTTTAAACTCCAATAACAAAACATGAGAAGAAAAAAACAGAAAAAATACCGATAATGGTCGACTGTGTGAACAGTGGTACGGATCGGAGGCGTAGAGGTTGTGAGTGATAGTTTTAGAAAACTCGTCCTCCAATTGTGAGAAAAAATTTAGGTGTTCTATTCAGAACCCTAAAATAACTGTTGATAAGATTGTTGACCTCCAAATGATTGTTGATGGAGACTTCAAGATTTCTTTGTTGTTGTTCTTCGATATGAAGAACAACAATTTTTAGGAGAACTCTAGTGAATTGTTGATGAAAATAGTGTGAAAAGTGATCTATTTATAGTGATAATAAAGTCAACAAATTAGGGAATAAAGTTAATTGATAAATTAAATTTTCCTTGGTCACCAAGCTAACCAATTATAAGATGAGTATGACACAAATTGACATTGATTGACCAATAAAAATAATTAAATATAAAAGGAAATATTTTTGTATTTATTATAATTTGTGCACTCAATTTTGGTAAAAAATACATAAAATCAAATAAATAATTTTTTAAAAAAATGCATTAATTAAAAGTACGAAAATAATATTTAAATAAAAAAATGTCTTTTTTGTGATTTTTTTGAATATAAATGGAAATAAAATTAGTAACATATACACAGAAAAATATTCAAAGTGCACCAAGTGAAATTTGAACCTAAGACCTTATATTTGAAAGTTTTATTCCTTAGCAATTGTGCTATGTTGCTTATTTGAAACAAAGTTCCAATTGAAAGTATATGAAGATGAGCAAGTATTTGTTATTTTAAAAAATACAAATAAATTATTATGTATGTTTTTAAATAAGAAAAATAATTTTAAAATGAATATTTTTAAAAACCAAAGAATGTTAGTGTAAACAAACCAAAAAAATTTTAAAACCTAAATTTGAAAATGATTTTGATTGTAGCACCGAGGCGGACAAATTTGGGGTATGACAGAAAGCTTTCTTTTCATTATATTTTTTTGTAAACTAAATGATCTATTCTGTCGGTTTTCTTAATAACCAAGTGAAAAAATAATCAGAATTTACTATAATAGCACTCCTTAAATAGATTTTACCATAATCCTAACTCGTATGCATTATTTTTTTAGATGGATTGCAAGATAATCAAATCTTAGAACTTAAGAAACTTGAAAAACTTATCTATGACAGATTGCAAGCGTAAAAAAACATTTTCCAATGGTCGTAACAGAAATCTCCTTACAACAAAGATTTGTTGTTCTCAAGAATCTGGATCTGTTGTAATATTGTGTTTTAGTATTCTGTGTAAACATTGTAATGTAAAAAAATTTATCACCTCAGTTTTTAATAAAATCGAGGGGATAATTTAGCACTATAATTCAGGATATTGATCACCATCCTTAAACAAATATGTGTCATTCATTTCATGAGTATCAACGTTCAATACACTATCATTAGTGATCCACGTGAAACCTAAATAACTTTCTTTATAAAAGTATTATGATATCTAAAATAGATAATGAAGCATCATGAAGCGCTTGAAACTATTTACATCCTCCACTTTAAGGTTTGCAAGAGTATTTTCTATGAAACTATCTCTATGATGGATTGTAAGAGCAGAAAATTATTTGGGTTTAAGATTTGTGTTCTTAAATATTTATTTAAGCAGAAAATCATTTATTAATCTAATCCTTTTTTTATCTAACCCTCTTTTGTTTATATCATAAACAAATGCATAAAAAAGCAAGGGTTAAATATGTTTGTGGTCCTCCTAAAGATTTCATATTTCACTTTTAGTCTCTCAAAAACTTTACTTCAAAGAATGTTCCTCTTAAATTTTTTTACCATACTCTTGGTCCCTCCGACAACTTAGCGATGATTTTTTACAATTTAGTGACTGAATTAGCGACGATTTCTACTTAGCGACTGGAATAGCGACGGTTTCTACTTAGTGATTGAGCTAGCGACGATTTTAGCGACAATTTTGGCAGGAGGGACCAAAAGTGTGGATGAAAATTTTTAGGAGGACCATTATTTGAAGAAAATTTTTATAGGGACTAAAACCGAATTTAAGTTATTTATAGGGACAAAAAATATATTTAACCCAAAAAATAATTAAGAATATATTGAAACCCAGCATTTGATATTGTCCATAATATCAAGGAATTGAAGATCCAACATATGATCTTCATGGAAAAATTAATTTTTATTTTAATATTTTGTGTAAAAAATGTAATATTTTGGATAAACAATGTAGTTTGTAAACAAATTAATTTATTAATATTTTGTGTAAACAATGTAACGAGTTTTTTATTAAAAAAATCTATCTTATCCCTCGGTTTTATTAATTAATTGAGATGTACTAGACACTACTTTTGTAAATAATAAAAGTGAAGATGATGGGGTTTGAACCCATGCGTAAATAAATTTATCCCTCGGTGTTTTAAAAATAGAGGTGTTAAGTCGTTACTTTTCATGATGTCTTTCGTTACCTCACTTCTTTAGCCGAGGTAAAATGCATTTTGCGTCCGAGGTTAAAAATGCTTTTTGTGGTAGTGAAGACATTCATTCAGAAGGCTCATGTCACATTATAAAATTATTCTGAATATAAAAAATTGATCAATAAAGAATTTTTCATTAAAACATTGAAACTTATTGAAGCTTGAAAGAGTTCTCTATGATGGATTGCAATAGCAGAAAAATTTGGGTTCAAGGTTTGTGTTCTTGAATAATCATATTACTGAATATTTATTTTATTTATCTAACCTTTTTTGTTTTATATCAGAAACAAATGCATGAAATATCCAACATTTGATCTTCCCCGAGATTCAATGAAATAAGAATCCAATATTTGATCTTCATTGACAGTGATGACGATAAATCAGATTCAAAATTTGTTATATATTTTTTACTTTAATATTATGTGTAAACAATGTCATATTATGTATAAATAATGTAATGAGTAAATAATTTAATTTAATATTATGTGTAAACAATGTAATTTTTATATTTTTTAAAAAATAATTTCCCCCTCGTTTTGGTCATAAATTGGAAGGCGTGTGGCTCAAAATTTGAAAATAAAAATATTGTTGTTGGGGATCGAACCAATAACATTTCAAGTATCCCCTCAGTTAGTCAGAAAAAAAGGGTAAAGTGACAAGCTCGAAAGATGTCTTTTGTTATCTCGCTTGTATCACTGAGGTAAAATCCCATCCGAATTCGAGATAACATGTGTTTTTTATAGTAGTGTACGTAATTTCTCTTCATCGATTAACTTTCAATCAAGTATTCTGGTAGATTATATGTTCACTAGATAACTTACATAAAATTTATATGGTATTATAACATTTTATAAAATAACTTAATTCTAAGTTTTTAAGTAGTTTTCCTTTTGTTCACTGAATAACTTTGTTATAAGTTTATCGATAACCATTACCAAAAGTGTAAAGATCATACAAGTGTTTCCAAAAGTGAATTTGGTACGACAAGTAAGACAATGAAAACAATTTTCTTTAGTTTAGGCCACCGTTTTTCAATGTCGCCTAAAATCATTTTTGTTATAATCACCAAATAATTTACCATAAGATCTAGAATGCAATTTTTTCCAAATATAATATATAGACCGAATAACGTAGTAAAAAATTTCAGAAAATAGGCAACCATTTTTTATACTTTAGGCCCGGATTTTTCATTGTTGTCTAAAATCATATTTGTTGTAGTCACTGGATAACTTAACATAAGCCATTCGGAATGAAAATAAATTTTTGGGGTTAGAGATAATTAATATGATATGGGATCAGGGTGGGGGTCTGATATGTATATGTTATTTTCTATTCTATTAGGGTGTTTGGGGCTCAAAATAGGAGCTTCGGTAGGGATCCAATGATGAAATTGTGTTTTTGGTTTTTACAGGCCTGAGTGTTATCGCTTAGCAAAAAGGGGCTTCATTCAACGAGATGGATCAATGTGAGATTTTTTCTGGTTTTTGGGACTTTTGCTTAACGAGCGATGGTTTTGCTTAGCAATAGCTTGCCTAGCGAGATGCATGGTTGCTTACCCAATGATAAAAGTTCCAATTGGGTTGTTCCGATTCAGTTTTTCAAGCTATGTTTGTGCGTGGCCGATGTTCGACTGTTATTTTGATGTGTTTAATGATTTAGTTTGTTGTGATAAAATGTTATGATGAGTTCAATAATATTTGATATGTTTGTATAATTATATGACGAGTTATAATTATTTGTAGTTGATGTTTAGATGCGTAGTTCAAAGTGAGAACTATTGTGATTTCTTTATGTATTGTCGTGTACAATTCGAAGTGGAACTAGTAGTTTCATTGCATATGTATGTCATGCATCATGTGTTGTGATGAGAAGTGACAAGTCATTGATTTAGAAGTGGGGATCGGTGATGAGTCTGGGTTCGAAGAGGAACCGGGTTCAAAGAGGGACCACAATGAGTGTATGTATATCAGTAACATAACTCTGATGTCAACAAAATGGTACCACATGCATTGTGTGATGTGGTGGGAGAACTGACTTGAGGCTTTGCGTTTGTGTTCGCAAATGTTTCGGTTTAGCAAGAGTCGCCACTGACTTTTTATTTTATCCAAAGGAAAGGTCAATAAGCACAGGAAAGACCTTTGAGATTGTTTTTGGGTTCGGGGGGTAGATTATTAAAAGGGAAGGTGCTAGCACCCTTTTCATCCATGGTTTTCCATGGGCTCTTAGTTACTTGTTTTAGATCACTTTCTTTTGCTTTTCAATTGTTTGAAATGATGCTTTTGTGTGTGTTTTTGAAAGTATTTTGAAAAGAGGCCTTTGTTTAGGCAACCTTTGTAATGATTCTTGTTTGAATGTATACAAAGGTGTTTGTCTTTTGAAAAACGTTTCAATGTTTGAAAGTTTGTTTGGAAAATTGTTTTGAAATTATGTGTTTTTTTTAAATTAGCAAGAATGGTTTGCACATTGATCAAGTAACTAGGAGTTGTCTACCCTACTCAAAGATCTTTCCTACACATTTTTAACCCTTTGATATTGTTGTTTTACCATTGTATTTGGTAAACAACCTTATCTTTGGATGTTAAACGGGACGGGTGTGGGTCATCGTACGACCATGATAACAATATTGCCAAGTATCTTAGCAAGTTTTTTGAGGGACTTGATCATTTTTGTTTAGGCAACCAAGATAGCGTCATCGAGGGACTATGATCTTTTGTTTTGATTGATTTTGCCAAGATACCTAGCATGCATACCATGACCATGTTTTTTAAGGCAACAAGTGGGTGAAACCCTAGGGATACTTGTGTGCATTGTGTTGTCATTTTACATGCATTTTTGTCTTGTGTTTAGTCATGCTATTTGTTTGATTATGGTCTTTGCATACAAACCCTAATCTTACTAACATGCATATAAAAGCAATAAAATGCGTAAAAGTAAATCTAAGACTATTACAATATTATTATGGGGAGGGGGATATTGCTCAAAAATAAAGCCCTAAAACTATTACAACCATATTGAATTTAATTTACAAATAAATAAATGGACAATTATTTAAATATGTAATAAAATATAAATATGCAAAAAATGTTTTTTGTATTTTTTATGTATGTAAAATAAATTTATTCATGTCCTAAAATAAGAAAATAGAAAATGATTATTTTTGGAAAGGGTGGAAACCCTAGTTTTTGTTTTAAGAAAATATATTCTAATTATTTATTTATTCATTTTTATGTACAAGAAAATAAATAAAAAATATATATACAAAAATGTTAAAAAATAAAATATGTGAGAAAATATTAATTTAAGTGTATAAATAACAAAAATAAAAATATATAATATTTTTATATTATTTACAAGTTTTAATTAAGAAAATAAAGTATATATTATTAGTAAACTATTTTTATGCCCAAAAAATAATAAAAATAATAAAATAAAAAATATAAAAATTAAAAAAATATTTTTGGTGATTTTTAATATTTAGAAAAAATAATAAAAGTCAGAAAATATAAAAGGAAATGGAAAATATATAAAATAAAAGAAATGGGCCAAAGGGGGTGCAGAAACTAAAGAAGGGGGTGCAAATAGCCAGAACAACCAAGCCCAGCCCACGTTCCAGCTTCATCCCTGACCTCTGAACAAAAATGCGCGCGCCATGGTTCAAATCCTGTTCTCTCTTGTTCTTGCATGAAATCAAAAACTCACAACATAAAAGTTATAGCATTTTCAATCACGATTTCAATGATATAAAAAACTTGATCTAACTCTCAAAGACCAGAGAGAATTTCCTTGGCCCTAATTTCTGACCTAAAAAATCCAGCATGTTCATCATTTAAATTCTCCTAGCTCAGTTAATATAAATGGAAGCCATGCATATGTACAGTTCAAGGACGTTAAGGGCTACATTTTTGCTTCACAAACCTAAGCCTAATGATTCCTAAATAAGGAGATAGAAGTTTAAAAATTACCTGTTTCAGTCAAGTTCGAATATGGCAATGTAGGAGTTTTGGGTGAGGCCTGAAGGTCGTGTTAGCTTGCCTGAAGTCCACTCAACCTTTCCCAATGCTTGGCTTGCCTTGAACTTTCTTTAATGTCCTTGTAGAACTCAACCTGTAAAGCTTCAAAGTGAAAATGGTGAAGTGTAAAAATGGAGTTACAGTGGCTGGACAGGTGCTTGGATAGTTTAGGTGTATTGTTTAGAATGTGTTTGAAGTGGTTTGGGACAAAACGCACGAGTGGAATTGTATTTGGCCAAGGTTCTACAGGTATGGCCCTGTTTTGACAAGAACTTGAATTTTTTGTGCTTAAGGGTGTTTTAGAGGCTTGGCAATCGTGTTTCTGGCTTGGTGTATTATGCTGAACTTGTTTGAAATGTGCACAAGACTTGGTTTTAACAGATACAAGAGATATGCTGACTTTTGCAAGTTACTTGCTTTTGAAGAAAAAGTTGAAATGACAAAGCTTAAGGGTTGTACTTGCTAGCTTGAGGCCTGCTGAGAGTTGGTGAACTTTTCCTGATGTTTGTGGATGTTGTTTGCATAAAGAAATCAGGTCCATGGCTCAAGACAAACAAAATTGCCAAAAGCATGCTTTATCAAAGTGGCAATGTTAACTTTTTGCCATTTTTGGAATAGTTCTTTGTACAATGCTCTAAAGCTCAGAACAAAGCCTTAATCCAATGTGTTTGAATTTAATTTATGAGTGTAGAAAGGATTAGAACCTGCAAACCAAGTACAAGCATGATCCAAACTGATTTGCAACTTGTATCAATGTGCAAAATGCCTTGGCCAAAAGTGATAATTTGCCATTTTCAAACTTTCGATTCTCCCTAACCACAAATGATCTTGGAGAGTTCTTGGACATTTTGGAAATCTTGTAACATGCTCTAAAATCCATATTTGAAATTAATTTTGAGATTACAATTTAAAATAGGTGAAAAGTTGCCATGAAGATAGGTTAAAATCCTGCCTAAACTAGGGCAAAATTTCACTAAGTTAGAAAGTTTTTGGACCCCTATTCACAAAATCATAACTTGAGATACAAGCATCTTTTGGGAAAACTTTGTGAATCAAAGTTGTATATTTTGTGGAGGACTACAACTTTAATGTTGGAAGTTTTCTTTGAATCCAATTGAATCATGGTGACAAAGTTGGGAAAAAATAAGAAATTTTCATAACTTAGAAAATTTCTAAGTTATGAAAATTTTCCATTTTAAACCCTAATTTTCAAAATTAGGTTTCTTGGTGAACAAGTTTCATGTTTTGACACATCTTGATGAAAAATGACCTTTGGCACTTGATTTTGACCAAAAAGTCAAAGTTTGACTTTTCAGTGTACAGTTGATTTTTGATCAGTTGATTGGAAAATTCATCTGTCAATCCAATGCTTTTGAGATCTTTTGAACCTTGTGATTAGGTCAAGATGATGCCATTGAGTCCTTGAAACCATGCTTGAACCCAATTTGCCATTGGCTAGGTGAAAAATCAGAAAATGCCCTTCTATAGTCAAAACCCTAAAAATGACCATTTCGCCCTTTTGATGATCTGATCAAATTTCCTGAGGAGTTTTGGTCCAAACTTGATAAAATGGTTCATATGAGTCTATAATGTTGATGTGGATAAAAAATTATGAGGTTTGACTGTAAATTGGCCACAATTGACTTTTTCCCCAATACAACTGATTTTTAGGTCAACTGACCAATTGACTGGGCTAAAATTTGATTCAAGGTTTGAAACTTGGTATGGGAAATCTTATAAGTCCAAAATGAAGTATGAAAGTCACATTGATCATTGGAAGTTCAAAAATCCCTGTGCAAACTCAAACCCCAATTTCAAGTCAACAGTGCAAGGAAATGTCTTAAGCTGAGCAAACCCTAATCTGGTCTTGAGTCCAAAGAGTCTTGTGAGGAAAATCTTGATAAAATGAGAGGGCAAATTTTGGGGTACAACACATTGAGACGAGATGTTGGTTGTATTCCATACATAAACATATTGTGATTGTTATATTATTGTGAATAAAGTGTGTGCTTGATGATTGTGTTGAATATGCTACCCTTGCTATATTTTGCACCGTTAATATATTTGGGGTTAAATGAATTTTACCCCCTGTAATAGTAGTGAGTTTTGATTTACCCCCCATTTAAATAAAAAAATTATTTTCGCCCCTTAACAAAATAGATTCCAAAATAAAAAACCTTTTAGCCCAAAATTCCATTTGAGATGCAGACGTGGCTTGTGACTGTTTGTTGACTGGGTAATTGTATGTCACCTTGACTTTTTTTAATATTTTTTAATATTTTTTAATTGTGTAAAATCTTTTCATTGTTAAAAGATATGCATCAGGTGGATTTCAAACCCTACACCCACTACTTACAAGTCATGCACTTAACCACTGCACTATGTGTTTTAATTTGTATATTTATTAATAGTATTTAATGATATATTACATTATTACATTATTATATATAAAACAGTTTTTAATGTTTTTTATATATTTAACAGTATTATAACAACACGATTATTCTCTCTACCTCTCTATATGTTCCATGATTTTCATGCAAATTTCTGGGCACTTAAGTGTTCAATCATCTTCTACCTTCAAGTCACGAATGGTGGACATGTCAATCTAACTCTTCAGGTTTAAGAAGATTGAATAGGGGAAACTGTTGTACCCCAAAAATTGCCCTCCCATTTTTCGTTCAAGATATTCTCCTAGGGTTTCTCAAATGCTCAAGGTGGCTCCAGAATTAATCAAACAAATTCTCCTCCTAAGCATTGGGTCCACAACTAGGGTTTGGTATTTCTCAAGCAAGATTGGGTTTCCAAGGTCTCAAGTGGCTTTCATGGTGCTTCATATGTATTCAAGAATGCTCATATCAAATTTCATGCCTTACATCTCAAGTTCGCTCAATCAATTGCTCGGATGACCGAAAATCAACTATATTGACCAAAAGGTCAACATTTTCAAGATCAAGTTCAAACGATTGTAACTTCTTCATTATTGAATATTTTTGAGTTGTTCTTTTTGTATATGAGTCTCCTTGACGTCATCTCTAACTTCTCCTTACAAGTCAAAAGTTGATTATGTGCGAAAGATCATCAAAAATTCGAATACTTTAAAGACCACTTTGTGGATTTTGACCTAATCTTAAATAAATACTGCCTGACTTTTCAAGGATCGTAACTTCTTCAATTTCCAACATTTTGAGACGATTCTTTTCCCACTTTGTCCTAAATGTGTTATCTACAAGTTTTCTTCAAAGCTCAAGGTTAAATCGTGCTTAAAAGGACGGGAAATTTAGCGAAACATTATAGGTCATTCTTCTTGACTTAAAACTTTCTTGACTTCAAATTTCAATTCATGGTACCAATTTCCGAATGCAACAACTTTTACCTCGAAGTCCTCTTCTATTGATCATTCAAGGCCTTTTAGGTTTGGTTCGATTCATGGTGTAAGATAAGTTGATTTAAGATTTGTGAATAACTAGTACAAGGCATTCCTCTCGAGTATTTAAAGTAAGTTCACAAAAGATCATGATTGAACATTCATCGAGTTTTGAGAAGAAAGTTGAATTTCATTTGAATGGCATGGCGTGGTTGAATTCAAGGCCATTTCAGAAGAAGAATCTATCTAGAACTCTTAGAGTTCTTGTCATTTAGAATTCAAAGGTAAAATCGAGCGTGCAAGGCATAATTCATTTGTTAAATTTTACTTAAGGCATTTTTCAAGGTTTCAAGTTCATTTTCAAATTTCAAACTAAATGCTAAATTCATTGATTCAAAGATGTTTGCTTGCCATGATTCATTCAAAGGTAAAGGATACACCTACTTAAGATATAAGTTACAATTAGACATAATGTACATCAAGATTAAAAGAAAAATTCTTCACAAAGAACCCTTATCAAGATTCTGTCCACTTTGTCAAAATGTTGTCCACGAGAAACAAAGCTATGTTATCCTGCTATGTAAAGCAGTCCATGAGACATCAAAACCTTGTTGCTAAACTACTGCTGTCCTGCATCACAAAAAACCCAAGACCAAGCTTATGTCCAACTTGCACAAAACAGTCAAAACAGTCCAAAAACGTGCTCATACCCAGTCCAAAATACCCTTCCCAAACATGCAAAATTCTGCTATAAAACATCCTGCAAAAACCAGAAGTAAAACTGCCAACTTCAGTCCAAAAAATTACACAAATTCAGCAAAACATAACCTGCATTCTTAAAATTATAAAAACAGAACAACAAAGTGTTCAAACTTATCAATGTTCCCTACTAAATTTTCAGGAAATCTTGTTCTATTATAAAAGAGAGGTAAAGAAAAAGAAAGGAAATAGAGGGAAAAAAACACTCCATAATCCCTCACTTTTCACTCTCCTCACCAACCAAATTGCTCCCAAAACTCTCTGCATAAACACCTTCAAACTCACTGCATAACAGAACCCTACAAACTTTAAAACCACCTTAACCTTCATATTCCTCCAAAACCCCTGCTTATCACTCTATCACCAACATCTCGTTGTTCCAGCATTGCCGTTGAACCCTTACTCCATCAACCTCCTCCGTAAAACCCCAAACGACCTCTAACAACTTGTTCTGAGACCAAACATCAACCATTCACCATCATAGAATCATCCAACACAAAAACCTTCTCCTTTCGCTACTGTCAACAACCAACATCACAATACATACTCCCTCATAGCCAACAACACAACAACACAGAGAAATAAAAAAACAACACACCTAAGGTTTAAATCGACAAGAATCACAGAAGAAGAGAAGTTAGAGAAAGAAAATACATACCTGAGCCTGAGAGTATTTCCGTGTTCATTTCCTCGAAGTCGCACCAGAAGAACTCTGACTGGCAAGTCTCTTCAACCTATTCCTGCAATGGATGTTCGAATCACAATGATGTTAATGGTGTTCTGACAGGATTTATTTGAAACAAAGAAGAAGGATATAGGTAGATATCGAGGGAGATATAGAAATAATTTTTGTTTATCATTGGATCTGAGAGCGATATAGTGAGATTTGCGAGAGCGATTTTTTTGTTGTCGATTATGAATCGGTAAGCCTGAGAAATAAAGAGTTGTCGTTTTTGTTTATTGTGATAATCACGAGAGAGACGGAGAAAAAGAACTCGACACTTACCAGCAGAACCGAACACCGACAACTCGAGATGAGGTTAAAGCTTGATGCTTCAACCATGGAACCGTTTTTACAAATTATGAGAGAACAAGGGTGAGTACGGTAAGTGAGAGAGGGTGTCGAATGAGATGATGGTAACATAGCGAGAGAAATTTCTAATCTGCTTTAATTTTGCTGTTAATAATATTTTATTGGGAAATAATCAGGATTAGTTGAATGAAATTAGTTGAATGGATCTTTCCAATGTAAGCATGCAGTCATTCCACCTTCTTGGTCATCCTAGGATTTCTCATGTGCATTTTCAGGTTGGGCCTTGACCACTAAGCCCATTCGCATTTTCCCCTTCAACTTGAGTCCATCTGAAACTGATTAATATTCACCTCCAATTTTATATTTTACACTTTTTTTTATAATGAATTGAGTTTAGATTTAAATTAGTAATTTTATTATTAGCATAACTTAGATTTAAATTAGTAATTTTATTATTAACATAGTTTAGATTCAAATTATTAATTTTATAATTAATTTAGTTTATATTTTAATTAATTTATATGTAATTTAGTAACTTTAGAATTAATTTACTTTAGATTAAATTTAGTAATTTTAGAAATTTTAATTTTTATAGCCTTTAGAATTTTAATTTAGTCTGGATAAATTTTGTTTTAGTTACATCTCTATTCTACATCTTTACTTTCTTTTCTATAAAAAAACACCAAAAATAATTTTCTCTCTCTTTTCATTTTCTCGTTATTTATTATTTTCTCATTTTTTCGATTATTGCAACTACTTACGATTTGTAATAGTTTAATTAGGCTTTTACTTTTCCCCCGATTTTTTGGTTTTGTACCCCCATCCTGAAACCTTGTAATAGCGTAAAACTTTATTTCCCGCATTTTACTTTCAGCACCTAAAATCAACCGCTAGATGACTCTAACATCAAGATAAAACAACTGAAAACAAATCACCTCACACACATGCACCTCTAAGGTGACCCTTCACTTGTTTCCTCAGAAAAACAGTCATGTCCCTCGAGCGTGGGACGCTTTAGCAAAAACCCTCGATTAAAAAAAGATCATAGTCCCTCGATGACCCTTCGATGTTGCCTTTGATAAACGATCTTAGTCCCTTACGAAAATTGCTAAAGTGTCCTACAAGTTGTCTTTTATGACTGTACGATGACCCGCGTCTGTCCCTCACATCCAATGATAGGTCTTCCTACTAACTAATAGTATGGTAGCATTATTTAAAGGAGGAGGAAAAGAACAAATACTTTTTGAGTAGGTAGATCGCTCATAATCGCTTGCTCACAAACTAAAACAATTTTCACACCTCACACTTTAAAAAAAACAACACTTTCTTTCAATAAATATTTTCAAAACAAACATTTTGTATACATTCTCAACGATACGAGAATCATTACAAAATTGTCGTACTTAGACATTTTTCAAAATATTTTTAAATACACACAAACACAAAGCATTTCAAAATGTGAGCTAGCAATTAAGAACCCGTAGATAACTACGGGTGAAAAGGATGCTAACACCTTCCCTTTTCATAACCTATCCCCTTACTCAAAATTCTCGAAAAGTCTTTCATATTCTTTTCATCCTTTCATTTATTGGATAAAAGAAAATTCGGTGGCGACTCTCGCTATCTGCAACATTTGCGATAAAACGCAAAATCAAAAGTCAATTCTTTCACCGTATCACATTATATTTAAAAATTTGGATCTTGAATTAAAAATAAACTCATCTATTTTTCACATTTAGCGTTTGTTTCCGTTGAATGTTCTATAAAGTTTCTTTTGGGACAAGCCTCTCTGCTCTTACTATTGTGTGTTTTCTTTGATACCTTCTTCTCTTTATGCACTTAATTTACCAAACTGAAGCTAGAATTTTAAATCTCTAAAATTTGTTTCTTGAGGGTTATTTCTAGCAAAGAATAAGACAGATGTATCAAATAATCAAATATGGTAAGTCACAATCATCGATAAATAGGAAAAGAATATTTTACAAGTATCTTATAGGGACTATGGATTGATCATATAAGGTGAAATAAGATGATAAGACATCATCAAATGATGTAGGAGGAGAAGAATGAAAGGCAAGTGAATTCAAAGATGATCCAACATACTTGTTGGTGGTCTCTAGAGGAGGTAGACTATTGAGATGATTATGAAAAGCCTCATCCTACATATAGTCAACAATAAAAATATGAAAAATACTAATGAGAAAATTACATGCACACAACCTGAAATGTCAAATCTACTAATACCTACTTTAAACATTTCAATTCATAAACATGCATGTTATTAATGCCTAAATCTGTTTCAAATTATTTATGCTTTGCTATAATTATAAGAAAGGCTTTAGTTAGAATGTAAGTAATAAATCAGTAAATATGTGAAGCAAATAAAAATTACTTTTCTTCTTGATGATATTCAAGATTATTCATAAGTAATTCTTTATTATCACTTTTAGCTCTACATCAATATTTTTTTTTCTCAAATACATTCAAGCTTTGAGAATACCTCAAAGTTCTGTAATAATATCGCTTTCTAAATGTCACTTGGAGATTGAGTTCATATTTTAGAGAATGAGATTCTTAAAGCACTAAAAGTATCAACAGAGTTAAGCCGGTTTGAATACACTCACGTAAACATGCTCCGTTATTATACGTTTGCATCCTAATCAGAATGCAGAACCAAAGGGGAATACAAAATGATGAGCCAAGAAAAACAATTAAACAAAAGAGGATTCATAGTCTATACCGTTAAAGGTCTTGTACAAGTCTTTCTTTGACTCTATAATATACTTGCTTAGACTCTATAAGGGTGACCACAAAGCATGATGTCCTTATCTTTGTATAAAAGATTTAAAGGAAAGACACTTCATCTTAAGCGTTGCATATACAAAGCTGTGAGGCTCTTCCTCGGCCAAAGTTTCTTACCCTTTGACTCTTTTTGTGCATTTATTTTAAGCATTATAAAACTTGAAAAATTCCAATATTCATAAACTAAGACATCATTATAAAAGCAAAAATTGACACTCTTATTCATGAAGGTCAACAAATTGATCATGTCGAGAATGTTGGAAATCCACCAAATATCTATGATGAATTTCTATACAATAACAATAAATTATGAGAAAGAAAAGAAAAGAAAGAATACAATTATTTTCTGCAGAGTTTCTCTCTGCTCACAAACTGTGCAAAACTTTTGTTATTCACTTTGCAACGGCAAAATACGGTGAATGACTTGATTGACTTAATTACAAACTTAGGGGTTACTCCCTATTTATATATTTTGGTTAGCTCAAAGCCCAAAACTATAAAAGTCCAAAATATATATTTTGATACTAAATCAAATCTATCTATTTTAGATCTAAATCAAATCTATTTAAATTTAAAACAAATCTAATCAGTGTGCTCTTCGACATACCATAGTTTTGATACTATGAATTATAATTTAACACACCACCTAATTCATTGTGTCTAAACTATCTATATTCATCATGGCTCTTAGTCTTCTGAATACTTCGACCTGCACTCCCTTCGCCATGATGTCTGCAATCTGATTCTCAGTTCTGCAGTGTTCCAAATTCATCTTCCCATCTGCTACCTGCTCTTCAAGATAATGGAACCTTATTTCGATGTACTTGCTTTGACCATGTGCTATCGGGTTCTTTACCAGACTGATAGCAGATATGCCGTCGATCTTCATGGTAATTGCTCCATGATCTTTCCCTGTTATCTCTTCGACCAAGTTCACCATCCAAGTTGCTTGACATGCACAAAGAGAAGCAACTATGTATTCTGCTTCGCATGATGATAATTCCACTACTAGTTCCTTTCTTGAATCCAAGCAACTGGTGCACCACCTAATATAAACACATATCCTGCTGTTGATTTTTGATCTCCAGCATCACTACACCAACTCGAATCAGTGTATGCCACTAACTTGCATTATTTTCCGTTATCAGCTGCAGGAAACAAAATGCCATAGTCGAGAGTTCCTTTGAGATACCTTAGTATCCTCTTCACCTCTACTAGATGTGGTACATTTGGCTTCTGCATGAATCTACTTACCATACCTACACTATATGCTAAGTCAGGCCTTGTATGAGAAAGATATCTCAATGATCAAATAAGTCTTCTGTATTGGGTTGGGTCGACATCATCTTCATCTGTATCTTTCGACAGTTGCAGTCTTGGTTCTGCAGGTGTCGAAGTTGAGTTGCATTCTTCCATCTCAAACCTCTTGAGAATTTCTCCTGTATATCTTCTTTGATGCATCATCAAATCTCTACTGCTCTTGTAGAATTCGATGCCAAGGAAATATTAAATCTTACCCAGATCATACATTGTTGAGTTCACCTTTGAAGTCTTTGATCTCACTTTTGCACCTACCTATTATCAACAAATCATCTACATAGATACATAGTATAAGCAATTCATTATTGTTTCTTCTTACATATACTCCATGTTCAGTTATGCACTTCACAAATTCCTTATCCCTTAGGAAACTATCAATTTTCTTATTCCAAGCTCTTGGAGCTTGTTTCAATCCATATAAGACTTTATGCAGCCTGTACACCTTTATCTCTTTGTAATGTTTCACAAAACCAATTGGTTGTTTAACATAAACTTCTTCGTCTAAGGGTACATTCAAGAATGCACATTTTACGTCCATCTGACATATGTGCCATCTGTTTATTTCTGCTAGACCAATAACCAACCTGATTGTTTCGATCCTAGCAACAGGTGCAAAAACTTCATCAAAGTCTATTCCTTCTTTCTGTAGAAATCCTTTCACCACGAGCCTTGCTTTGTGTCGAGTTACTTCCCCTTTCGAATTCGTTTTCACTTTGTATACCCACCTGACATCAATTTCCTTCTTGCCTTGAGGCAATTCAACAAGTGACCAAGTGTTGTTGTCTTCGATAGACTTCACTTCTTTATTCATTGCTTTCACCCACTTCAAATCTTTCAATGTTTCAGCTGCATTGACAGGTTTTACATCTGCATAGAAAGCATAATGTACTAAACCGCCTTCATTATCCATCACATCATCTGATGTAATCACACAATCTTGCAATCTTGCAGGCATGCGTCTTGTTCTTTGAGGCCTGCTTGTACTTGGTTGATCTATAACTGCTGGTTCCTCTTGTCGAACTTCTCTTTCGACTTGAGTATCTGGTTCTTCAAGTAGGATTCCCACTGAATTTTTCTTGACATTTTCAGTCCACTCCCATTCTTTAAACTCATATATGATCACGTCCCTGATGATCACAATTTGTTTCTTCACTGGGTCAAACAACTTGTAGCCTCCTGTCGAATGTTATCCAACTAGAATCATTTGACTTAACTTGTTATCAAGTTTTCTTCTCAACTGATCTGACACATTGTGATACGGTGGGAGAACTGACTTGAGATTTTGTGTTTTGTGTTCGCAAATGTTTCGGTTTAGCAAGAGTCGCCACCGACTTTTTATTTTATCCTAAGAAAGGTCAAAAAGCACAGGAAAGACCTTTGAGATATTTTCTTGGGTTTGGGGAGTAGATTATGAAAAGGGTAGGTGCAAGCACCCTTTTCATCCATGGTTATCCATGGGCTCTTAGTTACTTGTTTAGATCACTTGCTTTTGCTTTTCATTTATTTGAAATGGTGTTTTGTGTGTGGTTTTGGAAGATGTTTTGAAAAGAGGCCATCGTTGTGGCAACCTTTGTAATGATTCTTGTTTGAATGTATACAAATGTGTTTTTTTTGTCTTTTAAAAAGATTTCAATATTTGAAAGTTTGATTTGGGAAATGTTTTGAAATTGTGTTGTGAAGTGTGTTTGAAAATAACAAGGATGTTTTGCAAGTTTTGATCAAGTAACTAAGAGCTATCTACCCTATTTTACTCAAAGATCTTTCCTATGTGTTTTTAACCCTTTTGACAGTGTTGTTTTACCATTGCATTTGGTGCACAACCTTGTGTTAGGATGTTAAACGGGACAGGCGCGGGTCATCGTATAGACGATGATAGCAATTGTGTTAAGTATCTTTGGCAAAATTTTGAGGGACTTGATCATTTTGTTTAGGCAACCAAGATAGCGTCATCGAGGGACCATGATCTTTTGTTTTGTTTTTGTTTTGCCAAAGTAACCAACATGCATAACATGGCCCATTTTTGAAGGCAACAAGTGGATTGTAACCCTAGGGGTGCAAGTGTGTATTGTGCTTGATTTTCATGCATTTTTGTCTTTGATTAGGTCAAGCTACTTGTTGATTTTGATTTTTGCATACAAACCCTAATTCTCTAATCATGGCATAATTGAAAGCGTAAAGTGCGAGAATTAAAAGTCTAAGCTATTACAACATGATTATGGAGATGGGGGTACAATCTTTGAATGGGGGGTATTTGACAAGAAATATAAACCCTAGTTTACTATTACATCCAAATTGAATTCAAATGCATAAATAATAAATGGATAATATTTAAATAAACAAAATAAATAAATATATCAAATGAAATGAATTATGCAAAAAAGGTTTTTGTTTACTTATGTATGTAAAAATATTTAATGTGAAAAATAAAGAAATAAATAAAAAGATTAATTTTTATTAGGTAAAGGGTAAAATCCTAATTTTCTTTAAGAAAATAAATACATTATATTATTTATATACAATAAAATATACTAATATATACAAAAATAAAATATACTTAAAAAAAGTATTTTTTTTAGTATGAATAATAATAATAAGTAAAAATGTAATATTTTATATTTTTATTCTAAAGTATTTAATAAAATAAAAGTATATATTTATATATGTATTTTTTAAATTAAATATGATAAACTAAAATAAAATATGTACAAAAATAAAATATATTTATAAAAATATTTTTAGTGTGAATAAAAATAAATGACAAAAATAAAAGTATAAATTATATATATATTTCAAGTTTTGTATAAGCAAGATAAAAGTATTTAAATGCTTTTTATGTTAGAAAAATAAAAATAAAATGCAAAATAAATGTGAAAAAATTATGAAAATATTTTTGAGCATTTTTTATATTTGGGAATAAATAAATAAAGTCAGAAATGAAAATAAAAATTCAAAAATATAAAATAACAAGAAATTGGGCCAAGGGGTGCAAAAAGGAAAATGGGAGGTGCCAATAGTGAGCCAGGCCAAGCCCAACCCACCACTTCATCTTCAACCTCCAGCTTTTGAAAAACGCGCGCGTGCCCTGTACAAACTACCAGATCCTATATACGAGCTCTATTGCAAAAACACATAACATCAAACTTGTAGAGAATTTCAAGACGATTCCAACCATATAAATAACTTGTCTTAACTCTCAAAGACCAGAGAGAATTTCTCTGACCCTAAAATCTGACCTAGTTTTTTCAGTATGTTCATGGATGAAATTCTCTTAGCATGCTTAATATAAATGAAAACTGAGCATATGTACAACTTCATGGCAATGAATACTACATTTTTTATTCACAAACCTAAAGCCAAATGTTCCTAAATAGAGAGATAGGAAGTGGACAAAAACCTGTTTCAGCTGACTTCGTGTAGGGCAATGTAGTGCTTTTCAACAAGGCTTGAGATGTCTGGGAGCTTGCTTGAACTTCACTTGACCTTCTCCAATAGCCTGCTTGTCTTGAATGTCCTTGAATCAGCCTATAGAACTCAACCTGCACAAGCTCAAAATGAAAATGGCAAACACTGTAAATGGAGTTACAGTTGGTATTTGAGGTTTGGGATAGCTTGGATGAGTTGAATGGAAGGTGTTTGAAGTAACTTGGGGAAAAACGCACGAGCCAAATGAGCTATGGAACTCAAGTTGCAGGTTCTGCCCTGTTTTGCCAAGGGAATATGATTTCTGGCTATGGGGTGTTTAGAGGCTCAAGAAATCGTGTTTCTGGCTCAAAGGGGTGTGAGAAAGATGTTCAAACTGTTTGCATAAGCTTGTTTTTTCTGATGTTCAAGTTCTAAGGTTTTGGACAAGTTTCTTGTTTTTGAAGTAAAAATATGGAAGTGATTGAAACAAGCCTGTACAGGCTATCTTTATGCTTGCATACATTGCCCTTGTCCCCTCCAATGTGTGGATTTGATCAGCTGCCAAAGATTTGGATCAATGCTCAAGAAATCAGTTTTGACATAAAGCATGATTTAAGCAAAAATGGAAATTTACCTTTTTCTACTTAGGGCATAATTTTTTGTACAATGTCCAAATGACAAAAACAATAGCTTAGACTGATGGATTTGCATTTAATTATGGAGTGTGAAGTGGTTTAGAGGCCTGTAAACTAGTGTAAGGCATGCTGACTTGAAATTGCAACTGGAATGAACATGAATATGCCATGGATGAAAAGTGAGTTTTTGCCAACTTCAAGCCTTCGATTCTCCCTAACCACAAATGTGTTTGGAGAGTTCTTTGACAATTTGGAAAGCTTGCAACATGCTATATAATCCATCTTTGAAATGAAACTTGAGATTCCAAGTGTAACTATGGGAAAAATTGCCAAGAAGATAGGTCAAAATCCTACCTAAACTAGGGCAAAATTTCACTAAGTTAAAAGTTTTAGGGACCCTTGTTCCAAAAATAATAACATGAGATCCAAGATTCTTTTGAGAAAACTTTGTGAATAAAAGTTGTAGACTTTGTGGAGGACTACAACTTTCATGTTGGAGGTTTTGTTTGAATCCATTTGCATCATGGTGAAAATGTTGGGCAAAGTTAGGAAAAATTAAGAAAACTTCATAACTTGGAAAATTCTAAGTTATGAAAATTTTCAATTTTAAACCCTAATTTGCAATTTTAGGTTTCTTGATGAACAAGTTTCATATTTTGACACATCTTGATGAAAAATGACCCTTGGAATTTGATTTTGACCAAAAAGTCAAAGTTTGACTTTTCAGTGTACAGTCAAATTTTGATCAGTTGACTGAAAAATTCATCTGTCAATCCAATGCAATTGAGGTCTTTTGAACTTGTTGAATAGGTCAAGATGATGCCATTGAGTCTTTGAGTCCATGGTTGAGCCTAATTTGCCACTGTCTAGGTCAAAAAGTCAGAAATTGCCTTTGTACAATCAAAACCCTAAAAATGACCATTTTGCCCTTTTGATGATCTGATCAAATTTCTTATGGAGTTGTGGTCCAAACTTGATCAAATGATTCATATGAGTTTATAATGTTGATGTGGTTCAAAATTCATGAAGTTTGACTGTAAATTGGCCACAGTTGACTTTTTCCCCAATATAGTTGATTTCTAGGTCAACTGTCCAATTGACTGGGGAAAAATTTGATTCAAGGCTTGAAACTTGGTATGGAAAAACTTATGAGTCCAATATGAAAAATGAAAGCCAATTTGAGAATTGAAGGTCCAAAAATCCCTGTGAAAACTCAAACCCTAATTTAGGTCATCAGTACAAGGAGATGTCTTGAGCAGAGCAAACCCTAGCTTAATCTTGAGTTCAAAGAGCCTTGTGATGAGAAATGTTGATAAAATGAGAGGGAAAATTTTGGGGTATAACACACATGTCTATATGCAATAGATCCAAATATCTTCAGATGACTCAAGCTAGGATTCACATCAGATCAACATTCTTCTGGATTAATTCCTTCTAGCTTCTTCGTAGGACATCTATTCAAAATGTATGTTGCAGTCGAAACAACTTCACCCTAAAACTCTTTAGATAAATTCTTTCCTTTCAACATACTTCTCACCATATTCATGATGGTTCGATTATTCCTTTCTGCAATTCCATTATGTTGTGGAGTATAGGATGGCACCACCTCATACATAATCCCTTCCATTTCACATAAACTGTCGAAGTCTTTCGAAACATACTCTCCACCACCATCAGTTCTCAAAACTTTGAGTTTTCGACCACTTTGTCTTTCGACCATAGACTTAAACTTGGAAAATACTTTGATCACTTAACTTTTCTTCTTGATCAGGTAAGTCCACAACTTTTGACTGAAATCGTCTATGAATGTAACAAAGTATTTGTTACCTTCCATTGAATCCACCTGGATTGGTCCACATACATCAGAGTATATGACTTCAAGAATAACCTTCGACCTGCTTCTTGCATCCTTGCTGAAGCTATTCTTGTGTTGCTTCGCCTGCACACATTCCTCACATACCTCGTTTGGAATGTCAATTTCTGGCAATCCTGAAACCATATTTCTTCTCTTCAAATCTCGAATGTCTCTGAAGTTGAGATGGCCTAGTCGATAATGCCATATCCATTCATCTTTGCTAGATGCAGTTGGAAGGCACTTGTGCTCCATCACATTTAGTTTGATCTTGAAGGTTCTATTTTGAGACATAGCAGCCTTCAAGATCAATCTTCCATTTGCGTCGACGACTCTCATTATCTTATCTTTGATCGACACTTTATAATTCTTTTCGACCAACTTCCCTATACTGAGCAAATTGCTCTTCATTCCTGGTATGTACAACATATTGGAAATTACTAACCTCTTGCCATCTTTCCTTATAATCATAACATCACCAATAATTTCAGCTACTAGGGTATTGTTATTTGCAAATTTTACCATATTTTTCATTGAGGGCTTTATGTTGACAAACCAGTCTTTCCTTCTAGACATATGTGATAAGCATCCTGAATCCAAGTACCGTTGGTCCTTGAATTTATCTTCATATCTTGTTGTGACCATCAACATAATCTCTTCTTCTTCATGTTCTGTAAACTTTGCATCACTTTCTTAATTATTTCACTTTTCTAGACAATCACTCGAATAGTGATCATACTTCTGACAATTGTAACATTGAATGTGACTCTTATCAGGTTTTCGACCACCACCTCTTCCTCTATTTGGAACACCACCTCTTTGATTTCCTTGATATGGTCTTCTTTGATTCAAAATGTTTCCTTCGTTCTAGTTTCCTCTACCATTTGATTTGTTGTAGCTTCCTCTACCTCTGTCGAACCATTTTCCATTGCCTTTGGTTTTTTTTGGTGAAGTCAATGTGCAGACTCTATTTTTTAGTTATGTAGGTTATGGTAAATGGTGTTACAGTGATGAAACAGATACATGGATAGGTTACACTTGATGTAAGGAAGCTTTAGGAACTAAAAGGCCAAGAAACGAACAAGGGAAATATGAGTTTGGTGTTCAAGGTCAGAAACTGTGCAACAATGGAGTTTTTGGGAAATTTCTGATTTGAGAGAATTTTGGTGTATTTAAGGGTGCTTAAGCTCCTCCCTTATCTCACAAATAGTGCCTCTATTTATAAGAAACGAGTGTGGAGGCTTATATCTGATCAGAATTCAAAATCACATGTTTAAGCTCAACATGTGATTTTTTGAGAAATCAAGTTTCAATTCCTTGTGTACTTGCTATTGTAGAGTGGTTATGCTTTAAACAAACTTGCTTCTGACTTTGTAGATGGAGTGCAATCAGAGGGAACAAGTTAGAGGCTCAAGAATTGACTTTGTGCATAAAGCTTGCTTTTCCAAAATGGAAGTGTTCACTTTGTGTCATTAATGGAAATGTGGATTGGATAAAGCTTAAACCACTTGGATTAAAGCTTAAATTTTTTTGTAATCCATTAATGATGGATAGATACACAAGTTAGAAGGCCTGCAAAGCAAGATTATGAAGCCTAACATTGAAATTGCATTTTTGTTCATCATGAAAATGACCTATAATTTTAGTTTGAAACTCTAACTTCCTCTCTTCGATTCTCCTTGATCAAGAATGATCTCAAGGAGTTCTTTGACATTTTAGAAAGCTTTTAATGTGATATATGACCCCTCTTTGAATCACTTTTGGAAATTCCCCTTGGAACTATATGATAAATTGCCATGAAGTTAGGTCAAAATCCTGCCTAAACTAGGGCAAAATTTTCACTAAGTGTTTAGTTTCAAGATCATGACTTCATGGATTAATAACTTGAGATCCAAGCATTTCTAGGAGAAGTTATGTAAAGAAATGTTGTATATCTCATGGAGATATACAACTTTCATGTTGAAAGTTTATTTTGAATCATCTTGCATCATGATGAGAAATTGGCTCAAAGTTGTGAAAAACATATGAAGTTTTCAACACTTAGAAAAATTTCTAAGTTTGAAAACTTTGACTTTTCAAAATTATGATACGGTGGGAGAACTGACTTAAAGGTTTTTCAATTGATCACAAATGTTGCGGTTTGCAAGAGTCGCCACCGACTTTTCTTGAGATTGTTTCTTGAGTTCGGGGGGTAGATTATGAAAAGGGAAGGTATTATCACCCTTTTCATCCATGGTTTTCCATGGGCTCTTAGTTACTTGCTAGATCACTTGCTTTTGTTTGAAATTGTGCTTTGTGTGGTTTTTTTGAAAGTATTTTGTAAATAGGCCATTGTTTAGGAAAACTTTGTAATGATTCTCGTTCGTAAGAATGTATACAAATTGTTTGATCTTTTGAAAATGTTTTCAAGTTTTTAAGATGTTTGAGAATGTGTGTGTTTGTTTTGAAAATAGCAAGGATATTTGTTTTGAAATGGAGCAAGTAATTAAAAGTAATCTACCTACTCAAATGTCTTTCTTGTTAATTTTCTTTTCCTTTGATATTGTTGTCTCACCATTGATTTGGTAAGCAACCCTATCTTTGGATGTAAACGGGACAAGCGTGGGTCATCGTATAGCCATGATTAGCAATGTTCGTAAGGTATCTTAGCATTTTTGAGGGACTAAGATCATCTTATAAGGCAACTTTGAATAGCGTCATCGAGGGACTATGATCTTGTATTTGCTTGTTTTTGCTAAGATACCTTACATGCATAATATGACCATTTGTATAAGGCAACCAAGTGGATTAGCCCTAGAGGTGCTTGTGTGCAAGTGTGCCATTTTCATGCTTGATTTTGTCTTGAATTAGGGTTCTCTATTTGATTGGTTTCACCTTGCCATACAAACCCTAATTACTAGCATATTATATAAAAGCGATAAATTGCACAATTTAAAGATTACTACGCTATTACAACACTTTGTGGGAGGGGGGTAGACAATTTATGAATGGGGATTACAATAATATAAACCTAATTAATCTATTAAAACCAAATTGAATATGTATAAATATTGGAATAAATAATATACAAGATAAATTAAATATGCAAAGATGTATGAATGCAAAGAAGAGTTTGTTTGGTTTTTTAGGTGAAAAAAAGTTTTAACCTAAACCTAATAAATAAATCAAGATTAACTTAAATCAATTAAGAAAAGAAACAATTTTTTAGAAAATATTTTTGAACCCTAATTCTATTTGATTAAAAGAAAATAAATTTCTTTAAGAAAAGGTAAGTATTTTTTCATTTTTTGTCTTGAAAATAAAATATGGCATCATGAGATATTTTTGGTCTTTTTATGTTAAAAATAATATGCTTAATGAGTGTGAAGAAATATAAATAAATATTAAACTAATTTTAAATTAATTTACAAAGTTATTTAATAAAATAGATAATATATATAACTAAAGAAAATATTTTTTATTGGGAAAAATGAAATAAAATAAGTCAAAATAAAATCTATCATTTTTATATTTTTTATGATTTTTAATATTAAGAAAATATATTTAATAAAATAAAATGAAAGGTAAAATAAATAAATAAAATTAATATGGGCCAGGAGTGCTGCAAGCTAATAGGAGGCAGGAGGTTAGCAAAAAACACAAGGCCCAAAGTCCAGAAGCCCACGCTGCAAAAACAACAAAAAAAGGTGGAAAAAATATAAAAAATTGCAAAAGGCAAGCGCCAAGGCTCGAACCCATGACCTATGGAATTTTTGCGCGCTGCCTTACCACTGGGGTGGCTGTACATCCATTTATAGAAACACAAAGATAAATATATATTAGAAAACGCCTCCTGAAGGCAACTTCATCTTCAACCTTGAGCCATGGTCGGACCACCTGTATCTCTCTCATTTCTCTATGAAAATAGAAAGTCCAAACATGAAAACTATGGGGTTTCTTCCCACGAGTTCAACCATCTAACTTATTTAAACTAACAATCAAATATCAAAGCTAATTTTACTTGCCCTAATTTGAAACCTAATTTTTACAGAAATTTCAAATCAAAAATTCTCTATACACAGTTAAGATAAATGAAAACTATGAACATGGTTAGCTTTAGGGCAAGGATATCTACATTTTTCTTTCATAAATCAGGACCAAAGGATACTTGTATGAAGAGATAGAAGTTTGAGTTTTTACCTCTTTCAGTTGAGATCGTGAATGGAGTTTGAGCAAGTTTTGAGAAGGCCTGAGGATCTGTTTAGCTTGCCTGGACCTCCCTGAGTGTATTCCAATCCTTACTTTGTCCTGAAAGTCTCTGAATCTCCCTACTTAAGTTAACCTGCAAGCTTGAAACTTGAAAATGGTGGATGGAGGAGGAGGAGTTACAGTGAGGGAACAGGGGTCTGGAACACTTAGATATGATGTATATTAAGTATTTAGGTGGTTAAAACTCAAAACGCACGAGTGGTTCTTGAGATTGCTATGTAAGGTGCAAAACGACAAGTTATGGCAGATTTTTAGTGGTAGAGTGTTTGGGAGAGTTTCTGAGCCTTAGATTTCGTGTTTTTGGTTGCAATATACTTGTGTATAATTATAGAGAAGGTTTCAAATCAATTTCATACTAGATTTGTGAGTTATAGCCTTTTGGCTCTATAACTTGCTTTTGAAGAAAAGTGAGGAGACAAGTCCCTAAGTTTGTACAAGCATGGTCTGGTTTGGTAGAGGTTTCAGGAAAGTTACTTTTGGTTTTGGCTTTGCTTATGTGCATATAAAACAAGTGCAAGGCTCAAGGAGTGGAAAATTGCAAAAGTTGTGCTTTATCAAAATGGAAATGGCACCTTTGTGCCAAAAATAGAGTTGTTCTTGTACAATGCATTTAATGCTTGGCTAAAAGCTTCCAACAACTGTGAAAACATTTAATTATGGAGTAAGAAATAAGTTAGGAGCCTGCAAAGAAAGATTTGTTCAGCATGCTTGAGGATTTGAATTTTGTTCTTCATGAAATGGCTTGAAATGAAAGTGATAAATCACCAACTTCATCTCTTTGATTCTCCTTACTAAAGAATGATCTAAAGGAGTTATGGGACATTTTGGAAATATTGCAATGTTCTCTATAACCCATATTTGAAATGATTTTGAAGATTCCTCTTGGAACTATGTGAAAAATTGACATGAAGTTAGGTAAAAAATCTGCCTAACTAGGGCAAAGTTTCACTAAGTTATTTTGGTTCATGAGCATGTATTCACAAAATTATATCTTGAGATCCAAGCATTTTTAGGAGGAATTGTGTGAAGAAAAGTTGTAGATTTCATGGAGATCTACAACTTTCATGTTGGAAGTTTCCTTTGAATCATCTTGCATTATGGTTAAAATTTGGCTCAAAGTTGAGAAAAAATAAGAAATTTTCTATACTTAGAAAAATTTCTAAGTTAAAATTTTTCAACTTTTCAAATCCAAATCTTAAATCCTTGGTTTCTTGATTAACAAGTTTCACATTTTGACATGTTTTGATGAATTGTGATCCTTGGCATTTGATTTTGACCAAAAAGTCAAAGTTTGACTTTTCAGTATACAACTGACTTTTGATCAGTTGACTGAAAAATTCATCTGCCAATCTAATGGATTTGTAATGTTTTGAATCATGTTTTTGGGTCAAGATGAGGCAATTGAACTCTTGAAATCATACTTCAAACCAATTGATCCTTTTCTAGGTCAAAAATCAGAAATTCCCCTTTCTCAGTCAAAACCCTAATTTTGACCATTTTGCCCTTTTGATGATTTGATCAAATTTCTTGAGGAATTGTGGTACAAAATTGATCAAATGATACATATGAGTCTAAGATGTTCATGTGGATAAAAATTATGAAGTTTGACTATAAATTGGCCATGGTTGACTTTTCCCCCAATACAACTGATTTTTAGGTCAACTGTCCAATTGACTGATAAAAAATGTGATTCAAGGCTTGAAACTTGACATGAGAAATCTTGGGGGTCCATAATGATCCTTGAAAGTCATATGAAGCATTGATGGTTCAAAAATCCTTGTGCAAACTCAAACCCTAATTTTGGTCATCAGTGCATGAGGAGGTGTCTTGAGCTGGTCAAACCCTAATGCAGTCATGATCCAAAGGAGATCTTGTGAAAATCCTTGATAATTGAGAGGGAATATTTTGGGGTACAACAGCTGCCCCTGTTTAATCTTCTTTAACCTGAAGAGTTAGACTGGCGAGTTTTTCCATTCGTGACTCGAAGGTGGAAGATGATTGGACACTAGAGTGCCCATAAATTTGCACTCGATGATGTGATGATAGAAGGAATGAGATTACATATGCCATTTGGAGAGGTGATAGAAAGTTGTAGGAGATGGGCTTAAAGATGACATTAAACGTGACTGTTGAATTGTAATTTGTAAGCTGAAAGAATGAGTATTAGAATGGTGTCCGTGTCTGAAGCGTATCCGTACTGTATCTGGAAAAGGCTTTGATTAAATATTAGAATGGAATCCGTGTCTGGAGCGTATCTGAACTGTGTCTGAATGTTGAATTTGAATGAGTATCAGGATGGAATCCGTGTTTGTTGCATATCTGAACTGTATCTGAAAGGTGAATCTGAATGAGTATCAGAATGACATCCGTGTCTGAAGCGTATCTGAACTGTATCAAGAGGTTGAATCTGAATGAGTATCAGGATGGCATCCGTGTCTGGAGCGTATATGTACTGTATCAAGAGGTTGAATCTGAATGAGTATCAGGATGACATCCGTGTCTGGAGCGTATCTGAACTGTATCAAGATTGAATATTATTAACGGTAGCTGTTAATCTTATCCTGAAAAGGGTAACATGTTAGCTAAAATACAAGGTCATGTTGCATGAAATGTATGATGTAATGTATTTTCTTTATCAGTGTTTATGATATATGGATGAAATGTATATGCATGTGAGCTAATATGTTGCATTGCTGTTGGATTGAAGAAAATAAATCCCTGAATGTTGCTGAGGATATGTAAGTCTTCATGTCTTGAAGTCAAAATGTTGATGAATTTCGCTTTGAGAAATAAACTATGTTGTAAAGAAAACGCCGTGTACTGCTTGTAGAATCCTGTTGGGGAATCCTGAGAAATTTGACGACTTCTACTGGGGATCAATAATTTGAAACTTTGTTTTGCTGGAGATTACTTATGGAATAGTCTAGAGATATTTTCCTATCCTTTCAACCTATCAGTAATTGCCTGTTTTCATTTTGTTTATTTGTAAACAGTAATTATGTTCAAATGCATATGCTCAACAATGAATCATTGGACGTTTTTGTAAACAAAACAAGCGTAAAGAAAAGACAAATAGTTTTTTGCACTTTCAAAGGAATATTTTGTATTGATTTTAAATAAGTATTTGTTGTACAAGGAGACAAACATTCTAGTAAGAGAATGCTGTCGTAAAAAATGAAAATTTTGATACAAAGAAAAGATAGCTATGTGTGTTGTACCCCAAAATTTGCCCTCTCATATTTCTCAAAACATTGCAAGAAAAATCTCCAAGTTGCTCAAGAGTTGGACAGACAGGCTATGTCCTAAGGCAGTCAACCCAAATTAGGGTTTTATGTTGCATCAATATCCTTGAATCCAAATGACCTCAAGTTCTCCCTAATGTCCTAATATTCTCTCAAGATCATCCATGTCAAATTTCAAGCCTTATAGAGGAAGTTTGCTCAGTCAATTGCTCAAAGGGTCCAAAAATCGACTATGCTAGGGAAAAAGTCAATTGTGACCTATAAACAGTCAAACTTCAAGATTTTTTTGTCAAAATTCTCATTTTGAAGGATATTTCATCATTTGATCAAGGGTTGATCATGATTCATCAAGGATTGCTCAAAATTCATCAAGACTCAAAAGTTGCTAAATTAGGGTTTTGCAGGAAAAGTCAACTCAACTTTGACAAGCATAACTTTCTCATACTTTATGAGAAATGGCCCATCCAAATATCATTTTGAAGAGGATGCAATTTCCTACAATCCATCTTCATACCCCAAGATCAAAAAATGCACTCACAAGAAGTTATAAATTTGGACATTATAGGTCATATTTGAAAGTCAACAAAAACACCTTTTTTGCCAAAGCTTATAACTTGAGCATGGAATATTAAAATGAGATGAGACCAAAAGGGTTGGTTAGGGGACATCTCAATATTTCTAAAAAGTCAAAGAAAAATTCCAAAAGTTCAAAATTGAAGAAGTTATGCATTGTTGAAGTTGGACTTTTTTTTGCAAAATTGCCAAAAGTCAACTATCCCCAAAACATCAAATTTTGTCAAATGGGCCCATTCTTTTCCACTTGATTTGAGCTTGCATAGTTGCCCACGTGTCCTAGCTTCAGCCATGAGATCATATTTCATTTTTATTATATAATTTTATTTTTTATTGAATTTATTCATTTTAAATCAAATAAAATCATATAAAAACCAAAACTTTGATAACATAAGATTTTTTTGGCTGTTTCAGGCTTTGATTACCATCATTATCATCATCAAATTCGAATCAAACCAAATCATGTGCAAAAAGATTGAAATTTGACAAATTTGGAAGGTTTTAAAGAAGAGATCAAATCAAATTCTTAGGCATTGATATGGAAAGATTTAGTCCATAATTTCTACCCTAATACACCACACAATACATAAGCAAGCCAAAGGAGACGAGATCAGGGTTGGCAAGTGCAGAGAGAGGCAGAACAAGACTTGAAAAATTCACTAGAAAGCTTGAGATCGAAATCATAGTTGGAGGCATTTTCAGAGGCCAAGACATGTCCCAATCGCTTCATGGGCATTCACTCAAGCCAACCCAATCCAAAGCAAGCTTGTTCAGACATCCAAACACGTTGTAAGTGTCACGATAACCACCCCTGTTCTTGAAATCGAAACACACCATTCTTGCATCTATAATGAAAACTAACTGCATATTTGTAATCCTCACAACATTTCCAAGCTATTTGCATCATTTAATTTCGTTTATGTAACCTGTACTGCAATTCGCCATAGCTAGGTTTTCTTGGATATTTTTGGGGTTTTTCTTTTCAGGAAAAATTAGGCTACAAGAAGGGTATGGTTATGACCGGGAGAGTGAGACGAACACAACCATGCCCTTGGAATTCATTTTTATGGCCTGAGAAGAATTTTTGAGATGAGCAACGCTATAGCTACAGACTTCTGTCCGTTGGTATAGGTCTGTGCACTTTTAGCCACAGACAAGAGGTTGAAGACAATACGTGGCGTCCATCCATTGTGTTATTCAAATAGCGCGCGTTTTTTATTTTTGTTCTGGCCATTAACTTTGTTTATTATATTATTATTTATTCATATTATACTGACAAACAAAACAAGATGGTGTAGTGGCAAGGCAAGCGTGTATCATCCTTCAGGACCTGGGTTCGAATCCCAGGTCCCCCAATTTCTTAATAATTTTGTCTTTCAGGTGTTCCAATGCGCGTGTTGGCTTGCAGCTCACCATGCACCTTCATACATCCAAGAGACAGATGGCCAATGGTCAGATTTGATGGCTAGGGATTGAAGGACTACCAAGGCGTTAGTCAACGCATGCGCACTAGATCTGCAGAGTCAACAAAGGGCCAGCACTAATGGGCCTTCCAATTGCTACCAGCACCCACATAATCAGGCCCATACCCCCTTCTTCTCATTTATTTTGTTTATTTATTTTAATTGTTTTATTATTTTATTTAACTTTTAACCAATCACAAATTTCTTTTTTATAAAATAAAATCACCAAAAAATATTTTACTCAATCAATTTTTTTTTTAATAAATACTAATTAATTAATTTAGGTTTTAATTCTAGAATAATTTTAACCTATTTTGTAAATAAATAATTAATTAGATTTAATTAGGTACTAACCATTAATTTAATTAATTTCATTTTCTTTCTTAAAATAACAAAATCAAATAATTTAATTTTTCATTTAATTAATTTTAATTTAATTTAGTAATTAATTTAGGTAATTTCTTTCTTAAAATTAAAAAAAAAACAAAAGGATATTTTCTTTAACCAAAAGGGTCAAAACCCTAATCATACGCTCAATTTAATTTCCCGCACGCGTTGTATATTTTTATCCAATAATGTACTTGCTTCCAGATTGTAATAGTAAATAGGACTTTTAATTATTTTTATTGCTTTATTTTATTTTTCAAAAGGGTTTGTCTTTGGCGATGTAAATACCTGACGCCTTGTAATTTAAATTTCGCATTTTATTTCCGCAAATTATAACTGCTAGATGTTTGATATTGGGTTTGCATGACAAGACTGAATGTTAAATCTTAAAATCAAGTTAGATCACCTTTAACATGTACAAAGATAAAATTGGCTGAAAATGACACACTCGCACATGCGCACTCTTAGGGTACACCCCACTTGGTTGCCTTCGTACGCGGCCATTGAGTATACGTCGTTTTAGAGGTTGTCCTCATGTCTAAAAGATCATAGTCACCTCGAAACGGTTGCCTCGGATATTGTTGCCTCAAACAAATGATCTAAGACATTAGGGTTACCGCTAAAGCGTCCTAACATTGCTTTAGTGACCGTAAGTCCCGCATTCGAATTGACCCTCAAATTCCAACAACGGTGCTACCTACTCATTAATAGCGGGATAGCATTGTCTAAAGGAAATTAACATAGAACGATTCCTTTTTCGAGTAGGTAGATGGTTCTTAGATACTTTCTCTTTCAAAAACAAAATCTTTTTCACACTTACACTTTTCGAACAAAGTTTTCAAAAACACTTCATACGCTCTTGAGGATAGAAGCAAGAGTTAAATCGAAGTTCTCAAACAAAAACTTTTTCAAACCCACAAAGCACAAAGAAAACCATTTTGAAAACAATATGAGCAAGTACCTAAGAGCCCGTGGATAACCATAGATAGAGAGGGTGCTAACACCTTCCCTTTCTATAATCTACCCCCCGAACTTGAGAAATATCTCAAAAAAGGAATTTTCCTGTGCTTTTTTTCCTTTCCTTGTTGGATAAAATAAAATTCGGTGGCGACTCTTGCTTACCGCGACATTTTGCAAAAACAAACGCAAAACTCAAACCAGCATTCCAAAAAAACAGTTAATTCTTCCCACCGTATCACAATGTGTACAAAAAAAATCCCATGGAGTTTCCATTCCGCTATAGCCTTCGTATCTCCGAGTGTCTTGTCTATTGGCTGCCTCGTCTGAAGATGATTGAATTGATCAGAACCTCTGAGTTTGTCATTGGAAGCCAAAGGTTGTTCGTAAAGTGATCCAACGGGACATAGTCGTATGCCTTAATTCCCTAACTTTTGCCTGGACCTCCCTTTCGGGTTTTCCGTCCACCGGGAAACCCTCTTTTGCCCAAGTCGCCCTTTCAGGTTTTCAACTTGTCGGGTGTACATATTTTTTTGTTTTATCCCCAATTTTTGCCCGAACCTTTTTGGTTCGCTGAGATGCCCTTGTTTTTCCTAGGTGTGTCAACCTAGCGGGTTTCTTATGCGTAGTATCTTTTGACTATGTCCGTGTTCGCAGGGTGTGGCAGGTTGTCGCCATCCATGGTGGTCAAGATCATTGCCCCACCGGAGAATATAATTTTGAATACAAATGGTCCTTCATAGGTAGGGGTCCATTTTCCCCTGGGATCACCTTGTGGCAAGATGATGCGTTTGATCACTAGATCTCCAACTTGATACACTTGGCGTCTGACTTTCTTGTTGAAAGCCTTGATCATCCGTTTTTGATACATTTGACTATGGCAAACAGCAGCAAGTCTCTTCTCATCGATAAAATTCATTTGATCAAGTCGAGTTTGGATCCAGTCGTCTTTGTTCAATCCTGCATCCTTCATAATCCTCAGAGAGGGGATCTGAACCTCAATAGGCAAGAAAACCTCCATGCCGTAAACCAAAGAATAGGGTGTTGCCCCGGTTGATGTGCGAGCCGTGGTACGATATCCGTAGAGGGCGAATGGTAACATCTCATACCAGTCTTTGTATGTGACCGTCATTTTCTGTATGATCTTTTTAATGTTTTTATATGCAGCTTCGACAACACCATTCATCTTTGGCCGATAGGGAGAAGAATTGTGATGCTGAATCTTGAATTGCTTGCACAATGCAGTGATCATAGTGTTGTTGAGATTTGTACCATTGTCAGTGATGACCCTTTCGGGGATACCGTACCGGAAAATGAGATTTTGCTTGATGAAACGGGCAACAACGTTATTGGTAACAGAGGCGAAGGAGGCTGCTTCAACCCACTTTGTAAAATAGTCAATGGCCACTAGGATGAAGCGGTGTCCATTGGAGGTTGTCGGCTTGATTTCCCCAATCATATCAATTCTCCACATAGCGAAGGGCCAAGGAGCTGCCAAGACATTCAGAGGAACCAGAGGTACATGTACTTTGTCAGCATAAATTTGACACTTATGGCAGGTTCGAGAGTGCTGATAGCAATCTGCTTCCATGGTAGACTAGTAATAGCCTACCCGTAGGATTTTCTTTGCCATCGTATGCCCACTAGAATGGGTGCAAAAAGTGTCTTCATGTAATTCAGCCATGATCCTTTCAACTTCAACCTTATCTACGCATCGAAGTAACATAGATTCATGATACGTTTGTACAAAATGCCATTACTAAGGAAGAACTTAGCAGAAAATCTTCTTAAGAACTTCTTATCATTGATCGAAGCTCCTTCTGGATATTCTTGAGCCTCGAGATACCTCTTGACTTCGTGAAACCAAGGTTGGTCCACTACTTCTTCAGTATTAATCTCGTGACTGTGTGCTGGTTCATCCATTTGTCCGATGGTGATATGGAGAGCCTCGTTATCCTAATTAAGTTTAAACATAGATGACATTGTGGCTAGAGCGTCCGCTAGCTGATTTTCTTCTCGCGGGAAATTCTTGAAGGTAATCTTCTCAAAATGTGGTAGCAATGTCAAAACATGTTCTTTATAAGTGATGAGGTTAGGGTGTTTGGTGTCCCATTCCCCTTTGATCTGACTGATGACCAAAGCTGAATCTCCAAACACATCTATGGATTTGATCCCCAAATCTATGGCAGCTCTGAGACCAAAGATGCACTCTTCGTATTCCGCCATGTTGTTTGTACAATTGAAGCAAAGTCTGGAAGTAAAGGGAGTATGACACCCTTCTGGAGATATGAGTACAACACCAATACCATTTCCGAGTGCATTGGAGGCTCCATCAAAGAACATGGTCCATCAGGATCCTTGTTCAGGTCCGTCATATGGCCTGAATTCTTCACAGTTGTCTAATGTCATGATGTCTTCATCCGAAAATTCGAATTTCATGGACTGGTAGTCTTCTACAACTTGGTGAGCGAGGTGATCAGCTAGTACACTACCCTTTATAGCTTTCTGGGTAGTATACTGTATGTCATATTCTGTCAGGATCATCTGCCATCTTGCAATTCTCCCAGAAAGAGCAGGCTTTTCAAAGATGTATTTTATTGGATCCATCTTAGATATCAACAAGGTAGTATGAGTCAGCATATAGTGTCTTAGCCGGCGAGCAGCCCATGCCAGAGGGAAGCAAGTTTTCTCGAGCAGTGAATATCTGGTTTCACATTCGGTAAACTTTTTGCTCAGGTAGTAAATAGCGTGCTCTTTTCGGCCAGACTCGTCATGCTGCCCCAATACACACCCCAATGAGTATTCTAAAACAGTCAGATACATGATCAACGGTCTTCCCTCGATTAGTGGCATCAACACATGAGGCTCTTGTAAGTATCCTTTGATTTTGTCAAAAGAAACTTGGCAATCATCATTCCATTTGACTACTTGATCTTTCTTCAATAGTTTGAAGATTGGCTCACAAGTAGTTGTCAGATGAGAAATGAATCTGGCGATATAGTTCAAACGTCCCAAGAATCCTCTGACTTCCTTTTCAGTGCGAGGAGAAGGCATCTCTTGTATTGCTTTAACTTTGGCAGGATCGACCTCGATACCTTTGTTGCTGACGATAAAACCTAGGAAATTACCAGACCGTACCCCGAATGTGCACTTGTTTGGATTCAACCTCAGCTTGTACTTCTTCGGTCTCTCAAACAGCTTTTGTAAGTGATCAAGGTGCTCTTCTTCTGTTTGCAATCTGGCTATCATATCGTCTACGTAGACCTCTATTTCGTGATGTATCATGTCATGAAATAAAGCTACCATGGCACATTGATAGGTTGCCCCAGCATTCTTCAGTCCAAATGGAATCACCTTGTAACAGAATGTGCCCCACTGTGTGACAAATGTTGTTTTCTCCATGCTCTCAGGCGCCATTCTGATTTGGTTGTAACCTGGGAATCCGTCCATGAAAGAAAACACTTTGTGTTGTGCTGTATTGTCAACTAGGATATCAATGTGGGGGAGTGGGAAATCATTCTTAGGGCTTGCCCTATTCAAATCTCGGTAGTCCACACACATTCACACTTTGCCATCCTTTTTGGGTACGGGAACAACATTAGCCACCCATTGGGGGTAAGAGGTGACAGCCAAGAATCCAGCATTGAATTGCTTCATGACCTCTCCTTTAATCTTTTCTGACATATCAGGCCTCATGCGGCGAACCTTTTGTTTTACTGGTGGAAAATCCTCTCTTATAGGCAGACGATGTACCACAAAATCTTCATCAAGTCCTGGAAAGTCTTCATATGACCAGGCAAAGACTTTGACATAATCATGTAACAACTGAATCAGACGCTTCTTGATACTGGGTTCCAGGTTGGCACCCACCTTGACCTCTTTTTTATCTTCTTCGGTACCTAGGTTGATCGTATCCATGGTTCCTCATGTGGCTGAATGGTTCTCTCTTCTTGTTGTAGTAGTCTAGAAAATTCCCCTGGTACTTCACAATCTTTCTCACCTTCGTCTTCGGCTTGGTAGATCAGATTCTCAGAGTCACAAAAGGCCATAGCAGTATCGTTACCCATGGGATCCAGAATGGATGTATACCTGCATTGTGAGTGTGAGTGTGTGTAAGGGTATAACTATCTTTGAAAGAAAGTAAAATGTAAAAGAAAACCAATGAGCACAAAAGTTTGAATGCAAAAACATCCATGATTCATTGATGTCATATGAAAAATGAGATAATAACCCTTACAAATGGACCATTGTGCCCCGGGTAAGACACAAGGTTTTAAGGGTGCGAATTGTTTTGAATATTACAGATCCAACAAAATGTAAAGATAAATTACTGAGGGATGAAAGTGATTGGGATGAAGTCTCTAGCCTCCCAATTGCTGAGCCCTCCATTGACGGTCGGAAAGATCCATTCCTTCAGGTTGTAACCATCTTCACCATCTTCTACCGCGTTAACCTCACGGTTTCTGATCTTAAAGGGTGGCCATCCAGCACGGGCACGACGTACAGCCTTTTGAGCACTTGAAGTGAAACCTAGGCCAAACTTGTCAGACTTATATGGGATATCTGGGAGTTGTCCCCAGATAGTGCATCCCCCTTCTTCCACTACTACTTTAGCATCCTTTAGTGAAGACATCCGGAGTGGAGGCCTTGTAATCTTGAGAACATCCTTGGTCACTGCCACCTCTTAAGGGACCTCTTCAAAGTGTTGAAATGGAGTTTCAATGAATTCACCGTCCAATTCCACATATCTGAAGGAATTGAGATGGCTGATCATCTATTCTTCCTCTCCATGTACGATGATAATCTTCCCTTGAACCGGATACTTCAGCATCTGGTGCAATGTAGAGATAATAGCACCAATATTATGGATCCATGGTCGGCCTAGAAGGCAGGAGTATGAAGGGCGGATGTCCATCACATAAAAATTTGAATTGAAAGTTTGGGTTCCAACCTTTATGGGAATGTCTAACTCCCCATGTACCATTCTCTTCGAACCGTCAAAAGCCCTTACCACCATGTTGCTTGGCTTCAAAGTCAAACCTTCACAGTCAAGAGCTTTTTTGGGTAATACATTCAGAGATGAGCCAGTGTCCACCAAAACATGCGCCAGAGTTGTTCCCATATATTCCACTGAGACATGTAATGCCTCATTATGATTTCTTCCCCTCGGTGCCAGATCAGCATCCGAAAAACCTAGGCCATTATCCGCTGTCAAGCTGGCTATGCAGTCTTGGAATTGATCAGCAGACGTCTCTTGAGGTACATGGGCCATTTTTAGGAACTTCACCAAGGCTTTCGCATGTGCCTCGGAACACATTAGTAATGCCAGCATGGAGATTTTGGAGGGAGTTTTCCCCAATTGTTCAACTACATCGTAGTCGCTCCTATTTATAATTTTTAGGGTCTCCTCCATTTCTTTCTTGGAGGTCTCAGGGATAGTTAATGACTGGGCCTTCGTCTGGATAGGCTCGACCAAAATACTTTTTCCCCGAGTTTCAGCAGCAGGAGTGTTGGTAGGAATGATATCAGGGGTTGTAACAACTATGTCAATGGGAGTATTTACAGAGATGATTATGGGTATGGAAGTAACCTTTGGAACAACCACAGGGATGATCACGGGTCCAGAAACCGCTTTTGGTGGAGCAATTTCTGGAGAAAAAATCCAACCACTTTAGGTAATTTTGCTAGTTCTGGCAATATTGCTGATGTCAGAATCTTCTTCTTTGGAATTTATCTCTTCGGCGGCCGACCAGTCTTGCTTAACACCATGGTAGTAAATGTCCCCTCCGTAATTCCACGACACGGTCTTGTCTGATTCATATGGGACTGGCCCAGGCATTGCGATTATTAAAGGAGCTGCTTTCGGAACTGATGTAATTCTAACGGGTCTTTTGGTGGAGACCCTGGAAGAATTGGCGGAAATGGTAATAATAGAAACATCTTCAACATGAATAGGTGAAACATGAGTCTTTTCAAACAAAATCTCTTTGTTATCTATCAGGCACTGAATGCTTGCCTTCAAAAAAGGACAGCCACTTGGTGAGGATAAGTAGAGATGGAAAATTTTATTACAGCCCGGGAACACACAGGCTTTCAACAAGTTTATCTTAATAGGTTGAAGTGGGGTCATGAGCTCGTCAACTGAGGTAACAAACAAACCTTCTTCAAGGGCATTAGTATTGTGGCCATGTCTAGGCATATGAGCAGAAATGACATTTGGCTTCTCGGGCGCATCAAACTCAATTTCTTTTGCTTCAATGAGGTCTTGTATTTTGTTCTTCAAGGCCGAATAATTATTAGTATCGTGACCAGGACTTTCAGAGTGATATGCGCAACGAGCATTGGGATGATAATGAGGGGATGTTGTATTGGGGTTTTTCGGATCTTCTTTTAAGGTTACCAAATTGGATCTCAGAAGACGCGGTAGAACTTGAGACAGAGTCATGTTGATTCTGGTGAATTGCCTGACTGGCCTTTCCACCCTTGGTTGATTACTTCTTTGTTGATCATACGTAGGCTTAGGAATCATAATGGCCCCCACCATTGGTCGGCGTTCAGCCCTATCTTGGTTCCTTTGCGGATATACGGTAGCCACCTCTTTCTTTCTGATGAAGGGCTTCCTTACAGCTGCTGAAGAAGATGTGTCCTTCTGAATCTTTCCATTTTTTATACCAACTTCTATCCTCTCTCCGGTTAATATTAGTTTAGTAAAGCCAGCGGATAAACTTCCGATTAAATGATTGAAGAAAGGGTCAGATAAGGTGCCTAAGAACATGTCTACCAATTCTCTCTCAGATAGAGGGGGTTGAACTCTTCCAGCCAAATCTCTCCATTTTTGTGCATAGTCCTTGAAGCCTTTATTGGACACCATGGCCATACTCTAGAGTTGAGTATGGGTAGGCGCCAAATAAGCATTGTACTGGTATTGCTTATAGAAAGCTGCAGCAAGATCTTCCCAAATGTGAACATTATCCCTTTCTAGTTGGTAGAACCAGTCAAGTTGAGTCCCAGACAGGCTGTCTTGGAAAAAGTGCACCCATAAGTCTTTATCAGTGGTATGGGGTTAAATCCTTCTCACATATGATCGAAGATGCATTTTAGGTCATGACACTCCATCATATTTGGTAAATATAGGAACTTTGAATTTCGAAGGAATCACAATCCCCGACACTAGCCCAAATTCCTCAAAGTCCAAGCCTGGTACCTTTTGGATTTCCATCGCGCTCAACCGCTCTTCAAGATGTTTATACTTGTCATCAGCTGGAGGGTATTGTTCCTCAGAGTAGTCCTCTTCTTCTTCCTCTTCTTCCGATTTTGACGTGACAACTGTTTCCTTGCCTTTCCCCTCTCCTTCACCGGATGTTGTTGCAAAGTCCAAAGTCCTTCTTGTCTACCCATGAAACCTTCTCCCCATGTTTAAGACTCCAGTTACCTTCTTTGTTTTATTTTTCCTCTCTTCAGCCAGCAGAGTCTTCAACTCTTCTTGCCACTTGGCTAGGGTCATGAGAAACTGTTGAAACTGCATATTCTGAGCTTGGATATCTTTCACTGTTTGCTCGAGATCCATCTTACTGAAATAAACAGTAGAGAGATGAGGAGACTTGTTGCAAAACCCTGCTTATGTTATGGTGAATGGTATATGCATATTCAATGTTTTCAAGGATTTCAAAGATTCAAATTCGCTTTAGACAAAAAGGAAACACACATTATATTAATAAGATAAAGTTTGAGTACATCAATGCCCCTTGGGAAAAATAATATAAAAGCTCTAAGATAGAAAAGTAGTGCGCATCCTCTTTGGTGCAATGTAGGAATTCAGAGTCTGCTCCTCATGAAGTAGCCTAGTGAGCTCCAAAACCTTCTTCTCGCTTGCATAGAATTGGGCTTCAAAAGTATCTCGCTCTCCTTTGAGTTGTATACAATCCCTTTGTAGGTCTTCAAGAGACGTGGGCATGTCAGGATGTAGGATAGTGTATGGAACGTCTCCCTCTATGACAGGCTCAATAATTACCGGGAGAATGGAGGGATAAGGCATCAAATGATTCTGAGAGCGAGTTCGTACCCATATGAGGTAAGGCTCAAGAGGGATGGAATTCTTGTGTCCCAAAGTCTTTCTATCCACCTTGTTTAGCATCCTCCAAGCTCGGATAAATCTCTGGCGAAGACCTTGATTGTCGTTGTCATAGTCGAATATCAAACCTTGAATTAGCATCTCGTGCGGGCCATCCCTCCAGGCGTAACCAAAATTCCTTAAGGCTAAACATGGGTTGTAAGTGATTCCTCCCCTAATGCAAAGCAAAGGAACATTAGGGAATTCTCCATAACGGTTGACAATGATAACATTCTCTTTGGAACGGGAGCACCAATGAATGTATGAATGTTTGAGCGTCATCAACCTTTGTGACCACCTTGAACCTTGCTCATTCTTTAAGACTGATTGGGGAAGATGACAAATAAACCATCTTTCCAAGAGAGGAGTGCAACACATAAGGACACCTCTTTTCCTCATTGTGCGAGTGTGAAAAGAGTGTAGGATATCCCCTAGCAATATAGGCACCGGGTTGCGTGATATGAAGATTTTGACGACGTTCATGTCTATGAGTTGGTCAGGATTTGGATACAAAACCATCCCATAGATGAGGAGAGCCACAATTTCCTCAAAGGCTTGCAAGTCCAAGGAATTCCAACAGCTTTGGGCTTTCTCAAACAGAAAATTTGCTAGGAAGCCTTTGACACCACTCCTTGTTTCCCAATGAGTTGTGACATCAGATGAGTGTAAGTGTAGAGCTTGAGCAATCTCTTATGGCTTTGGATCTATTTCCATACCGTTGAAAGGTAGTTGATTAAGAATGGGAATCCTCAAGAGTTGGGAGAACTCTTCCAAAGTAGGCACAAGTTGATAGTCGGGGAATGTGAAGCAATGGTGCGAAGGACCAAAGAACTGAAAGAGCACATTCATCATGTCCTCATCTGTGTTGGAGGTGACCAAGTTGAGTAGATGACCGTGTCTCTCGGTGAATGGAGAATTTTCAGGAATCCTTGAAGCTAGCTCCTTAAGCTGTGGAGGGATTCTCACAAGGTTGACTTGAATAGTTTTCCTGCGAAGTGTGTCCATATCCTACAAAACAAGAACAAAGATGAATCTAAAAATCCTTGAAATGGTTAGTGGATGCATATGGTGTTCATGATGTCCATGATGTTATGTATAAGTATGCATATACAAGCAAAGCAAACAAGTCCTAGGTTTAGGCTTGCATGGAGTTTTATAGGTAAGTACCCTCTTGAAGTTTAGTTGGCTTAAACTTGTCCTAGTAATAGTAATTGGGTTCTAAGGAGCTCAATATCACTGGATTGTTTCCTTGGTCATTGTTTCACTCAAGCCTCTTTAATGGCGACCGAAATATCCCAAGAAACCAAACCTCAATGAGTGTAGTATCGAGTATCTACCAACTTCGGACTGCACCAAAGCCGATCATCTCACTACATCCTAAAAGTCCAAGTTGGTCAAGTAAAGGTTCTAAAAGTTCATTAGTGCTTTATGACATCACTCAGCGGCCCCGTATTCTCTTTTATTAACTCAAAGGATATCGGTACCCACAAATATGTCGCACTAACGTAGCTATTTCTTAGACCATGTCGGTATACCCCGCACAATTTCCATAACGTATTGCTACTTACCTATAATGTAGCCCAAATTCGGGTAGAGGATTCAAACCCAAAAAAAGAACCATAATGTAAAGCATATAAGTAAAACAATGTAAGCAAGTAAATGTGATCTAATCCCTAAGGTATCCCCACTTTTAGAATTTTCCCCAGCAGAGTCGCTAGTTTTGTGATATGGTGGGAGAACTGACTTGAAGGTTTTGCGTTTGATCGCAAATGTTGCGGTTTGTAAGAGTCGCCACCGACTTTTGTTTTATCCAAAAGAAAAGGTGAAAAAGCACAGGAAAGACCTTTGAGATTGTTTCTTGAGTTCGGGGGGTAGATTATTAAAAGGGAAGGTATTAACACTCTTTTCATCCATGGGGTCTTAGTTACTTGCTAGATCACTTTCTTTTGTTTGAAATTGTACTCTGGGTGGTTTTTTTGAAAGTATTTTGTAAAGAGGCCATTGTTTAGGAAAACTTTGTAATTATTCTCATTCGTAAGAATGTATACAAAGTGTTTGATCTTTTGAAAATGTTTTCAAGTTTGTAAGATGTTTGGGAATGTGTGTGTTTGTTTTGAAAATAGCAAGGATATTTGTTTTGAAATGGAGCAAGTAATTAAAAGTAATCTACCTACTCAAATGTCTTTCTTGTTCATTTTCTTTTCCATTGATATTGTTGTCTCACCATTGATTTGGTAAGCAACCCTATCTTTGGATGTAAACGGGATGGGCGTGGGTCATCGTATAGCCATGATTAGCAATGTTTGTAAGGTATCTTAGTATTTTTGAGGGACTAAGATCATTTTATAAGGTAACTTTGAATAGCGTCATCGAGGGACTATGATCTTGTATTTGCTTGTTTTTGCTAAGATACCTTACATGCATAATATGGCCATTTTGTATAAGGCAACCAAGTGGAGTAGCCCTAGATGTGCTTGTGTGAAAGTGTGCCATTTTCATGCTTGATTTTTTATTGAATTAGGGTTCTATATTTGATTGGTTTCATCTTGCCATATAAACCCTAATTACTAGCATATTATATAAAAGCGATAAATTACGAAATTTAAAGATTACTACGCTATTACAACACTTTGTGGGAGGGGGGTATACAATTTATGAATGGGGATTGCAATAATATAAACTTAATTAAGCTATTACAACCAAATTGAATATGTACAAATATTGGAATAAATAATGTACAAGATAAATTAAATATGCAAAGATGTATGAATGCTAAGAAGATTTTGTTTGGTTTTTTAGGTGAAAAAAAGTTTTAACCTAAACCTAATAATTAAATCAAGATTAAGTTAAATCAATTAAGAAAAGAAATTATTTTTTAGAAAAGATGGTATTTTTGCATTTTTTGTCTTGAAAATAAAATATGGTATCATGAGATATTTTTGGTCTTTTTATGTTAAAAATAATATGCTTAATGAGTGTGAAGAAAGATAAATAAATATTAAACTAATTTTAAATTGATTTAAAAAGTTATTTAATAAAATAGATAATATATATAACTAAAGAAAATATTTTTATTGGGAAAAATGAAATAAAATAAGTCAAAATAAAATCTATCATTTTTATATTTTTTATGATTTTTAATATTAAGACAATATATTTAATAAAATAAAAGGAAAGGTAAAATAAATAAATAAAATTAATATGTGCCAGGGGTGCTGCAAGCAAATAGGAGGTAGGAGGTTAGCAAAAAACACAAGGCCCAAAGTCCAAAAGTCAGCGCTGGAAAAACAACAAAAAAAAGGTGGAAAAATATGGAAAATTGCAAAAGGCAGGCGCCAAGGCTCGAACCCATGACCTATGGCATTTTTGCGTGCGGCCTTACCACTGGGGTGGCTGTACACCCGTTTATAGAAACACAAAGATAAATATATATTAGAAAACACCCCCTAAAGGCACCTTCATCTTCAACCTTGAGCCATGGTCGGACCAAACATGAAAATTATGGGGTTTATTCCCACGAGTTCAACCATCTAACTTATGTAAACTAACAATAAAAGATCAAAGCTAATTTTACTTACCCTAATTTGAAACCTAATTTTTACAGAAATTTCAAATAAAAAATTCTCTATACACAATTAAGATAAATGAAAACTATGAACACAATTAGCTTTAGGGCAAGGATATCTACATTTTTCTTTCACAAATCAGGACCAAAGGATGCTTGTATGAAGAGATAGAAGTTGAGTTTTTACCTCTTTCAGTTGAGATCGTGAATGGAGTTTGACCAAGTTTTGAGAAGGCTTGAGGATCTGTTTAGCTTTCCTGGACCTCCCTGAGTGTATTCCAATCCTTACTTTGTCCTGAAAGTCTCTGAATCTCCCTACTCAAGTCAACCTGCAAGCTTGAAACATGAAAATGGTCGATGGAGGAGGAGGAGTTATAGTGAGGGAACAGGGGCCTGGAACACTTAGATATGATGTATATTAAGTGTTTAGGTGGTTAAAACTCAAAACGCACGAGTGGTTCTTGAGATTGCTATGTAAGGTGCAAAACTGCAAGTTATGGTAGATTTTCAGTGGTAGAGTGTTTGGGAGAGTTTCTGAGCCTTAGAATTCGTGTTTTTGGTTGCAATATACTTGTGTATAAGTATAGAGAAGGTTTCAAATCAATTCCACACCAGATTTCTGAGTTATAGCCTTTTGGCTCTATAACTTGCTTTTGAAGAAAAGTGAGGAGACATGTCCCTAAGTTTGTACAAGCATGGTCTGGTTTGGTAGAGGTTTTAGGCAAGTTACTTTTGGTTTTGTCTTTGCTTGTATGCAGAGAAAACAAGGGCAAGGCTCAAGGAGTGGAAAATTGAAAAAGTTGTGCTTTATCAAAATGGAAATGGCACCTTTGTGCCAAAAATGGAGTTGTTCTTATAAAATGCATTCAACGCTTGTCTAAAAGCTTCCAACAACTGTGAAAAAATTTAATTATGGAGTGAGATATAAGTTAGGAGCCTGCAAAGTAATATTTGTTCAGCATGCTTGAGGATTTCAATTTTGTTCTTCATGAAATGGCTTGAAATTAAAATGATAAATCACCAACTTCATCTCTTCGATTCTCCCTACTCAAGAATGATCTCAAGGAGTTCTTAGACATTTTGGAAATCTTGAAATGTTCTCTACAAACCATCTTTGAAATGCTTTAGAAGATTCCTCTTGGAACTATGTGAAAAATTGGCATGAAGTTAGGTAAAAAATCTGCCTAACTAGGGCAAAATTTCACTAAGTTATTTTGGTTCATGAGCATGTATTCACAAAATTATATCTTGAGATCCAAGAATTTTTAGGAGGAATTGTGTGAAGAAAAGTTTTATATTTCATGGAGATCTACAACTCTCATGTTGGAAGTTTCCTTTGAATCATATTGAATCATGGTTAAAATTTGGCTCAAAGTTGAGAAAAAATAAGAAATTTTCTATACTTAGAAAAATTTCTAAGTTAAAATTTTTCAACTTTTCAAATCCAAATCTTAAATCCTTGGTTTCTTGACGAACAAGTTTCACATTTTGACATGTTTTGATGAATTATGATCCTTGGCATTTGATTTTTACAAAAAAGTCAAAGTTTAACTTTTCAGTATACAATTGACTTTTGATCAGTTGACTGAAAAATTCATCTGTCAATCCAATGGATTTGTAATGTTTTGAATCATGTTTTTGGGTTAAGATGATGAAATTTAACTCTTGAAATAATACTTCAAACCAATTGATCCTTTTCTAGGTCAAAAATCATAAATTCCCCTTTCTTAGTCAAAACCCTAATTTTGACCATTTTGCCCTTTTGATGATTTGATCAAATTTCTTGAGGAATTATGGTCCAAACTTGATCAAATGATACATATGAGTCTAAGATGTTGATGTGGATAAAAAATTATGAAGTTTGACTGTAAATTGGCCATGGTTGACTTTTCTCCCAATATAGCTGATTTTTAGGTCAACTGTCCAATTGATTGATAAAAAATGTGATTCAAGGCTTGAAACTTGACATGAGCAATCTTGGGGGTCCATAATGATCCTTGAAAGTCATATGAAGCATTTATGGTTCAAAAATCCTTGTGTAAACTCAAACCCTAATTTTGGTCATCAGTGCATGAGGAGGTGTCTTAAGCTGGTCAAACCCTAATGCAGTCATGATCCAAAGGAGATCTTGTGAAAATCCTTGATAATTGAGAGGGCAAATTTTGGGGTACAACAAAAATGAAATCTTGACTTTTTGATTTCTTGATGAAAAAGTTTCATATTTTGACATGTTTTGATGAATTGTGATATTTGACACTTGATTTTGACCAAAAAGTCAAAATTTGACTTTTAAGTATACAGTTGACTTTAGATCAGTTGACTGAAAATTAACTATCAATCCAATTGATCTTGAGCAATGTTTTGAGTCATGCCATTAGGTCAAAATTATGAAATTGAACTCTTAAGATCATGCCTCAAACCAATTAACCATTTGCTAGGTAAAAAATCAGAAATTGCCCTTTCTCAATCAAAACCCTAATTTTGTCCATTTTTCCCTTTTGATGATTTGATCAAACTTCTTGAAGAATTGTGGTCCAAACTTGATCAAATGATACATATGAGTTTATAATGTTGATATGGATACAAAATTATGAAGTTTGACTGTAAATTGGCCATAATTGACTTTTTCCCCAATACAACTGATTTTTAGGTCAACTGCTCAATTGACTGAGCAAAAATGTGATCCAAGACTTGAAACTTGACATGAGTAATCTCGTGGATCCATAATGATCCATGAAAGTCATATGAGGCATCAATAGTTCAATTATCCTTGTGCAATCTCAAACCCTAATTTCAGTCATTAATGCTTAAGGAGGTGTCTTGAGCTGATCAAACCTTGTGCAGTCTTGAACCCAAGGAGATCTTGTGAGAAAATATTTGATAAATGAGATGGAAAATTTTGGGGTACAATAACATGTTATGTTAGAAACGATAGGTTCAAGGTTTAGAGAAACTTACCTTGCTTGAGGCTGGAACGTGTGTGCTGGACCTTAAGTGGCTGCCTAGATGCTTCTGGATTCGAAGGGAAGGAACGAAGTTGACATTTCTAATGCTGGATTCGAAGGATAAGAACAAGTGTGATGTTCTTTATAATGGATTCGAAGGAAAACAAAGTCTGGGGATTGCTTCAGATTCGAAAGAAGCAAGTGTTTAGATTATGGGTTTGTGTTTGTGTGTAAGTGTTTAAGAGTTTGATGATTGAAGATTCGTTCCACCCGAAAGTCCTTGGATGTGTGTCCAGCCCCTTATACATGTTATGGAGATTCTTATTTATAGGAAAAGCTGGTTGAGGTTTTGGAGGGAAACCAAAATAATTTGAACAATTTGAGTAAACTGCTTTTTGTAGCTTTCGAGGGGGAGTGTTTGTATGCCATTTTGGTGCAAGAATGGGGAAATGTTTCAGGACTGCTGTGCAGCAGTTTTGGAGTGTTATGGCCAGTGTACCAGGCCTGAACTTGGCAGCAAGCATCTTTTGAATATTTCATCTTTCGTTTTGACCTCCTTCGACCAGATTCTCCTTCAAACAACATTGTTTAATTTTCACCCAACAAGTGTCTTTCGAATGGGTCACTTTTGTGCATCCTTCGAAGGAGCCAAATGGGTACCCCTTGAATGGGTCACCAAAGTATGCCTTAAGGGAGCCTTATAAGTCCTTCGAGTGGGCCATCAAACATGTCCTTCGAATGGGACATGTATGTATCTTTGAAAGGGCCAAATGCGTCCTTCGAATGGACTGTGCTATTATTCGAATGGGCTAGTAAGGTATATCCTTCAAAAGGGACTCCTATGTATTCCCTTCAAATCCACCAATACATATCCTTTGAAGGGGGCCACCAACCATGTGTGTTGAAGGTTGTCAGGGTGGAATTGAAGCATACTAAAGGGAAATGTTGTCCAGTCGAAGCTAGTATAAACATAGTCAATGCCCTGTCGGAACCTGCATGGAGGAGGTCACCATTTCTCAAACAAAGGTTTGCATGTAGAGTCAATGCCCTGTCGAAGCCTGCATGCAGGGGGGTCACTACTTCGTGACACAAGTTAAACATGTGAGGGGCCAATGGTGCAATCGAAGGTTGCATGCATGAGGCTTTTCCTCTTTGAATCGAAGGAGGATACAAGAGGCTCTTTGCTTTATGCTTGTTGGCCTGGCGGGAGCCTCTTGCGTGCAAGAAGGAATCTATGGCTCAATCGAAGGCTGCGTGCAGCCAGCCATCAACTTGTGAGTTAAAGCCAACATGGAGGGAATCAACATCGGCATGCAAGCATCAAAATGTCCAATTGAAGCAGGTATACACGCCCCCATTACATTGAACCATGTGAGGCCAATGATGCAATCGAAGGTTGCTTACAGGAACGTCCTGCCTTGTGAATCAAAGCAAGCGTGTTAGAGGCCAACACCCAATCGAAGGATGCAAGCCAAGCTTGCATCGAAAGAGGTCAAAAGGCTAATCGAAGGAGGTGAATCGAAGAAGACTTGTTTTTCTCCAATTTTGTCAAAAATATTATTTTTATTTGTCTTCCCCTTTTTAACAGTTTCCTCTTTAAATTGATGTTGGAAAATCCAATTGTACTTGTGCAAGCTTGAATTTTGAGAATCCTTGTGAGAAATGCCTTGAGAAATGAGAGGGAAAATTTTGGGGTACAACAGCTGCCCCTGTTCAATTTTCTTAAACCTGAAGAGTTAGATTGGAAAATCTGCCATTCGTGTCTTGAAGGTGGAAGATGATTGAACACTAGAGTGCCCAGAAATTTGTACTTGATGATGTTGTGGTTGATTGTGTAGGTAATTGGCTTAAAGATTCCATTTGGAGAAATTATGGATAGTTGACGGAGATGGGCTTATAGATGCCACCCAAAAGTGATTGTTGACAGAAATTAGACTGAGTCTAAACTTGACTTCAACTGGAAAGAATCAGAATAAATCTTGGAGCAATTTATGTGAACCAGAGAAAATGTCTACTAGAAAGGAATCAGGATAAACCATTGATCGATTTAAACTGAACCAGCAGAGGTATTGAATATTCTTTAACTGGAAAGAATCAGAATAAATCTTGGAGCAATTTATCTGAACCAGAGAAAATGTCTACCAGAAAGGAATCAGGATAAACCATTGATTGATTTAAACTGAACTAGCAGAGGTCTTGAATATTCTTTAACAGGAAAGAATCAGAATAAATCTTGGAGCGATTTATCTGAACTAGAGAAAATTTCTACCGGAAAGGAATTAGGATAAACCATTGATCGATTTAAACTGATCCAGCAGAGATCTTGAATATTCTTTAACTGGAAAGAATTAGAATAAATCTTGGAGCGATTTATCTGAACCAGAGAAAATGTATACCGAAAAGGAATCAGGATAAACCATTGATCGATTTAAATTAAACCAATAGAGGTCTTGAATATTCTTTAACTGGAAAGAATCAGAATAAATCTTGGAGCAATTTATCTGAACTAGAAAAAAATGTCTACCGGAAAGGAATCGTGATAAACCATTGATCGATTTAAACTAAACCAGCAGAGGTCTTGAATATTTCTTTAACTGGAAAGAATTAGAATAAATCTTGGAGCAATTTATCTGAACTAGAGAAAATGTCTACCAGAAAGGAATCAGGATAAACCATTGATTGGTTTAAACTGAACCAGCAGAGGTCTTGAATATTTCTTTAGCTGGAAAGAATCAGAATAAATCTTGGAGCGATTTTTCTGAACCATAGAAAATGTCTACTGGAAAGGAATCAGGATAAACCATTGATCGATTTAAACTTAACCAGTAGAGATCTGAAGGAATTGTTCATTATATAGACAGTTTTCCTGGCTTGTTACAGGTATTAATCTGCAATCGGTCGTCCACAGATATTTGTCCCGACTTGTTACAGGTATTAATCTAGAACTGTTGAAAATTCTTGACGATAGTTATCTATTGATTGGTCTTTCCTGAAAAGGTAAAGAGTTAGTTGTATGGAATGTCACGATGTATGAAATGCATGGCATAATGATGTTCTCAAAATAAATGAGATTATGATGTATGCATTTATCATGTATGTAAATATGATGCATCAAAAGTTAATGGAATGTAATTTTGTCTTGGAAAATAAAACCTTGACAAGTGCTGGGGAGTTTTGGGAAGCTGAATCTCGGACGGCCGTTTAGGGATGAAGAGTATGCACACCTTTCCAGACCTTGTTTTTAGAATGTTTCCGCTGAGGATTCCTCTTTTGTTGTTTGAGGAGAAACTCCACTGGGGAAAAAAGTTCAGGAGTTTTAGTTGTCCATTGCTCTCCTGGGGAGATCTCTCTTGGTGGAAGAGAAAGGGAGTTAACAACTTGTTGGGGACAAAGAAATTAACTTTTATCTAGTTGTCTCCCAGGTTTTGCAGCAACTCACTGGGGATTATAGAGCAGACTACTGGGGAAGAGGAGTCGGGGTCCCTTGATTTGTAGTAGTCGGAGAGGCAAACCCAAGCTGGGGAATCTTGCTGTTTGTTGTGGAAATAAACCCCATTACCAATCTGCTGGAGACGCGTTTTCTTTTGGCAGAACTCCTCGAGGATTATTGAGATTAACTCAGTTGGGAAGAAGTTTTCAGAGATTGAAACTCTGGCTAGGGATCACCTTATGAAAAGTACTTTGTGGGAAATTTGTCACTGCCCCTAGTAGCAAGTGTTTGCAGTATTTCCAGGAAACGTTTTTCTGACCGTACGTAACCCTTTGTTGGAATTCACGTTCAATACCCCAAGTGATTCAGATACAGACCCGCCCCTTGTTGCTCAACACTTCTTAAGAGATTTTTTAAAATCTTGACTTGACTTCCCCCAGATGAGTTGGACAATGACATGTCATGCCCCCTTGTTTATAGGATATTTGTCATTGGAAGTGTCATCCAATTTAAAGTGATTATGTTCATTGAGAGAGTTTTTGTTCGCTGGATATTCGTCGTGTGAATTTCTCTACTATCACACAAGTAGCCATATGCAAACAGCGATATTCAAATAATGCAAAGTTTATGCTTGTCTTGAAATTTTGAAAATTCATTTTAGCAAATAAAATAAATTTTGTAAGAAAGTTCAACTCAGGATTTAGAGTAAAGCCTTATAGGAGTCAGGATACCTTTTGTAACAGTATGCTTTCGAACTAACCCATGCTTCAATTAAGACTTTTGAAGGGTTGTATCGTGGTCTGGTTTATGGTTTAAGAAACAAAGGATAAGGCTCAAAGTGTATTTGTACCCACCCGTTCTTCGTGATGTTCTTCGGTCCTAAACTCAGTTAATTGTGAGTTTGAATTCCAATTGAGTTTGAAATGACGTTTTGGTGATGGTTCAGACAAGTTAAGTTTGTTGGAAGGCAGTCATTTTTGAAACATTTTTTCATGTTGTCGAGGATTTATAATAACCTCTTTTTTTATCTTCTATCCCTAATTGTTGCCTGACTGTTCTTGTTTTGAGATTACAGTCAGCGGGATTCCCTAGTTTTTCTTAAGTCTCCTTCGTAGGTTTTGACTTAGTGGGATTTTCTTTTAAGAGACAATGACTTCCTATTTTATAGGAAGCCATCATCGTCTTTTGATTCCAGAGGAATGTTTTTTATGTCATTCGTTGTATACGAAGTGAAAGTTTACGACTGAACGTGGTTTGAATTAATTGAGAGACTACCCTGCCCCAGGTTTTGATTAAAGGTTTCAATTTGTGTAAAAAAGGAAACTCCTACTTCTTAGGCTCAAAGGGGTCGACTAGGGATTATCCTCCTTATAACTCATGTATTTAGGAATTGAAAGAAACGCCTATACATCATCAGTAAGGTTTGTCCAAAAGCATACTATATGAGATTATGGCGTTGTTTTCGTCATCCTCCCTCTAAAGGCTCGTAACTTTTTGAAACAAGAGTTGAATATCATAAAGGGAGTAAAAAAACATAGATTGAAAGTGAATGGATTAATTTAAGACAAACACATGCAATGCATTAATGAAAGTAACAAAAGTATGACATATAGATAAGTGTTTAAGCAAACAAAGAAATTACAACTGAAAATTCGAATAAACAAAAAATTTCTCACCCAGACCGTCACTTCCATATGGATGCCCTTGAGGGGTGGTAGAATATCTCCAGTTGACTGTCTTGTATGAACTCCAACACTCCTCTATCGACCAGGTTTTGAATCTTGTACTTCAGCGCCCAACAATCGTTTGTATCATGCTCACGACTGTCGGAATGATAGGCACACCTTGCATCAGGATTGTAGTTAGGAGAAGAATTTTTGGGGTTTGGATGAGGTCTTATCAACGGAATCAAGTTCATCCTCAACATTTGTTGCAGTGCTTGAGACAGTGGCATGTTGATGTTAGTAATCTGTCTCTCGGGCTCGTTTTGCCTTTGATAATTTCCCCTTTGATGTTGGCGAGGTCGCTGTTGGGCCCGTGATGTGGCAGTAAATTGGAAAGGTCTACTCTACACCAAACCGGCTTCTTACCTCATGGGAGGCTGAATGATGACTTGATCCCCAATCTCGATGGTTTGTTTCATACGGTTGCAACTGTCTTGATAAAGTTTATTGACGAGGGTCCTTAGCTCCTCTTGTCCCCGAGCTAAGTTTTGGATAAGATCCATCTGGCCTACCAGTTGTCCCATCACCTGGACCTTCATTATGGCTATTTGAGTTTGTAGCCGCTCCAACTGGTCATCCCTGTCATCTTCAGGATTCTCCATGGTCATTCCCCTAGTGATGAGTGCTTTCACTTCTTCTTGCCCCTTGGATAGATTCAAGAAAAAATCCTGAAGCTGAGTATTTTGAGCCTGAATGTCCTTGATAGTCTGCTCTAGTTCCACCTCTACTGAAATAAACAATAAGCATATGAGAGACCTGTGTGAGGAAAGTCTGCCATGATATGATGCATGGTATGTGGATGCAATGTTTTCAAGGGCTTAGAAAATTTAAATTTGTTTTAGACAAGAAAGGAGTAAACATCAATTGTATTAATAAGTTTAAATTGATTACAACCATGCCCCTTGGGCTTATAATGGAGTAAGTAAATCAAAATAAACTCCTAAGTCAAAAAGGTCGAACGCATCCTCTTTGGTTTAATGTAGGCATTCATATTTCGCTCCTCATGAAGTTGTCTTGTAAGCTCCAGAACCTTCTTTTCACTCGCGTAGAACTGGGCTTCAAAGGTGTCTCGTTCTTCCTTCAGTTGGATCCAAACTCTTTGTAAGTCTTCAAGAGAAGTAGGCGTGGCAGGATGAAGGATAGCATAAAGAACATCTTCTTCACCTAATGGCTCCATGATGATAGGAAAAATGGCAGGGTATGGCATACCGAGTCTTTGAGCACGAGTTCGTACCCGCTTAAGATAAGGCTCCAAAGGAATGGATTTCTTACGCCTCCAATATCTTGCTATCCACTTTGTTTACCATTCTACAAGCTCGTATGAACCTTTGACGGTAGCCTTGGTCGTCGCCCTCATAGTAGAATACCAAACCTTGGATGAGTGTATCGTGAGGGCCATCTCTCCGTGCATACCCAAATTGTCGTAATGCGAGAGAAGGGTTATAGGTGATACCTCCCCTAATACCTAAGAGTGAGACATTAGGGAATTCCCCACAACGGTCAATGATAGTAGTATCTTCCAAGGATCGAGAACACCAATAAATGTCAGAGTGTGTGAGGGACATCATCCTTTGAGACCATTTCAATTCTTGCTCGTTCTTCAATGTTGATCGATGTAGGTGCGAAGTAAACCACTTGGCGAGTAGGGGAATGCAACAAAAGAGAGTACCTCTTTTCTTCATGGTGCGAGTGTGGAAACAATGTAAAATGTCTCCAAGCAAAGTAGGTATAGTTTTACGGGAGAGGAAAACCTTGATGGCATTCACATCTTTGAATTGGTTCGGGTTGGGAAAAAGAACCAAACCATAGATTAGAAGGGACAAGACATCTTCAAAAGCTTGAAAATCCATATCTTCCCAGAACGAACGAGCCTTCTCCAACAGAAACTTGGCTAGGAAACCCTTAACTCCGCTTCTTGTCTCCCAATTTGTTATAATGTCGACTCTCTTCAGATGCAGGGATTTGGAAATGACTTTAGGTTTTGGAGTCTCTTCTAAACCGGTGAACGGTATTTGATCAAGCACGGGCACTCCTAACAGCTGAGAAAATTCTTCTAATGTAGGCACCAACTGATAGTCAGGAAAGGTGAAGCAATGATGTACGTGATCAAAGAATTGAAAGAGAACACACATCATTTCTTCTTAGAAGTTGGAGGTAGCCAAACTGAGAAGTCGACCATATTTATTGGTGAAGGGAGAATCTCCAGGCACCCTTGATGCTAACTCCTGGAGTTGAGGATGTGCTTTCACGAAGCTGATTCGGATGGTATTCCTTCGGATGGGAGTCATGGCCTACACAATAAAACAAAGATAAATTACTAAATCCTTGAAATGGTTAGTGAGAATGCTTATGATGTTATGATGTTTATGATTTTATGATGTTTATGATGTTATGTACAACTATGCAAAGCAAGCAAGTTGTTATGTAAAAATAGTCATATACACACAAAGCAGACAAATTCTTAGGTATAAGCTTGTATGGAGTTTGTAGGTAAGTACCTTCTTGAAGTTTAGTTGGCTTAACCTGTCCTAGTAATAGTAACCAGGTTCTAGGGGATCTCGATATCATTGATCTTTCTTCATCAGGCATTGTTTCAGCGCAAGCCTCTTTAATGGCGACCAAAATATCCCGAAAGTCCAATCTCAATGAGTGTAGTATCGAGTATCAACCAATATTTAATCGGAGCCAAAGTCGGATATCTCACTACTTCCTAATGGTCGTTGTTCAATTAAGGTTCTAAAGTCAGGTATTGCTTCATGACACCGCTCAACAGCCCCGTATTCTCCTCGATTCAACACAAGGGATACCAGTACCAACAAATGTGTCACACTAACGTAGCCATTGTTTCGAACGTATCGGTCTATTCCATACAATTTCCATAATCTATTGCTACTTACCTAAAATGTGCCCCAGATCTAGTTAGAGGATCAAAACAAGCCCAAACAAGAAACCATAATGTAAAGCAAGCAAGTCAAACAATGAAAAGCAAGTAAAGGTGATCTAGCCCTAAGGTAACCCCACTTTTAAGAACACTCTCCTGTAGAGTCGCCAGTTCTGTAACACGGTGGGAGAACTGACTTGGGTGTTTTGCGTTTGATCGCAATTGTTGCAGATAGCAAGAGTCGCCACCGACTTTTTTTATCCAATAAGGAAAGGTTAAAAAGAAAAGGAAAGACCTTTTGAGATTATTTCTTGAGTTCGGGGGGTAGGTTATGAAAAGGGAAGGTATTAGCATCATTTTCATTCTTAGTTATCTATGGGCTCTTAATTGTTTGCTATATCACTTGCTTTTGTTTGAAAATGTGCTTGTGGTATGGGTTTTGAAAGTTTTTTGAAAACGTCTTTGTAATGGCTCTCATTTCTATAAGAACGTGTACAAAGTGTTGGTTTGGAAAATAGTTCAAAGAGGTGTTTGTAGAATGTGTTTTTGAAAGTGATTTTGAAAAGTGTATTTGTAATGATTCTCGTTTCTATAAGAACACGTACAAAAAAGATTTGTTTTTTGAAAATGTTTCAAGTGTTGGTGTATAAAATGTTTTTGTTGTGAGCAAGCGAGCAACTAGGAGCATCCTACATACTCAAAAGGTCTAATGTTATTTTCCTCCTCCTTTAGATGTTGCTATCTTACCATTGATTTGGTAAGAAGCCCCATTGTTTTATGTGAAGGTACGGGCGTGGAACGTTTGCATAGTCATAGAAGGCAACCAATGTGACGTTTTAGCAATGTCGTTTAGGGACTAGATCATTTACCGAAGGAAACATTGAGGGTCATCGAGGGACTACGATCTTTTATCGAGGGTCTTTGCTAAAATTCCTATATTTGAGGGACATGACTATTTTTCTGAGGCAACAAGTGAGATTATCCTAGGGGTGCATCTGTGAAAAGTGTGTTTGTTTTGCATGCATTTAGTCTTTGATTTTATTGGGTTGTCTACTTGTTGTTTTTATCTTGCCATACATCCTAAATACTAACATTTGTATAAAAGCAATAAAAATGCAGAAAAGTAAATCCTACGCTATTACAACGATATTGAATAGCAAGAAAATATAGAGACAAAATAAAATAAAGAAAGGAAAATGGGCTTTTCGATTTGGGCAGCAGAACCCTTCGATTCTGCTTCTCTGGCTCCCTTCGATTTGACCTGGAAGTAGTGAAGCTATGCCTTTCGATTGGGCCTGGAATCAACATGAGATGCAGTATGCCTTTCTGCTTCCTTTGACTGAGACCTGGAAGTCAGTGTGGGCGTGCCTATCGAATGGGGCCTGGAAGACAGTGTGGCCATCATTCTGGCTGCCTCTTTTGTTTGGACCTGGAAGTTAGTGTGGAAGCCTAAGGCTTTGTTTCATACTTCCTTCCCCCTGTTTCTTTCATTTGATATTTTAAATAGCAAACATTTCCTGAGGCCATGCTAGCATTGTCTTATGGTCAGGTTAGTTCTTAAAGCATATTTAATAAATCAAGAAACAAAACCAAAAAGATTAGCCATGTAAACAAATTAAAAGGGTGGAAACGAAAAGGAAAACAAATGTTATGTACATTGTTGTACCCCAAAATTTTCCCTCTCATTTCTCAAGAATTTCCTCTCAAGATCTCCCATGACTCAAGTGTGCAGCACTGATACATCAATTTAGGATTGAATTGGCACAAGGGAAAAATGGTCAAAATATGCACTGAAAAGTCAAACTTTGACTTTTGGATCAAAATTAAGTTTCAAGAATCCTATATCATCAAGATATGTTAGAATATGAAGCTGGTCCATTAATAAAATCAAAATTCAAAATTACTTTGGAAAATTCAACGTTCTAAACACTTATAAATTTTTCTAAGTGTTAAGAAAATATGATAAGTTCAGAACTTCTGGCCAGATTTTCATCATGATGCAGTTTGATTCAGGAAGAACTTCTGACACAAGAGTTGTAGATCTCAATGAGAACTAAAAATTTGTAGAACAGAACTTCTCCTAGAAACGCTGGGATTTCAAGTTGTAAATCCTTGAAGGCACGTCTACGAAACTAAAACACTTAGTAAATTCTGAGCATTTCCAAGTCAGAATTTGTTTAGAACTTATGGGCTAGTTTTCACGTGGGTAAAATCAGAGTTTGCAAGGATGATTCAAAAAGGGATTACAAAGCATGTTACAAGATTTCTGAAAATTCTGAGAACTCCTTCAGATCATGCTGGAGCAGGGAGAACCAAAGATCAAAAGTTGGACACTTGTTCTTAATCTAAGTTACGTTTATGCTGAACTTCTAATCCGATTTCAAGCTATGATGCATAATCTCATATTGCAGGCTTTCTTGTTTGTTAAATCTCATCATCATTTAATGCTTACACCAACTTTTGAGTCTTTATCCCAACGTTTAAGCCTTTATCCAAAAGATCTTCCCACGTGTGGCTTGAATATACCACTACTGTCCTTGGAAAGTAAACTTTTGTACAAAGTATATTTTGGGCCCATACTTTACTTTTGTTTCTGAGTGTACTTCTCCATAAATCATGCCTACAAACTCAAATTAGGCATTATTAAAGCTGCTAACCACTCTACTTTGCCTTGAAACCATGCTTGTTTAAACTTGCTTCAAAAACAAGTCAGCGATCCATAACACATGATGGTTGTACTCCTGATTTCTATAAGCTTCTAAATCCTTTTCCTATAAATTAAACTTCATTTACAAACTGTAAAAGGATTCGAAAGATTGGAAAAAAGCCTTGAAACCTTGCTGAAAATTCCCAAGAACCTGAAACTACAGCCCAAACACAAAACCTGCTAGTTTCTGATTTTTGCATCCAAACTCTAATTTTCCTTGTGTGTTTCTTGACCAAATCATCCATACATTTTATAGAATACACATAGAAGCTTTCCCAAATTCTGTTTTCAAACTGTAAAACAATATTCACCACTCTCCATTTTAAAAGGCAGAACTTTGCACCTTGACTACTCTAGAACTTTCCAACCATTCATATCTCAAGTTAAGAGTTGCTTTAGCTTGCTGAGAACTTGAGGAAGCTGACCAGAACATCACAGCAATCTGAACCAGGCTCTAATTCACAGAACAATTTCCAGTTGCAAGGTAATTTTTCTTCTCATCTCATTACTTAGGCGTTGTTAGGCTTGCAATTTCAAAGACAAGATGTAGATATCATAACTCTGAATCTGTACATATTTATATATTTCATTTATACAACCTAAGTAGAGAGAATTTCATATCAAAACTTCTTGAGGAAATCAGGGTTCAGAATTAGGATTAACAAAATTCATGTTTGCTTCTTGTTTACAGTTCTGATGCTTTGTGTTTCTGAAAACATGATGAAATTTTCCATAACTTCTATGTTTGCATTTTCCATTTTTATTGAGAAATGACTAAGTTGCAGATACTCTGGATGGCATGGAGAAGGGGATGAAGTTCATCATCAGAACTTACTTTGTGATATATACTTATGTTTTTGCTTCTAATACCAGATGTACAGCCACCCCAATGGTAGAGAGCGCGCACATAAAGCATTAGTGTTAAGGGTCCAGGGTTCTAATCCCAGAAACACACTTTTACATTTAGTTCTTAACATTTTTACCTCATCATTTGTCAAACCATGTTCCTGGACCAGAACATCTAGATAAACCCCTCCATTTGTTTGTCAAAACAATACTCCTAGACTAGAACTTCTAGATATTCTCATCCAACGACATTGACACCTCACTTACCCATTACCAGAACTTCTAGCCTTCTAATAACACTAGAACTTCTAGGTTTCCAGTTGCATAAGAACTTCTAGACACTCTCAACAACCAGAACTTCTAGTCTCTCTCAGCAATCAGAACTTCTCATCATTCCTTTGTTCTTAGCAACTCCAGAATTTTAGTACGTCCGGATCCAGAACTTTTGGCCTTCCCAATTTTTGCTAACTGTGATCGGTGGAAATAGAACTGACTGTTTTTTAGCTGGTTTCGCGAAATGTCGCGGTAAGCAAGAGTCGCCACCGTCTTTTATGTTCTCCAACATGGAAAGGACAAAAGCACAGCAAAATTCCTTATTCGAGAATGTTTCTCGGTTCGGGAGGTAGATTTATAGAAAGGGAAGGTGTTAGCACCCTTTCTATCCGTGGTTATCCACGGGCTCTTAGGTACTTGCTCTTATGTTTTCAAAAATTGTTTGCTTCTTAAGTGTGTGCGAGTTTTGAAAAAAGTTTCGTTTGAAAACTTCTAGGTAACTCTTGTATCAGTCCTCAAGAGTGTATGAAGTGTTTTGTTTGAAAACTTTTTGAAAGTGTGGGGTGCGAAAAGATGTTTTTGTTTGTTTGAAAAAGAGCAAGTACCCAGGAGAATCTACCTACTCTAAGGAATTAGGCTGTGTAAGAGTCCTTTAGATAGTGCTATCCCACCATTGAGAGGTAGGTAGCACCATCGTTGGAGGTATTCGGGTCAATTCGATGATCGGGACAGTATGGTCACCGAAGCAATAGTAGGACACCTTAGAAGTAACCCTAATGTCCTAGATCCTTTTTTATCCGAGGTAACTGTTTTGAGGCAACTGGATCTTTTGGACAGAAGGGCGACCTCTAAGACACCCTATACCTGATGACCACGTTCGAGGCAACCAAGTGAGGTGTACCCTAAGAGTGGCATGTGCAAGTGTGTCAATTTTAAGTTATTTTACTCTTGCATGTCATGGTGAGTTATTGTTGATTTTTTAAGTTTAAGAGTTAATCTTGTCATACAATCCTAGTTAGCATACATCTAAGCAGTTAATATATGTACAGGAATTTAAAGTGCGGGAATTGTAAATCCTACGCTATTACAAGGCTTTCGGGGAGGGGGATTATTTACATGTCCAAAAATATTGGGGGAATAAAGCAGTAAAGCGTAAAAAGGTATCAACTAAGCTATTATAAACCAGTAAAAATAAACGCACGCGAATCTAAAAAAATCCTAATAATAAGAACTCTTTTTGTTGTTTTATCTTATTTAAAAAAAAAATCTAAATCTATTTAATTTTAGTTTTGGAAAAATGTTAAGAGAATTTAAAGGTTAATTAACAAAATTAATTTAATAGAAAAAGAACTAGCCAAATGTTTTTTGTGGTTTTTTTATTTTAATGTTAATTAAAAGGAAGTCTATGAAAACAAAAATAAAATACAAGGGGAATCCTTCGATCCAAGGAGAAAACGGGAGTTTCGACCCAGGGAGAGAAATAGAAGCTTCGATCCAGAGGGGGTCAGGGTCCTTTCGATTGGGCCAAACAGCAAGGCGTGAGTAGCCTTCGATCCAGGGAAGAGGACTGTCTTTTGATCATGGAGGTCATGGCTTTCGATCCAGGAATGAGATGCCTCCTTCGATCCAGCAGGCTAATGGGTTCGATCCAGAGAAGGGCTCTCCTTCGATCTGGGATGTTATACCTGCAAAAGCATGTTAGCGAAATAAAATGCAGGGCTTGGGTATTGAATCCCAGGCCCTTCGATCCTGCACTCGTTGGGGTCTCTTCAGGCTAAATCTGCAGCAAGTGTTAGCAAACGAAAAAAAATGACCTGGGTGCCAAACCCAGGCCCTTTGATCCTGTCTAGGATTGCAAATCGAAAGTCACAACAAGTATGAATGTATTATGCAAATATGAGGTTGGATAGTTTACCCTTTCTTACCAACAGATTGGACTTTTAATTTGGGCTCTTCCTGGATGTAGGAACCTTCGATCTGGGCACTTCCTAGATGTAGGAACATTTGATTTGAGGGCTTCTGGGCGTGGGCACCTTCGATCTGAGGGATTGCTTTGGCTTGGAAAATTCTGGGCAGCGTCTCTCCAATGTTTTGTTCTCTTGCAGATATTTTTTGAAGAAGTGTGTATAATTTTGTTCTCCTGCCAATCGAAAGGTATTTGAAGTACCACTCGAAAATCTTCTTTTTCCTTAGGCAAGAGTTTGTGATCAACCAGGCAGGGGGAAGACTTTGGAAAACATGAGCGGGCAAATTTTGGGGTGCAACAGTTGCCCCTGTTCAATCTTCTTAGACCTGAGGATGTAGATTGGCTTGCGTGCCTTTCGTGATCCGACGGTGGAAGATGATTGAACACTAGAGTGCCCAGAAATTTGCACTCACATAGTAGGATATCAACAGTATGATGGCGGGAATGGGCTTATAGATGCCATTTGGAAAGATGGTGGATGGGAGGATGGGCTTATAGATGCCATCTGGAGATTGTTGGTAGGAGGATGGGCTTATAGATGCCATCTGGAAATGTAATGGATAGTTGTGGAGATGGGCTTATAGATGCCATCGGGGTGTCGATCGCGTAAGAGATTCCTTAGCGAGAACTTGCGTACCTGAGAAAGAAAGATAATTACCTGGCCTGTTACAGGGGTTGATCTTCAAACTCTTCATGCAGATGTGCCCTGGATAGATACAGGTGTCGAATCTACAATCAGCTGCTCACAGATGTGCCTTGGCTAGATACAGGAATCGAATCCGGAACTTCAAAAGGTTGCTTACAGACGTGCCCTGGCTGGATAAAGGAATTAAATCTCTAAATTCTTCATGCAGACATGCCCTGGTTGGATACAGGTATCGAATCTACAATCAGTCACTCACAGATGTGCCCTGGATGGATACAAGAATCGAATATGGAATTCTTCGTCTACAGATATGCCCTGGCTGGATACAGGAATCGAATCTCTAAACTCTTCATGCAGACATGCCCTGGCTAGATACAGGTATCGAATCTACAATCAATCACTCACAGATATGCCCTAGCTAGATATAGGAATCGAATCTGGAATTAGTCATCTACAAATATGCCCTAGCTAGATACAGGAGTCGAATCTGGAATTAGTCATCTACAGATATGCCCTTGCTGGATACAGGTATCGAATCTTCAAACTCTTCAGATATGCCCTGGCTAGATACAGGAATCGAATCTGGAATTAGTCATCTACAGATATGCCCTGGCCGGATACAGGTATCGAATCTTCAAACTCTTCAGATATGCCCTGGCTAGATACAGGAATCTAATCTGGGATTAGTCATCTACAGATATGCCCTGGCTCGATACATGTATCGAATCTTCAAACTCTTCAGATATGCCTTGGCTAGATACAGAAATCGAATCTGGAATTAGTCATATACAGATATGCCCTGGCTGGATACAGGTATCTAATCTTTAAACTCTTCAGATATGCCCTGGCTAGATACAAGAATCGAATATGGAATTAGTCATCTACAGATATGCCCTGGCTGGATACATGTATCGAATCTTCAAAATCTTCAGATATGCCCTGGCTAGATACAGGAATCGAATATGGAATTAGTCATCTACAGATATGCCCTGGCTGGATACAGGTTACGAATCTTCAAACTCTTCAGATATGCCCTGACTAGATACAGGAATCTAATCTGGAATTAGTCATCTACAGACATGTCTTGGCTGGATACAGGTATCGAATCTTCAAACTCTTCAGATATGCCCTGGCTAGATACAAGAATCGAATCTGGAATTAGTCATCTACAGATATGCCCTGGCTGGATACAGGTATCAAATCTTCAAACTCTTCAGATATGCCCTGGCTAGATACAGGAATCGAATCTGGAATTAGTTATCTACAGATATGCCCTGGCCTGATACAGGTATCGAATCTTCAAACTCTTCAGATATGCCCTGGATAGATACAGGAATCGAATTTGGGATTAGTCATCTATAGATATGCCCTGGCTGGATACAGGTATCGAATCTTCAAACTCTTCAGATATGCCCTGGCTAGATACAGGAATCGGATCTGGAATTAGTCATCTACAGATATGCCCTGGCCGGATACAGGTATCGAATCTTCAAATTCTTCAAATATGCCCTGGCTAGATACAGGAATCGAATCTGGAATTAGTCATCTACAGATATGCCCCGGCCGGATACAGGTATCGAATCTTCAAACTCTTCAGATATGCCCTGGCTAGATACAGGAATCGAATCTGGAATTAGTCATCTACAGATATGCCCTGGCTGGATACAGGTATCGAATCTTCAAACTCTTCAGATATGCCCTGGCTAGATACAGGAATCGAATCTGGAATTAGTCATCTACAGATATGCCCTGGCTGGATACAGGTATCGAATCTTCAAACTCTTCAGATATGCCCTGGCTAGATACAAGAATCGAATCTGGAATTAGTCATCTACAGATATGCCCTGGCCGGATACAGGTATCGAATCTTCAAACTCTTCAGATATGCCCTAGCTAGACACAGGAATCGAATATGGGATTAGTCATCTACAGATATGCCCTAGCTGGATACAGGTATCGAATCTTCAAACTCTTCATATATGCCCTGGCTAGATACAGGAATCGAATCTGGGATTAGTCATCTATAGATATGCCCTGGCTGGATACAGGTATCGAATCTTCAAACTCTTCAGATATGCCCTGGCTAGATACAAGAATCGTATCTGGAATTAGTCATCTACAGATATGCCCTGTCTAGATACAGGTATCGAATCTTCAAACTCTTCAGATATGCCCTGGCTAGGTACAGGAATCGAATCTGGAATTAGTCATCTACAGATATGCCCTGGTCGGATACAGGTATCGAATCTTCAAACTCTTCAGATATGCCCTGGCTAGATACAGGAATCGAATCTGGAATTAGTCATCTACAGATATGCCCTGGCCTAATACAGGTATCGAATCTTCAAACTCTTCAGATATGCCCTGGCTAGATACAGGAATCGAATATGGAATTAGTCATCTACAGATATGCCCTGGCTGGATACAGGTATCGAATCTTCAAACTCTTCAGATATGCCCTGGCTAGATACAGGAATCAAATCTTGAATTAGTCGTCTACAGATATTCCCTGGCCGGATACAGGTATCGAATCTTCAAATTCTTCAGATATGCCCTGGCTAGATACAGGAATCGAATATGGAATTAGTCATCTACAGATATGCCCTGGCCGGATACAGGTATCGAATCTTCAAACTCTTCAGATATGCCCTGGCTAGATACAGGAATCGAATCTGGAATTAGTCATCTACAGATATGCCCTGGCCGGATACAGGTATCGAATCTTCAAACTCTTCAGATATGCCCTGACTAGATACAGGAATCGAATCTGGAATTAGTCATCTACAGATATGCCCTGGCTGGATACATGTATCGAATCTTCAAACTCTTCAGATATGCCCTGGCTAGATACAGGAATCGAATCTGGAATTAGTCATCTACAGATATGCCCTGGCTGGATACAGGTATCGAATCTTCAAACTCTTCAGATATGCCCTGGCTAGATACAGGAATCGAATCTGGAATTAGTCATCTACAGATATGCCCTGGCTGGATACAGGTATCGAATCTTCAAACTCTTCAGATATGCCCTGGCTAGATACAGGAATCAAATCTGGAATTAGTCATCTACAGATATGCCCTGGCCGGATACAGGTATCGAATCTTCAAACTCTTCAGATATGCCCTGGCTAGATACAGGAATCGAATATGGGATTAGTCATCTACAGATATGCCCTAGCTGGATACAGGTATCGAATCTTCAAACTCTTCAGATATGCCCTGGCTAGATACAGGAATCGTATCTGGAATTAGTCATCTACAGATATGCCCTATCTAGATACAGGTATCGAATCTTCAAACTCTTCAGATATGCCCTGGCTAGGTACAGGAATCGAATCTGGAATTAGTCATCTACAGATATGCCCTGGCCGGATACAGGTATCGAATCTTCAAACTCTTCAGATATGCCCTGGCTAGATACAAGAATCGAATCTGGAATTAGTCATCTACAGATATGCCCTGGCCTGATACAGGTATCGAATCTTCAAACTCTTCAGATATGCCCTGGCTAGATACAAGAATCGAATATGGAATTAGTCATCTACAGATATGCCCTGGCTGGATACAGGTATCGAATCTTCAAACTCTTCAGATATGCCCTGGCTAGATACAGGAATCTAATCTTGAATTAGTCATCTACAAATATTCCCTGGCCGGATACAGGTATCAAATCTTCAAATTCTTCAGATATGCCCTGGCTAGATACAGGAATTGAATATGGAATTAGTCATCTACAGATATGCCCTGGCCGGATACAGGTATCGAATCTTCAAACTCTTCAGATATGCCCTGGCTAGATACAGGAATCGAATCTGGAATTAGTCATCTACAGATATGCCCTGGCTGGATACAGGTATCGAATCTTCAAACTCTTCAGATATGCCCTGACTAGATACAGGAATCGAATCTGGAATTAGTCATCTACAGATATGCCCTGGCTGGATACAGGTATCAAATCTTCAAACTCTTCAGATATGTCCTGACTAGATACAGGAATCGAATCTGGAATTAGTCATCTACAGATATGCCCTGGCTGGATACAGGTATCGAATCTTCAAACTCTTTAGATATGCCCTGGCTAGATACAGGAATCGAATCTGGAATTGCGACGGTTGATAGTAATTATCTTTGGATTGACCTTTTCCCTGAAAAGGCAAAACATCAGTTGTATGCAATGTCATGATGTATGAAATGCATGATGTCATGATGTTCTCAAAAATAAATGAGATTGTGTGATATGATGTGTATATGCATGCGTATGGTGTATGACAATGTGATGTTTATGAATGTATTTTCGTATAGGAAAATAAATCCTTGACGAATGCCGGGAAGATAACTCCTGGGCTGATGCTGAAGATTAGAGTTCTTCGTTCCTGCTGGGGATGTTGATTACAAGAATAAACCGATAGGAGAAGACGACTCCGTTGGGGAATAAACTTGTTGAAGAGATTACTCTGCGGGGAATTACTCTGTGGGAAGAGATACTTCGCTGAGATTTGGTGATACTTCGCTGGGGATTCCATTAAGAAGTTATGTTGAGGAATTTGATGAACTCCGCTGGGGATAGGAAGAACTTCGTCGAGGACGATCTTTCTGTGGTAATTAGCTGAGGATAACCCAGTTATAGGCTCTGGTGGAGAATGACCTTTGAATAAAGCCGGGGAGATGCTTTTGCGCTCTGCAGGGGATTAGCTTCCAGAATCTACTGGGGATAAGCTTCCAGAATCTACTGGGGAGATTGATTCAACTTTCCTGGGGAGACTTTTGGACTGTACTGGGGAATGGCCCCACTGGATGTCTGTATTCCATCGGGGAGCAATCTTATATTAAGACTACCGAGGATGCTTGTTAAGGAATATCTGCATAATCTGCTGGGGAATGTTGAGATTTTCTGGGGATACCCAACTTCCTTAAGGCTGACAATAGACTAACTCTGCTTGGGGATAATGTCGCTGACTTACTGGAGATACTGTGCCTTTTCGGGGCTGATTGGAGACCAACTCTGCTCGGGGGAGAGTGTTGCTGAATCTTGTCTTACTCTGCGGGGAGTGAAGGTGTCTTGATCATATTCTTCAGCTGAACCTACCTTAGTGCCTTGGTTGACAGAGCAGCCAGATCTCTTAGACAATTCTTATTGCCCCAGTTTCTGTGGGAGAAGGTACCTGTGGAGGTCTTGATTGACAAATCTTCTTCTGGTAGACAAGTGACGGGATGCCGGGACATAGTCGTACGCTTTTGATCCCTAACTTTTGCCTGGACCGCCCTTTCGGGTTTTCAGTCCACCGGGATACCCATTTTTGCCCAAGCCGCCTTTTCAGGTTTTCGACTTGTCGGGTGTACAAATTTTTTTCATTTTCATCCCTTATTTTTCCCGAACCCTTTTGGTTCGCTGGGAAGCCCTTATTTTTGCCTAGGTGCATCAACCTAGCGGGTCTTTGATTATGCGCAGTATTTTTTCGACTATGTCGGTGCTCTTAGGATGTAGGGAGGTGCCCCTGTCAGTAGTGTTGCGTTGCCCTACTACCAGAAGATCTTCGTTTGATCGTCCAATGCTCCAAGTGATCCAGATGGAGATTTGCCCCAAGTTGGTTGGCCTTTTGAGAGATTCTCCGAATCTTGACTTAACTGCCCCAGATGATAGACCATGATCACGTCTGCCCCTTGGTTGGAAGTACTTTTGTTCACTTAGATATTCGTCGTGCGAATTTCTCTGCTGTTCGAACAAATAGTCATATGCCAACAGTGTTATATCAAGAATGCAAAGCTTATGTCTGTCTTGAAGTTTTTGAAAATGCATTTTTTTTAATAAAAACAAGTGAATTTTTTGTAAACTGTGATGTCAACTCGTTATTTTACCGCAAGCCTTAAGGAGTAAGGATACCTTTCGTAACAGTATGCTTTCGAACTAACCCATGCTTCAGCTAGGACTTTTAAAGGTTGTAGCGTGGCCCGGTTCACGGTTTAAGAAACAAAGGATAAAGGCTCAAATTTTTTGTACCCACCCGTTCTTCGTGATGTTCTTCAAACCTAAACTCAGTTGATCGTGCGTTAGACCTTGTTTGAGTCGTTGCTTTGATATACCAGTGATGGTTCGGATACTGATAGTTTATTTTGAATAGGCAGTCATTTTTGTTGAGGGTTTGTGGGACCTCTTTATTTTTTGATTTTGATTATCCCTGTTTTTTTTTTGCCTGAACTGTTTCTTTTGTGATTACAATCAGCGGGATGCCTCATTTTTGTAAGTCTCCTTCATAGGTTTTGACTTATTGGGCTTTTGTCTTGAAAGATAATGACTGCCTGTCCTTATGATTATTGGAACCATCACTGTCTTTTGTTTTGTAAGGACTTTTTTGGTGCCATTCGTTGGGCACTTGGATCAACTGAGAGAACTACCCTGCCCCAGGTTATGATTAAGGGTTTAATTTTTTTGTGAAAAGAAAACTCCTACTTCTTTGACTCAACAAAGGGGGTAACGAGGGATTATTTTCCTTATAACTCCAGTGTTAGGATTTGAAACAATGCCTGTACCTCATCAGCGGGGTCTGTTCAAAAGCATACGGTAAATTGTGGTATCGTTTTCGTCATCCTCCCTCAAGAGGCTTAGAATTTTTCAATCAAGAGTTGATCACCACAAAAATATGAAAACAGTTTGTGTATAGTGAATACGAAATAATTACTTCAAAACAGACATGTGTAATGCATTAATGAAATAACAACGTTTGACATGAATACAATGTTTGAACAATCAAAGAAAAAATACAACTTGAACATTCGAATGAACAAAAAATTTCTAATCCTAGCCATGTTTTGGCAAGGGAGCAGTGATCACATTGGGAGTCTCTGAAGAGTCGAACTGGACTTCCTTTGCGTCGATCAGATCCTGAACCTTGTTTCTCAAAGTCCAACAATCATCTGTAGCATGCCCCGGGCTGTCAGAATGATAAGCGCAACGAACGTTGGGGTTATACCTTGAAGGTGTCCTGTTGGGATTCTTAGGAGGGTCCCTTAGAGTTACCAACTTGGTCTCCAGCAGCTGTGGCAATATCTGGGACAAGGTCATGCCGAGGGGAGTGAATTTCCTTTTAGGTCTCTCTAACCTTTGTTGGTTGCGATGTTGAGGAGCACCGGCCGGTTTTGAGATAACTACTGCATTGACAGCACTAGATTCTTTCTTGGATGGTTTCTTCTCAGTGTTCGAGGAATCACTATTCTGTATCTTCCCCGACATGATACCAGCTTCAATTCTTTCCCCAGTCAAGATTAGGTCTGTAAACCCAGCAGAAGAATTTCCAATCAGATGGTTGAAGAATGGACCAGATAGGGTCCCCAGGAACATATCCACAAGCTCACGGTCAGTCAACGGTGGCTGCACCTTGCCCGCCAGGTCTCTCCACTTTTGCGCGTACTCCTTAAAACCTTCACCCGTCCCCTGTGACATACCTTGGAGTTGGGTACGCGTAGGAGCGAGGTCGGTATTATATTGATACTGCTTATAAAAAGCAGTTGCCAAGTCCTCCCAATTACGAATACTAGTTCCATCCAGCTGATAGAACCATTCGAGCTGAGTCCCTGAAAGACTTTCCTGGAAGAAATGGATCCATAGGTTCTTGTCTGTCGTGTAAGGCTGGATCTTCCTTGCGTATGAACGGAGGTGCAACTTAGGACAGGAAGCCCCGTCGTATTTTGAAAAGGCAGGTGCTTTGAACTTGTGAGGGATCACCACCCCAGAAGATAAGCCTAGGTCTCCAAAGTCCAACCCGGGCACCTGTTGAATCTCCATGGAATTTAGACGGTCCTCTAGTTGCTTGTACCTGTCCTCAGCAGGAGGGTACTGTTCATCATTGAAATCTGTCTCAGTGTCAGAGACTACAGGACTAGGAACCCTTCCCTCTTGGTGACTGCCTTCCCCAACAGATGGAGTAGTCCGCTCAGCTTCATTCTGCAGTGTATTCCCAGATCTGCGTCTAGGGTTGAACAAAACAGTCCTCTTCTTCTTTTTCTTCAAAAGCAGAGTCTTCAATTCCTGTTGTCCTTGGGCTAAGCTTATGACCAGCTCCTGGAACTGGGCGTTCTGGGCCTGGAGGGCCTTGATAGCTTGTTCATTGGATGATTCAGGATTCATGATGACTGCTGAAATAAACAGCGAATAAGGTAAGTGACCTGTAGAACAGAGTACCTGTAATGCAATGATATGTATGTATGCATGCAATGTTTTCAAGGATCTCGCGGGGTAAACAGAGAAACTTGTTAGAATTTGAATTTGGGTAGCTTGATTGAAGGAACTTCATGTTGTTGAGAGTCCTTCTTCAAGAGTCAAGGCTCACCATATCGAGTGGGTCATAGCCCTGACAACCTCGGCTAGAGGAAAATAAATCCCCTATGCCCTTTTCTAGACAGTTTAATTCATCATGACCTGCATCACAGACCCTTGAGATCCTTGAAATGGATTAGTCCTTATGTAGGATGTATGCAATTGTATGATGGCATGATGTCATGCTATACGTGGAGTAATGTAGGTAAACCTTGTTATGAGTCCAGATTAAGGACTGTAAACAAGACCTACAAGAAACTCAAGTGTCAGATAACAAGCATGCAAGTAGTCAAGTTTGAAGGCACACAAGTCACACAAGACAACGCTTAGAGTTCAGGCCAGCATGAAGTTTGGGGTACTACCCTCTTGAAGTTGGTGGGCTCAAACCTGTCCTATCAAAAGTAACCGGGTTCTAAGGAGCTCAATATCATTGGGTTGTTTTCTGTGTTCATTGTTTTGATTTAGCCATTGGACTGGCGATCAAAATATTCCAAGAAAACAACCCTCAATGAGTGTAGTATCGAGTATCAACCAACTTCGGACTTCACCAAAGTCAGTCATCTCACTACCCCTAAAGAGGCCAGGATGGTTCAATTAAGGTTCCTAAGGTCAGTTGATGCTTCACGACACTACGCGGTGGCCCCGTACTCTCCTTGACTTGACTCAAGGGTTACCGGTACTCACCAAAGTGCCACATCAACGTAGCAAACTGCTTCAACCGTGTTGGTATACCCTGCACAGTTCCCTCACAGTTTGTTGCTACTTTCTAGAAGGTATCCCCCAGATCCGGGTTAGGATCTATGAAACTCCGATGCAAAGCCCACAAATATAAAAGCAATCAAAGCAAAGCAATTGAAAACATAAGTATGATCTAATCCTAAGGTACACCTCACTTTTATATTCCCCAGCAGAGTCGCCAGTTCTGTGATCGGTGGAAATAGAACTGACTGTTTTTTAGCTGGTTTCGCGAAATGTCGCGGTAAGCAAGAGTCGCCACCGTCTTTTATGTTCTCCAACATGGAAAGGACAAAAGCACAGCAAAATTCCTTATTCGAGAATGTTTCTCGATTCGGGAGGTAGATTTATAGAAAGGGAAGGTGTTAGCACCCTTTCCGTGGTTATCCACGGGCTCTTAGGTACTTGCTCTTATGTTTTCAAAAATTATTTGCTTCTTAAGTGTGTGTGGGTTTTGAAAAAAGTTTCATTTGAAAACTTCTAGGTAACTCTTTTATCAGTCCTCAAGAGTGTATGAAGTGTTTTGTTTGAAAACTTTTTGAAAGTGTGGGGTGCGAAAAGATGTTTTTGTTTGTTTGAAAAAGAGCAAGTACCCAGGAGAATCTACCTACTCTAAGGAATTAGTCTGTGTAAGAGTCCTTTAGATAGTGCTATCCCACCATTGAGAGGTAGGTAGCACCATCGTTGGAGGTATTCGGGTCAATTCGATGATCGGGACAATGTGGTCACCGAAGCAATAATAGGACACCTTAGAAGTAACCCTAATGTCCTAGATCCTTTTTTATCCGAGGTAACCGTTTTGAGGCAACTGGATCTTTTGGACAGAAGGGCGACCTCTAAGACACCCTATACCTGATGACCACGTTCGAGGCAACCAAGTGAGGTGTACCCTAAGAGTGGCATGTGCAAGTGTGTCAATTTTCAGTTATTTTATTCTTGCATGTCATGGTGAGTTATTGTTGATTTTTTAAGTTTAAGAGTTAATCTTTTCATACAATCCTAGTTAGCATACATCTAAGCAGTTAATATATGTATAGGAATATAAAGTGCGGGAATTGTAAATCCTACACTATTACAAGGCTTTCGGGGAGGGGGATTATTTACATGTCCAAAAATATTGGGGGAATAAAGCAGTAAAGCGTAAAAAGGTATCAGCTAAGCTATTACAAACCAGTAAAAATAAACGCACGCGAATCTAAAAAAATCCTAATAATAAGAACTCTTTTTGTTGTTTTATCTTATTTAAAAAAAAAAATCTAAATCTATTTAATTTTAGTTTTGGAAAAATGTTAAGATAATTTAAAGGTTAATTAACAAAATTAATTTAATAGAAAAAGAACTAGCCAAATTTTTTTTGTGGTTTTTTTATTTTAATGTTAATTAAAAGGAAGTCTATGAAAACAAAAATAAAATACAAGGGGAATCCTTCGATCCAAGGAGAAAACGGGAGTTTCGACCCAGGGAGAGAAATAGAAGCTTCGATCCAGAGGGGGTCAGGGTCCTTTCGATTGGGCCAAACAGCAAGGCGTGAGTAGCCTTCGATCCAGGGAAGAGGACTGTCTTTTGATCATGGAGGTCATGGCTTTCGATCCAGGAATGAGATGCCTCCTTCGATCCAGCAGGCTAATGGGTTCGATCCAGAGAAGGGCTCTCCTTCGATCTGGGATGTTATACCTGCAAAAGCATGTTAGCGAAATAAAATGCAGGGCCTGGGTATTGAATCCCAGGCCCTTCGATCTTGCACTCGTTGGGGTCTCTTCAGGCTAAATCTGCAGCAAGTGTTAGCAAACGAAAAAAATGACCTGGGTGCCAAACCCAGGCCCTTTGATCCTTTCTAGGATTGCAAATCGAAAGTCACAACAAGTATGAATGTATTATGCAAATATGAGGTTGGATAGTTTACCCTTTCTTACCAACAGATTGGACTTTTAATTTGGGCTCTTCCTGGATGTAGGAACCTTCGATCTGGGCACTTCCTGGATGTAGGAACTTTTGATTTGAGGGCTTCTGGGCATGGGCACCTTTGATCTGAGGGACTGCTTTGGCTTGGAAAATTCTGGGCAGCGTCTCTCCAATGTTTTGTTCTCCTGCAGATTTTTTTTGAAGAAGTGTGTATAATTTTCGTTCTATGATTTCCGTGTGATTTTTCGTGTAATTTTTCTTTTGTCTTTTTGTAATGTGTCACTGGCCTCCTATTTATAGGAGTGTGGGAGTGCACGAAAATGGCAAGGGACAACCATTAAAATAGGCATTTAACGCTCTGGAAAAAAATCAAACACATTAAATCATTTCCTTTTTTGAAACATTCGTGTCCCTTGAATGAACCTGGACGCTTGGATTTCGAGTGCTTTCAGGCCATGCTCTTCGATTAGTCCTGATTTGCCTCTTTCGAATGGACTCCCTGCGTACCCTTCTAATGGGCCTGGCCCAAATATCAATCGAAGGATTCCAATCGAAATGCTTTGCTAACAGGCCAATCAAAAGGTGTTGTTCATGCCAAATGCAGGACATGGTTGACATGCCTGTCGACATTGCCTTGACATAATTCCAATCGAATGCTTGTCCATAATGCCAATCGAAATACTCCTTCAGAATGCCAATTGAAATACTCCTTCAGAATGCCAATCGAAAGGTATTTGAAGTACCACTCGAAAATCTTCTTTTTCCTTAGGCAAGAGTTTGTGATCAACCAGGCAGGGGGAAGACTTTGGAAAACATGAGAGGGCAAATTTTGGGGTGCAACACTAACATTTTCTTTCTGATTTGCAGCGCACCAGAGTCAGAACTTTTGCTCCTTCTTATTTCTATCCTTTCAGCAATTCGTTTAATCTGATTCTTTTTTCTCTTATTATTTTTATCATCACTTTTCTTTTCATTAATCAAAAACACCAAAAAAAATACTTTATATTCATACACTTTGTTTTATTTCTTTTAAAACAAAAAGACTAAAATATTTTCTTAAGCAAATTTATTTCTTCTCTAAATAAAAACAAAACAAATCTATTTTACATTTCAATTCTTGTACGTTGTTGTACCCCAAAATTTTCCCTCCCATTTCATAAGGGATCACCCTGGATCATAGGTTTGCTTCTATCAAGTTTCCAGGCCTTGAACTATCAATTTTTCCAAGGAAATCACTTCCAAGGGCAAAATGGTCATTTGCATGCTGAAAAGTCAAACTTTGACTTTTGGATCAAAATCAAGCTTCAAGAATCATATTTCATCAAGACACGTTGAAATATGAAGTTTTGTTTCATCAAAATCCAAGAGGTCAAAATTCTAAATACTTAGAATTTTTCTAAGTGTTTAAGAAAATAGGACAAAGTCAGAACTTCTGACCAGGTTATTACCATAACGATCAGCAAATTCTGGACACTCTCAAGGCAGAGTTTGGTCAGAACTTCTGGGCAAGTTTTCACAAAAAAGCTTCAGTCAGAGGTTTCAAACATGGTTCAAAATATGACGCTTTAATCAGAATATGTGGAAGCAATTTTCTCCTTCAGAATATGCTGGAGCCAGAAGATAAGAGGATCAGAAGATTGGGTGCTACGCTGAAGCAGAACTTCTGATCCAGAACAAAGCCTTGGTGTAGAGTTTCACATTGCAGGATTTCTGGTTGTGATAAGTCTCATAATCATTTAATGCTCACAACTACCTTCTAATTCTTTATCCAAAGGATTTTTACCATGTGTACCTCTACTGTCTTGGGATAGCAACTTTTCTTTTGCTTTTCCTTAAATCCTGCTGACAACCACCATGCTTGCTTAAAAGACAAGGCGGTGCTTCAGCACATGAAGGCTATTTTCAACGTTTTAGTACCAAATCCCAAAACCTTGCTTATACAACTTGCTGCAGACCTATGACCAACATTTGGTTCAACCTACGCCTACATCCCATGATTACGCCAAACTAGCATACGAAAACTGTGATGAAAAAGAAAAGGAACAGGATGTCAAAACAGGTTCAAATCCCATTTGTTTCCCCCCCTAAAATCACATCAAATTCATCTATAAATACTTGGATTCTTCACACGTTCAAGAGGCTGGCTTTTGGAGAGAGGTTAGTAAAAAGGAGAGAAAACAAAGCTGTAAAACCTTCATAAAAATACAGATTTCTCATACACAAAAACAAACCTTTGTTCTTCCTTTTGAATCAAAGAGCTTGACGTTTCCTCTTACATTATTCTTGCTGATTCCAGAAATATCCAAAGGCAGCCACTCAAAACTCCAAGCACACTCTAGGTAGGTCTTTCTGACTTTACTGGTTTTTCATTCTGAACATCATTAGCATGTAAATGTCATAGTATTAATGTTGTACATATCATTGCATGAACTGAAAATCTATGGATCAGAACTTCTAGAATAATGCTAGACTCAGACTTAGGATTAGAACTTCTATGAACTGTTGTGTTGTTATTCTTCTGATTTGTTGTTTTCCAAAAATGAATGAGTTGTTGACGTGCTGATTAATATGAGAAAAGAGTTTAAATGTAATACAAAACTTCTGATTTTCACATGCTGATAACACACAGAACTTTTATGATTTTTTCTCACTATTAAGACACACTGAACTTCTGATTCTCACATACTGATAGTGCACTGAACTTCTAAGGTTCATTCACTGGCTTAGCACAACACTGGAATTCTGATGACTCACTCACTATTCTAACACAGCACAGAACTTCTGAGACCTCCTTACATGTCAAATACACTGAACTGTTGACGTTTGCTCACTGTTTCAGTGTAATACAGAACTTCTGTCTTTTGGTTCACTAGTTGAATATCACCCAGAACCTTTGTGTTTTCCCACTAACATTTTTTGCAGGACTTCAGAGTGTATCAATCCAAAACCTCTGTTCCCTTTCCCTCTGACGTTTTTGCAGGACCTTAGAGTGTACGAATCCAGAACTTCTGATCCCACTGACGTTTCCTGCTGAGTCACGCGCCTGGCTTCAGAACTTCTGATCCTTGTTTCTTTGTTTGCAGCAACACGCTGTTTCTACCTTGCATTTATTTTTTTTCTTTTCATCTTTTTTTTTTATATTAACATAAAAAGACATAAAAACATTTTCTTTTTAACTTATTTCCTTAAGACAAAAACATTTTCTAAACAAGTCCATTTCTTTCTTATATTGTACATATTCAATATGGTTGTAATAGTAATTTAATACTTACTTTACTTGCAATCCCCATTCATAAACTTGTATACCCCATCCCCTAAACATTGTAATAGCGTAGAATTTCATTTTCCGCAATTTATTGTTTTCCTCATTCTGTATAGTAATTAGGCGTGTATGGAAAGATGAAACCAACTAGTAGACCACCAAAAATCAAAGACAAATGCATGCAATCAAACACACTTGCACACATGCACCCTTAGGGTAATCTCACTTGTTGCCTAAAAATGGCCATGTTATGCATATGGGATGTCTTAGCACAAACAAATCGAAAAATACAAGATCATAGTCCCTCGATGACGCTATCAAAGTTTCCTTTCAAAATGATATTTGTCCCTAAAGAAAAGTGCTAAGTCATCTCACAACATTACTATCATGGTCATACGATGACCCAACGCCCATCCCTTCACATCCAACAATGGGGCTTCTTACCAAAATAATGGTAAGATAGCAACATCTAAAGGAGGAGGAAAAGAACAATTAAGACCTTTTGAGTAGGTAGATTCAATCTTAGTTGCTTGCTTGCTCACAACAAAAACATTCTATACACCAACACTCTCACTTTGAAACATTTTCAAAAGATAACACTTTGTATGCATTCTTATAGAGACGAGAGTCATTACAAAGACACCCTTTTCAAAATCACTTTCAAAAACACATCTCACAAACACTTTCTTGAATCATTTTTTGAAATAAATACTTTGTATGCGTTCTTATAGAAACGAGAATTATTACAAAATTACATTTTCAAAAATACTTTCAAAACCCACATCACAAGCACACATTCAAACAAAAGCAAGTGATATATCAAGTAACTAAGAGCCCATGGAAAACCATGGATGAAAAGGGTGCCAATACCTCCCCTTTTCATAATCCACCCCCCGAACTCAAGAAAACATCTCTAAAGGTCTTTCCTGTGATTTTTCACCTCTCCTTTTGGATAAAAGAAAAGTCGGTGGCGACTCTTGCTAAACCGCAACATTTGTGAACACAAACGCAAAAACCTCAAGTCAGTTCTCCTACCATACCACAGAACTGGCGACTCTGCTGGGGAAAATTTACTTAAAAGTGGGGTTACCTTAGGGTTAGATCACCTTTACTTGCTTACATTGTTTGATTTGTTTGCTTTACATTTTGGTTCCTTGTTTGGGTTTGTTTTAAATCCTACATCCTGATTTAGGGAAACCTTTTAGGTAAATAGTAATAGATAGTGAGGGAACTGTGCAGGGTATACCGACATGGTTGAAGCAGTAGCTACGTTGATGTGGCACTTTGGTTGGTACCGGTAACCCTTGAGTTGAATCGAGGAGAGTACGGGACCGCCGCGTGGTGTCGTGAAGCATCAATTGACCTTAGAACCTTACTTGACCAACTTGGCCATTAGGAAGTAGTGAGATAGCCAGTTTCAATGTAAAGCTGAAAATTGGTCGATACTCGATACTACACTCATTGAGACTTGACCCTTGAGTTTTGTTTGGTTGCGAGTCAATTGCTTATTGAACGAAGCGTGTGGGAAAGGTCAATGATATTGAGATCCCTTAGAACCCGATTACTATTAACTAGGACAGGTTGAGCCAACTAAACTTCAAGAGGGTACTTACCTACAAACTCCATGCAAGCCTAAACCTAAAGATTTGTTCTGCTTTGTATGAATATGATTATTTGTATATACACTTGCTTACCTCGCATATTTGTACATAACATCATAACATCATACCATAGCATTTTCAATAACCATTTCAAGGAGCTCGAGGGTCTTTGATGCAGGTTATGATGAACCAAACGTCTAGCAAGGGGCAGGGGGATTTATTTTCCTCTGACCAAATGTCGTCAAAGATCAAGTACAACAAATTGAGTCAAGGGCTATGATCCACTTGACATGGTGATCTTGATTCTCGTGGAAGGACATCCATCGATACAAAGTTCTCCAAACAAAGTTGTTGATCAAATCTCAACTTCTGACATTTTCTTGTTTACCCCACGAGATCCTTGAAAACATGCATCCACATATCATGCATCATATCATGACAGGTTTTTCCCACGCGGGTCTCCTTATCTTCCTACTGTTTATTTCAGTAGAGATGGCTCTAGAGCAGACTATCAAGGACATCCAGGATCAAAACGCTCAGCTTTAAGAGATGTTTTTGAACCTATCCAAGAGGCAAGAAGAGGTGAAGGCTCTCCTCACAAGGGGCATGGTCATGTGAAATCTGGAGGACACCAAGGATGATCAGTTGGAAAGGATACAAACTGAAATAGCCATAATAAGGGTCCAAGTGATGGGACAACTGGTGGGCTAGATGGCTCTCATCCAAAACTTGGCTCAGGGACAAGAAGAGCTGAGAGTCCTCATCAAAAAGCTTCGTCAAGACGAATGTAACCAAATGGGGCAAACATCTAGAATTGGGGATCAAGTCATCATTCAGCCTCCCATGAGACAAGAGACCGGTTTAAGGGAGAGAAGACCTTCCCAATTTGCTTCCACGCCACGATCCCAACAACAACTTCGTCAACATCAACCAGAAAATTAGCAGAGGCAAAGCGAGCCCAAAAGACAGTTTACCAACATCAACATACCACTGTCCCAAGCTTTGCAACACATGCTGAGGATAAATCTGATTACACCAATAAGACCTCATCCAAATCCCAAAATTTTTTCTCCCAGCTACAATCCTGATGCTAGGTGTGCCTATCATTCTGATAGTCTTGGACATGATACAAACGATTGTTGGGCGTTGAAGTACAATATTCAAAACCTGATCGACGAAGGAGTGCTAGAGTTCACACAAGATGGCCAGACTGAATTCTTCTGCCGTCTCTCAAAGGCTCACCACCTAAAGTGACAAGTTCAGACAAAGAGGCTTCTGTTCATTTGAATTTTCAGTTGAATTTATTTGGCTTGTTCAAACAATTATCTATTAATGTTAAACTTTGTTTCATTAATGCATTGCATATGTTTGTCTTAAATTCATCCATTCGTTTTCTCTATATGTAAACTATGCTTTTTTCTCTCCTTATGACATTTAACTCTTGCTAAAAGTTACAAGCCTTTAGAGGGAGGATGACGAAAATAATTCCATAATCTCATACAATATGCTTTTGTACAGACCTTGCTGACGATGTACATGCATTTTTTCAAATCCTAAACACTGGAGTTATAAGGAAGATAATCCCTAGTCAACCCCTTCAATCCAAAGAAGTAGAAGTTTTCTTTCTTACACAAATTGAAACCTTTAATCAAAACCTTGGGCAGGGTAGTCTCTCAGTTAATTCAAACGCACGCTTAGTCGCAAACTCTCATCTCGTAATGCAACGAATGACGTCAAGAAACATTCCTCTGGAATCAAAAGACGGTGATGGTTCCCTATCACATAGGCAGTCATCATCTCTAAAAAAGAAAGGCCCACTAAGTCAAAACCTACAAAGGAGACTTAAGAAAACTGGGGCGTCCCGCTGACCGTAATCTCAAAACAAGAACAGTCAGGCAAAAATCAGGGATAACAAATAAAAAGAGGTCACTACAAATCCTCAACAACATGAAAAAATGTTGCAAGAAATGACTGCCTTCCGACAAACTTAACTTGTCTGAACCATCACCAAAACGTCATTCCAGACTCAATTGGAGTTCAAGCGCACAATTAACTGAGCTTAGGACTGAAGAACATCACGAAGAACGGGTGGGTACAAATACACTTTGAGCCTTTATCCTTTGTTTCTTAAACCATGAACCAAGCCACGTTACAACCCTTCAAAAGTACTAATTGAAGCATGGGTTAGTTCAAAAGCATACTGTTACAAAAGGTATCTTGACTCCTGTAAGGCTTTACTCAAAATCCCGAGTTGAATTTGTCTTACAAAATTTATTTACTTGCTAAAACGCATTTTCAAAAATTTCAAGACAAACATAAACTTTGCATTACTTGAATATCATTGTTTGCATATGGCTATTTGTTTGACAGCAGAGAAATTCACACAATGAATATCCAGTGAACGAAAGCTCTCTCAGTGAACAAAATCAATTCAAGAAGGATGACACTTCCATTGTCAAAACTTTTATCAACAAGGGGGCGTGACCTGTCTATTATCCAGCACACCTGGGGAAATACAGTCAAGATTCCAAGAAATCTCTCAAGAATTGCAGAGTAACCAGGGGCAGGTCTCCATCTCAGTCACTCGGGGCATTGAACATCAATCTCAGCAAAGGGTTACGTACAATCAAATATTTTTTGGCAATACCACAAACATTTTCTGCTAGGGGAAATGACAAATCTCCCCAAAATCCTTCTCATAGGATGACTCCCAACAAGGGTTTAATCTCTGAAAACCTTCCCACAGCTGAGACAACCTCAAGAGTCCTCGAGGACTTTCCCCAACAAAGTTGTCACCTCTCTAGCAGACGGGAAACAGGGTTTATTTCCCCAATAAAATACAGATTCCCCAGTTTGAGTTCGCCTTTCCAACTACTATAAATCAACGGACCACAACTCCCTTTCCCCAGTAGACTATTCTACAATCCCCAACAAGTTACTGTGAAACCTGGACCCGACCAGATATCAGTTTAACTTCGACTCCAATAGAGCAACGGACGACTAAGACTCCTGAATTCTTTTCCCAAGAAGGAATAAACATTCTCCCTACAGAGTTTTCAATATCCCCCAACGGAGTTCTCCTCAAACAAAAAAATTGGGATCCCCGGTGGAAACATTTTGAGAAAAGTTTGAAGACACACTTCCATCTCAATAACATTCATAGCATATGCATACAAAATACATATAACACAAATCTCATTTATTTTGAGAACATTATTACACAATGCATACATCATGACATTGCATACAACTAACTCTTTACCTTTTTAGGAAAGATCAATCAACATATAAAGGTCATCATCCTTTTGGAGTAGTAATCATCTAAGATTCCTTCATCATCCTATTGAGGAGACCAAAGATTCTCTTCTAGAAACAGTTCAGATGCGATCTGGATATGGCTGACATTCTGATACTTATTCCAGATTCCTTCTAGAGACAGTTCATATGTGATCTAGATATGGCTGACATTCTGATACTTATTCCAGATTCCTTCTAGAGACATTTCAGATGCGATCCAGATATGGCTGACATTCTAATACTTACTCTAGATTCCTTCAAAAACAGTCCAGATACGATCTAGATTCGGATGTCATTCTGTCACTCATTTCAAATACAGTATAGATACGATCCAGATTCGGATGTCATTCTGTCACGCATTCAAAATACAGTCCAGATACGATCCAGATTCGGATGTCATTCTGTCACTCATTCAAAATACAGTCCAGATACGATCCAGATTCGGATGTCATTTTGTCACTCATTCAAAATACAGTCCAGATACGATCTAGATTTGTATGACATTCTATCACTCATTTCAAATATAGTCCAGATACGATCCAAATTCAGATGTCATTATGTCACTCATTCAAAATACAATCCAGATATGATCCAAATTCAGATGTCATTTTGTCAATCATTTCAAATAAAGTCCAGATACGATCCAAATTCAGATGTCATTCTGTCACTTATTTCAAATACAGTCCAGATACGATCCAGATTCAGATGTCATTCTGTCATTCATTCAAATACAGTCCAGATACGATCCAGATTCGAATGTCATTTTGTCACTCATTTCAAATACAGTCTAGATGCGATCCAAATTCGGATGTCATTTTGTCACTCATTCAAAATACAGTCCAAATACGATCCAGATTCAGATGTCATTCTGTCACTCATTCAAAATACAGTCCAGATACGATCCAAATTCGGATGTCATTCTGTTACTCATTCAAAATAAAGTCCATATACGATCCATATTCGGATGTCATTCTGTCACTCATTCAAATACAGTCCATATACGATCCAGATTCGGATGTTATTCTGTCACTCATTCAAATATAGTCCAGATACGATCCAGATTCAGATGTCATCCTGTCACTCATTCAAAATATAGTCCAGATACGATCCATATTCGGATGTCATTCTGTCACTCATTCAAAATACAGTACATATACGATCCAGATTCTGATGTTATTCTGTCACTCATTTCAAATACAGTCCAGATATGATCCAGATTCGGATGTCATTCTGTCACTCATTCAAAATACAGTCCAAATACGATCTAGATTTGGATGTCATTCTGTCACTCATTTCAAATACAATCCAGATACGATCCAGATTCAGATGTCATTCTGTCACTCATTCAAATACAGTCCAGATACGATCCAGATTCGGATGTCATTCTGTCATTCATTCAAATATAGTCCAGATACGATCCAGATTCGGATGTCATTCTGTCACTCATTCAAAATACGGTTCAGATATGATCCAGATTCGGATGTCATTCTGTCACTCATTCAAATACAGTCCAGATACGATCCAGATCCGAATGTCATTCTGTCACTCATTCAAATACAATTTAGATACACTCTAGATACAGATGCCATTCTGATAATTATTCAGTCCCAGCTTACAGATACAGTCCAACAATCATTTCTGGATGGCATCTTTAAGCCCTTCTCCAATAACTATTCATTATCTCTCCAAATGGCATCTTTAAGCCCATTCCCTACATAACCAACTAACACATCTTCGAGTGCAAATTTTCTGGGCACTCTAGTGTTCAATCATCTTCCACCTTCAAGTCATGAATGGCAGAATTACCAATCTAACTCTTCAGGTGTAAGAAGATTGAATAGGGGCAACTGTTGTAACCCAAAATTTCCCTCTCATTTCATAAGGGATCACCCTGGATCCTAGGTTTGCTTCTATCAAGTTTTCCAAGGAAATCACTTCCAAGGGCAAAATGGTCATTTGCATGCTGAAAAGTCAAACTTTGACTTTTGGATCAAAATCAAGCTTCAAGAATCATATTTCATCAAGACACGTTGTAATATAAAGTTTTGTTTCATCAAAATCCAAGAGGTCAAAATTCTAAATACTTAGAATTTTTCTAAGTGTTTAAGAAAATAGGACAAAGTCAGAACTTCTGACCAGGTTATTACCATAACGATCAGCAAATTCTGGACACTCTCAAGGCAGAGTTTGGTCATAACTTTTGGGAAAGTTTTCACAAAAAAGCTTCAGGCAGAGGTTGCAAACATGTTTCAAAATATGACGCTTTAATCAGAATATGTGGAAGCAATGTTCCCCTTCAGAACATGCTGGAGCCAGAAGATAAGAGGATCAGAAGATTGGATGCTACGCTGAAACAGAACTTCCGATCCAGAACAAAGCCTTGGTGTAGAGTTTCACGCTGCAGGATTTCTGGTTGTGATAAGTCTCATCATCATTTAATGCTCATTTAATGCTCACAACTACCTTTTGAGTCTTTATCCAAAGGATTTTCACCACGTGTACCTCTACTGTCTTGGGATAGCAACTTTGCTTTTCCTTTTCCTTAAATCCTGCTGACAGCCACCATGCTTACTTAAAAGACAAGGCGGCGCTTCAACACATGAAGGCTATTTTCAATGTTTTAGTCAGAACTTGACCAAATCCCAAAACCTTGCTTATACAATTTGCTGCAGACCTATGACCAACAGCTAGTTCAGCCTACGCCTGCATCCCATGATTACACCAAACTAGCATACAAAAACTGTGATGAAAAAGCAAAGGAACAAGATGCCAAAACAGGTTCAAATCCCATTTGTTTCCCTCCCTAAAATCATAGAAAATTCATCTATAAATACTTGGCTTTATCACACGTTCAAGAGGCTGGCTTTTGGAGAGAGGTTAGTAAAAATGAGAGAAAACAAAGCTGTAAAACCTTCATAAAAATCCAGAACTATCCAACGGCATCCACTCAAAACTCCAAGCACACTCCAGGTAGGTCTTTTTGACTTTACTTGTTTTTCATTCTGAACATCATTTGCATGTAAATATCATAGTATTAATGTTGTACATATCATTGCATGAACTGAAAAACTATGGATCAGAACTTCTAGAATAATGCTAGACTCAGACTTAGGATTAGAACTTCTATGAACTATTATATTTTTATTCTTCTGATTTTCTGTTTGCCAAAAATGAATGAGTTGTTGACGTGCTGATTAATATGAGAAAAGAGTTGAAATGTAACACAGAACTTCTGATTTTAACATTCTGATAACACACAAAACTTTTATAATTTTTTCTCACTATTAACACACACTAAACTTCTGATTCTCACATACTGATAGTGCCTTGAACTGCTAAGGTTCATTCAATGGCTCAGCACAACACTGAACTCTTGATGACTCACTCACTATTTTAGCACAACACATAACTTCTGAGTTCTCCTTACATGTGAAATACACTGAACTGCTGACGCCTGCTCACTATTTCAGTGTAATACAAAACTTCAGACTTTTGGTTCACTAGTGGAATATCACCCAGAACCTCTGTGTTTTCCCTCTAATGTTTTTTGCAGGACTTCAGAGTGTATCAATCCAGAACCTCTGTTCCCTTTCCCTTTGATGTTTTTGCAGGACCTTAGAGTGTATGAATCCAGAACTTCTGATTCCACTGACGTTTCCTGCTGAGTCACACGCCTGGCTTCAGAACTTCTGATCCTTGTTTCTTTGTTTGCAGCAACACGCTGTTTCTACCTTGCATTTATTTTTTTTCTTTTCATCTTTTTTTTATATTAACATAAAAAGACATAAAAACATTTTCTTTTTAACTTATTTCCTTACGACAAAAACATTTTCTAAACAAGTCCATTTCTTTCTTATATTATACATATTCAATATGGTTGTAATAGTAACTTAAGACTTATTTTACTTGAAATCCCCATTCATAAACTTGTATACCCCATCCCTTAAACATTGTAATAGCATAGAATTTCATTTTCCGCAATTTATTATTTTCCTCATACTGTATAGTAATTAGGCATGTATGGCAAGATAAAACCAACAAGTAGACCACCAAAAATCAAAGACAAATGCATGCAATCAAACACACTTGCACACATGCACCCTTAGGGTAATCTCACTTGTTTCTTAAAAATGGCCATGTTATGCATATGAGATGTCTTAGCACAAACAAATCGAAAAATACAAGATCATAGTCCCTCGATGACGCTATCAAAGTTGCCTTTCAAAATGATCTTAGTCCCTAAAGAAAAGTGCTAAGTCATCTCACAACATTGCTATCATGGTCATACGATGACCCAACGCCCGTCCCTTCACATCCAACAATGGGGCTTCTTACCAAAATAATGGTAAGATAGCAACATCTAAAGGAGGAGGAAAAGAACAATTAAGACCTTTTGAGTACGTAGATTCGCTCTTAGTTGCTTGCTTGCTCACAACAAAAACATTATATACACCGACACTCTCACTTTGAAATATTTTCAAAAGATAACACTTTGTATGCATTCTTATAGAGACGAGAATCATTACAAAGACACCCTTTTCAAAATCACTTTCAAAAACACATCTCACAAACACTTTCTTGAATCATTTTTTAAAACAAACACTTTGTATGCGTTCTTATAGAAACGAGAATTATTACAAAATTACATTTTCAAAAATACTTTCAAAACCCACATCACAAGCACACATTCAAACAAAAGAAAGTGATCTAGCGAGTAACTAAGAGCCCATGGAAAACCATGGATGAAAAGGGTGCTAATACCTTCCCTTTTCATAATCTACCTCCCGAACTGAAGAAAACATCTCTAAAGGTATTTCCTGTGCCTTTTCACCTTTCCTTTTAGATAAAAGAAAAGTCGGTGGCGACTCTTGCTAAACCTCAACATTTGCAAACACAAATGCAAAAACCTCAAGTAAGTTCTCCCACCGTACCACATACATTATTTCAATATGGTTGTAATAGATAATTAGGACTTTAATTTATTGCAATCTTCATTTGTAAATTTGTACACCCCATTCCCCAAGTGATTGTAATAGCGTAGGATATTTACTTTCCTCAATTTATCGCTTTTCATATAAATGCTAGTAAAGTAGGATTTGTATGGGAAGATAAAAACAACAAGTAGACAACCCCTAATCAAAGACTAAATGCATGAAAATCAAACATACTATTCACACATGCACCCCTAGGGTAATTCCACTTGTTTCCTTATGAAAGATGGTCGTGATATGCATGTGAGGCGTCTTAGCAAAAACAATCAAAAGATATAAGATCATAGTCCCTCGATGACGCTTCGAATGTTGTCTTTCAAATGATCTTAGTCCCTCAAAAGAAATGCTAAGATATCTCACAATATTGCTATCATGTCTATACGATGACCCACGTTCGTCCCTTTACATCCAAAGATAAGACTTCTTACCAATCAATGGTAAGATAGCAACATCTAAAGGAGGAGGACAAGAACAAAGACTTTTGAGTAGGTAGAAACGTTCTTAGTTGCTTGCTCATCTTCAAACATAAACACCTTTTTAAATGCACCGACACATTCCATGAAATATTTTCAAAAGCCAACACTTTGTATACATTCTTATAGAGACGAGAATCATTACAAAGTTTGCCTAAATAAAGGAGCTTTTTCAAAAATACTTTCAAAACCCGCCGCAAAGCACACTTTCAAACAAAAGTAATGATCTAGTAAGAAATTAAGAGCCCATAGATAATTATGGCTGAAAATGGTGCTAATACTTTCCCTTTTCATAATCGACCCCCCGAACTCAAGAAAATAATATCAAAGGTATTTCCTATTCTTTTCACCCTTTCCTTTAATGGATAAAAGAAAAGTCGGTGGCGACTCTTGCTATCCGCAACAATTGCGATCAAATGCAAAACATCCCAAGTCAGTTCTCCCACCCAGTTAGAGAACTGGCGACTCTTTCGGGGCCTGATAAAAAAAAGGGGGTTACCTTAGGGCTAGATCACCTTTACTTGCTTTTTTTTGACTTGTTTGCTTTACATTATGGTTCCTTGTTTAGGCTTGTTTGATCCTCTACCCGGATCTGGGACACCTTTTAGGTAAGTAGCAATAATTTGTGGAAACTATGTGTGGTATACTGACATAGTCTAAGCAATAGCTACGTTAGTGTGACACATTTGTTGTAACCGGTAGCCCTTGAGTAGTCAAGGAGAATACGGGGCCGCTGTGTGTTGTCATAAAGCACTAACTGACTTTAGAACCTTATTTGACCAACTTGGTCATTAGGAAGTAGTGAGGTAGCCGGCTTTGGTGCAATCCAAAGTTGGTTGATACTCGATACTACAATCATTGAAATCAGACTTTCGTGATATTTTGGTCACCATTAAAGAGGCTTGCGCTGAAACAATGCTCGATGAAGAAAGATCAGTGATATTGAGATCCCCTAAAACCCGATTACTTTCTAGGACAGGTTGAACCAACTAAACTTCAAAAGGGTACTTACCTATAAACTCCATGTAAGCCAAAACCTAAGGAATTGTTTGCTTTGTGTGTATATGCTTATTTGTACATAACATCATAACATCATACCATTTGCATTTTGCACTAACCATTTCAAGGACTTTTTGGGATTTATCTTTGTTCTGTTTTGTAGGACATGACTTCCACCCGCAGGAATACTATCCTAGTCAATATCGTAAGAATTCCTTCTCAACTCAAAGAGTTAGCATCGAGGGTTCCTGGGAGTTCTTCATTCACCAAAAGACATGGTCGACTCCTAAACTTGGTTACCTCAAGCATTGATGAAGACATGATGAAAGTGCTTTTCCAGTTCTTCGACCCTTTGCACCATTGCTTTACCTTTCCTGATTACCAGCTTGTACCTACTATGGAAGAATTCTCTCAACTCTTGAGGATTCCTATTCACAATCAACTACCTTTTAACGGTACTGAAAGAGACCCAAGCCCTGAAGAGATTTCCCAAGCACTACACTTGCAACAATCTGACGTCACGGCTAATTGGGAAACAAGAAGTGGTGTCAAAGGGTTCCTAGCAAAGTTCCTGTTCGAGAAAGCCCAAGATTGTTGGAACACTCTGGATTTACAAGCTTTGGAATAAATATTGGCCCTTCTCATCTATGTGATGGTTTTATTTACAAATCTTGACTAATTTATAAATGCAAGTGCTGTCAAAATCTTCATGTCTCGCAATCCAGTACCTACTTTGTTGGGAGATATCCTGCATTCTCTCCACTCTAGCACCATGAGGAAAAGAGGAACTCTCATGTGTTGCACTCCTCTATTGGATATGTGGTTTGTTTTGCACCTCCCCTGATCCGTGTTGAATAACGAACAAGGTTTGAGGTGGTCCAATAGGTTGATGTCACTCAGACATTCAGATATTCACTGGTGTTCTCGGTCCTTAGAGAACATTACCATCATCGACCATTATGGGGAATTACCTAATGTTCCTTTGCTTGGCATTAGGGGAGGTATCACTTACAACCCTTGCTTAGCTTTGCGACAGTTTAGGTATGCCCGAAGAGATGGTCCTCATGATATGCTCATCCAAGGAGTGGTGTTCGACAATGAGAGTGACGATCAAGGCTACCGTCAGAGGTTTGTGCAAGCTTGGAGGATGGTAAATAATGTGGATAGTAAGATACTGGGACACAATAATTCTATTCCCCTTGAGACTTACCTTAGGTGGGTACGAGCTCGTGCTCAAAAGCTCGTAATGCCTTACCCCTCCATCCTACCTGTTATCGTGGAGCCTGTGGCTGAAGGAGATGTCCCATACACTATCCTCTATCCCAACATGCCTACTTCTCTTGAAGACTTGCAAAAGGGTTGGATTCAGCTAAAGGAAGAGCGAGATACCTTCGTAGATCAGTTCTATGCAAGCGAGAAAAGGTTTTTGGAGCTTACAAAGCAACTCCATGAAGAATAAAGCTTGAACGCCTACCTTGCACCAAAGAGGATGCGTTCGACCTTTTTGTCTTAGGAATTTATTTTGTAAGCCCAAGAGGCACATTGTAACCATTTTGAACTGATTAATGCAATTTGACGTTTGTTCATTCTTTGTCTAGACAAATGTAAATCTTATAAATCCTTGAAATCATTTGCATACACATTTTTCATGCATCATAACATAACAGGTTTTCCATGACAAAATTCCCAGTTTCAAGAGACTCTGCTGACCATGGCCAAGGGGCAACAAGAGTTGATGACGTTACTGGAATCCAAAAAGAAACCAAAAAGGAAAGCCCTAGTCATCATGGGTAAAAGATTCAGGGAGCCGATCCGCTAGATACCAATAATTGAAGAATCGTTTGAGGAGGACGAAAATCAAGTTGGAGAAGCAAGGAGTACCTAGGATGGGTGTGTCAATGATCACGTGTCTGATGATGAAGATTACTTTGACGAGAAATATCCTCCTACCGACAACAAGTACAAACAGCTAGATGATAGATTGAAGGTTGTTGAGATTCAAGCCATCCCTGGTTTGGATTTTGATGATTTGGGTTTAATATCTGGGGTTATCATTCCTCATAAATTCAAGATACCAGTCTTCGTTAAATATGATGGGGTTTCCTGCCCAAAACTTCATATGAAGTTATACATGCGCAAAATACAACCGCACACCACCGACAAGAAACTCTGGGTCCATTTCTTTCAAGAAAGATTTGCTGAGATTCAACTAGAGTGGTTTTACCAACTGGAGGGTTCCCGTATCCACACCTGGGAAGACTTGGCCACTACTTTCTATCACCAATACCAATACAATGCCGACGTGGAACCAACTAGAGTTCAATTGCAAGACATGACGATGGGTAAGAATGAGGGGTTCAAAGAGTACACCCAAAAGTGGAGGGATCTTTCCAGTAGGGTTCAACCACCGTTAACTGATAGGGACATATTGACATGTTTATGGGTACGCTATTTGGTCCATTGTTCAACTTATTTGTTGGGTGCTCTTCTTCTGGTTTCACCGAGCTGATCCTAACGGGTGAAAGGGTCGAAAGTGGTATCAAAAGCGGGAAAATCCCTATGGCGTCTGCTTCCACCTCCAACCCCGTAAAGAAACCATTCACTAGTAAGAAAGAAATAAATGATGTGTATGAGGAAAGGGCCCGTACCAAGAAGGATAGCCGTATGTCTGTTAATGTTGTTCGGATTTCCAACCCGACTCCTGTTCAAAGACAATCTTCCAATCATCAACGATTTAAGGCTCCACGAAGACAATTCACAAGGATAGGCATGTCACTGTCCCAGGACTTACAACACCTATTAAAGGCTAACTTGGTGGCACTGCGTGATCCTCCAACCAATCCGAACACCTCCTCACCTAAATACAATCCGAACACCAAGTGTGCATATCATTCAAATAGCCTCGGGCATGGGACCGATCAATGCTGGGCACTGAAGAGAAAAATTCAAGACCTAATAGACAACAAGACAATCGAATTTGATCCGCCTACAATTCCCACAGTGATAACGGCACCAATGCCAAACCATGGCAAATGTGTGAATGCAATTGAAGACACTATTTTTGTTTCCTCCATCGAAGACTTAACTACTCCGTTAACCATTTGTCACCACTTTTATGTGCTCAATTGCGACAATGATGATATGTAAAGAAATGTAGCGGTAAATATTTGAGATTAAGCCATCAATTAACTTATCTCAACACAATGAAGTCTCCACGACACTTTATTGTTTCCAAAGGTAAATGGGAAAAAAGCGAACAAAACCCAAAAAGATCAGAGATCGAGGTACGGGGGTCGGTTATGCAAAGGGAAGGTGTTAGCACCCTAAGCATCTATGGTACTCTGCAGGATCCACTTTGTTTGGTTTCTTTTAAAAGGAGTGTTATGTAAAGGTTTACTTGCTAAAGGAAAAGAATGAATGAGCATTTGTAAACAAAAAAAAAGGAAATGTTTTTTTATTATTTTTGTTGCTCGGCTTGGGTCGTAAGACTTTGTGCCTACGTACTCCCTCTTGCAATGGGAAAGTCAGAGCACCGTAGTTCGGCTAGAAAAGACTTGTCTATTGGTTGATTTTAAATAAGAAGACAAGTCATCATTGTTAGGAGAGAAATATCGACTAACGCCCACAAGGTGTGAGAAAGATAGACCTTGCGTCAGCAAGAGTGAGGGTTTGAGAATGCCTCTGGTACTCAAGTGGAAAAGTCGACACCTTTATAACCATGGGGATAGGAGAATGTTGCTCGACTATCAATGGATCATGTCTCACCTTGAAAAAAGTTTTGAAGGGTAAATGTGCTCGAGCGCACAAAAAGGTTTGAATGAGTTGAAATGTTTTTGTTAATTTCGAAAGATGTCGAAGTATGATTAAGTGAATTTAAGTTTGTTTAAAGAAAAGAAGTTTTGAAAGAGAAGGCACTCAACAAAGCCGAGGTTTATTATGAAAGCGGTTTGAGTTTAAAAACGAAGAAGATTTTGAAAGAAGATGAGAAGGTTTTGAAAATTAAAGAAGATGGGAGGAGATGAAGGGACTATCCTAAAGCATAAGGTAAAAGCTATGGAAGAGAACCGTCTAACCAACACGAAGGAAATACTTGACATTATGGGTCAAGATAGAATTCCCATTCTTTAGATTGAAACCAAGCAAGCAAAGATACTAGACCTCTTGAGAAGACAAATCATCAAGTGTATCAAGTCTTCGAAAAAAATGGGAAGAGTAACGGTTGTATACGGGTGAATTCCAGATTACAAGCAAAGTATGTAATCACAATAACCTGCACACGAAAAAACAAACAACCCAATGTCTTGAGGTAAACCCTAAGAACTCCAGAAAAAATATCCATTAAGGTCACAAGGTCTCCAATATAGGCCAAGGTCTCTAATCCTAAGTCCAAGAAGTCCAATACTTCATAATGTCAAGGATAGTAACCAAATAGTCCAAGTATCATTAATGTTTTTTTATGGTTCATGTTGATTATTAAGTGTCTTCAAAAGGAAAAGAAAAGCTCAAGTGAGCAAAATAAAAATGACATAAAATTAAATGCTCAAGTGAGCAAAGATAAAAATAGCATGAAATGTAAATGCTTAAAGTAAATGGTACATAAAGTAAAGAGCACAAAATAAAGTCATTAAATAAAGTCAATTATTAGAAATTAGTGGTTAGTTGGATGACCATCTTGAAACTTGCATTTGGAACTCATTAGAGGATTGGTAGAATAAAAGCCTCCACACAACAAGTTGCATTTGATTTTTGTCAAGTATATCATCCATTTTTAAATTCTCAAAAGTAACATTTAATGATCAACGATGTTTAAGTGATCCGCGTTGACCAAAAGTGATGAAGATCCATTAGAGGATTGGTAGAACCAAAGCCTCCACACAGTGAATCTCAAGGTTATTGGATCAAAGAGATCAAATTAACATACTTGGGCTTGAAAACATAGGTTTGGGCCACTAATGATCATTTATTCGAATCACAACAAAATTTAGCACTATGTTGAGCAATCATAAGTGGACTTATGTAGAAGTCGCACCTATTTTGAGGTCAGTCAATAGCAACCTATGTACTTCATGTTTGGATAAATGATATAGAGATCATCATCCCTTAACATGTAGCACAATTAAAAAATAAAGGGATAAGATGAAGAGGGAGGGGAATGATAAGCTAATTTGGATCACCATCTCAAAATTCTTTCATCTTTAAATTCAACCACTCCTCTAGATGGATTAAAGCACTAAACATATCATTAATCCAAAGCACAAAAAATGAATTAAATAATTCACTCTTAGGTAGATTTCAATTGATGAACATTTATCCAACTTCATCTACATCATAAAGTCCATTGAATTTAAAGAGAAATTGGACATTTAAAATTGTAATCCAAACCAACAATCAAAAGGACTGAGTAGAAAAAGCATTTTAGATCGAAGCTGCCACAAAACAAGGCAAAAAAATGCATTATGTCTCTGTGCAAATCGATTGCAGTACTGTGTAAATCGATTTGCACAGTGAAGTTTTCAAAAATTTGAGAAAATTTCACTTAGTGCAATCGATTGCACTGTTATAACAATCAATTGCATGTTGTTATAGACAGCAAAATAACATTTTAAAAGGCCAAATTCTTGTTCAAACTTTCTGTGATCGGTGGAAATAGAACTGACTTTTTTTAAGCTGGTTTGCGAAATGTCGCGGTAAGCAAGAGTCGCCACCGTCTTTTATGTTCTCCAACATGGAAAGGACAAAAGCACAACAAAATTCCTTCTTTGAGATGTCTCTCGGTTCGGGAGGTAGATTTATAGAAAGGGAAGGTGTTAGCACCCTTTCTATCCGTGGTTATCCACGGGCTCTTAGGTACTTGCTCTTATGTTTTCAAAAATTGTTTGCTTTTCAAGTGTATGTGGGTTTTGAAAAAAAGTTTCGTTTTGAAAACTTCTAAGTAACTCTTGTATCAGTCCTCAAGAGTGTATGAAGTGTTTGTTTGAAAACTTTTTGAAAGTGTAGGTGCGAAAAGTTGTTTTTGTTGTTTTGAAAGAGCAAGTACCCAGGAGAAATCTACTTACTCTAAGGAATTAGGCTGTGTAAGAGTCCTTTTAGACAGTACTATCCCACTATTGGGAAGTAGGTAGCACCGTCATTGGAGTTATTCGGGTCAATTCGATTATTAGGGACATGTGTGGTCACCAAAGCAATAGTAGCACACCTTAGCGGTAACCCTAATGTCCTAGATCCTTTTTATCCGAGGAAACCGTTTCGAGGCAACTGGATCTTTAGACAGGAGGGCGACCTCTAAAACACCCTATACTTGACGACCACGTCGAGGCAACCAGTGAGGCGTACCCTAGGAGTGGCACGTGCATGTGTGTTGTTTTTCAGTTTATCTTTGAACATGCATTTGTGAGCTACAGATTGATTTTATTTGTCATACAAGTCTTTCATGCATTTTTAACAGTTAAGAGTGCGGAAAATAAATTGCGGAAAGGTAAATCTACGCTATTACAAGGCGCGGGTCTATACATCGCCAAAAAACAAAACCAGTTTGGAAAATAAATGCGAGAAAAGTAAAGAAAGCGGTAAAAACCTAATTAGCTATTACATCCTCGGAAACAGATACAAAAATATGATCAAAAGGAATTAAAGCGCGAAAGAAATTAAATCGGGAACGTCTTAGGGTTTTGACCCTTTTTTGAGAAAATAAAGTAATTTGTCCTTTTTTTGCAATTAATTAAAATTAAACCTAATTTGCTAATTAATTAATTAATTAAAAGAAAAAAAAGTGTTTTTTGTGTTTTTTATATTTTTAATGAAAATAAAAATAAAGAAATTAAAAGTCAAAAGAAAAACCCTAATTCTAAGTTAATTTTATTTATTATAAAAAAATGTCAAAGTTAACCTAATTAACTAATTAATTAATTTACATTTATTTACAAAATAATAAGTGTTAAAAGAAAATAATAAATAATAATATAAATAATACTTAAGTTTCTGATTTTATTATGAAAAATGTTAATTTGTTAATTAATTAAATAATAATAATAATAGTTAGAAATTAGTAAAAGAAATAAAAGAGAAAATATAAGGAAAGAAAGAAAAGAACTCAGGGGGTGTGTTGACCCATTAGGAGGTGAGGCCTGGAATTCCTGGCCCACTAAGCCAAGCCTGCGTTGACCTTCTGGATAGCCTAGAGCGTGGATTGACCAAGAGCATGGTGGTCACTCATCTTTGGCCATTGGATTGCCACCTGAAGACACATGGCGTGTGGATGTTGGAAGTCCATGGTGGACGTATCCTGGAAAGCTGCACCTGAATAAGCATAAGAAAATGATAACAAGGATTGTGGGGGACCTGGGATTCGAACCCAAGTCCCAATGCTTCCCCCTCAACATGCTGGACACTCAACCATTACGTCTTAATTGTTATTAGGATAGAGAGTGATTATTATATTAAGGAATTAATAATTATGCTGTATACAAAAAATAAGCGCACGCCTTTTTGAACCAACCCCCCAGGAGCTAACACGTCTTCATCTTCCTCAATTGTTTCTGCAAAATACAAACAAATAGCGGGGGTTTTTGACCCCCACAAACTGAAAAAGGAAAAATAGCGATTAAGTCTGTGCGCAATATAAATTCATCGCGAGGGTTGTTTTAGCTTCGTCTGGTGCTCACGAGTACAACCATGGGCGTCACGAAGCTTAATTTTTCTTGGGATGTAAAGCCCCAATTTGAGAGCTTCGAAACCCTAAATTTCATCAATGATGGTTTGAGATTCTGGGCATCATAAGGCAATTAACCAATACCATTAGCTTCAGAAAGGTTATAGCAATCCAATACACACAAAAAATTTCATTAATAATGCATGAATATTGAATTATGATTATGGAAAAAGTAACCAAACCGTGTGACTGTTTGTGGAGAGTTCTTGAGCTATGAAACTGGAAACTGATTGCAAATCGTTCAGGAAGCTCCCAACAACGTCTTTGGATCCACAAAAGTCCTTAATTCGCCCTAGAACACTGAAAACAATTTTGAGTTTTTTCCACTTTTTTTCAATATTGCATATGGCTTCTGCATCAGTTTTTCACGTGTATGGCATTAGGGTTAGCTTGCTTGCATATATGGAAATAGAATTAGGTTAGCAGCTGGGCCTTAATCCATCTATAGGAGAGAATTAGGTTTGCACTTTCCTCCATTGTCAATCTTTCCATATTTGAATCAAATCTTAAGATTTTGTGTACACATAAGCCCTAGCACGAATTGTTTGGTCATCACATGATATATGAAAGCTGTATAAATCAAAAAGATACTATTTCATTGATTTTTAGATTTTATTTGAATTATTAAAGATTTAAAATGAATTAAATCAATAAAAATTAAATAAAATAGAAAAATAAATGTTTGATCTTGAAATTAATCATGGGACACGTGTGTGGCGTGACAAGGCTGAATCAAGTGGAAGAAAGTGGGCCCTTTTGTCAAAAATTGAAGTTTTAAGGATAGTTGACTTTTGCAAATTCATGAAAATTTCCCAACTTCTCCAATGCATATCTTGCTCAATTTTGATAATATGAACATGTTCTTGGACATTTTGGAAAGGTCTTGAAGTCCTCTAACCAATGCCTTTGGTCCCATGTCATTTGGATTTACCAATCTTAAGTTATGGTCTTTGATTTAAAATACCTTTTTGTTGACTTTTGAAAATGACCTATAATGTAGAAATTGATAACTTTTTGTGAGAGCATATCTTGGACTTGGAATGTGAAGATGAGTTGTAGGAAATGTCATTCCCTTTAAAATGAGCATTGTATGGGATTTTTCTGATGAACCATGAAAAGGTTATGCCTTGGTCAAGTTACAGTTGACTTTTCAACTGTCCAAAAATAGCAACTTTTGCATCTTGATGATTTTTGAGCCATGCTTGTGGAATCATGATCAAGACTTGATCAAATGATGATTGTGGCTTCAAAATAAGATGTTGACCAAAAATTCTGACTTTTGACTGTAAAATGACCATTTTACCCCTACAGTTGATTGTGAACCAAATAGGGCTTTTGACTGTGCAATTTGCCTCTGTGAGCCTTGAGACTTGACATGTAGATGCTTGACAGTGTATATGGGCACATGAGACTTGATTGGACCACTGAAAACCTCAAATTCTTTGCAGGAACCAAAACCCTAATTTCAGCTGGCTTAGGAGACATTTGGACTGTGCAACCCTTGGGAAATCTTGAACCATTTGAAGATGATTCTTGATAAATCTTGAAGAATATGGGAGGGCAAATTTTGGGGTACAACACTTTCCATCAAACACCTTATGATCATGGATTCAATTGAGCACGAAAATTCCATCAAATTATGAGAAAATAGCACCATTGGAATCACAAAATAATGCTCAATGAATCAACCCAAAGATCAACAAGAGATCACATTATGAAAGATGGAAAATCCAACTTACCAAAGGTAGATCTAGAGAATTATCAACACAACTTCAAGAATTTTCTTTAATTCAACCACAAGAATTAATTGCCAAGTTTGGATATAGATAATTGATGAAGAAAAAGTGTTTGGATGAAAGTTTAGCTCAAAGAATAGTAAGCTTCAATGCAAAGCTTACTAACTTTTCTTGAAAATGGAGCTTTTAGTGAATTTGGTAGATGGAGAGAATTGAGAGATTTTTTGGCAAGGTGGATTTTGCTATTAAAAGCTTGAAATTTGAATGAAATGAGGGCTCTATTTATAGAGTTTAGGATTGGGATTAGTGGTAATTTGGTAATTGATTCTTGGAGCCAAAATTTGAATTAATGATAATTCTTTCAAAAATTATAGCAATATTGCAGCCAAAATTTGACAAGATTGAAAATGATGATTTCTTTTCAAATTTTCACGCGTGCAATCGATTGCACTACAATGTAAATCGATTTGCACAATGTATTTTTTCAAAAATTGCATAAAATGCACTTTGTGCAATCGATTGTACTCTAGGAGTAATCGATTGTACAGTGAAAAAATGAAAAAATTTTAATTCTTTTTCTTTGCAAATAGAGATTTTAGGGAAATAATACCGGAAAACCTTATTTTCCATATGCCTCGACTCGGTACCTACAAAACACAAATATGCAAAGACAAAGACAAATATTTTTTGTATTTTGATTAGAAGTTAGTCAGCAACACAAGAGCAAACTTAAAGATAGGATGAAAATATGATGAATGAAGCTATTTATTAATGATTGTGACCAAATGACAAAATATGATATGAAAGTGCGACTAAAAAAGTTAGGGGCAAAATTTAGGGTACAACAACTGCCCCTATTTAATTATCTTTTTGCCAGATAGGTGGAAAGTAATTAAATACAAACAGACCTGAATTTCGTCCCTGATGCAATGCGATGATAACATATGTTATGAATGAGTGCATGGACTCTTTTTTGACATATATTTTTTTGAATGATGTATGAGATGAGACAGACTCTAGAAATATGGAAAGACTCGAAACTGGAAACTTATGGTAGCTTAGATGAAATGACGTGTGTGATACGGTGGTAGAACCAGAACTGTTTGAATGCTAGTTTGTGTTTTGCGTTTGTGTTTGCAAAATGTCGCGGTAAGCAAGAGTCGCCATCGACTTTTATTTTATCCAACTGGAAAGGAAAAAAGCACAGAAAAATTCCTTATTCGAGATTTTCTGAGTACGGGGGGTAGATTATAGAAAGGGAAGGTATTAGCACCCTTTCTATCCGTAGTTTTCTACGGGCTCTTAGGTACTTGCTCATCATTTTAAAAATTTCCTGTGTGTGTTTGATTTGAAAAAGTTTTTTGTTTGACTTCGATTTAACCCTAACTTCTGTCTTCAAGAGTGTTACGAAGTGTATTTGAAAAGTTTGTTTGAAAAGAGTGTAAGTATGGAAAAGTTTGTTGTTGAGCAAGTACCTACTAGCATCTACCTACTCGAAAAAAGAATTGTTCTATGTTTGTTATCTTTAGACAGCGCTATCCTACTATTAGTGAGTAGGTAGCACCATCGTTGGAGTTGTAAGGGTCAATTCGAAAGGGACGTACGATCACTAAAGTAATGTTAGGATGTCTTAGTAATAACCCTAATGTCTTAAGATCAATATTCGAGGTAACATATCCAAGGAAACTTTTCCAAACGGGACTCTGATCTTTTGTTTAGACAAGAGGGCGACCACTAAAATATCCTATACTCAATGATCGTTTACCGAAGGCAGCCGAAGTGGGAGTATACCCTAGGAGTGCGTATGTGCGAGTGATTCAATTTCAAGTTTGTTATCTTTGCACATTTAGGGTTTGCTAATCGTTTTAAAGTTTACATACAGTCTTGTCAAGCAACCCTAATATTCATACATCTAACAGTTAATATTTTTCGTAAATTAAAATGCGGAAAGTAAAGCTACGCTATTACAAGGCTTCGGGTATTAATTACATAGCCAAAAGACCCGCTAAAACGATAAATAAACGGAGAAAGTCCTAATTAATCTATTACATCATGTGAGCAATTACATCAATATTGTAAAAAAAATAAATTCACGACGAATAGAGAACGAAAGGAAGTTAGGGTTTTGACCCCGTCTAACATAATTAAAAGAAAAATTATTTTTGTTGTTTTTGATTATTTTAAGAAAGAAAAGGTTTTAAATTAAATATGCAAAAAACCTAATTACTAATTAAATTAAATTGAATAAAATAATTAATTTTGACCTATTTTTGTGTTTTTGGTTATTTTTAAGAAAAAGAAAATAGAAATTAAATTAAGCTAAAACCCTAATTTTCTAATTGTTTTTAATTTATTTACAAAAGGAATTAAAGTTACCTAATAAATTAAATAAACTAATTAAATTAAATTTTTTGATAAAAAAAATAAACTAACTCTAATTGGATGACAGATTATTTTTTATGATTTTTTTTTTATAAAAAAGGAATTAATTTTTATGTTAATAATATAATTAAATAAATCAAATAAAAGAAAATATAAATGAAAAGGAAAAGAATATGGGCCTGTAATCAGCAATTAGGGGGTGTGAATATCAGCTTCTGGGCCCAAAACAAGTTGACCCATGTTTGACTTCCATGTTCCCATGATGTGCATTGACCAAGGCTTTTGGTGGATCATCACATAATAGCCTTCAGATCTGACTTCTTGGAGATCCAATGATTGAGCTTTGAGGGCACATGGTGGTCTCCATGCCTTGTATGCACTCCTGGTCAAGCAATGAAAAATAACATGAAATATGGGGGGGACCTGAGATTCGAACCCAGGTCCCGTGGCTTTCTCCACCTGCCTTATGACCAACTAGGTTGGATGCATTTGTTGTATATTGAATAACAATCATTGATAATATATAATAATGTAAATTAGTGGGGGGGGGGGGGAAATAAAAAATGCGCCAGAATTCAAATGGACGAATGAGATAGAGCCACGCATGTCATCTTCTTCCTCTCTCCGTTGGTAAAAGTCATAAACTTTTACCTACAGACAAACGTCTGTCACTACAAACCCTGCATATTGAAAAATCACACACAAGCATGATAAATGGAATCTAAGGCTGTGAATCAAGTCTCCTTGGCCTGCTGAGCATCATGGTGCCCTTCTTGTGGACCAATTTCACCTGTATGAAAAGATCCTAAATCGAGACCAAGAACCCTAGCAATGGTTGATTCTGATATAGCCAACGAAAATGCAATTGATTACCACCACAAGCTTGCAAACATGTTAGGGATTCAGAATATGCTATTGAAACATGATAAATATGCAAGAATAACAAGATTCGATTCTGAAAATAATGGCAAACCGTGTACCACTTATAGTGAGTTCTAGCGCGCGAGGATCCTTGTTTCTGATTGCTATGGCTTCCTTGTAATCCCAGGAAGTGAATGGGATGGCTTATGAGTCTTGAAAATGTCTGGAAGTGTGAAATCAGATCACCACTTTCTTTGAATTTTTTCAAGTTTGGTTCTCCCTTTGTGCGCCTCCAAACCTTGTTGTTTTTGGCTGCAATTGTACACTATATACCACTGATTGAATTAGGGTTGCAATTGTGATCTCAATCTTTGCCAATTATGATTTGTGATATTGATTTGATTTCCATGAAATTCTTTCCAAAATAGGCCAAAATCAATCTTTTTGTGCCCACATATTCCTTGCACGAATTAATTCACTTGCTAGCTAGACATGGGACATGAAATGTGCACAAGATCTTGAAGTTTGAATGATTTGGATATTTTCATGATTTAGTTTGATTTAATTTGATTTAATTATAATAAAAAATAAAAATAAATAGAAAAAATAAGATAAATACAAATGGAAAGGGCTGGGTCTCGTGGACCATGCTACCAACTCAAAACAAGTGCAAAAAGTTAGGCCCATTTAACAAAAATTGCAATTTGAGGCACTTTTGACTTTTGTCAATTTTGCAAAAAAGGTCAACTTCACCAATGCATAACTTCCTCATTTTTGACTCTTTGAAGGTGTTCTATGACTTTTTAGAAAGATTTAGATGTCCTCTAAACATCCCTTTTGGTCTTATCTCAATTGGGTCTTCCATATTCATGTATGAAGCTTTGACAAAAAAGGTGTTTTTGTTGACTTTTCAAAGTGACCTATAATGTCCAAATTCATAACTTCTTGTGAGTGCATATTTTGAACTTTGGAGCTGAAGATGAATTGTAGAGCATTACAGCCTCTTCAAAATGAGCTTTGGATGGGTCATTTCTCATGAAGTATGAGAAAGTTATGTCTGGTCAAAGTTGAGTTGACTTTTCCTACAAAACCCTAATTTAGCAACTTTTGGGTTTTGATGAATTGTGAGAAATCATTGATGAATCATGATCAAACCTTGATAAAATGATGAATAAAATTCAAAATGAGGATGTTGACCAAAAATATTGAAGTTTGACTGTATGTGGGCCACAATTGACTTTTGCCCTAGCACAGTCGACTTTCAGGCCTGTGAGCAATTGACTGAGAAAATTTCCTCTGCAAGGCTTGAAACTTGATAAGGATGATATTGAGAACATATTAGGACAATGGTGAGAATTTTGGATCTCTTGGACTCAAGTATCTTGATGCAACATGAAACCCTAATTTGAGGTAGACTGCTTTAGGAGAGAGTTTGTCTGGTCAACGCTTGGACTTCCTTGAGCAATTTGTAGACCTCACTTGAAATGTATTGAGAAATATGGGAGGGAAAATTTTGGGGTACAATAGCTGCCCATGTTCAATCTTCTTTAACCTGAGGATGTAGATTGGCTTTCCTTCCTTTCGTGATCCAAAGGTGGAAGATGATTGAACACTAGAGTGCCCAAGAAATTTGCACTCACATGAAGTGATATTTGTCTTATGATGTCGGGAATGGGCTTATAGATGCCATTTTGAAATTGATGACAGAGGATGGGCTTAAAGATGCCATCCGAAGGAGTGTCAATTGCATAAGAGATTCCTTAGCGATAGTTTGCATACCTATTGTTAAGGAGGATTTCGCTGGGGAATGTTGATCTTTGTCTTGAGAAAAGTTGAATTTTAGGAGCTTCGGTCGTCCCTTATTCTACTGGGGAGTCGTCTCTTGGTTGAAGAGGTGAAAATGAACTATTATCTGGTCGTGATCCAGGCTTGACGGTGATAAGATCGACTGCTATCTGGTCGTGCTCCAGGCTTTGCAGTGACTTACTAGGGAGATGAGATTATACTTGCTATCCGATCGTAATCCAGGCTTTACAATTTCTCAATTCTTATCTGGTCGTACTCCAGGCTTTAGAAGGATTTAAGTTGTTATCCGGTCGCCTCCGGGCTTCAAATTGACTTTAGGGCATACTAATATCCAGTCGACTCCGGGCTTCTTAGTAACTGTCCAAGTAAAACTGCTATTTGGTCGAAATCCAAGCTTCGCAGTGTCTTGTACCGCTATCTGGTCGTAATCCAGGCTTCACGATGTGTTATACCATTATCCAGTCGAATCCAGTCTCCATGGTGTCTTGTACTGCTATCTGGTCAAATCCAGGCTTCACAATACCTTACTTCTTATCTGGTCGAAATCCAGGCTTCAGAAGAAATCAAGTGGTTATCCAGTCGCATCTGGGCTTCCATTTGATTTTAAAGGCCTACTAATATTCGGTCGACTCCGGGCTTCTTAGTAACTGGCCGGGTAGACTGCTATTTGGTCGAAATCCAAGCTTCAGTGTCCCTTACTATTATATGGTCGTAATCCAGGCTTCAGTGTCTTTTACCGCTATCTGGTCGTAATCCAGGCTTCACGATGTGTTATACCATTATCTAGTCGAATCCAGGCTTCATGGTGTTCGGGGAACTCAAGATATTATCCGGTTGAATCTGGGCTTCATAACTTTCATTAAAGATATACCACTATGTGGTCGACTCCAGGCTTCATAGTATTCTTGGCTGCTATCTGGTCGTAGTCCAGGCTTCACAGAAACTTGCATTGCTATCTGCTCGTAATCCAGGCTTCACAATAACTTGCTGAGCTGTTATTCGGTCGACTCCGGGCTTCACGGCTTGTGTTTATGATATACCACTATCTGGTCGAATCCAGGCTTCATGGTGTCTCGCACTGCTATCTGGTCGTAATCCAGGCTTCACAGTAACTTGCTGAGCTGTTTTCCGGTCGTAATCCGGGCTTCACGGCTTGTTGGGGATTAAACTATTATCCGGTCGAATCCGGGCTTCATATTTTAAATCTGAGATAAACCACTATCTGGTCGTAATCTAGGCTTCGCGGTGTTTAATACTGTTATCTGATCATTCTCCGGGCTTCACAATATGATGTAGAAATCAAGGTACTATTCGGTCGGATCCGGGCTTCATAGCTTGAACTTTGTGAGAATTTAATTGTATTTTTCCTGAAAGGTAAATGGTTAGTCATATGTAATGCATGATATGTATCAAGCAATGATGTTCTCAAAATAAATGATATTGTGTTGTATGATGCATATGCACATGTCATGATGTATGGACATGCAATGTTTTTATGATATTCTCTAGCTGGGGAAAATAAATCTCGGACTGCTGCTGGAGAGTAAAAAGAGTTTCGCTTGTTGGAGATAAAGACCGAAGATGATTTGAGAATAAATTGGCGGGAGAATAACTCTGATGGAGAATAAACTGGAGAGAAAATGACTCTGTGGGGAAGAGATACTCTGTCAGAAGATCTGCTGATTGTGAGAAATAACCTTGGCTGGGGATGAATTACCGTTGCTGGTGATGATAAACTCTGTCGGGGTTTGAATTTCTGTTTGTGGAAGAAATAAACTCCACTGGGGATAGGCTTCCATTGTTGGTGATAGATGAACTCTGTTTGGGGAGAATCACTGTTTTTTAGATACCTTTTACTCTGTGGGGAGTGAATGTACCTTTAGTCATATTCTCTCGCTGGGTCTATCACCGTACCGAGTGGATAGAGAAACTGTAAGGTTTGGGACTTTTCTGTTTTCCCCTGTTCCTGAAATTATGAGTAATCGTCTTTTGTTTCGCATGTAAATATTTATGAGCAACAATTATTGTCGAATGCATATATCAAAAAGGAATCATTGAACGTTCTTGGAAAACAAAACAGGAAAAGAAAACAATTTTGAAATTTGTTGTAAAAGGAATTGTGTTGATTTTGAAGTTGGCCTGTAAATAGGCGTTTTGTACAAGAGGTTAACGTCTTAGTAAGAGAACGCCGCCGAAAGATGAATTATACAATTTGCGAAAAAATAAAGAAAAACAGTTATGTGAATAATCCCACTGGGTTCCAACTCTGCTATTGCCTTTATATATTCGAGCGTATCATCACTTTGCTACTTGGTTGAAGGTAGATCAGATTGGTTGGCACCGTTAGAGCTTGATAGTCGGTACCGAAGTATGGTTGCAAGATGATCCAATGAGACATAGTGTTATGCTTTGATCTATAATTTTTTCCTGGACCGCCCTTTCGGGTTTTCAGTCCACCGGGATACCCTTTTTTGCCCAAGCCGCCTTTTCAGGTTTTCGACTTGCAGGGTGTACAAATTTTTCATTTTCATCCCTTAATTTTTCCCGAACCCTTTTGGTTCGCCAGGAAGACCTTATTTTTGCCTAGGCCAGTCGACCTAGCGGGTCTTTGATTATGCGTTGTATTTTTTCACTATGTCTGCATTGACGGGGTGAGGAAGGTCGTCACCATCCATGGTGGTTAGAATCATAGCTCCTCCTAAGAAAATGTTCTTAACCACAAATGGCCCTTCATACATAGGAGTCCATTTGCCCCTGGGATCACCTTGCAGCAGTATGATGCGCTTGATCACCAGATCCCCGACTTGATACTCTTGTCATCTAACTTTCTTGTTAAATGCCTTGATCATTCACTTTTGATACGTCTGACCATGACAAATAGCAGTAAGCCTCTTTTCGTCGATTAAGTTCAGCTGATCAAGCTGGGTCTGAATCCAATCGTCCTCACTCAAACCTGCATCCTTCATAATCCGGAGAGAGGGTATCTGGACTTCAATGGGTAAGACTGCCTCCATGCCATATACCAAAGAGTAGGGTGTTGCCCCTGTTGACGTCTGTGCTGAGGTACGGTATCCATGAAGAGCAAATGGTAACATCTCATGCCAGTCTTTGTATGTCACCGTCATCTTCTGCACAATCTTCTTGATGTTCTTATTAGCTGCTTTAACAACCCCATTCATCTTCGGCCGGTAGGGAGAAGATTTGTGATGATGTATCTTGAACTGCTTGCAGAGCTCAGTGATCATCGTATTGTTGAGATTTATACCATTGTCAGTAATGATCCTCTCTGGTACACCATATCGACAAATCAAATTGTGCCGGATAAACCACGCCACGACCTTCTTGGTTACTGTAGCAAAGGAAGCTGCCTCAACCCACTTCGTGAAATAGTCAATTGCTACCAGAATGAAACGATTCCCGTTAGACACAGTAGGTCTGATCTCGCCGATCATATCGATGCCCCACATTGCAAAGGGCCAAGGAGCTGTCAAGATGTTCATAGGAACCGGAGGTACATGCACCTTATCAGCATAGACTTGGCACTTATGACAAGTCCGAGAATGCTGATAACAATCGGCTTCCATAGTAGACCAATAATATCCAGCCCGTAGGATTTTCTTCGCCATGGTATGTCCACTGGAATGAGTTCCGAATGTACCTTCATGTAACTCTGCCATAATCCTTTCTGCCTCGTTCTTATCCACACACCGCAGTAAGGTTGTGTCATGGTTACGCTTGTAGAGGATACCATTACTGATAAATAACTTCGCATTGAGCCTCATCAGAAACTTCTTATCATTAACAGATGCACCCTCGGGGTATTCCTGAGCCTCAAGATACCTCTTTACCTCGTGAAACTAGGGTTTATCTGCTACCTCTTCAGTCTCGATGTCACAACAATGTGTAAGTTCGTCCAATCTCTCAATAGTAATCTGGGGAGCTTCATTGTCCCACCTGACCTTGAACATAGAAGACATGGTAGCTAGCGCGTCCGCCAACTGATTCTCCTCTCTTGGGAAGTGTTCAAAGGTTATCTTCTCTAAGTGCGGAAGCAACGTCAATACATACTCTTTGTAAGGAATCATATTTGGGTGCTTCGTATCCCACTCGCCTTTGATTTGACTGATCACGAGAGAGGAATCTCTGAATACACTCAAGAACTTAATCCTTAGCTCAATAGCTGCTCGAAGACCTAGGATGCACGCTTCATACTCCGCCATATTATTGGTGCAATTAAAACATAATCGGGTGGTGAACGGAGTATGACAGCCTTCAGGAGATATAATCACATCGCCGATGCCATTTCCCAACGCATTTGAGGCTCCATCAAAGTACATAGACCATCGGGATCCCTCCTCGGGTCCTTCATCCGGTCCAGGTTTTTCACAGTCGGTCACCAACATAATGTTCTCATCCGGGAACTCAAAATTCATGGATTGGTAATCATCCACGGCCTGATGCACCAAATGATCTGCCAACACACTCCCCTTGATTGCTTTCTGGGTTGTGTATTGGATGTCATACTCAGTTAAGATCATCTTCCATCTTGCTATTCTTTCGGACAAGGTAGGCTTTTCGAAGATATACTTGATTGGGTCCATCTTTGATATCAATAGGGTAGTGTGAGTCAGCATATACTGTCTCAGCCGGCGAGCAGCCCATGCCAAAGCGCAACAAGTTTTCTCAAGCAGTGAGTATCGGGTCTCACAGTCGGTAAACTTTTTGCTAAGGTAGTAAATAGCGTGCTCTTTTCGGCCAGACTCGTCATGCTGCCCCAACACGCACCCCATTGAATTATCCAGCACGGTCAAGTATAAGATCAAAGGTCTTCCTTCAATTGGAGGTATCAGAATAGGTGGCTCTTGGAGGTATTCCTTGATTCTTTCAAAAGCGGCCTGACATTCATCATTCCATTTTACCACTTGATCTTTCTTCAACATCTTGAAGATTGACTCACAAGTAGCAGTCAGGTGTGAAATGAATCGGGAAATTTAATTCAACCGTCCCAAAAACCCTCTAACTTCCTTTTCTATGCGAGGATCCGGCATCTCCTGTATAGCCTTCACCTTTGTAGGATCCACTTGAATACCTTTATCACTAACAACGAAACCCAATAGCTTACCAGACCCTACCCCGATGGTGCACTTGTTCGGGTTTAACCTCAGCTTATACATCTTCAACCTGTCAAATAGCTTCTGAAGATGGTCAGGGTGCTCTTCCTCAGACTGGGACCTTGCAATCATGTCATCAACGTAAACCTCAATCTCATGGTGAATCATGTTGTGGAACAAAGCAACCATAGCGCGCTGATACATTTCCCCAACATTCTTCAACCCAAAAGGCATTACCTTGTAACAAAAGGTGCCCCACTGCGTAACGAAGGTTGTCTTCTCCATGTCTTCGGGAGCCATCTTAATCTGATTGTAGCCAGAAAAACCATCCATAAAGGAGAAGACCTTATGCTGTGAAGTATTGTCGACTAGAACATCGATATGAGGCAGAGGGAAATTATCCTTGGGGCTCACCCTTTTCAGATCTCTATAGTCTACACACATACGTACCTTACCATCTTTCTTCAGCACCAGAACCACGTTGGCAACCCACTGCTGGTAAGAAGTAACAGCTAGAAATCCAGTGTCAAACTGTTTCATGACCTCAGCTTTGATTTTCTCAAACATCTCGGGGCGCATACGGCGAACCTTCTGCTTTACCGGAGGGCAATCTTCTTTGGTTGGCAGGCGGTGTACCATAATATCAGTGTCTAAACCAGGCATATCCTCATAAGACCAAGAGAAGATCTCAACATAGTCACGTAGCATCTGTATCAACCGTTGCTTGACACTAGGCTCCAGATTAACACCTATCTTGACCTCTTTCCTGTCTTCCTCTATACCCAAATTCACTGATTCCACTGGCTCTTCATGCGGCTGTATGGCCCTCTCTTCCTGAAGTAACACTCTAGCAAGTTCCCCAGGCACCTCACAATCATCCTCACCTTCGTCCTCGGCTTGGTTGATCAGATTTTCGAAGTCATAACCGGCAGTAGCAGAGTCGTTATCAATGGGATCCAGAGTGGATGTGGACCTGTATTATGATATGTAAGTGTGTGTAAGACAAATAACTGTTTTGATAAAGTGCAAGATAGAAAAGAAAAACAGGGAGCGTAAAATTTATATTGTAAGAAAACGTCCAATGCTTTATTGATGATACATGAAAATGACAAATAAGAAGCCCTCACAAATAAAGCTAAGGGTCCTAGGGCAAGGCACCAAGCCGTAATGTTTTAAACAGTTTGTTACAAATCTCAAAACAAAAGTCTATTACTGTGTTATAAAAGAAACGGGCACCAAGTCCTTCACCGTCCAATTGTTCAAGCCACCGCCGGTAGTCGGGTAAATCCAGCTGTCGAATTCTGACCCCTCTTCATCATCTTCAATTGCATTCACTCCCAGATTACTGATATGCAGAAGAGGTCTTCCAATCCGCGCACTCCAAACAGCCATTTGAGCTTCTTTTTCAATCACTCCCCTGGCGTCCTTGAGGGAAGCCATCTTCATTGGAGATTCGTCAATAGCAACTTCAGTTGATGCCATAGTCTGGGGGACCTCTTCAAAGTTCTGACACGGGGTTTCGATGAACTCTCCATCCATCTCCACATAGAAAAAGGAATTAAGATGACTCACCATGTACTCCTCCTCACCCTGCACTGTAACAATCTTCCCTTTTACTGGATATTTCAACATCTGATGGAGCGTAGAAGTCACTGCCCCAGCCTTATGAATCCAAGGGAGACCCAACAAGCAAGAATAAGATGGTCGGATATCCATCACATAGAATGTAGATGCAAAAGTCTGAGAGCCAACTTTAATAGGGACGTCCACCTCCCTGTGCACCATCCTTTTTGACCCATCGAAAGCTCTAACCACAATATTACCCGGCTTCAGAATCAAACCTTCACATTCCAGACGGTCTAATGCTTTCTTTGGTAAAACATTTAATGAGGACCCAATATCCACCAGTACGTGGGCCAAAGTAGTGCCCCTGCACTCGATCGAGACGCGCAGAGCATCATTGTGATTTCTTCCTTTAGCAGTCAGATCTGTGTCTGAGAAACCCAATTCGTTGTGGCAGTCAAACTAGCTACATAGTCTTTGAATTGATCAGAAGAGGTTTCCTGCGACACATCTGCAGTTTTAAGGAAAGCAATTAAAGCCTTTGCATGGGCTTCCGAACATAATAACAAGGACAACATGGAGATTTTTGACGGGGTCTGCCCCAACTGCTCGACTATGTTGTAGTCGCTCTTCTTGATAATCTTCAGAATTTCTTCTATCTCCTGCTTAGAGGTTTCTACAATGATCTTCTTAGGCGCCTCCGCCCGGGCAGGCTCACCTGTAACTTCTTTGCCCCGAGTGTCAGATGACTCGGCGGCATAGGTGATAACTGGAGTAAGGATTGGAATAGTAGCTGATGTACTGGCAAATGGAATGGCAACAGGCTTTTGAACAGTCGGAGGGGAAATCTCAAGAGAGAAGAGTCTTCCACTTCTGGTGACTTTACTAGATCCGACAATATTGCTGATATCAGCATCAACTTCTTCAACCTTCAAGTCTTGTTTGATCCCATGATAATACACATCGGCCCCATAGTGCCATGGGACAGCCTTATCCGAAGTGTATGGGATAGGACCAGGAATAGTAATGATTAATGGAGCAACTCTCGGAACGGATGTAATCCTAACAGGATTTCTCTAGGAAGCCTTGGAAGGACTGGAGGAAATGGTTACTGTTGCACCCCAAAATTTTCCCTCTCATATTTCTCAAACCATGGCAAGAAAAATCTCCAAGTGGTTCAAGATTGCTCAAGAGTTGGACAGTCAAAGCTATCTCCTAAGACAGTCAACCTCAAATTAGCGTTTTGTGTTGCATCAAGATCCTTGAGTCCAAATCACCTAAAGTTCTCCCCAATGTCCTAATATGCTCTAAAGTTCATCCATGTCAAATTTCAAGCCTTGCAGAAGAAGTTTGCTCAGTTAATTGCTCAAAGGGTCTAAAAATCGACTATGCTAGGGCAAAAGTCAACTGTGACCCAAATACAATCAAACTTCAAGATTTTTTGTTAACATTCTCATTTTAAAGGATATTTCATCATTTTATCAAGTGTTGATCATGATTCATCAAGGATTGCTCAAAATTCATCAAGACTCAAAATTTGCTAAATTAGGGTTTTGTAGGAAAAGTCAACTCAACTTTGACCAAGCATAACTTTGTAATACTTTATGATATATGACCCATCCAAATCTCATTTTGAAGAGGATGAAATTTCCTACAATCCATCTTCATACCCCAAGATCAGAAAGTGCACTCACAAGAAGTTACAAATTTGGACATTATAGGTCATTTTTGAAAGTCAACAAAAACACCTTTATTTACAAAGCTTATAACTTGAGAATGGAATATAAAAATAAGATGAGACCATAATAGTTGGTTATAGGACATCTCAAGCTTTCTAAAAAGTCCAAGAACACTTCCAAAAGTTCAAAATTGAAGAAGTTATGCATTGTTGAAGTTGGACATTTTTGCAAAATTGCCAAAAGTCAACTATCCCCAAAACTTCAAATATTGTCAAATGGGCCCATTCTTTTCCACTTGATTTGATCTTGTCACACTACACACGTGTCCTAGCTTCATCCTTGTGTCCATTTATCTATTTTATTATTTTATTTTATTTTTTATTGAATTAATTCATTTTAAATCAATTTAAATCAAATAAAATCACAAAACTTGATTACATGAGATCTTTTTCTATTTTCAGGACCTAATCACCATCAATATCATGATCAGATTCGTATCAAGCATTACATGTGCAAAAAGATTGGATTTTTGGCAAAACTGGAAAGCTTTCAATGGAGGATCAAATCCAATCTCAAGGCATTGATTTGGAAGGATTCAACCCATATTTGTTGACCTAATGCATTGCTTATTACATATACAAGCCAAAGCACACGAGATCAAGGGCTAGAGACTGCAGAATCATCAAAAGAAAAACTTGAAAAAAGGTGAAAAAGTGTGAAACTGAAATCGTTCTTAGAGGAAAATTCAAAGGCAAAGCTCAACACTAATCGATTGCTGGACAATCACTGAATCTCCTGCAATCAAAAGCAAGCTCTCACACCCTCTAAAATGCACTGTAAGTTATACACGACCTCCCTCTGAATTTGATTTCGTGTTTCAAAATCTATGCATCATTACAAGAAACTAATGGCATATTTGCAATCACTAGACAATTTCCAAGCTTTCCATATTATTTGATTGTATTTATCTGCTCTATAACACAAAACGCCATTGTAGGGTTTCCTAGTTTTTTTTAGGGGTTTCTGTTACAGGTAAAATTAGACCTGTTAATGACCATGGGCATGACCGGAGGAGAAAGACAAGCACAACCATGGCCTTGGATGGAGTTTATATGGCCTGAGATGGATTTTTGGATTGACCTACGCCTTTAGCTGCGGATTTAAATCCGCAGGTAATTTCTATGCAAACCTGAGGGCAGGGACGACAACGTGTCCCCATCTGATTGCCCCATTCAAACTTGGCGCGTTTTCTTTTTTATTTCTGGCATATTATTGTTTTTCCCATATTATTATTATTGTCCAATACTATAATAGATGAAGCGTGATGGTTCAGTGGTAAAGGCGTTTGTTCAAAATCCAACAGGACCTGGGTTCGAATCCTAGGTCCCCCATATATTTGTTGTATTTTTCTTCCAGGTGATTCAATGCAATACCAAGCGCGTGGTGCATCATACTCCCTCATTCAATCATTGGACAGATGGCCCCAGACAAAATCTGATGGTCCAGATGTGATGTCCACCATACGCCCTAGTCAAAGTGCACACGTGGAATCAGGAAAAGTCAGCCAGGCCTGCATGTTAATGGGCCACAAAATTTCCATTCTCACCCCCAAAAGCAGGCCCAAACCCTCTCTTCTCTAATCTCTATATTTACATTTTTTGTTTTCATTATTTATTTATTGTTTATTTAATCATTAACCAATCAAACTTTTTTCTAAATAAAATTAAAAACCAAAAATATTTTCTTTATTAAAATTAAATTTCAGTATCTTATTTTTGTTAATAAATAATTAATTTAATTAATTTAGTTTTAATTAGGAATAACTTTTAATATATTTTGCAATAATTAAAATTAATTTAGACAATTAGGTTTTATTAACTTTGATCAAATTTATTTTTATTTCTTTAAATATCAAAAGTCCAAAAATATTATTTTCATTAATTAATTAATTAGCTTATTAATTTAATAATTGACTTAGTTTAATTCTTTTTTAATTCAAAATCAAACCAAAAATCCTTTCTTTAATAATCAAAGGGTCAAAACCCTAGAACTCGCCCGATTTAATTTCCCGCACGCGATCCATTTTATTTCAATATTGTATCTGTTTCCTGGGATGTAATAGTTTAATTAGGATTTCATTATTTTTATCGCTTTATTTATTTTCCACATTTTAATTTCAAGGGTTGCTTTTGGCGATGTAAATACCCGACGCCTTGTAATAGTTAGTTTAACTTCCGCAACTAAATTTCCGCAATTCATAAACTGTTAGATGTTTGATAATAGGGAATGCATGACAAGATCGAATGCTTAACTTAAAATCAACATAGATAAACATTGACATGTACAAAGACAAGATTAACTGCAAACAACACACTCGCACATGCGCACTCTTAGCATACACCTCACTTGGTTGCCTTTGAATGCGGTCATTAAGTATAGGAAGTTTTAGAGGTCGTCCTCTTGCCCAAAGATCGTAGTTGCCTCGAAAAGGTTGTCTCGGAAAAATGATCCAAGACATTAGGGTTACCGCTAAGGCGTCCTAACATTGCTTTAGTGACCGCACGCCCCTTAATTGAATTGACCCTTAAACTCCAACGACTGTGCTACCTACTCATCAATAGTGGGATAGCATTGTCTAAAGGAAGATAGCATAGAACAATTCCTTTTTCGAGTAGGTAGATGGTTCTTAGATACTTGCTCTTTCAAAAAACAAAATCTTTTTCACACTTACACTCCTTTTCAAAACAAAAAACTTTTTCAAACCCACAAACACAAAGAAAATCAATATTTTGAAAACAATTGAGCAAGTACCTAAGAGCCCGTGGATAACCACGGATAGAAAGGGTGCTAACACCTTCCCTTTCTATAATCTACCCCCCGGACCCGAGAAACATCTCGAAAAAGGAATTTTTCTGTGCTTTCCTTCCTTTCCTTGTTGGATAAAATAAAAGACGGTGGCGATTCTTGCTTACCGCGACATTTTGCAAAAACAAACGCAAAACGCGAACCAGCATTCCAAAAAAGAGTCAGTTCTCTCCCACTGTATCACATAACTGGCGACTCTGTTGGGGAATATTAATAAGTGGGGTGTACCTTAGGAATAGATCATTGTGTTTTCAATTGTTTGCTTTGTATGCTTTATATTTGTGGGCTTGTATCGGAGTTACTATAGATCCTAACTCGGATCTGGGGATACCCTTTAGGTAAGTAGCAATAAACTATGAGGGAACTGTACGACGTAGACCAATACGGTTGAAACAGTAGCTACATTGGCGTGGCACTTTAGATTGTACCGATATCCCTTGTGTTGGAACGAGGAGAATATGGGTCAACTAAGGGGTTATTAAGCACCAACTGACCTTAGAACCTTTAAATTGACCAACTTGGCCATAGAACAGTAGCAGTATGCTACACTCATTGAGACTAAACTCTCGCGATGATTCCGGCCGTAAGAAAAGGTTGCTAAATTGGAATTATGACCGATTGAGGGTAGTGAGTGATATTGAGATCCTCTAAAACCCGATTACTATTTTTAGGACAGGTTTAAACCAACTGAACTGAAAGAGGGTAGTACTTAAGCTCCTTGCCAGCTTGAAATCTAAGGGTTCTCTGTGTGACTTGTGAGCCTTTACCATGTTTACTATTTGTGGATACTTGTGATGTGCTTTCTATCATGACATCATGACATCATAACATTGCATACATCTTGCATTGGACTAACCTATTTCAAAGACAGGAGGGATTCATCTTTGTTCTGTTTTGTAGGTCATAATGCCCATGCGTAGGAATACCATCCGAATCAACTTTGTCCAGGTTCCCACCATGCTTAAAGAATTGATTGCAAAGATGCCTGATACTACCTCCTTCATCAGGAGACATGGGTATCTTCTCAGTTTGGTCACCTTCAAATTGGACGAGCAGATGATGAGTGTCCTGGTCCAATTCTATGATCCATTGTACCATTGCTTTACTTTCCAGGACTACCAGTTGGTTCCCACCTTAGAAGAGTTCTCTGATCTACTCGGTATCTCTATTCTGGAGCAGACCCCGTTTACTGGTTGGGAGAAGATTCTTAGGCCAGAAGAGATTGCTTCAGCCCTTCATTTGACCAAGGATGAGGTAATGGCTAATTAGGAGACTAGAAGTGGAGAAAAGGGCTTTCTGACTAAGTTCTTGGTTGGTAAGGCTAATTATTTCTGGGATAGTCTAGACTTCAAGGCATTCGAAGATATTATGGCTCTTCTGATATATAGCTTGGTATTGTTTCCGAATCCTGACGCTTTTGTTGATGTGAATGCGGTGAAAATCTACATCTCTCATAATCCTGTACCCACTCTCTTGGGTGACATTCTTCATCAGCTTTATGCCCGTACTTCCCGAAAGTAGGGAACCCTGATGTGATGTGCTCCATTATTGGCGAGGTGGTTTATTTCACACCTCCCCAAATCAGTGCTGAAGAACAAAGAAGGCATGGGCTGGGCCTATAGGGTTATGTCTCTCTCTCATAATGACATCATTTGGACCATTAAGGATATCGACGAGGTGGCCATCATTGATCGTTGCGGGGAGTACCCCAATGTTCCATTGATAGGAACCCATGGAGGAATTTCTTATAATCCGTGCTTGGCCTTACGTCAGTTTGGGCGAGCTAGAAGAGAAGGACCTCATGAGCTACTAATGCCTAGTATCATCTTTGATTTTCAAGGGGATAGCGACGAGCAATGCCGCAGATTCGTGAGGGCTTGGGATAGAGTTCACAAATCTGATCCACATAAGCTGGGTCCAAAGACCTCTCTTCCAATGGAGCCATATCTTAGATGGGTCCGTACCCGTGCCCAAAAGCTGGGTATGCCATATGAAGCCGTCCTGCCTATCATTGTTGAAGTTGCTAACGAAGAGGGGGTTCTTCCTACCATCCTCCATACTTACATTCCCACTGGCATTGGGGCACTGGAAAGGTCTTGGATGCAGCTGAGGGAAGAGCGGGACGCTTACCGAGAAAAGTTTAACGAGCAAGAGCAGAAGATCTAGAAGTTGACTAGGCAGTTGGAGAACGAGCGGATTCTCAATGACTATGTCCGTACCGACAAGAAACGACCACGGGAGCACTGATTGTCCTTTGCTTATTTCCTTTCTAGTTTTTATTTATTTTTCAGTATTTCCTTTCTTGTAACGCCTTAAAGGCATCGGTTGAACAATTTGAATATCGAAGTTTATCTAATAAAAGTGTGTTTCATTTCTTGTTTACGAATTTGAATCTCTCAATTGTCTTTGAAATCATATCATACGCATTTCATCCCATGCACTTCATAACTGGTACCCATTACAGGGCTCTTATCTTCTTTTCTGTTTATTTCAGCACTCATCATGTCTGCTGAACCATCAACTGAGCAAGCAATCAAGGCCCTACAGGCCTAGAATGCCCAATTTAAAGAGTTGTTCATGAATCTAGCTAAGGTTCAGCAAGATCTGAAGACCCTGATTCTGAAAGAGAAGAAGAAGAAGAAGAAGAAGAGGACAGTCCTGTTTAACACAGGTCACAGGTTTGGAAACAGGTTACGGGATGAAGTTGATTTGACCATATAATCTTGAGGAAAATATAGTCAAGAGGAAAGAAGGGCTCCTAGCCCTGTGGTCTCAGACAATGAGACAGACTTCGACGAAGACCAGTATCCTCCGGCTGAGGATAGATACAAACAACTGGAAGAGCAGTTGAGTGCGATGGAAGTTCAGAAAGTGCTTGGTCTGGACTTTGGTGATCTGGGTCTATCATCTGGGGTAGTGATTCCCCACAAGTTCAAGGCACCAGCCTTTGCTAAGTATGACGGAGTTTCTTGTCCGAAGCTGCACCTCCGGTCATATGTAAGGAAGGTTCAGCCGTACACCGCTGATAAGAACCTATGGATCCACTTCTTTCAAGACAGTCTCTCAGGGACTCAACTTGAATGGTTTTACCAGTTGGACGGAGCCAGTATCCGCAGTTAGGAAGATTTGGCTACTGCTTTCTACAGGCAGTACCAATACAATTCCGACCTCGCTCCCACGCATACCCAATTCCAGGGTATGTCAATAGGAACGAGCGAAGGTTTCGAAGATTATGCTCAGAAGTGGAGGGACCTCGCCGGAAGAGTACAACCACCCTTGGCTGATCGGGAGCTTGTGGATATGTTTCTGGGGACCTTGTGTGGTCCATTTTTCAACCATCTGATCAGAATTTTTTCGTCTGGGTTTAAAGAGCTGATTATGATCGGTGAGAGGATTGAGGCTGGTATTAAGGATGGTAAGATACAAAAGGGTGCTTCACCAAGCACCGAGAAAAAGCCTTTTAAGAAAGAGTCCAGTGTTGTCTACAGTTTGAAAAACCAGAATAGACATGAGCGCCGCCAAGCTGTTAATGCAGTTGTTATTTCGAGACCTGCTGGTGCTCCTCAACACAACAATCAACAAAAGGCCGAGAGACCTCGAAGGCAATTCACCCAACTCAACATGACTTTATCTCAGATTCTGCCGCAGTTATTAAAGACCAATCTGGTGATTCCCAAGGAAGCCCCGAAGAATCCAAATACAACATCACAAAAGTATAACCCTAATGCCCGTTGTGCTTTTCACTCTGATAGCCCGGGGTATAATACAAATGATTTTTGGTCTTTGAAGAACAAAATACAGGACTTAATTGATGCTAAGGAGATTGAGTTCGAGGCGCCCGAAAGACCTAATGTTGTGACTGCTCCTATGCCCAAGCATGGAGTAAATGCTATAGATGAAGACTAGTTTGTGGTTGCTGTGAATGACATTGTTACCCCTTTGATGAATGTGAAGAAGAACCTTTTGCTAGCCGGTTTATTTCTGGGCTGTGACGAAGGTTGCCGTATGTGTTCTGTTCTACCTACCGGTTGCCATCTTTTGAAGTCAGGAGTCCAACCCCTGATGGATAGTAAAGAAATTCTGTTTGAGAAGATTGTTATTCCTTTAGTTCATACTGAAGAAGTTGCTATTATCACCATTTTCGACAATTCTTCCAAGGTTCCCTCGAGGAAGCCTGTTAGAATTACATCTGTTCCAAGAATCGCACCATTGATCATCACTGTTCCTGGGCCCATCCCCTACACCTCTGATAAAGTTGTACCTTGGCACTACGGGGCCGGTGTTTATTTTCATGGAGTTAAACAAGAGTTGGATGGTGATACTGATGTCAGCAATATTGTTGGACCTACTAAAGTCACCCGCAGCGGAAGACTTTTCTCACCAGATATCTCTCCACCAACTACCTGGAAACCTGTTGTTATTACACCTGCCAGTGTACCTGCTACTATTCCTGTTCAAGTTCCTATTCTTACCCCTGTCGCCGAGTCCTTTGACGCTCGCAGCAAAGGGACCACTGATGAGTCTGCCCAGACGGAGGCACCAAAGACAATTATTGTTGAAGCTTCTAGACAAGAGATGGAAGAGATTTTAAAAATCATCAAAAAGAGTGACTACAATGTAGTCGAGCAGCTAGGGCAAACCCCATCCAATATTTCTATGTTATCACTATTGCTATGCTCAGAGGCCCATGCCAAGGCTCTGATTGCTTTCTTGAAGACTGCACACGTACCACAAGAGACATCAGCTGACCAGTTTAAAGATTGCAAGGCTAGTTTTACTGCTGATAATGGGTTGGGTTTCTCTGACGCCGACTTGACTGCTAAAGGGAAGAATCACAACGATGCCCTGCATGTCTCCATTGAATGCAGGGGCACTACTCTTGCACATGTATTGGAGGATACTGGTTCCTCATTGAACTTCTTGCCTAAGAAAGCTCTAGACCGGTTGGACTGTGAAGGGTTGGAGCTGAAGCCAAGCAACATTGTTGTTAGGGCCTTTGATGGGTCTAAAAGAATGGTGCATGGAGAAGTAGATATTCCGATTAGGGTTGGTTCTCAGGTTTTCAACTCTACGTTCTATGTGATGGACATTCGGCCAACTTATTCTTGTTTGCTGGGTCGCCCATGGATCCACAAAGCTGGGGCCGTAACCTCAACGCTCCACCAGAAGTTGAAGTACCCGGTCAAAGGGAAGATTGTGACAGTACAAGGAGAGGAAGAGTACATGGTGAGCCACCTCAACTCCTTCCGATATGTAGAGATGGATGGGGAGTTCATTGAGACCCCATTTCAGCACTTTGAAGAGGTTTCCCAGACACTGGCATCAACTGAGACTGTTGTTGAAGATTCCCCTATGAAGACGGCTTCCCTAAAGGATGCCAGGGCTGTTATTGAGAAAGGTGGGTGTGCAAATTGGGGCCAACTCCCCGATTTTTCACATAAGACTAACAAGTTTGGTTTGGGTTTCACTGCAGAGGCTCAAAAGGATGTTCGGAATGCACGGATCGGAAGACCTCCCGTGTTCATCCGCAACTCGGGAGTGAATGCCATTGAAGACGATGTTGAAGAGTCTAAGTTCGACAGCTGGATCTATCCTACGACAGACGGTGGACCAAGCAACTGGACAGCAAAGGACTTCATCCCTATTTCTTTTGTTACCCAGTAATGAAACTTTTTGATTTTGAATATGTAACAGACAATGTTTTAAACTCTATGGCCCGGTGTCTTACCCGGGGCACTGTGGCTTCATTTGTGAGGGCTTTATGTGTGTCATTTTCATATATCATTAATAAAAGCATTGGACGTTTTCTTGCATTTCAAATTTTGCGCTCCTTGTCTTTCTTTTATTATATATTGCAAAACAGCTATTTTACACACACTCACATATACAGGTCTACATCCACTCTGGATCTCACTGGTAACGACTCTGCTACTACCGGTTATGACTTCGAAAATCCGATCAACTTAGCCGAAGACGAAGGTGAAGATGATTGCGAAGTGCCTGGTGAGCTTGCAAGACTGTTACTTCAAGAAGAGAGGGCTATAAAGCCACATGAAGAGCCAGTGGAATCAATAAATCTGGGTACATAAGAGGATAAGAAAGAGGTCAAGATCGGGGAAAATCTAGAAGCTAGTGTGAAGCAACGGTTGATTCAGATGTTGCGTGACTACGTTGAAATCTTTGCCTGGTCTTATGAAGATATGCCTGGGTTGGATACCGATATTGTGGTTCACCAATTGCCTACCAAGGAAGATTGTCCTCCAGTAAAACAGAAGGTCCGCCGAATGCGCCCAGAGATGTCTGAGAAAATCAAGGCTGGCGTTATGAAACAGTTTGACGCCGGTTTTCTAGCAGTTACTTCTTACCCTCAGTGGGTTGCCAACGTGGTTCCAGTGCCGAAGAAGGATGGTAAGGTTTGAATGTGTGTTGACTATAGTGATTTGAACAGGGAGAGCCCCAAGGATGATTTCCCTCTGCCTCATATTGACGTTCTGGTTGACAACACCGCTCAACACAAGGTATTCTCCTTTATGGATGGTTTCTCCGGTTATAATCAGATTAAAATGGCTCCAAAAGACATGGAGAAGACAACTTTTGTTACTCAGTGGGGTACCTTTTGCTACAAGGTCATGCCTTTTGGATTGAAGAATGTTGGGGCAACGTATCAGTGTGTCATGGTTGCTTTGTTTCATGATATTATCCATCACGAGATTGAGGTGTACGTCGACGACATGATTGCAAGATCCCAGACGGAGGAAGAACATCTTGACCACCTTCAGAAGTTGTTTGATAGGTTGAAGTTGTACAAGCTGAGGTTAAACCCAAACAAGTGAACTTTCGGGGTGAGATCTGGTAAGCTGCTGGGCTTTGTCGTAAGCGATAAAGGTATTCAAGTGGATCCTGCAAAGGTGAAGGCTATACAGGAAATGCCAGCTCCCAGAACATAGAAAGAAGTCATAGGATTTCTGGGACGACTGAACTACATTGCCCGATTCATCTCACACCTGACTGCTACTTGTGAACCAATCTTCAAGCTACTAAAGAAAGATCAAGTGGTACGATGGAATGATGAATGTCAGGCCGCTTTCGAAAGGATCAAAGAGTATCTCCAAGAGCCACCCATTCTGATGCCTCTAGTTGAAGGGAGACCTTTGAGCTTATACTTGACAGTACTCGACAACTCAACGGGGTGTGTGCTGGGTCAACATGACGAGTCTGGCCGAAAAGAGCATGTTATTTATTACCTTAGCAAAAAGTTTACCGACTGTGAGACCCGATACTCGCTGCTCGAGAAAACTTGCTGCGCTTTGGCATGGGCTGCTCGCCGGCTGAGACAGTATATGCTGACTCACACCACCTTGTTGATATCAAAGATGGATCCAATCAAGTATATCTTTGTGAAGCCTGCCTTATCCGGAAGAATAGCAAGATGGCAGATGATCTTGACTGAGTATGACATCCAGTATACGACCCAAAAGGAAATTAAGGGAAGCGTGTTGGCAGATCATTTGGCACATCAGGCAGTGGATGATTACCAGTCTATGATCTTCGAATTTCTAGATCAGAATATCATGCTAGTAACTGACTGTGAGACACCTGGACCGGATGAAGGACCTGAGGAAGGATCCCGATGGTCTATGTACTTTTATGGAGCTTCGAACGCTTTGGGTAATGGCATTGGCGCTGTGATCATATCTCCTAAAGGCTCTCATACTCTGTTTACCGCCCGATTATGTTTCAACTGCACCAACAATATGGCGGAGTATGAGGCATGCATCATGGGTCTCCGAGCAGCAATTGACCTAAGGATTAAGTTTCTGAGTGTCTTTGGAGATTCCGATCTCGTGATCAGTCAGATCAAAGGCGAGTGGGATACGAAACACCCAAATCTTATTTCTTACAAGGAGTATGTGTTGACGTTGCTTCCATATTTCGAGGAGATAACCTTTGAACACTTCCCTAGAGAGGAGAATCAGTTGGCGGACGCGCTAGCTACGATGTCTTCTATGTTCAAGGTCAATTGGGACAACGAAGCTCCCCGGATTATCATTGAAAGATTGGAAGAACCTGCAAATTACTGTGACATTGAGACTGAAGAGGTAACAGAAAAACCCTGGTTTCATGAGGTGAAAAGATATCTTCAGGCTCAGGAGTACCCCGAGGGTGCATCTGTTAATGACACGAAATTTATGAGGAGGTTCGCGGTGAAGTTCTTCATCAGCAATGGCATTCTTTACAAGCGTAACCATGATTAGACCTTACTGCGTTGTCTGGATAAGAATGAAGCAGAAAGGATCATGGCGGAGTTACATGAAGGTACTTTCGGAACTCATTCCAGTGGACACACCATGACAAAGAAAATCCTTCAGGCAGGATATTATTGGTCCACAATGGAAGCTGACTGTTATCAGCATTCTCGGACATGTCACAAGTGCCAAGTCTATGTTGATAAGGTGCATATACCTCCAGTTCCTCTGAACGTCTTGGAAGCTCCTTGGCCTTTTGCAATGTGGGGCATTGATATGATCGGCGAGATCAAACCTACGGCATCCAACGGGCATCGTTTCATCCTGGTAGCAATTGATTACTTTACGAAATGGGTTGAAGCAACTTCCTTTGCTATCGTAACCAAGAACTTCGTGGCACGTTTCATTCGGAACAATCTGATATGTTGATATGGTGTACCAGAGAGGATCATTACGGACAATGGTACTAATCTCAACAACAAGATGATCACCGAGCTCTGTGAGCAATTCAAGATACAACATCATAACTCTTCTCCCTACCGGCCGAAGATGAATGGGGCTGTTGAAGCGGCTAATAAGAACATTAAGAATATTGTGCAGAAGATGACAGTGACATACAAAGATTGGCACGAGATGTTACCATTTGCTCTTCATGGGTACAATTGAAAAAGTTGTTTGTTTGACTTCGATTTAACCCTTGCTTCTGTCTTCAAGAGTGTTACGAAGTGTTTTTGAAAACTTTGTTTGAAAAGATTGTAAGTGTGGGAAAGTTTATTGTTGAGCAAGTACCTACTAGCATCTACCTACTCGAAAAAAGAATTGTTCTATGTTTGTTTTCTTTAGACAGCGCTATCCTACTATTAGTGAGTAGGTAGCACCGCCGTTGGAGTTGTAAGGGTCAATTTAAAAGGGACGTATGATCACTAAAGCAATGTTAGGACGTCTTAGTAATAACCCTAATGTCTTAAGATCGATATTCGAGGCAACATATCCGAGGCAACTTTTCCGAATAGGACTCTGATCTTTTGTTTAGACAAGAGGGCTACCACTAAAATATCTTATACTCAATGATCGTTTACCGAAGGCAACCGAAGTGGGGGTATACCCTAGGAGTGCGCATGTGCGAGTGATTCAATTTCAAGTTTATCATCTTTGCACATTTAGGGTTTGCTAACCGTTTTAAAGTTTACATACAGTCTTGTCATGCAACCCTAACGTTCATACATCTAATAGTTAATATTTTACGGAAATTAAAATGCGGAAAGTAAAGCTACGCTATTACAAGGCTTCGAGTATTAATTACATAGCCAAAAGACCCGCTAAAACGATAAATAAACGGAGAAAGTCCTAATTAATCTATTACATCCTGTGAGCAATTACATCAATATTGTAAAAATAAATAAATACGCGACGAATAGAGAACAAAAGGAAGTTAGGGTTTTGACCCTGTCTAACCTAATTAAAAGAAAATTGATTTTTGTTGTTTTTGATTATTTTAAGAAAGAAAAGATTTTAAATTAAATATGCAAAAAACCTAATTACTAATTAAATTAAATTGAATAAAATAATTAATTTTGACCTATTTTTGTGTTTTTGGTTATTTTTAAGAAAAAGAAAATAGAAATTAAATTAAGCTCAAACCCTAATTTTCTAATTGTTTTTAATTTATTTACAAAAGGAATTAAAGTTACCTACTAAATTAAATAAACTAATTAAATTAAATTTTTTGATAAAAAAAATAAACTAACTCTAATTGGATGACAAATTATTTTTTATGATTTTTTTTGATAAAAAAGGAATTAATTTTTATGTTAATAAAATAAATAAATAAATCAAATAAAAGAAAATATAAATGAAAAGGAAAAGAATATGGGCCTGTAATCAGCAATTAGGGGGGTGTGAATATCAGCTTCTGGGCCCAAAACAAGTTGACCCATGTTTGACTTCCATGTTCCCATGATGTGCATTGACCAAGGCTTTTGGTGGATCATCACATGATAGCCTTCAGATCTGACTTCTTGGAGATCCAATGATTGAGCTTTGAGGGCACATGGTGGTCTCCATGCCTTGTATGCACTCCTGGTCAAGCAATGAAAAATAACATGAAATATGGGGGGGACCTGGGATTCGAACCCAGGTCCTATGGCTTTCTCCACATGCCTTGTGACCAACTGGGCTGGACGCATTTGTTGTATATTGAATAACAATCATTGATAATATATAATAATCTAAATTAGTGGGGGGGGGGGGGGGGAAATAAAAAATGCGCCAGAATTCAAATGGATGAATGAGATGGATCCACACATGTCATCTTCTTCCTCTCTCCGTTGGTAAAAGTCATAGACTTTTACCTACGGACAAACGTCCGTCACTACAAACCCTGCAAATTGTAAAATCACACACAAGCATGATAAATGGAATCTAAGGCTGTGAATCAAGTCGCCTTGGTCTACTGAGCATTATGGTGCCCTTCTTGTGGACCAATTTCACCTGTATAAAAAGATCCTAAATCGAGACCAAGAACCCTAGCAATGGTGGATTCTGATATAACCAACGAAAATGCAATTGATTACCACCACAAGCTTGCAAACATGTTAGGGATTCATAATATGTTATTGAAACATGATAAATATGCAAGAATAACAAGATTCAATTATGAAAATAATGGCAAACCGTGTACCACTTACAGTGAGTTCTAGCACGCGAGGATCCTTGTTTCTGATTGCTATGGCTTCCTTGCAATCCCAGGAAGTGAATGGGATGGCCTATGAGTCTTGAAAATTTCTGGAAGTGTGAAATCAGATCACCACTTTCTTTGAATTTTTTCAAGTTTGGTTCTCCCTTTGTGCGCCTCTAAACCTTGTTGTTTTTGGCTGCAATTGTACACTATATACCACTGATTGAATTAAGGTTGCAATTGTGATCTCAATCTTTGCCAATTATGATTTGTGATCTTGATTTGATTTCTATGAAATTCTTTCCAAAATAGGCCAAAGTCAAACTTGTTGTGTCCACCTATGCCTTGCCCAAATTGATTCACTTGCTAGCTGGATATGGGACCTGAGATGTGCACAAGATCTTGAAGTTTGAATGATTTGGATATTTTCATGATTTGTTTTGATTTAATTTGCTTTTAATTATAATAAAAAATAAAAATAAATAGAAAAAATAAGATAAAGACAAATGGAAAGGGATGGGGCTCATGGACCGTGCTACCAACTTAAAACAAGTGCAAAAAGTTAGGCCCATTTAACAAAAATTGCAATTTGAGGCACTTTTGACTTTTGGCAATTTTGCAAAAAAGGTCAACTTCACTAATGCATAACTTCCTCATTTTTGACTCTTTGATGGTGTTCTAGGACTTTTTAGAAAGATTTAGATGTCCTCTAAACAACCCTTTTGGTATCATATCAATTGGGTCTTCCATGTTCATGTATGAAGCTTTGACAAAAAAGGTGTTTTTTTGACTTTTCAAAGTGACCTATAATGTCCAAATTCATAACTTCTTGTAAGTGCATATTTTGAACTTGGGAGCTGAATATGAATTGTAGAGAATTGAATCCTCTTCAAAATGAGATTTTTATGGGTAATTTCTCATGAAGTATGAGAAAGTTATGCTTGGTCAAAGTTGAGTTGACTTTTCCTACAAAACCCTAATTTAGCAACTTTTGGGTTTTGATGAATTGTGAGCAATCCTTGATGAATCATGATCAACCCTTGATAAAGTTATGAATAATAATTCAAAATGAGGATGTTGACCAAAAATCTTGAAGTTTGAATGTATGTGGGCCACAGTTGAATTTTGCCCTAGCACAATCGACTTTCAGGCTTGTGAGCAATTGACTGAGCAAACTTCCTCTGCAAGGCTTGAAACTTGATAAGGATGATCTTGAGAACATATTAGGACAATGGTGAGAATTTGGGATCCCTTGGACTCAAGTATCTTGATGCAACATGAAACCCTAATTTGAGGTAGACAACTTTAGGAGAGAGTTTGTCTGGTCAACCCTTGGACTTCCTTGAGCAATTTGAAGACCTCACTTGAAATGTATTGAGAAATATGGGAGGGAAAATTTGGGGGTACAACAAAGTGGAAAGACACGCTATGGAAACAACAAGATATTTCTGGATATCTGTCAAGGTAATAAAGAGTAACCATCAATACTTGGAAAAAAGAGAGGTAAAACCCGAGAAGGCAAGCAGCGACATCCAAGAATGGCATTAAATGGGGTGATCAACTCTATGGAAAAGATAATCAAAAACATCTAGAAGAACATTAGGTGTGGGATGAGACCAAATATAAATCTACATCAGAGTCATCCAGGAAAGACGCTGGACGAAAAAGAAGCACGACATCCAATATTGGCTTTGAATGAAGGGAAAAATCAACGTCTAATAATGGCTTTAGACGAGGGAAAAGATCACAACATCCAATACTGGCTTTGGATGAATGGAAAACTCAACGTCTAATAATGGCTTTAGACGATAGAAAATATCACAACATCCAATACTAGCTTTGGATGAAGGGAAAGTTCAATGTATAATAATGGCTTTAGACAAGAGAAAAGATCACAACATCCAATATTGGCTTTGAATGAAGGGAAAGCTCAACGTCTAATAATGGCTTTAGACGAGAGAAAAGGTCACAACATCCAATAATGGCTTTGGATGAATGGAAAAGGTAACAACATCCAATACTGGCTTTGGATGGAAAAAGAGATCTTGATATTCAATATTGGCTTTGAATGAAGGAAAAGGTAGCAACGTCCAGTACTGGCTTTGGATGGAAAAAGAGATCTTGACATTCAATACTGGCTTTGAATGAAGGAGAAGGTAACAACATCTAATACTCACTTTGGATGGAAAAAGAGATCTTGACATTCAATACTGGCTTTGAATGAAATAAAAGATAACAACATCCAATACTGGCTTTGGATGGAAACAAAAGATCCAACACATCCAAGATTAGCATTGGACGAAAGAGAGACAACTGAACTGACGTTTACTTTGGTAGGTGCCAAGTAAGTTAGAATTTAATCTCAAGGTGACATGTCAACTGCAACAAGACCTCGGGAAATGCAAATGAGGATGAAACATTCTTGTTATGCATTATGTATGAATTTTGTTATGCATGATATGTGAATGATCTATGCATGTAATGCAGACATTTACGACAATGGAGTTTGACTCTTTTGTGGAGGTAAGATTGGAAGTTTGATTCCTCAACATGGAGAACTCTGCCAAATTTAATTGGAAAGAAAAATGTCTTGAACCCAAAATTTGTCACACTTGTAAACCATATTGAACTGATGATCCTATGAGGAAAGACATAGAGATCTGCTTGGATATTTGTCCCATATTAGTTGATTGTTGAGGATAAACTGATCATGGCTCCAGTTGAAAGTTGTTGGAAATAAGCTGATCACGGCTCCAGTTCTCAAGATAACTATTAGAAATAAACTGATCATGGCTTCAGTTCTTGAAATGACTATTGGAGATAAACTGATCATGGCTTCAGATTTGAAATGATTGTTGTGAATAAAATGATCATGGCTTCAGTTCTTGAGATGATTGTTGGAATAAACTGATCATGGCTTCAGTTCTTGAAATAATTGTTGGAAAGGAATGCCCCAGTATGAGTATTGAAAATGATCTTCTGTCTAACCAATTCTGAGAAAACTCGCAATGAGCTACAAATATTGAACTGATTTGCAAATGGACCTGGAAGATACTTGCCCCTGATAGGGTCACTGACCAAGTTTCCCAACTGTTTGAAATTCCTTGACGAGGAAAGCTTGTTTGCAAGAAAAATTGTTTATTCAAACATGGTAATTTTAATGCAAAGTTCATGAAAAAGTTTTGAATCCAAAATCATTTTTGAAATGATTTTATTGGTGTATAGAAAATGCATCACTAGTTAACACACAGTGGTTTATACTTTTAAATTAAAAGAGAAAGAAAATGCATGAACATACCAAGACAAATGATTTTCAAAAGATCTTAGGAGTCAGTTTACGCAACCTTGTTATAGTATTCTTTCAAAAGAAACTTGGCTTCAATTAGGTCTTTTAAGGGTTGTAACGTGGTCTGGTTCACGTTTTAAGAAATAAAGGATAAAAGCTCAAAGTTTACTTGTACCCAACCCAATCTTCGTGATGTTCTTCAGTCCTACGTTTAGTTAATTCAGAATACGCATTCAGGTTCCAAGATGTTTTGGAATTACACTGATGGTAGCAATGACGATGATTCAGAAGCTAGGTAATTTTTGAGACGACAGCCATTTCTTCTTACATCTTTTTGCTGTTTTGAGGACTTTTGTCAACTCTGGTGGAGAATTTTGAGGATTTGAAGATATCTTTTATGATACGGTGGCAGAACTGACTGTTATACTGGTTTCCATTTTATATTCGCAAATGTCGCGGTAAGCAAGAATTGCCACCGAATTTTATTTCATCCAACTAAGGAAAGGAAAAAGAACATGGTAGATTATAGAAAGGAAAGGTGTTAGCACCCTTTCTATCCATGGTTTTCCATGGGCTCTTAGGTACTTTGCTCATTTTTAAAATTGCTTGTGTGTGCTTGTTTTGAAAAAAGTTTTACTTCGTGATAACCCTGGTATCAGTCCTCAAGAGTGTGACGAAGTTGTTTTGAAAACTGTTTTGAAAAGTTTTTGTGTGAAAAGTTTTTTTGAGCAAGTACCTAGGAACTAATCTACCTACTCAAAAAAAGTATGTTTGTTTTCCTTTAGACAGCGCTATCCTATTATTAAGGAATAGGTAGCATCGTCGTTGGAGTTTTAAGGGACGTTTTGAAGGGACAAACGCGATCACAAAAGCAATGTTAGGAAATTTTAGTAATCATCCTAAAGTCTTGAAGATCTTTTTCCGAGGCAACATCCGAATGGGTCATTTTAGATCTTTTGGGACTAGAGGACGACCACTAACATTCCCTATACTTCATGACCGTTTATCGAAGGCAACCAGAGTGGAGTAAACCCTAGGAGTGAGCATGTGCAAGTATATTTTTTTCAATTAATTATCTTTGCACAATTAGGGTTTTCTACTGTTTTAATTTCAATTTGTCTTTCCATACAATCCTATACATACATCTAACAGTTTATAGTTTGTGGAAATTAAAATGCTGGAAATTAAAGTCCTAGCTATTACAAGGCTTTCGCAGATACATATTTATCTTGACTGTAAATAAAAGTGCGGAAATTTAAAACCCTAATTACTATTACAAACCCGGAACATTTACAATAGTAGAAAACGGAAAATTAAAGTCGCACGGCGAATTAAATGCGAGAAATAATTGGAAAACCTAAAAATCTAATTGAAAAAATATTTAGGTTATATTTTTGAGAAAAAATTAGGTTATGTGCAAATTTAACCCTAATTCTAATTATTTTAAATTATGAAAAAAGAATTAAATCGCCTTAATTTAATTAAAACTAATTAGTTAATAAAAAAATTTATAAAAAAAATGATTTTTGATGTTTTTGTGATTTTTTGATTAAAAAAAAACATGATTTTTGTTATTATTTGAAAAAAGAAATAATTAATAAATAATAAAAAGGAATTAAAAAATAAAAAGAAAAGAATTGGGCCTAATATGATGAGCAATTAGGGGGGGGGGGGCTTCTGAATTCTTGTTAGGCCCAAAGATGCTGAGCCCATTCCTGCGCCTGATTTAGTGTTGGTACGCCTGGAGGATGTACCATGGTCTTTCCTTGGTTTGAGTGTTGGATCTGCATTGGTAATGATCTAGTGGCTGGATCAGTGGGGCGCATGATGGACATCTTGCCACGTAATGCATGGAATCTACAATCACATGTTAAGAAAATAAAGAAAATATGCTGGGACCTGGGGTCGAACCCAGGTCCTCCCACTCATACAACGCGCGCCTTGGCCATCTTTGCTATCATGCTTAATTGGTAATAGGATAAAGCCAAAATATAATATATGAAAAAGAGTGGATAGACTGAATAAAGAAAAAACATGCGCAATTATTTAAATGGACCAGTGGGATGGTGACAAGTCATTGTCTTCTCCCCTGTCTGTCGTCTTAGGTCCATACCTTTTACCTACGGACAGAACTCCATATCCATAAACCTGCAAGCTTCAAAAATTCATAAAACGTATGATAAATTAATTCTAGCTATACCAATCAGCTCGTCTTGATCTCACGAGTACCATGGCACCATTTTCTTGGTCCAATTTCACCTGTACAGAGAAGCCCCAAAATGGCTTCTTAAACCCTAACCATGGCAAACATCAATATGTGCATCAAAACATCAATTAAATCATTCAGGCATGTTGAAAATATGTTGACAATCACAAATATATCATTAGAACATGCTTAGGATGCAAGAATTATCGTAATCAATTTTGAAAAAAATTGTAAACCGTGTGAAGGCTACGGGATGATTCCGAGCTTGTGAATGCTTGTAATTGATTGTGTTAGCTTCAGGAGAGGTCCAGGAAGCGATTGGAAGCTTTGGAATGTCTTGAATCACCCTCTATGTGAGAAAACGATCCACCACTTTTTGTCCAATTTTTGAGTTTTCTTTCTCTGTTCTCACGGCTGCAACCCTTGTCCTTTTGCATTGTTTTTCTTCATTATATGTAGTGTGATGAATTAGGGCAACAAAAACAACCTGAATCTTTGGGAATTATAGAGATTGAATGTGATTTGCTTGCTACATGATCTTTTTCCAAAACCATCCAAATCATGCTATTTTTGCCTCAATTTGCCTTGATTCGATTTGATCTGATTAGGCCAGCTCAATTAGATTTGATTCTCATAAAAATCAGATCAAAAAACCAACCTTTGATATTTTTTGTCATTTATTTGATTTAATGTGACTTTTAATAAATAAAAATCAAAAGAAAATCAATAAATAGAGAAAATAATATATGGCTGCTGATTTGGGTCATGGACCATGTCCCTAACAAGATACAATCCTGAAATGCCAGGTCTTTTTGACAAAAAATGTATTTTTTAGCACATTTGACTTTTGGCAATTTTCCAAAAACGGTCAACTTTGACAATGCATATCTCTTCCAATTTTAACCCTAGAGAGGCGTTCTTGGACTTTTTAGAAATCTTAGGATATCCCCTAAACAACCTTTTTGGTTTCATCTGAATTGGGTCTTCCATGATCATGTAAGAAGCTTTGACCCAAAAGGTGTTTTTGTTGACTTTTCAAAAGGACCTATAATGTAGAAATTCATATCTTTTTATGAGTGCATTTTTTGAACTTGAGGGCTGAAGATGAGTTGTAGGAAATTGAATTCCCTTTAAAATTATCCTTGGATGAGAAATTTATGATAAAGTATGAGAAAGTTATGCTTGGTCAAAGTTTGGTTGACTTTTTTTAAGAAACCCTAATTTAGCAACTTTTGAGTTTTGATGAATTAGGAGCATTCCTTGAGGAATCATGATCAACCTTTGATCAAATGATGAGTATCGCTCCAAAATGTTTATGTTGACCAAAAATCTTGAAGTTTGACTGTATGTGGGTCACAATTGACTTTTGACCTAACATAGTTAATTTTCAGGCATTTGAGTAGTTGACTGAGCAAACTTCTTGTACAGGGCATGAGACCTGAAATGGATGTTCTTGAGAACATATTAGGACCATGAAAAAGATGAGGCCTTTGGAGCTCATCCATCTTGATGAAAATGGAAACCCTAGTTTGAGGTTCATTTCTTTAGGAGAGAGTTTATCTGGTCAATTCTTGGGTATCGCTGAGTAAGTTAAGGGTCTTAATGAACATGTGTTGAGTAAAATGGGATGGAAAATTTTGGGGTACAACAGCTGCCCCTGTTCAATCTTCTTATACCTGAGGATGTAGATTGACTTGTCTGCCTTTCGTGATCTGAAGGTGGAAGATGATTGAACACTAGAGTGCCCAGAAATTTGCACTCGCATGAAGTGAATGTCGATCGATAATGTTGTCCCCCAAAATTTTCCTGCTCATTTTACTCAATACATGCCCTACAATTCATCTCCAGCTCACAAGTTCAAAATATGCACTCATAAAAGGATATGAATTTTTACATTATGGGTCCTTTTGAAAAGTCAACAAAAACACCTTTTGGGTCAAAGCTTCTTACATGAACATGGAAGACTCAAATGAGATGAGACCAAAAGGGTTGCTTAGGGGATATCCTAAGATTTCGAAAAAGTCAAAGAACACCTCTCTAGGGTTAAAATTGGAAGAGATATGCCTTGTCAAAGTTGACCTTTTTTGCAAAATTGCCAAAAGTCAAATGTGCTCAAAAATGCATTTCTTGCTAAATGAGCCTAACTTTTTATGCTTGCACCTCACTTATAATGTGTTCCACGACTAAAATATTCATCCACCCATTACTTGCTTCATTTTTCAATTTATTTTGATTTTTTATTAATTAAAAATTGAATTAAATCAAATAATTGATGAATAATAGAAAATATATGATTTGATTTGGTTTTTGGACAGGTTCGCAATCAAAATATGATGAATTATCAAGGCCAAAACGAATCAAGCATAATTGATACAAAAGGGATGATTTGGCTCAAAATAGCAAGTTTGCATATGGCTAAAGAGTCAAATTAAATCTCATCAAAACATCAAGATTCAATCTGTTTTGCAATCCTAATTCATTGTGGGATATATAATGAACAAGAACAAAGCAAAAAACAAGGGTTAGCAATCGTGAAAGAGGCAAAGCAAATTCAGAAAATTCAAGGAAAAAATGTGAATCGGTTTTCACACCACAGGCCAATTCAAGCCATTCCAACGATTCTAATCGTTTCTTGGACCTTCCCAGAAGCCAATTGGATCATTTGCAAGGGTTGAAACACCCAGAAACATGCATAATCACTCTCACGGTTTGCCCTTAAATTCAAAATCGATTACTGTATTCCTGGCATCTTTAGCATGTTTAAGTCATATATTTGTGATCCTCATTATGTTTGCAAGCTAACTGCATTATTTAATTGCATTTTTGAAGCCTACACATGCCTTTTCCATTGTTAGGGTTTGCGTGTGCAATTTAGGGATTTCTTACACATGTGAAATTAGCAAAAAAGAAGGGTACCATGGTGTTCACGAGATCAACCCGAATGGGTCTATGTAGTTAGAAATCATTTATCGTGCGTATGGTGCATTATGGAAACTTGCAGGAGCTATGGCTACGAACATGCGACTGTAGGTAAAAGTCATATGTGTAAAACGACGAAGAAAGGAAGAAGACGACTATGTGTCAGCCAACCATTCGCTCATTTGAATCTCGTGCGCTTTTTGATCAGTTAATGACGTTTTCATATATTATGTTTTATTCTTGAATTAATAACAAACAACGCAGGTAGCTCAGAAGGTGAGGAACGCTAGTGGGGAGTATAAGGACCTGGGTTCGACCCCAGGTCCCAACAATTCTCTTTATGTTATTTTCTTTGAACCAATCTAGCGTGTCACTTGTCCAGGAGAACACCATACACCTCTGCGCTTCACCATCAGATTATCTCCATTCTAGATCCAAAGGCTTAGAAAGCAAGGTCTATGATGGACCTTTAGAGGATGATCACACAGAATCAGGCAGGCTGAGTTGGCTTGAAGCATTTTGGGCCTAAAAATTCAAAATGGCACCCCCCCAGATTTGTTATTCAACACAGTTTGCATTTTCTATTCTTTTTTCTTTCTTTTTTTTAATTTCTTAAATGAATTTCCTTTTATTTGTTTTAATTAATTAACCCAAAATCTTTATTTTTCTATAAAAATCAAAAAAATACATAAAATCTTTTTTAATAAAAAAATGTTATTTCTTAATTGATTTAGTTTAATTGAATTAGGTTAACTTAAAATATTTATTTTTATAACTAAAAAATAATTAGACCTACGATTTAATTGGTACATAATTTAATTAATTTTCTTTAAAAATACACCGAAATATTTTTTTATGAAAATATTTATTTTAATTAATTAGGATAATTTGGTTAGCTTAAATGCTCTTTTTTTTCATAAATAAAAATAATTAGAATTAGGGTTTTTGTTGTACATAATTTAACTAATTCTTTTCTCGAAAAAATAAATTAATCATTCTCGTAATTAGATTTTAGGGTTTAGTTTATTCTTCAACATCCCTCGCATTTAATTTACAGCACACTTTTATTTGTTTCATTATTATTGTAACTGTTTCGAGGTTGTAATAGTTTTAATTAGGGTTTAAATTGCGCATCTTTTATTTTCCGTCAAAATAGTTATGTAACTGTGAAAGCCTTGTAATAGCTAGGTTTATTTTCTCACACTTTTAAATTCCTGCAAATATTTAACTGTCTAGATGTATGCTAGTAGGATTGTATGGCAAGATTACTTGAAATTTAAACGGTAGATCACCTAATGTGCAAAGATTAAATAACTCAAACAATTCATATGCACATATTCACTCCCAGGGTTTACCCCACTTCGGTTGCCTTTGGTAAACAATCGTTAAGCAAAGGAGATTTTAGTGGTTGCCCTTCAGTCTAAAAGATCAAATTGTCCCGTTCGAATGTTGCCTCGGAAATGTTGCCGCGAAAAGATCTTAAGACTCTAGGGTTACTACTAAAGTTTTCTAACTATTGCTTAGTGATTGTACTCGTCCCTTTCGAATGTCCCTTACAACTCCAACGACGGTGATACCTACTCCTTAATAGTAGGATAGCGCTGTCTAAAGGAAATAGAACGAACAATCTTTTTTCGAGTAGGTAGAATCTTAAGTACTTGCTCAAAAAAACTTTTCACACAAACACTTTGCAAAACAACCTTCAAAATAAACTTCGTCACACTCTTGAGGACTGATACAAGGGTTATCACGAAGTAAAACATTTTTAAAACAAGCACACACAAGCAATTTGAAAAAATGAGCAAGTACCTAAGATCCCGTAGATAACTACATATAGAAAGGGTGCTAACACCTTCCCTTTCTATAATCTACCCCCCGTACTCAGAAATCTCGAAAAAAGGTTTTTTCTGTTCTTTTTCCTTTTCCATGATTGGATGAAATAAAAGTCGATGGCGACTCTTGCTTACCGCAACATTTTGCGAATACCAAATGCAAAACCAGTATTAACAGTCGGTTCTGCCACCGTATCACATAACTGGCAACTCTGCTAGGGACAATAATAAGTGGGGTATACCTTAGGATCTAGGTCATTAAATTGCTTTTCTTGATTGTCTTGATTGCTTTACTTTTGAGGGTTTGTTTGGGGTTACTATAGATCCTACACCCAGATATGGGGGCACTTTTTAGATAAACAATAATAGATCGTGGAGACTGTATGGCGTAGACCGATATGGTTTAAGCGATGGCTGTGTTGGTGTGGCACTTTGGTTGGTACCGGTATCCTTCGTGGGGAAACGAGGAGAATACGGGGCCACCGCATGGTGTCGTGACGCACCAACGGACCTTAGAACCTTAGTTGAACAAACTTGGCCATTAGAAAGTAGTGAGATAGTCAGCCTCGGTGTAAAGCTGAGGACTGGTTGATACTTGATGCTACACTCATTAAGATCGGACTTTCGGGATATTTCGGCCGCAAGAAAAGATTGCTTGAGCTGAGACAATGCCCGATAAAGGATGATCAGTGATATTGAGATCCTCTAGAACCAGGTTACTTTTTAAGACAGGTTTGAAACTAACTAAACTTCAAGAGGGTACTACCTTTAACCTCATGCAAGCCTTAAACCTAAGGACTTGGTGTGATTTGACTGTGTTTGCTATACCTGTGTTTGCTATACCTGTGTTTTATCATGACATGATGCATCATAACATGGCATCCATTCTTATTGCACTAACCATTTCAAAGACCAAGGGAAATTATCTTTGCTCTATTTTGCAGATCATGGCTTCTGTTCTTAGAAACACTATCTGAATCAGCTTTGTGAAGATACATTCTCAACTCAAAGAGCTAGCATCAAGGGTTTCTGAAACTTCTGCGTTCACCAAGAGACATGGTCGACTTCTCAACCTGGTTACTTCAAACTTTGATGAAAAGATGATGAGTGTACTTTTCCAGTTCTTTGATCCCTAGCACCACTGCTTCACCTTTCCAAACTATCAGTTGGTACCTACCTTGGAAGAATTCTCTCAGCTATTGGATATACCCATCCTGGAGAAGTTACCCTTCACAGGTTTAGAAGAAGCTCCTAAGCCAGAAGTCATTGCCTCAGCTTTGCACCTAAAACGGGCCGACGTGGTATCCAATTGGGAAACAAGAAGCAGAGTTAAGGGTTTTCTAGCTAAGTTTCTGATAGAAAAAGCCCAGCTGTTTTGGGATGATATCGATTTTCAGGCTTTCAAGGAGGTCTTGGCTTTCTAATCTATGGGTTAGTCCTATTCCCTTATCTGGGCTCATTCGTAGATGTGAATACTATCAAGATCTTTCTCTCTCGCAATCCTGTGCCTACCTTGCTCGGAGATATTCTGCACACTCTCCATACTCGTACCATGAAGAGAAGATGGGTTCTCATGTGTTGCATTCCATTGCTGTCGAGGTGGTTTATTTCTCACCTCTCTAAGTCCATACTGAAGAATGTAGAAGGTTTGGGTTGGTCGCAAAGGATAATGTCACTCGCTCACACGGATATTCTTTGGTGTTCTCGAGCTATAGAAAACATTGCTATTATTGACCACTACAGGGAGTACCCTAATGTCCCATTTCTTGGTATTAGAGGGGGTATAACCTACAATCCTTGTTTAGCTCTGCGAAAATTTGGTCACGCTCAAAGGGATGGTCCCCATGAGTTACTTATCGAGGGATGGCCACTGCTGAAGAAGTCATTCCTTACACGGTTCTCTACCCTTACATGCCCACTGATCTTGGGGAATTATAAGGTCTTGGATTCAGTTGATGAAGGAGCGGGATACTTACAGGGATCAGTTCCATGCTCAGGAGAGGAAGGTTTTAGAGCTCACAAAGTAGCTGCATGAGGAAAAAGGACTCAATGACTATCTCGGCACAAAGAGGAAGCATCAATGGGAATTTTGATGTCTTTTATAGTTTAGGATTTATTTGTAACGCCTAAAAGGCATTTTGAACTTCATATTCAACTAATAAAGTTTTTGTTTATTTTGATTTGCAAATTTAAATTACCCGAAGTCTTTGAAATCATTGCATGCGCATCCCATTATCATACACATCATTACAGGTACCATTATAGGTTTCTCATCTTCTTCTCTATTTATTTCAGCACAAGATGTCTTCCGAACAAACCATCAAGGACCTTCAGGCACAGAACGCCCAGTTCCAACAAATGTTCATATGTCTGGCAAAAGGGCAGGAGGATCTGAAAGCCCTCATCCTGAAAGAAAAGAAGAAAAAGAAGAAGACTGTCGGTATTCTAAATATGGGCAGAAGGTTTGGAGAGCGGTTGAAGTTACAAACTAATCTGACCTCTTCATCCAAGGAAGAGGAGAATCAGGAAGAAGAGAAAGACCATAGTCCTGTAGTCTCTGACAATGATACTGATTATAATGATGAGCAATATCCTCCTGTTGAGGATAGATATAATTAGTTGGAAGACCGTCTGAGTGCCATGGAAGTTCAGAGGATACTTGGACTGGATTTCGAAGAATTGGGATTAGTGTCGGGAGTGGTCATCCCGCAGAAGTTCAAAGGTCTAGTTTTTGCTAAGTATGATGGGGTGTCCTTCCCGAAGCTCCATCTCTGTTCATACGTCAGGAAAATTCAGCCCCACACTGCTGATAGAAATCAGTGGGTTCATTTCTTTCAAGATAGTCTGTCAGGGACTCAGCTTGAATGGTTCTACCAATTGGAAGGAGCCAATATCCGAAACTGGGAAGATCTGGCTGCTGCTTTCTACAAACAGTATCAGTATAACGCCGACCTTGCTCCTACTCGTACTCAACTTCAGAGTATGTTCATGGGTGCAAGTGAAGGCTTTAAAGACTATGCACAAAAATGGAGAGACTTGGATGGGAGAGTTCAAACCCTGTTGTCTGATAGGGAGTTGGTTGATATGTTTCTGGGGACGCTATCTGGTCCATTTTTCAATCATTTGATCGGCAGCTCGTCAGCTGGTTTCACCGAGCTGATTCTGACTGGAGAGAGAGTAGAAGCTAGGATTCGGAGCGACAAGATACAAAAGGATGCTTCTTTGAGTTTGGTAAAGAAGCCTTTCACTGGTAAGAAGGAAGCCAGTGCTGTCTATATCCCGAGGGGCCAGAACAGGGCTGCACCTCGTAAGACAGTAAGTGTCGTAATGATACTGAGGCCTGCAGTTGCTCCACAATGCAACAATCAACAAAGGGTGGAAATACCATAACGGCAGTTTACTCGCATCAACATGACATTGGATAAAGTGCTACCCCACCTACTGAGATCCAACTTGGCAACCTTGAAAGAGGCTCCCAAGAATCCAAATACCACATCTCCCAAATATAATTCGAATGCCCGGTGTGCTTATCATTCTGAGAGTCCTGGCCACGATACAAATGATTGCTGGGCTCTGAGGAATAAAATACAAGACTTGATTGAAGCCAAGGAAATAGATTTTGATGCTCCGGAGAAGCCCAACGTCATAACTGCTCCCATGCCTAAACACGGTCATGGAGTTAATGTTGTTGACACTGATTTGTTTGTTACCTCTGTTGATGAAGTTTCTACTCCTCTCATGACTGTCAAGAAGAATTTGCTGTTGGCCGGTTTATTTCCGGGTTATGGTGAAGATTGCCACATGTGTTCGTTTCTACCTTCTGGTTGCCATTTGCTGAAGTTAGGTGTTCAACGCCTGATAGATAGCAAAGAAATTTTGTTTGAGAAAACTTTGGTTCCCGTTGTTCCTTCTGAAGACATTGCCATTATAACCATTTCCGCTAATCCTTCCAAGGTTTCCTCGAGAAGACCTGTTAGGATTACATCTGCTCCAAGAATTGCCCCGCTGATAATCATTGTTCCTGGTCCTCTCCCGTATGTCTCGAACAAAGCTGTCCCATGGAATTGTGGTGCCGATGTGTACTATCATGGCATCAAACAAGATCTGAAAGATGAAGAGGCTGATCTTGATATTGATAACATTGTCGGAACCAGCAAAATTACCCGAAGTGGAAGGGTCTTCTCTCCCGAGATTTCCCCTAAAACTGTTAACAAGCCTATTGTCATTCCATCTGTTGTTCCTGCTAGTACATCCACTATTGTTCCTGTTCTTACTCCAGTTATTACCCCTGTCGGTGAATCGTCTAATACCCGTGGCAAAGAGGTGGTAGGTGAGCCTACCCGGACGGAGGTGCCTAAGAAAATTGTTGTGGAAGCCTCTAAGCAAGAAATATAGGAAATACTGAAAATAATTAGGAAGAGCGACTACAATGTGGTCGAGCAGCCGGGGCAGACCCCATCAAAGATATCCATGTTGTCTCTGCTATTGTGTTCTGAAGCCCATGTGAAGTCTTTGATTGCATTTCTCAAGACTCTGCATGTGCCGCAGGAGACTTCAGCTGATCAGTTCAAAGATTGTATGGTCAGGCTGACTGCTGATAATGGGTTGGGTTTTTCAGATGTGGATTTGACACCAAAGGGAAGGAAGCATAATGATGCTCTGCATATCTCGATTGAATGCAGGGGCACCACTATGGCTCACGTGCTGGTAGATACCGGGTCTTCACTAAATGTTCTGCCGAAGAAGGCGTTGGACCAGTTAGATTTCAAGGGTTTGACTCTAAAGCCTAGTAACATTGTGGTAAGGTTTTTTGACGGATTGAAGAGAATGGTCCACGGGGAGGTGGATATCCCTGTCAAAGTGGGTTCTCAGACTTTCACGTCCACATTCGATGTGATGGATATCAGGCCGTCATATTCTTGTTTGTTGGGTCTTCCTTGGATCCACAAGGCCGGGGCAGTTACTTCCACACTCCACCAAATGCTGAAGTACCCGGTGAAAGGAAAGAATGTCACGGTACGGGGTGAAGAAGAATATATGGTGAGTCACCTAAACTCCTTCCGCTACATAGAGATGGACGGGGAATTCATTGAAACTCCTTGTCATAATTTTGAAGAGGTCCCTCAGATCTTGGCATCGACTGAAACTACTACCAACAAACCTCCTTTGAAGATGGCTTCTCTCAAGGACGCCAGGGCTGTGGTTGAAGAAGGTGGGTGTGCCAATTGGGGTCAACTCTCTGATTTCACTCAGAAAACTGACAAATTTGGTTTGGGCTTTACTATAGGAGCTCAAATGGATATTAGACACACTCAGGCTGGAGGACTTCCCCTAGGCATCAGCAATCGGGGAATTAATGCCATTGAAGAAAGTGAAGAGGACTCAGACATCGACGACTGGATCTACCCAACTACCAACGATGGACTGAGTAATTGGACAACTAGGGACTTTATACCTGTTAATTTTATTCTGTAGTAATTGACTTACCTGTTTTGAGATTTGTAATGAACAACTTAAAACTTTACGGTCTGGTGCCTTGCCCGAGGCACATTGGCTTTGCTTGTGAGGGCTATTATTTGTCATTTCATATATCATTAATAAAGCATTGGACGTTTCTTGCATACAAATTTTGTGCTCTCTGTTTTTCTTTTCTGGTTTTCACTTTATCAAAATAGTTATTCTCTTACACACACTCGCATATCATAATACAGATCCATATCCACTCTGGATCCCATTGATAACAGCTCTACTATTGCCAGTTATGACTTCAAAAATCCGATCAACCAAGCTGAGGATGAAGGTGAGGATGATTATGAGGTGCCTGGAGAACTTGCTATACTATTACAGCAGGAAGAAAGGTCCATACAGCCTCATGAAGAGTCGATTGAGACAGTGAATTTGGGTACTGAGGAAGACAGAAAAGAGGTTAAAATAGGTGCAAATCTAGAGCTTAGTGTCAAACAAAGGTTGATACAGATGTTGCACCATTATGTCGAGATCTTCGCCCGGTCCTATGAAGACATGCCTGGTTTGGGCACTGATATTATGGTACATCGCCTGCCGACCAAAGAAGACTTCCTGCCGGTTAAACAGAATGTCTGTTGTATGCGTCCTGAAATGTCAGAGAAGATCAAGGCAGAGGTCATGAAACAGTTCGACGCAGGATTCTTAGCTGTCACTTTGTATCCTCAGTGAGTTGCTAATGTCGTCCCGGTACCTAAGAAGGACCGTAAAGTACAAATGTGCGTAGATTACAGAGACCTGAACCGGGCAAGCCCCAAAGATGACTTCCCACTTCCTCACATTGATGTTCTGGTCGACAATACCATGCAAAAAAAAATCTTCTCCTTCAAGGATGGTTTCTTTGGCTACAACCAGATCAAGATGGCTCCTGAAGACATGGAGAAGACAACCTTTGTTACACAGTGGGGTACCTTCTGCTACAAGGTGATGCCTTTTGGGTTGAAGAATGCTGGGGCAACTTATCAGCGCACCATGGTCGCTTTGTTCCACGATATGATTCACCACGAGATTGAGGTCTATGTTGATGACATGATAGCCAGGTCTCAGACTAAGGAAGAGCACCTTGATTATCTCAAGAAATTATTTGATAGGTTGAAGACATACAAGTTGAGGTTGAATCCAAACAAGTGCACCTTCGGGGTAAGATCTGGTAAACTTCTGGTTTTCATCGTTAGTGACAAGGGTATTCAGGTAGACCCTATGAAGGTAAAGGCCATACAAGAGATACTGGTTCCCCGCACAGAGAAGGAAGTTAGAGGTTTCTTGGGACGTCTGAATTACATCGCCAGGTTCATTTCACATCTGACTACTACTTGTGAGCCAATCTTCAAGCTTCTGAAGAAAGATCAAGTGGTAAAATGGAATGATGAATGCCAGACCGCTTTCGAAAGAGTCAAAGAATACCTTCAAGAACCACCAATTCTGATGCCTCTAGTTGAAGGAAGACCTTTGATATTATATTTGACTGTGCTAGACAATTCAATGGGGTGTGTGATGGGGCAGCATGACGAGTCTGGTCGAAAAGAGCACGCAATTTATTACCTTAGCAAAAAGTTTACCGACTGTGAGACACGATACTGATTGCTTGAGAAAACTTGCTGCGCTTTGGCATGGGCTGCTCACCGACTGAGACAGTATATGCTGACTCACACTACCTTGTTGATATCGAAGATGGATCCGATCAAGTATATTTTCGAGAAGCCCGCTCTCTCCGGAAGGATAGAAAGATGGAAAATGATCTTAACCGAGTACGACATACAATATACAACCTAAAAAGCAATCAAGGGGAGTGTATTGGCTGGTCATTTGGCTCACCAGGCCATGGATGACTACCATTCCATGAATTTTGAGTTCCCGGATGATAATATTATGTTGGTGACTGACTACGAAGAACCTGGACGGGTTGAAGGACCTGGGGAGGGATTCCGATGGTCTATGTATTTTGATGAAGCCTCAAACGCACTGGGAAACAACATTGGCACCACAATCATATCTCTTGAGGTCTGTCATACTCCGTTCACCGCCCAATTATGTTTCAACTGCACCAACAACATGGCGGAGTATGAAGCATGTATCATGGGTCTTCGAGCTTCTATTGACCTGAGGATTAATTTTTTAAGTGTATTTGGGGATTCTACTATGGTGATAAGTCTGATTAAAGGTGAGTGAGATACGAAGCACCCGAATATAATTCCATACAAATAGTACATACTGACATTGCTACCACACTTTGAGGAGGTAACCTTCGAACATTTCCCACGAGAGGAGAACCAGTTAGCAGACGCGCTAGCGACCATGTCTTCCATGTTCAAGGTTAGGTGGGACAATGAAGCTCCCTAAATTACCATTGAGAGGTTGGATGAACCAGCACACTGCTGTGAAATCGATACCGAATAAGTGGTAGACAAACCCTGATTTCACGAAGTCAAAAGGTATCTCGAGGCCCAAGAATATCCCAAAGGGGCATCTATCAATGATAAGAAGTTTCTGAGAAGGTTCGCTGTAAATTTCTTCCTCAGTAATGGAATCCTCTATAAACGCAACCATGACTCTACACTACTACGGTGTGTAGACAAGAGCGAAGCAGAGAGGATCATGACAGATCTACATGAAGGCACCTTCCGAACCCATTCCAGTGGACACACCATGGCTAAGAAGATCCTATAGGCAGGATATTACTAGTCCACTATGGAAGCCGATTGTTATTAGCACTCTCGAACTTATCATAAGTTCCAAATCTATGTTGATAAGGTGCATGTGCCTCCGGTCCTCTTAAATGTCTTGACGGCTCCTTGGCCCTTTGCGATGTGGGGCATCGACATGATCGGCGAGATCAGACCTACTGCTTCCAACGGGCATCGCTTCATCTTAGTAGTCGTTGATTACTTCACGAAGTGGATTGAGGCAGCCTCTTTCGCTACTGTGACCAAGAACGTCGTGGCGCGGTTTATCCGACACAATTTGATTTGTCCATACGGTGTACTAGAGAGGATTATTACTGACAACTGTACAAATCTCAAAAACACAATGATCACCGAGCTCTGCAAACAGTTTAAGATACAACATCATAAATCTTCTCCCTACTGGCCAAAGATGAATGCCGCTGTTGAAGCAGCAAACAAGAACATCAAGAAGATTGTACAGAAGATGACGATGACATATAAAGACTGGCATGAGATGTTACCATTTGCTCTTCATGGGTACCGTACTTCAGCACAGACGTCGACAGGGGAAACACCTTACAATCTGGTATATGGCATGGAGGAAGTCCTACCCATCGAAGTCCAGGTACCCTCTCTCAGGATTATGAAGGATGAGGGTTTGAACAAAGACGACTGGGTCCAAACCCGACTTGATCAACTGAATCTAATCGATGAAAAGAGACTTACTTCTATCTGCCACGACCAGACGTATCAAAAGCGAATGATCAAGTCTTTTAACAAGAAAGTCAGGCGTCAATAATATCAAGTCGGAGATCTGGTGATCAAACGCATCATACTTCCGCAAGGTGATCCCAGGGGCAAATGGACTCCCACGTACGAAGGGCCATTTGTGGTTAAGAACATTTTCTAGGGAGGAGCTATGATTCTAACCACCATGGATGGTGACGATCTTCTTCACTCTGTCAATGCAGACATAGTGAAAAGATATTACGCATAATCAAAGACCTGCTAGGTCGACTGGCCTAGGAAAAAATAAGGGCTTCCCGGCGAACCAAAAGGGTTCGGGCAAAAGTAAGGGATGAAAATGAAAAATTTGTACACCCGACAAGTCGAAAACCCGAAAGGGAGGCTTGGGCCAAAAAGGGTATCCCGATGGATTGAAAACCCGAAAGGGCAATCTAGGAAAAAGTTAGGGATTAAAGCGTATCACTATGTCTCATTGGATCATCTTGCAACCAGACTTCGGTATCGACTATCAAACTCAGACGGCACCAACAAATCTAATCAACCTTCGGCCGAGTAGCAAAGTGATGAGACGCTTGAAGATATAAAGGCAATAGCAGAATTAGAACCCAATGGGGTTGTTTCACATAGCTGTTTTTATTTCTTTTACACAAATTGTATAAATTCTATCTTTCGGCGGCGTTCTCTTACTAGGACATCAGCCTCTTTGTACAAAACTCCTATTACAGGCCAACTTAAAAAATCAATACAAGTCATTTTCACAAGAAACTTCAATTCATTTTTCTTTTTCTGTTTTGTTTTGCAAGAACGTCCAATGATTTATTTTTTATATATGCATTTGAAAATTATTGTTGCTCATAAACATTTACATAAGAAACAAAAGACAATTACTCGTAATTCCAGAAACAGAGAAAAACAAGAAGTGCCAAACCTTACAGTTACTCTTCCCATCAGGTATTTGGATAGAGTCGGATTTAGAACACAATTACGGAATACATACACTCCCCACAGAATAAAAGTATCCAAAGGCATCGATGTCAGCTTCCCTGAAACAGGACATAACTATCCCCAACCGAGGTTCATAATCGCGGGCGAGTCAGTAAAATTCATCTCCCAAGCGAAGTTTATTTCTACAGATACAGAAGCTCAATCTCCAATAGAGCTCATCATCTCCAACAACGGAATTTCATCCCCAGCAGAGTTTATTCCTCCATATCAACAGGTCTACCAATAGAGTATCTCTTCCCCTAAGTTAGTCCCCGCAGAGTTATTCTCCAGCATCCCTTCCCGACGAAATATTTACAAATCTCCAGCAACCGTCAGGGATTTATTTTCCTAAGACGCGAGCATACCCCGATAGTATTTCATGAACATACATCATGACATACACATGCATATCATATACAACATAATATCATTTATTTTGAGAACATCATCTCACCCTGCATTTCATACATAACATATAACTAACTCTGATATCTTTTCAGGATTAGCTTTAACAAATCTAGCAGTTATACAGATCACACCTACAAACGACTAATGGAAACTCAGTCCCCGAAATCAAACGGGTCAACTAATCCATACTAATGCTTTTAAGTAACCCTACGACCCAGGTTCCTTCCCATAAGCCCTACTATCCAGGCTTTCATCTTGAAGTAACCCTACTACCCAGATTCCTTCTCACAACCCTACTATCCAGGATTTTATATCGAAGTAACCCTACTATATAGGTTCTTTCTCACAGCCCTACTATCCAGGCTTTCATATTGAAGTAACCATACTACCCAGATTCCTTCTCACAACCCTACTATACAGGCTTTCATATCGAAGTAACCCTACGACCCAGGTTCCTTCTCACAGCCCTACTGTCCAGGCTTTCATATCGAAGTAACCCTACTAACCAGGTTCCTTCTCACAACCCTACTATCCAGGCTTTCATATCTAAGTAACCCTACTATCCAGGTTCCTTCTCACAACCCTACTATCCAGGATTTCATATCGAAGTAACCCTACTATCCAGATTCCTTCTCACAACCCTACTATCCAGATTTTCATATCGAAGTAACCCTACTATCCAGGTTCCTTCTCACAATCCTACTATCCAGAATTTCATATTGAATTAACCCTACTATCCAGGTTCCTTCTCACAGCCCTACTATCCAGGCTTTCATATCGAAGTAACCCTACTATCCAGGTTCCTTCTCACGGTCCTACTATCCAGGCTTTCATATCGAAGTAACCCTACTATCCAGGTTCCTTCTCACAGCCCTACTATCCAAGATTTCACATCGAAGTAACCCTACTACCCAGGTTCCTTCTCATAACCTTCTATCCAGGTTCCTTCTCTCTTATCTTCAAACAGAAGTCCACAACACTGTAAGACCGAGACCCGATCAAACACGACTGATTTCGCATTTCCCCAGTAGAATAATGGACAACTGAAGCTCCTAAAATTCTATTTCTCCCAAGATAGATACCAACCTTCCTCATCAGATTTCTCATCAACAACAGTAACAGGAACTCTCATCAAAGGAATGTCTCCGGAAATCAACATCCTCTAGATGACATCTTTAAGCCCATCTCCTACAATTCTTCGTCGCCTCCAGGATGGCATCTTTAAGCCCATCTCCGACAATCTTCTATCATCAACCTCTAAATGGCGTCTATAAGCCCATTCCCGATACCACAAATCAAGTATTACTTCACGCGAGTGCAAATTTCTGGGCACTCTAGTGTTCAATCATCTTCCACCTTCAGATCACGAAAGGAAGACGAGCCAATCTACATCCTCAGGTTTAAGAAGATTGAACAGGGGCAGCTGTTGTACCCCAAAAGTTTCCCTCTCATTTTACTCAATACATGTCCATTGAGATCCTCAATTTTCTCAAGGTTGCCCAAGAGTTGACCAGACAAACTCTCTCTTAAGGCAGTGTACCTCAAATTAGGGTTTCCATTTTTATCAAGATGGATGAACCACAAAGGCCTCATATACTCTCTATGGTCTTAATATGTTCTCAAGACTCTACAGGTCAAGTTTCATGCCTTGCACAAGAAGTTTGCTCAGTCAACTGCTCAAATGCTTGAGAATCGACTGTATTAGGTTAAAATTCAATTGTGACCCACATACAGTCAAACTTCAAGATTTTTGGTGAACATTAACATTTTGAAGTGACTTTCATCATTTGATCAAGGGTTGATCATGATTATTTAAGGAAGGCTCCAAATTCATCAAAACCCAAAAGTTGTTAAATTAGGGTTTCTTAGTAAAAGTCAACCCAACTTTGACCAAGCATAACTTCCATATGCTTTATCAGAAATTTTCCATCCAAATCTCATTTTGAAGAGGATGCAATTCCTTACAATTCATCTTCATCTCACAAGTTCAAAATATGCACTCATAAAAAGATATGTGTTTTTACATTATGGGTCCTTTTGAAAAGTCAACAAGAACACCTTTTGGGTCAAAGCTTCTTACATGAACATGGAAGACTCAATTGAGATGAGACCAAAAGGGTTGCTTATGGGACATCCTAATATTTCTAAAAAGTCCAAGGTCACCTCTGTAGGGTTAAAATTGGAAGAGATATGCCTTGTCAAAGTTGACCTTTTTTGGAAAATTGCCAAAAGTCAAATGTGCTCAAAAATGCATTTCTTGCTAAATGGGCCTAACTTTTTATGCTTGCACCTCACTTATAATGTGGTCCACGACTCAAATATTCATCCACCCATTATTTGCTTCATTTTTCAATTTATTTTGATTTTTTATTAATTATAAATTAAATTAAATCAATTAATTGATGAATAATAGAAAAGATATGATTTGATTTGGTTTTTGGACAGGTTGGTAATCAAAATATGCCGACTTATCAAGGCCAAAATGAATCAAGCATAATTGATACAAAAAAGGGATGATTTGGCTCAAAATAGCAAGTTTGCATATGGCCAAAGAATCAAATCAAATATCATCAAAACTTCAAGATTCAATCTGTTTTGCAACCCTAATTCATTGAGGGATATATAATAAATAAGAACAAAGCAAAAAACAAGGGTTAGCAATCGTGAAAGAGGCAAAGCAAATTCAGAAAATTCAAGGAAAAAGTGTGAATCGGTTTTCACTCCAAAGGCCAATCCAAGCCATTCCAACGATTCTAATCGTTTCTTGGAGTTTCCCAGAAGCCAATTGGATCATTTGCAAGGCTTGAAACACCCAGAAACACGCATAATCACTCTCACGATTTTCCCTTAAATTCAAAATCAATTACTGTATTCCTGGCATCTTTAGCATGTTTAAGTCATATATTTGTGATCCTCATTATGTTTGCAAGCTAACTGCATTATTTAATTGCATTTTTGAATCCTACACATGCCTTTGCCATTGTTAGGGTTTGCGTGTGCAATTTATGGCTTTCTTACACAGGTGAAATTACGCAAAAAGAAGGGTACCATGGTGTTCACGAGATCAACACGAATGGGTCTATGTAGTTAGAAATCATTTATCATGCGTATGGTGAATTTTAGAAACTTGCAGGGGCTATGGCTATGAACATGTGACTGTAGGTAAAAGTCATATGTCTAAAACGACGTAGAAAGGAAGAAGACGGCTATGTGTCAGCCAACCATTCGCCCGTTTGAATCTCACGTGCTTTTTGATCAGTTAATCACGTTTTCATATATTATGTTTTATTCTTGAATTAATAAAAAACAACACATGTAGCTCAGATGTGAGGCATGCTAGTGGGGAGTATAAGGACCTGGGTTTGATCCTAGGTCCCAATAATTCTCTTTATGTTATTTTCTTTCCACCAATCTAGCGCGTCACTTGTCTAGGAGAACACCGTACACCTCTGCGCTTCACCATCAGATTCTCTCCATCCCAGATCCAAAGGCTTAGCAAGCAAGGTCTATGATGGACCTTCAGAGGATGATCACTCATAATCAGGCAGGCTGACTGGGCTTGAAGCGTTTTGGGCCTAAAAATTCAAAATGGCACCCCCAGATTTGCTATTCAACACAACTTGCATTTTATATTCTTTTTCTTTTTTTAATTTCTTAAATTAATTTCCTTTTATTTGTTTTAATTAATTAACCAAAAATCTTTATTTTTCTATAAAAATAAAAAAAATTACAAAAAAAATACATAAAATCTTTTTTAATAAAAAAATGTTATTTCTTAATTGATGTAGTTTAGTTGAATTAGGTTAAGTTAAAATATTTATATTTATAACTAAAAAATAATTAGACCTAGGATTTAATTGGTACATAATTTAATTAATTTTCTTTAAAAATACACCAAAATCTTTTTTTATGAAAATATTTATTTTAATTAGTTAGGATAATTATGTTAGCTTAAATGCTCTTTTTTTTCATAATTAAAAATAATTAGAATTAGGGTTTTTGTTGTACATTATTTAACTAATTCTTTTTTCGAAAAAATAACTTAATCATTCTCGTAATTAGGGTTTAGTTTATTCTTCAACATCCCTCCCATTTAATTTACCGCGTGCACTTTTATTTGTTTCATTATTATTGTAACTGTTTCGAGGTTGTAATAGTTTTAATTAGGGTTTAAATTGCGCATCTTTTATTTCCCGTCAAAATATTTATGTAACTGTCAAAGCCTTGTAATAGCTAGGTTTATTTTCTCACACTTTTAAATTCCTGCAAATATTTAATTGTCTAGATGTATGCTAGTATGATTGTATGGCAAGATTACTTGAAATTTAAACGGTAGATCACCTAATGTGCAAAGATTAAATAACTGAAATAATTCATATGCACATATTCACTCCTAGGGTTTACCCCACTTCGGTTGCCTTCGGTAAACAATCGTTAAGCATATGAGATTTTAGTGGTTGCCCTCCAGTCTAAAAGATCAAATTGTCTCGTTCGAATGTTGCCTCAGAAATGTTGCCTCGGAAAGATCTTAAGCCTCTAGGGTTACTACTAAAGTTTTATAACTATTGCTTAGTGATTGTACTCGTCCCTTTCGAATGTCCCTTACCACTCCAACAACGGTGCTACCTACTCCTTAATAGTAGGATAGCATTGTCTAAAGGAAATAGAATGAACAATCTTTTTTCGAGTAGGTAGAATCTTAAGTACTTTCTCAACAAAACTTTTCACACAAACACTTTGCAAAACAACCTTTAAAACAAACTTCGTCACACTCTTGAGGACTGATACAAGAGTTATCACGAAGTAAAACATTTTAAAAACAAGCACACACAAGCAATTTGAAAAATGAGCAAGTACCTAAGAGCCCGTAGATAACTACGGATAGAAAGGGTGCTAACACCTTCCCTTTATATAATCTACCCCCCATACTCAGAAATCTCAAAAAAAGGTTTTTTCTGTTCTTTTTCCTTTTCCATGATTGGATGAAATAAAAGTCGGTGGCGATTCTTGCTTACCGCGACATTTTGCGAATACCAAATGCAAAACCAGTATTAACAGTTGGTTCTGCCACCGTATCACAGATAATATCGGGAATGGGCTTAGATGCCATTTGGGAGGTGACGGAGAATCGTCAGAGATGGGCTTAAAGATGCCATCTAGAGAAGATATCAGTTGCATAAGAGATTCCTTTGTGAGAATTGATGTACCTGCCGCGGAGGAGGACCTCACTGAGGAGAGTTGATTTATGTCTTGGGAAATAGAGTATAAGAGCTTCGGTTGTCCATTACTCTACTGGGGAGTTAATTCTTGATTAAGAAGGTGGAAGTGAACTGCAGATCTGGTCAGGGTCCAGGCTATACAGTGCCTTACTGGGGAAAGATGTACTCGACCATAACTGGTCGGGTCCAGGTCTTACCTCATTGTAAACTGTTATCTGAAGACAAGAGAGAAGGAACCTGGATAGTGGGGTTGCTTCGAAATAAGAGACTAGATAGTAGGGCTATAAGAAGGAACCTGGGTCGTAGGGTTACTTCGAAATAAGAGCCTGGATAATAAGGCTATGGGAAGGAACCTGGATAGTAGGGTTACTTCGAAATGATAGCCTGGATAGTAGGGCTTATGGGAAGGAACCTGGGTCAAAGGGTTACTTCGGGATGAAAGCCTGGATAGTTGGGCTATGAGAAGGAACCTGGGTCATAGGGTTACTTTGGGATGAAATCCTGGATAATAGGGCTATGAGAAGGAACCTGGATCGTAGGGTTGCTTCGAAATGAGAGCCTGAATAGTAACTCTTATGGGAAGGAACCTGGGTCGTAGGGTTACTTCGAGATGAAAGCTTGGATAGTAGGGCTATGAGAAGGAACCTGGATCGTAGGGTTGCTTCGAAATGGGAGCCTGGAGAGTAGGGCTTATGGGAAGGAAGTTGGGTCGTAGGGTTACTTTGGGATGAAAGCCTGGATAGTAGGGCTATGAGAAGGAACTTGGATCATAGGGTTGCTTCGAAATGGGAGCCTAGATAGTAGGGCTATGAGAAGGAACCTGGATTATAGCATTGCTTCGAAATGAGAGCCTGGATAGTAGGGCTTATGGGAAGGAATTTGGGTCGTAGGGTTACTTCGGGATGAAATCCTGGATAGTAGGGCCATGAGAAGGAATCGGATTGTAGGGTTACTTCGGGATGAAAGCCTGGATAGTAGGGCTATGAGAAGGAACCTGGATCATAGGGTTGCTTCGAAATGGGAGCCTGGATAGTAGAGCTATGAGAAGGAACCTGGATCGTAGGGTTGCTTCGAAATGATAGTGTAGATTAGTTGACCCATTTGGTTTCGAGAACTGAGTTTCCATTAGTCGTCTGCAAACATGACCTGTATAACTTCTGGGATTGTTGAAGATAATTGTCTTTCCTGAAAAGATAACATGGTTAATTATATGCGATGCATGAAATGCATGGTGGGATAATGTTCTCAAAATAAATGAGATTATGTTGTATGTGATATGTATGCGCATGTCATGATGTATGTACATGAAATGCTATTGGGGTATGTCCGAGTCTGGGAAAATAAATCTCTGGCTGCTGCTGAAGAATATAACATTCCTGACTGTTGTAGAGAATTGTGGTTATTCTACTTCTGTCGGGGATTGTGAACGGAAATGACTATGCCTGAGATTTACTCTTTGTTATTTATGAATATTCTGTCAGGAAGAGATTCTATTTGAGAATAATTCTACGGGGAACAACTTGGAAAGCGAATTTCCATAGCCAAAGTGATGAGCTCTGTCAGGGATTGAGCTTCTGTGTCTAGAGAAATAAACTTTTCTTGGGAGATAAAATTTACTGACCCTCTTGCAATTATGAAATCCGGCTGGGGAATACAGCTGTCAAGTTTCTAAATGACCCTGGATGAGGAGATTACTTCCTGTTTCGGGGAAGCCGACATTAATGCTTTTGAATATTTTTACTCTTTGGGGAGTGTATCTACTGATGATTATGCTCCAAAGCTGTCTCTGTCCTGGTACCTGCTGGGTAGAATAACTGTCAGGTTTGACACTTCTTGTTTTTTTGCCCCTATTTCTGGAATTACAAGTAATTGTATTTTGTTTCTTATGTAAATATTTATGAGCAACAATCATATTCAAATGCATATGTCAAGAATAAACCATTGGACGTTCTCGCAAAACAAAACAGAAAAAGGAAAAAAACCCAAAGTTTCTTGTGAAAATGATTTTGTATTGATTTTTGAAGTTGGCCTGTAATAGGCGTTTTCGTACAAGGAGGTTGACGCTCTAGTAATAGAACGCCGCCGTAAAAATAAAAACTACAATTTTGTGTAAAAGAAAACAACTATGTGAAACAATCCCATTGAGTTCCAACTCTGCTATTGCCCTCATGTCTTCGAGCGTCTCATCACTTTGCTACTTGGCCGAAGGTTGATTAGATTGATTGGTGTCATCCGAGCTTGATAGTCGATACTGAAGTCTGGTCGCAAGATGATCTAATGGGACATAGTGATACGCTTTACATCCCTAAATTTTGCATAGACTTCCGTTTCGGGTGTTCAGTCCACCGAGATACCCTTTTTTGCCCAAGCCGCCCTTTTGGGTTTTTTGCTTGTCGGGTGTACATATTTTTTCATTTTCATCCCTTATTTTTTCCCGAACCCTTTTGGTTCGCCGGGAAGCTCTTATTCTTGCCTAGGCTAGTCAACCTAGCGGGTCTTTTAATTAGGCGTAGAATATTTTCACTATGTGTGTATTGACAGGGTGAGGAAGGTCGTCCCCGTCCATGGTGGTTAGAATCATAGCTCCACCCGAGAAAATGTTCTTAACCACAAATGGCCCTTCGTATGTAGGGGTACATTTTCCCCTGGGATCACCTTGCGACAGTATGATGTGCTTGATCACTAGATCCCTGACTTGATATTTTTGACGTCTGACTTTCTTGTTAAAAGCCTTGATCATTCGTTTTTGATACGTCTGACCATGATAGATAGCGGTAAGTCTCTTCTCATCGATTAGATTTAGCTGATCAAGTCGATTTTGGATCCAGTCGTCTTTGTTCAAACCCGCATCCTTCATAATCCTGAGAGAAGGTATCTGGACTTCGATGGGTAGGACTACCTTCATGCCTTATACCAGAGAGTAGGGTGTTGCCCCCGTCGACGTCTGTGTTGAGGTATGGTATCCATGAAGAGAAAATGGTAACATCTCATGCCAGTCTTTGTATGTTACCGTCATCTTCTGTACAATTTTCTTGATGTTCTTGTTAGCCGCTTCAACATTGCCATTCATCTTCGATCGGTAGGTAGAAGAGTTATGATGTTGTATCTTGAACTGTTTACAGAGCTCGGTGATCATTGTGTTGTTGAGATTCGTACCATTGTCAGTAATAATTCTCTCTGGCACACCATACCGACATATTAGATTATGTCAGATAAACCGCGCCACCACGTTCTTGGTTATAGTAGCAAAAGAGGCTGCCTCAACCCACTTCGTGAAGTAATCAATGGCCACTAGAATGAAGTGATGTCCATTGGAAGCAGTGGGCCTGATTTCTCTGATCATGTCGATGCCCCACATTGCAAAGGGCCATGGATTTGTCAATATGTTTAAGGGAACCGGAGGCACATGCACCTTATAAGCATAGATTTGGAACTTATGACAAGTTCGAGAGTGCTGATAACAATCGACTTCCATAGTGGACCAGTAATATCCTTCCCGTAGGATCTTCTTAGCCATGGTATATCCACTGGAATGGGTTTCGAAGGTACCTTCATGTAGATCTGTCATGATCCTCTCTGCTTCGCTCTTGTCTATACACCGTAGTAATGTAGAGTTATGATTGCACTTGTAGAGGATTCCATTTCTGAGGAAGAATTTCACAGCGAACCTTCTTAGAAACTTCTTATCATTAACAGATTCCCCTTTGGGATACTCTTGAGTCTCAAGGTACCTTTTGACTTCGTGAAACGAGGGTTTGTCTGCCACCTCTTCGGTATCAATTTCACAGTAGTGTGCTGGTTCATCCAACCTTTCAATAGTGATTTGGGAGCTTCGCTGTCCCACCTGACTTTGAACATATAAGACATGGTAGCTAGCGCGTCCGCTAACTTATTCTACTCTCGCGGGAAATGTCCAAAAGTTACTTCCTCAAAGTGTGGGAGCAATGTCAGCACGTACTCTTTGTATGGGATTAGATTTGGATGCTTTGTATCCCATTCTCCTTTGATCTGGCTTATCACGAAGGTTGAATCCCCGAAAACATCCAGGAACTTGATCTTGAGGTCAATAGCGACCTTGAGACCCATGATGCAAGCTTCATACTCTGCCATATTGTTAGTGAAGTTGAAACATAGTCAGATGGTGAAAGGAGTATGACAACCCTCAGGAGATATGATTATTGTGCCAATGCTATTATCGAGTGCGTTTGAAGCTCCGTCAAAAACCATAATCCATCGGGATCCCTCCTCGGGTCCTTCATCCGGTCCAGGTTCTTCGTAGTCAGTCACCAGCATAATATTCTCATTCGGGAACTCAAAATTCATGGACTAGTAGTCATCCATGGCCTGATGGGCCAAATGATCAGCCAATATGCTCCCCTTGATTGCTTTCTAGGTTGTATATTGTATGTCGTACCCAGTTAAGATCATCTGCCATCTTGCTATTCTTCCGGAGAGAGTGGGTTTCTCGAAGATGTACTTGATTGGATCCATCTTAGATATCAACAAAGTAGTATGGGTCAGCATATACTGTCTTAGTTGGCGAGCAAGCCATGCCAAAGCGCAGCAAGTTTTCTCGAGTAGTTAGTATCATGTCTCACAGTCGGTAAACTTTTTGCTAAGGTAGTATATTGCGTGGTCTTTTCGACCAGACTCATCATGCTGCCCTAGAAAACACCCCATTGAATTGTCTAGCACTATTAAGTACAATATCAAAGGTCTTCCCTCAACCGGAGGCATCAGAATTGGAGGTTCTTGAAGGTATTCCTTGATCCTTTCTAAATCCGTCTGGCATTCGTCATTCCACTTTACCACTTGATCTTTCTTCATAAGTTTGAATATGGGCTCACAAGTAGCAGTTAGATGTGAAATGAACCAGGCGATATAATTCAAGTGTCCCAAGAAACCTCTAACTTCCTTCTCTGTATGGGGAGCTGGCATTTCTTGTATGGCCTTTACCTTCGCAGGGTATAATTGGATGCCATATTCAACCTCAACTTGTATATCTTCAACCTGTCAAACAACTTTTGTATACGATTAAGGTGCTCTTCCTCAGTTTGAGACTTGGCTATCATGTCATCAACATAAACATTGATCTCGTGGTGAATCATATCATGGAACAAAGCGACCATGGCGCGCTGATAAGTTACCCCAGCATTCTTCAATCCAAAAGGCATCACTTTGTAATAGAAGGTGCCCCACTGTGTGACGAAGGTTGTCTTCTCCATGTCTTCAGGAGCCATCTTGATCTGGTTGTAGCCAGAGAAACCATCCATGAAGGAGAAGATTTTATGCTGTGCGGTGTTGTCAACCAGAACATCCATGTGAGGAAGTGGGAAGTCATCCTTGGGTATTGCCCTGTTCAGATCTCTATAATCCACACACATTCGTACCTTACCGTTCTTCTTAGGTACCAGGACGACGTTATCAACCCACTGTGGATATGAGGTGACAGCTAAGAACCCTGCGTCGAACTGCTTCATGACCTCTGCCTTGATCTTCTCTGACATCTGTATCAACCGCTGCTTGATCTTAACTTCTAGATTTATGCCGATCTTGACTTCTTTTCTGTCTATCTTCGTGCTCAGGTTTATCATCTCAACCGGCTCTTCATGAGGCTGTATAGCCCTTTCTTCTTGATATAATAGTCTAGCAAGTTCTCCAAGCACCTCACAATTAACCTCACCTTCGTCTTCGGCTTGGTTGATCGGATTTTCAAAGTTATAACTGGCAGTAGCAGAGCTATTATCAATGGGATCGAGAGTGGATATGGATCTGCAGTATGATATGTGAGTGTGTGTAAGAGCATAGCTATTTTGATAAAGTGAAAACAAAAAAGAAAAACAGAGAGTGCAAAATTTGTATGCAAGGAACATCCAATGTTTTATTGATGATATATGAAATGAAAAATAATAGCCCTTACAATCAAAGCCAATGTGCCTCGGGCAAGGCACAAGGCTGTAGGGTTTAAAATTGTTTATTACAAATCTCAAAACAAGTAAGACAATTACTGAAAAATAAAAGAAATTGGTATAAAGTCCCTAGCCGTCCAGTTACTCGGTCCACCGTTGGTAGTTGGGTAGATCCAACTGTTAATGTCAGAGTCTTCCTCTATGTATTTAATGGCATTATTCCCCGATTGTTGATGCGTAGGGGAGGTCCTCCAGCCCGAGCACGTCGAACAACCCTTTGAGCTCCTGATGTAAAGCGCAGACCAAACTTGTCAGTTTTGTGAATAAAATCAGAGAGTTGTCCCCAATTGGTATACCCGCCTTCTTCCACCACTACTATGGCGTATTTGAGGGAAGCCATCTTCAGAGGAGGTTTGTTGGTAGTAGTTTCAGCCGATGCCAAGATATGGGGAACCTCTTCAAAATTATGGTAAGAAGTCTCTATGAATTCCCCGTCCATCTCTACGTACCTGAAGGAATTGAGGTGACTCACCATATACTCCTCCTCACCATGCATAGTGACAATATTCCCTTTTACTGGATACTTCAACATTTGGTGCAACGTAGAAGTAACTGCCCCAGCTTCATGGATCCGAGGACGACCCAACAAACAAGAGTAAGATGGTCGGATGTCCATCACGTAGAAGGTGGACTCAAAAGTATGGGAACCTAATTTGACGGGGATGTCCACTTCTCCATGTACCATTATTTTTTACCAATCAAAAGCCCTTACCACAATGTTATTAGGCTTTAAGGTCAATCCAACCGATCCAACGCCTTCTTAGGCAGAACATTTAGCGAAGACACAATATCTACCATCACATGAGCCATAGTAGTGCCCTTGCATTCAATCGAGACATGAAAAGCATCATTATGCTTCCTCCCCTTCGGTGTCAAGTCAGCATCTGAAAATCCTAGCCCATTGTCAGCAGTCAGGCTGGCCACATAATCTTTGAATTGATCAGCTGAGGTTTCCTGCGGCACATGCGCAGTCTTGAGGAATGCAATCAAAGCCTTAGCATGGGCCTTGGAGCACAAAAGCAGGGACACCATGGATATCTTTGAGGGGGTCTTCTCTAGTTGCTCGACCATATTGTAGTCGCTCTTTTTGATTATTTTAAGTATTTCCTCTATCTCTTGCTTAGAGGCTTCCACGACAATTTTTCTAGGCACCTCTGTCCGGGAAGGCTCACCTGTAACTTCTTTGCCTCGGGTCCCAGATGAATCGACAACAGGAGTGATGATTGGAGTAAGCAAATGAGCAGTAGTTGATGTACCAGTTGGAGTAGTAGACGGAATAACAATAGGCCTATTGACAGTCTTTGGGGAAATCTCGGGAGAGAAAACCTTCCACTTCTGGTAACCTTGTTGGTCCCAACAATGTTACTGACATCAGGATCAGCCTTTTCATTCTTCAGATCTTGTTTGATGCCATTATAGTACATATCGACACCATAATGCCAGGGGACAGCTTTGTCCAAGGCATATGGGATAGGACCAGGAAAGGTGATTATTAGCGGCGCGACTCTTGGAGAAGATGTAATCCTAACATGTCTTCTCGAGGATACCTTGGAAGGATTGGCGGAAATGGTTATAATAGAAACATCTTTAAATGGAATAACGGGAACCAAAGTTTTCTCGAACAAGATTTCTTTGTTGCCCATCAGGCGCTGAACACCTGACTTCAGCAAATGGCAACAAGAAGGCAGAGATGAACATATGTGGCAACCTTCACCACAACCCGGAAATAAACTAGCCAACAACAAGTTCTTCTTAATCGTCATAAGAGGAGTAGAAACTTCATCAAATAAAGTCACAAATAGATCGGTCAATAGCATTAACTCCACGACTGTGCTTAGGAAAGGGAGCAGTTATGACATTGGGCTTTTCTAGAGCATCAAACTCAATCTCCTTAGCCTCGATCAGATCCTATACTTAATTTCTCAGAGCCCAGCAGTCATTGGTATCGTGGCCAGGACTCTCAGAATGATAGGCACACCGAGCATTTGGATTATATCGAGGAGACGTGGTATTCGGATTCTTGGGAGCCTCTTTCAAGGTTTCCAAGTTAGATCTCAGCAGATGGGGTAAAACTTCAGCCAATGTCATATTGATCCAAGTAAACTGCCATTGTGGTCTTTCCGCCCTTTTTTGATTGTTGTGTTATGGAGTAACTGCAGGCCTAAGTATCATTACAGCACTTACTGTCTAACAAGGTTCAGCTCTGCTTTGGCCTCTTGGACTATAGATGGCACTAGCTTCCTTTTTACCAGTAAAAGGCTTCTTTACTGAACTCGAATAGGCATCCTTCTATATTTTACAGCTCCGAATCCCAGCTTCTACTCTCTCTCCAGTTAGAATTAGATTGGTGAAACCAGATGATGAGCTGCCAATCAAATGATTAAATAATGGACCAGATAGCGTCCCTAGAAACATATCGACCAACTCCCTATCAGACATCGGGAGTTGGACTCTTCCAGCTAAGTCTCTCCACTTGTGTGCATAGTCCTTAAAGCCTTCACTTGCACCCATGGACATACTCTGGAGTTGAGTACGAGTAGGAGCAAGGTCGGTGTTATATTGATACTGCTTATAAAAAGCAGCAGCCAGATCTTCCCAGTTTCGGACATTGGCTCTCTCCAGTTGGTAGAACCATTCAAGTTGAGTCCCTGACAGACTGTCTTGAAAGAAGTGAACCTACAAATTTCTATTAGCGGTGTGGAGCTGGATCTTTCTAACGTAGGAACGGAGATGGAGCTTTGGTCAAGACACCCCATCGTACTAAGCAAAAATTGGAGCCTTGAAATTCTGCGGGATGACCACTCCCGACACCAATCCCAACTCTTCGAAATCCAACCCAGGTATCCTCTAGACTTCCATAGAACTCAGGCGATCTTCCGACTTCTTGTATCTATCCTCGGTAGGAGGATACTGCTCATCATTGTAATTTGTGTCATTTTCAGGAACTTCAGGACTGGGGTCCTTTTCCCTTATCTCTTCTTCTTGATTCTCCCCTTCCTTGGATGAAGAGGTCAGATCGACTTGCTGCTTTAACGCCCCCCTGAACCTCCTGCCCATATTCAGAATACCAGCGACCTTCTTCTTTTTCTTTTTCTCCTTCAGGATGAGGGCCTTCAGATCCTCCTGCCCTTTCGCCAGATTTATGAACATTTGTTGAAATTGGGCATTTTGTTCCTGAAGATCCTTGATGCTTTGTTCAGAAGACATTTCTGCTAAAATAAACAACGAAGAAGATGAGAAACCTGTAATGGTATCTATTTATGCGATGCTATGAATGGGATGCGTATGTAATGATTTCAAGGATTCTTAAAGGCTCAGATTTGTTTAACCAAAAGAAACACACGTTAATTGCGTTAATAAGTTCGAATTGTTACAAAGAATGTATTTTAGGCTTACAATTAAACAAAAGAAAACTGAAATCAAAAAAGAAACTAGGTATCCCAGGAGCGCATCCTCTTTGGTGCAATGTAGGCATTTATGTTCCTTTCTTCATGAAGTAGCCTAGTGAGCTCCAGGACTTTCTTCTCGCTGGCATAGAACTGAGCTTCAAACGTGTCCCGCTCCTCTTTGAGTTGAACCCTGGATTTGTGTAATTCTTCATGATCAGTTGGCATGTCAGGATGATGACCAAGGGAAGTAGTATCTCCTTCAATAGTTGGCTCCACAGTTATTGGTAGGACAGCTGGGTAAGGCATCATAAGGCTTTGGGCGCGAGCTCGTACCCACCGGAGATAAGGCTCAAGAGGGACGGAATTCTTGTGCCCTAACGTCTTGCTATCAATTTTATGCACCATGCCCCAAGCTTTTATGATCCTTTTATGATATCCCTGAGCATCATTCTCATAGTTGAAGGCGATTCCTTGGATAAGCGTATCATGAGGACCATCTCTTCTTGCGTAACTGTGATACGGTGGCAGAACCGATTGTTTAATACAGGTTTGCATTTTTCATTTTTTGTTTGCAAAATGTCGCAGTAAGCAAGAGTCGCCACCGACTTTTATTTCATCCAATCATGGAAAAGGAAAAAGAACATAAAAAACCTTTTTTCGATATATTCTGAGTACGGGGGGTAGATTATAGAAAGGGAAGGTGTTATAACCCTTTATATCCATGGTTTTCCATGGGCTCTTAGGTACTTGCTCATTTTTCAAATTCCTTGTGTGTGTTTGTCCTGAAAATGTTTTTACTTCGTGATAACCCTTGTATCAGTCCTCAAGGATGTGACGAAGTTTGTTTTGAAAATTTGTTTTGAAAAGTGTTTGTGTGAAAAGTTTTCATTGAGAAAGGACTTAAGATTCTACCTACTCGAAAAAAGATTGTTCGTTCTATTTCCTTTAGACAGTGCTATCCCACTATTAAGGAGTAGGTAGCACCGTCGTTGGAGTTGTAAGGGACATTCGAAAGGGACAAGTACAATCACTAAAGCAATAGTTAGAAAACTTTAGTAGTAACCCTAGAGCCTTAAGATCTTTCCGAAGCAATATTCGAATGGGACACCTTAATCTTTTTAGACTGGAGGGTAACCACTAAAATCTCTTATGCTTAATGATTGTTTACCGAAGGCAACCGAAGTGAGGTAAACCCTAGGAGTGAATATGTGCATATGATTTGTTTCAGTTATTTAATCTTTGCACATTAGGTGATCTACCATTTTAATTTTCCAGACATTCTTGCCATACAATCCTATTAGCCATGCATCTAGACAGTTAAAGATTGCGGAAATTAAAAGTGCGAGGAAGTAAAACCTAGCTATTACAAGGCTTCGGGGAGCGGGATTAATTACATAACCAAAAATCGGGGATTTAAAGCAAGAAATAAAACCCTAATTTAACTATTACAAACCCTGAACAGTTACAAAATAATGGCAAAAATAATTAACGAACGCACGACGAATTAAATACGAGAGCAAATTGAAAACCCTAATTGAGAGAAATAAATTTTTGTGGATTTTTATTTGAGAAAACAATTACATTACAAATTAATTAAACCTAATTTCTAATTATTTTTAATTATGAAAGAAGTTAATTAACCTAATTCACTAATTAAATTAAAAAAAGGTATTTTATTAGAAAAATAATTTTTGTGTATTTTTTTGAGAAAAATTAATTAAATTATGTACAAATAAAATCCTAAGTCTAATTATTTTTAAATTATGAAAGAAATTAAAGTTGCCCTAAATTAATTAAACTAATTAATTCAAAACATATTTATTAAGAAAATAAATCTTTTTGTGATTTTTGATTTGATAATTTAATAAAATAATTTTTGTATTGATAAAAAAAACAAAATAATTAAAGAAAAGAAATTAAATAAAAATAGTAAAAATAACCAAATGGGCCTGCTGTTAGCAATTCTGGGGGTGTGGAATTGAAATTCTTTGGCCCACTAAGCATCAAGCCTGGTCAACCTTTGGATCTGGTGTAGCATTGACTTGCACGTGTACTATGGGCATTCACAGGAGAGGCGTTAGATCTGGTCAGCTGAGCATCCAGTGGATGGACGTTGATGGTACATAATAGGCGTGTGAGGGAGAAATGCATTGGATTGGCCTGAAACAATTAGGAAAATAATAAAATGCACACGCCTGGGATCGAACCCAGGACGTGTGCATCAAAGGCATGCCTCCCAACCATCTACGCTGCTGGTTCTTTGTTAATTCATATAAACGAAAAATAATATAATACAAAAAACGCACTAAGCTCAGAAAAATGTGCCAAATTCAAACCAACCGATCATGGGCTGCCATGCATCACCTTCTTCACTGCAACCGTCGTCTTAGGTGAAGAACTTTTACCTACAGACGTTTGCTGTAACTACAGCCCCTGCAAATTTCAAAAATTCCATACAAGTATGATAAATCAATTGTGATGATACAAATCAACTCGTCTTGGCCTCACGAGTATCATGGTATCATTTTCTTGGCCTAATTGTTCCTGTATAACAAAGCCCTAAAAACATCTCAGAAACCCTAGCAATGGAAACTATGGATTCTTGTGCGATAAATGCAATTAAAGGGTACATGTAGCTTGCAAACAAGATGATAAACACAAATATATGGTTAGCATGCGTTTAGGATGCGTAAAACATTAAAATCGAGTTTGAGTTTTAGGGAAAACCATGATTCTTTTAGGGACGATTTTTGGATTCTTTGAGGCTTGCAAATGATGTTGTTAGCTTACTGGGATGTCTAGGAATCGATTGCTAGGCTTGAAACTCCTTGAGGATGGCTCTAAGATGTATTTTGATCTCACACTTTTGTCCAAATTTTTGAGTTTTCTTCTTGCTGTTTCACGCCTCCAATCCTTCTTCTTTTGATATGGAATTATTATGCACTTATAGTAGACTGAATTAGGTCAACAAAATTGTATCATATATTTGAGAATTATGAAAATTGGATTTGATTTGCTTCATGTATGATATCTTTCTAAAACAAGCTTCTATCCAATCTTTTTCAATCCTAATGAGCCTTGCAAGAATTGATCATCATGCTAGCTGTATATGGACTCCAAATGTGCACAAAAATCTCAAGATTTGATTTGTTTTCATTATTTTACCATTTAATTTGATTTATTTTGATTTAAATGAATAAAAAATCAAAATAAATGATAAAAACAATAAAATAAGAGGTGAATGAGCTCAGTGGTCATGTGTCCTATTAGAAACATGTTTCAAGCAAGAAAACATGGGCCCCTTTGGAAAAAATGCAAATTTCATCAATGTTGACTTTTGACAATTTTCCAAAAATTGCCAACTTTGACAATGCACAACTCTCTCAATTTTGACCCTAGGAGGGTGTTCTTTGACTTTTTAGAAAGACTAGGATGTCCTCTAAGCAACCATTTTGGTTTCATCTTATTTGGATCTTCCATGTTCATGTATGAAGCTTTGACCCAAAAGGTGTTTTTGTTGACTTTTCAAAACGACCCATAATGTAGAAATTCATATCTTTTTGTGGTTGCATATTTTGAACTTTTGAGCTGAATATGGGTTGTAGGGAATATTGTCCTCTTAAAAATGAGCTTTGGATGGAAACTTTCTGATAAAATATGAAGAAGTTATGCTTGGTCAAAGTTGGGTTGACTTTTACTAAGATACCCTAATTTAGCAACTTTTGGGTTTTGATGAATTTGGAGCATTCCTTGGGGAATCATTATAAACCCTTGATCAAATGATGAAAGTCACTTCAAAATTTTGATTTTGACCAAAGATCTTGAGGTTTGACTGTATGTGGGCCACAATTGACTTTTGACCTAATATAGTCGATTCTCAAGCATCTGAGCAGTTGACTGAGCAACCTTCTTGTGCAAGGCATGAAACTTGACATGGATGATCTTGGGAAAATATTAGGACCTTGGAAGGCATTTAAGGCCTTTGTGGCTCACCTATCTTGATGAAAATAGAAACCCTAGTTTGAGGTATATTGCCTTAAGAGAGAGTTTGTCTGGTCAACTCTTGGACTTCCTTAAGAAACTTGAGGATCTAGATGGACATGTATTGAGTAAAATGAGAGGGAAAATTTTGGGGTACAACAGCTGTCCCTGTTCAATCTTATTAAACCTGAGGATGTAGATTGGCTGTTATGCCTTTCTTAATCTGAAGGTGGAAGATGATTGAACACTAAAGTGCCTAGAAATTTGCACTCGCATGAAGTGGCACTCGATTTGCGATATCAGGAATGGGCTTACAAATGCCATTTGGAGGTCGATAATAGAAGATCGTTGGAGATGGGCTTAAATATGCCATCCTGGATGCGACGGAGAATTGTCGGAGATGGGCTTAAAGATGCCATCTAGAGAATATGGATTTCCTGAGATATTCCTCTGACGAGATTCCTTGTTGCTGGTGTTGATGAGGAATCTGTTGAGGAATGTTGGTCTCTGTCTTGGGAGAAATAGAGTTTTAGGAGCTTCAGTTGTCCGTTACTCTACTGGGGAATTAACTCTGGAGGTGAACTACATATATGGTCAGTGTACAAGCTGCACCGTGACTTATTGGGGAAATGTGAAACCAATCGTGTTTGATTAGGTCACAGTTTTACAGTGTTGTGGACTGCTGTCTGGAGATAAGGGAGAAGGAACCTAGATAGTAAGGTTACTTTGATATGAAAGCCTGGATAGTAGGGCTGTGAGAAGGAACCTGGATAGTGGGGTTACTTCGATATGAAATCATGGATAGTAGGGCTGTGAGAAGGAACCTGGATAGTAAGGTTACTTTGATATGAAAGCCTGGGTAGTAAGGTTGTGAGAAGGAACCCGGATAGTAGGGTTTCTTCAATATGAAAGCCTGTGTAGTAGGGTTGTGAGAAGGGACCTGGATATTAGGGTTGCTTCGATATGAAAGCCTGGATAGTAGGGCCGTGAGAAGGAAACTGGATAGTAGGGTTACTTCGATATGAAAGCCTGGGTAGTAGGGCTGTGAGAAGGAACCTGGATGGTAGGGCTGTGAGAAGGAACCTGGATAGTAGGGTTACTTCGATATGAAAGCTTGTGTAGTGGGGCTGTGAGAAGGAACCTGGATAGAAGGGTTACTTCGATATGAAAGCCTGGATAGTAGGGCTGTGAGAAGGAACCTGGATAGTAGGGTTACTTCGATATGAAAGCGTGGGTTGTAGGGTTGTGAGAAGGTACCTGGATAGTAGGGTTACTTCAATATGAAAACCTCGATGGTATGGCTGTTTTGCGATGCGTTCGTGTAAAACTTCAAAAGGAACCGGGGTAAGGTTATTTTGATATGTCAGCCTGGGTAAGGTTGTTTTGTGAGGAGTTTGGGTAAAACTTCTGAATGAACCGGGGTAAGGTTATAAGTTCATGTAAAACTTCAAGGGAAACCTGGGTAAGGTTACTTCGAGATAAGATCGTGTAAAACTTTAGGAGGAACCGGGGTAAGGTTACTTTGGGATAATGTAGATCATTGACCCATTTTATTTTGGGAACTGAGTTTCCATTAGTTGTTTGTAGATGTGATCTGTATAACTGCTAGATTTGTTGAAGCTAATCGTCTCTTCCCGAAAAGATATTAGGGTTAGTTGTATGCGATGCATGAAATACAGGGTGAGATGATGTTCTCAAAATAAATGAGATTATGCTGTATATGACATGTACGCGTATGTCCTGATGTATGTTCATGAAATGTTGTCGGGGTATGCTCGCGTATGGGAAAATAAATCCTTGAAGGTTACTGGAGATTTGTGAATATTCTCCCGGGAAGAGATGCTGGAGAATAACTCTGCGGGGCCAGACTTAGGGGAAGAGATACTTTGTTGGTAGACCCGCTGATCTGGAGGAATAAACTCAACTGGGGATGAAGTTTCATTGCTGGAGATGACGAGCTCTGTTGGAGATTGAGCTTTTGTATCTGTAGAAACGAACTCCGCTTGGGGGATCAAATTTGTTGACTCGCCCGCGATTACGAACCTCGGCTGAGGATAATTACGTCCTGTTTCAGGGAAGCTGACATCAATGCCTTTGGATACTTTTACTCTGTGGGGGAGTTTATTTACCAATAATTGTGTTCCCAAGCATGACTCTATCCCGATACCTTCTGGGCAGAGGAACCGTCAGGTTTGGCAATTCTTATTTTCCCTGTTTTTGGAATTATGAGTAATTGTCTTTGTTTCTTATGTAAATATTTACACTAGTGCAGAAATGACTTTTTACATCGGGTGAAATTGACTTTTTACACGGTTCTGGGTCCGATGTAAAGTCAGGCGATATAGTAAATCATGGACTTTTTACATCGGTTCTGGGACCGATGTAAAAAGTCCCTTTTTTACATCGGTTATAATATCAGAACCGATGTAATAACCTGTTATTATGCACATTTTTTAAAAAATTGATCCAGTTTTTTACATCGGTTGGAAGTAATACCCGATGTAAAAAGTCCCTTTTTTACATTTGTTATAATATATGAACCGATGTAAGAAACAGTTATTATGCACATTTATTAAAAAAATTGATCCAGTTTTTTACATCGGTTGGAAGTAATACCCGATGTAAAAAGTCCCCAGTGACGCGACTTTTTACATCGGTTATTATCCCCAACCTATGTAAAAAGTCTCTTTTTGAAAGTTTTTACATCAGTTTTTACTAATAACCGATGTAAAATGTATGAAATTTTTTTGGAATAAATTATTTATTTTCTGGATGTTTCCCTGTACAAATATAATTTGTACCCATTTTTTCATATTTTTCCAATATCACACAGACTATATTTATGTCGCTATATAGATTTCATAGCTTTCCAACATCACATATATCACATCTAGGTCGATGTTTTCATATTTTTTACAACAAACTTACAAATTGAACAATTGTATTGCAAACTTGTATTGTATTACAACAAACAAACTTATAATTACAAATTCTTCACAAAATATACAACAATATTCAACTATTTATAAGTCTTTTTTCAAAACTTACAATTACATATTATTCACAAAATATACAAAAATATTCAACTATTTATAAGTTTCCAAACTTAAATTACCAATATAAAATGACTTTAATAAAACAATAAAATGTACTTACGTGCACCAAATTTGCAGAATAGACACGTCAAGCCAATGACCTAAACCCACCAATAACTCTCTGATACATTTAGCTGAAACATAGAAATTAGAGACACTCGCACAATGACTTAATTGTATTGCCAAATGGTTATCATCCATTTTCAAAGCCATGAGTAACAATCTCTGAACATCATCAACTTCCACGTCTTTTGTGCTCTCTTTTGTGCTTCCCTTTGCAGCTGAACAACTTCCTTTTCCGCTTCCATTGATAATTTCCAATTTTTCAATGCATTTATTATCACCTGTGCTATGTGATAAACCCATGGACTTAAGTGTCTCAATTAATGATTGTTGAAACATCTTACGCTCTTCAACCAACTTTTCTTCAAGTTCAGCTCTAAGTTTTGTTTCCAATATTACAAGTTGTTCATTTACGTCGATATGTTGACGTGATCTTCCAAAGTAAGTGCTTTGTTTATGGTGTTTTCCAACACCACGAACACGACCTTCATGCTCAGATGTTCCAATGGCTAATGATAAGATATCGTTACGTCCATCCGGAACAATTGCACCTTTTTCAGCTTCTTGAACTATAGAATCCTACAAAATGCAAAAACATCAATTAATCAATCACAAATATAATGATACTTGAATATTTTTTCATTGTTTACTTACAATTTTTTCAGCAACCTCTTGTGTAGATTTTGATGTGTATTCTCCTCCTTTCTTTTGTCGTGCTCTCTTCCATAACTCCTGGCGTGATGGTGGAGATGGACTATCATTATCATCTAATGTGGAATTATCTCTCGATGATGACTTTTCTTTCATAATTTTCTCCTCAAGTAAGCGATACCCTCCACGAGACAATATGTGTGGGTATACATTCCTGACACATTTTCACATATTATTGCTAAGAATTAAAGCATATTATTGCTAGCAATTAAACTCATTTAGCATTATATATTCCAGTAGCAATATCATTCAATATTTAATAGCAGTACACATTCAATAGCAATAGAAAGGCAGTGCATAGGAGCAGTTAATGTAGTACCAATTAAACTCATTCAATATTCAATAGCAACAACAATATATATTCTATTTGCAGTTCAGCATCCAATTAAACTCATTCGGAATATATTCCTGTAGCAGTTTAGTATTCAATTTTAACATGCAATTAAAATCATTCGGTGTATCACTAAACCAATTTCAGTATATATGTCAATAGCATATCAATCTAACATTAACCAATTTCACTATATATTTCAGTAGTAGTTCAGTGTACCATCAAACTTCACTTTTACTATTACTTATTACTTATAACTTATAAGCCTTACGAAAATAGTGGATATTAAAATCAAGAAATTCAAGGTAATGCTAGATATGTGAGATACATTAGAAACATAACTAGATAACATAATGGTCCCTTCATTCAAGATTTAAAAAAATGTCTACAATTGCTTTTACACACTACACACCTTGCAGACATCAGCTTTTTCCGAAATAGCGAGGTACCCCCATGAGAAAATGGCCGTCCACCAACAACACTTACTTTTATTAGAGGTAAATCTAAACGTTGATAAATCTAAACGGCGGTCGAAGAGGAAGACCGGAAACGGCGGTTGAAACGGCGGAAAAAACGGCGAAAAAAACCTTCGGAAACGACGGAATAACAAACGGAAACGGCGGTCGAACGGCGGTCGAAAACCTTCGGAAATGGCGGTCGATGATGGTGGCTAGGAAACGGCGGTGGTTGGGTCGTGAGCATGAGCGTACAGTGGCAAGGAGTGAAACAGCGGTGGTTGGGTCGTGAGCATGAGCGTAGAGTGGAAACGGCGGCCAAGGAGAATATTATACAGTGGAAATACTGAAATTTGTGAAATAAGGGTTTGCAAAATTTGTGAAGCTATTACCTCGGTGGAAAGGCATAACCGATGTAAGGGTTGGCTTAGTGGACAACCTATTACATCGGTGGAACCTTACAACCGATGTAAGGGTTTTGGCTTTTTTACATCGGTCCATTGTAATAGCCGATGTAAGGGTTTTGGCTTTGAAAATTCTGGCTTTTTTACATCAGTTTATACTTCAACCGATGTAATAAGTTGCGAAAAAATTATTTTATTCTTTAATTTATTTTTTATATTAATATCTGTTGTGAAGATATTACATTGGTTTTTAGTCAACCGATGTAATATGTTGCATGTTTTTTTTTAATATTTCTACTACCTTGTTTCTTATTTACAAAAAGGCCACCGTATTTTTTTCTGAAAACTTTTTACATCGGTGGATGCGTTTGCCCGATGTAATAGGTAGCGAAATATATATTTTTTCATATTTTTTATATCATTGCAAATAAATACCTGATGTAAAAAGTTTGTTAGTTGTATTTTTTACATCATATATTTTGATACCCGATGTAAAAACCTTTTCTTAAATGTCTTTTTTTTAGTAGTGTTATGAGCAGCAATCATTTTCAAATGCATATATCAAAAATAAATCATTGTACGTTCTTGAAAAACAAAATAGAAAAAGAAAAACAGATTAAAGTTTCTTGTGAAAATGATTTGTATTGATTTGAAGTCGGCCTGTAATAGGCGTTTTGTACAAAGAGGTCGACGTTCTAGTAAGAGAACACCGCCGAAAGAAATTACAATTTGTGTAAAAAGAACGAAAAACAACTATGCGAAACAACCCCATTGGGTTCCAACTCTGCTATTGCCTTTATATCTTCAAGCGTCTCATCACTTTTCTACTTTGCCGAAGGTTTATCAGATTGATTGGTGTCATCCGAGCTTGATAGCTGATACCGAAGTCTGGTCCCAAGATGATCCAATGAGACATAGTGATACGCTTCAATCCCTAACTTTTTCCTGGACTGCCCTTTCGGGTTTTCAATCCACCGGGATACCTCTTTTGCCCAAGCCTCCCTTTCGGGTTTTCAACTTGCCGGGTGTACAAATTTTTCATTTTGATCCCTTATTTTTTCCCGAACCCTTTTGGTTCTCCGAGAAGCCCTTATTCTTTCCTAGGCCAGTCAACCTAGCGAGTCTTTCATTATGCGTAGTATCTTTTTACTATGTCTGCATTGACTGGGTGAGGAATATCGTCACCATCCATGTTGGTTAGAATCATAGCTCCTCCCAGGAAAATGTTCTTGACCACAAATGACCCTTCGTACGTGGGGGTCCATTTGCCCCTGGGATCACCTTGCGGCAGTATGATGCGTTTGATCACCAGATCCCCGACTTAATATTCCTGACGCCTGACTTTCTTGTTAAAAGCCTTGATCATTCACTTTTGATACGTCTCACCATGGCAGATAGCAGTAAGTCTCTTTTCATATATTAGATTTAACTGATCAAGTCGGGTTTTGATCCAGTTGTCTTTGTGCAAACTCGCATCCTTGATAATCCTGAGAGAGGGTATCTGGACTTTGATGGGTAGGACTGCCTCCATGCCATATACTAGAGAGTAGGGTGTTGCCCCTGTCGACGTCCGTGATGAGGTACGGTATCCATGAAGAGAGAATGGTAACATCTCATTCTAGTCTTTATATGTCACCGTCATCTTCTGTATGATCTTCTTAATGTTCTTCTTGATGTTCTTGTTAGCTGCTTCAACAACGCCATTCATCTTCGGCCGGTAAGGAGACAGATTATGGTGATGTATCTTGAACTGTTTGCAGAGCTCAGTGATCATTGTGTTGTTGAGATTTGTACCATTGTCAGTAATAATCTTCTCTGGTACACCATATTGATAGATTAGATTGTGTCGGATAAACCGTGCCATGACGTTCTTGGTCACAATAGCAAAAGAGGCTGCCTCAACCCACTTTGTAATGTAATCAATAGCCACCAAAATGAAACGATGTCCGTTAGACACAGTAGGTCTGATCTCTCCAATCATGTCGATGCCCCACATTGCAAAGGGCTAATGAGCTGTTAGGACGTTCAAAGGAACTAGAGGCACATGCACCTTATCAGCGTAGATTTGGCATTTATGACAAGTTCGAGAGTGCTGATAACTATTGGCTTCCATGGTGGACCAATAATATCCTTCCCGTAGGATCTTCTTAGCCATGGTATGTCTACTAGAGTGGGTTCTGAAAGTTCCTTCATGTACATCTGCCATGATCCTCTCTGCTTCGCTCTTGTCTACACACCATAGTAGTGTGGAGTCACAGTTGCGGTTATAGAGGATCCCGTTACTGAGGAAGAACTTTGCAGCGAACCTTCTCAAAATATTCTTATCATTGACAGATGCCCCTTCAGGGTACTCTTGAGCCTTGAGGTACCTTTTAAGTTCGTGAAACCAGGGTTTGTCTGCCACTTCTTCGGTATCGATCTCACAGCAGTGTGTTGGTTCATCCAACCTCTCAATGGTAATCTGGGGAGCTTCATTGTCCCACCTAACCTTGATCATAGAAGACATGGTAGCTAGCGCGTCCGCCAACTGGTTCTCCTCTCGTGGGAAATTCTCGACGGTTATCTCCACTAAGTGTGGGAGCAATGTCAGTACATACTCTTTGTAAGGGATGAGATTCAGGTGCTTCGTATCCCACTCACCTTTGATCTGATTTATCACCAGGGAAGAATCCCCGAATACACTCAAGAACTTAATTCTCTGGTCAATAGCAGCTCGAAGACCCATAATACATGATTCATACTCTTCCATGTTGTTGGTGGAGTTAAAACATAAGCGGGAGGTTAACGGAGTATGACAGCCCTCGGGAGATATGATTACAACGCCAATGCCGTTACCTAGTGCGTTCGAGGCTCCATCAAAATACATAGACCACCGGGATCCTTCCTCAGGTCCTTCATCCGGTCCAGATTCTTCGTAGTCAGTCACCAACATAATATTCTCATCCGGGAACTCAAAATTCATGGACTGGTAGTCATCCACGGCCTGATGAGCCAAATGATCAGCCAATACACTCCCCTTGATTGCTTTTTGGGTTGTATATTGTATGTCGTACTCAGTTAAGACCATTTGCCACCTTGCTATCCTTCCGGAGAGAGCGGGCTTCTCGAAAATATACTTGATCGGATCCATCTTTGATATCAACAAGGTAGTGTGAGTCAGCATATACTGTCTCATCCGGCGAGGAGCCCATGCCAAAGCGCAACAAGTTTTTGCGAGCAATGAGTATCGTGTCTCACAGTCGGTAATTTTTTGGCTAAGGTAATAAATTGCATGCTCTTTTCGACCAGACTCGTCATGCTGCCCCAACACACACCCCATTGAATTGTCTAGCACTATCAAGTATAATATCAAAGGTATTCCTTCAATGGGAGGCATCTGAATTGGCGGTTCTTTAAGGTATTCTTTGATTCTTTCAAAAGCGGTTTGGCATTCATCATTCCACTTTACCACTTGATCTTTCTTCAGCAGATTGAAGATTGGCTCACAAGTAGCAGTCAGATGTGAAATGAACCCGACGATATAATTAAGACGTCCCAAGAAACCTCTAACTTCCTTCTCTGTACGGGGAACCGGCATCTCTTGTATGGCCTTTACCTTCGCAGGATCCACCTGAATACCCTTGTCACTGACAATGAAGCCCAGAAGCTTACCAGAACTTACCCCAAAGGTACACTTGTTCGGATTCAACCTCAGTTTGTATGTCTTTAACCTGTCAAACAATTTCTGGAGATGATCAAGGTGCTCTTCCTCGGTCTGAGACCTGGCTATCATATCATCAACATAAACTTCGATCTCGTGGTGAATCATGTCATGGAACAAAGCGACCATAGCGCGCTGATAAGTTACCCCAGCATTCTTCAACCCAAAAGACATTACCTTGTAGCAGAATGTGCCCCACTGTGTAATGAAGGTTGTCTTCTCCATGTCTTCAAGATCCATCTTGATCTGGTTGTAGCCAGAGAAGTCATCCATGAAGGAAAAGATTTTATGTTGCGCGGTGTTGTCGACCAGAACATCAATGTGAGAAAGTGGGAAGTCACCTTTGGGGCTTTCCCTGTTTAGATCTCTGTAATCAACACACATCCGTACCTTACCATCCTTCTTAGGTACCGGAAAAACATTAGCAACCCACTGTGGATACGAAGTGACAGCTAAGAATCCTGCATCGAACTGTTTCATGACCTCTGCCTTGATCTTCTCGGACATTTCAGGGCGCATACGGCGGACCTTCTGCTTAATTGGAGGACAGTCTTCTTTAGTCGGAAGATGATGTACCACAATATTAGTGTCTAAACCAGGCATGTCTTTGTAGGACCAGGTGAAGATTTCAACATAGTCGTGTAACATTTGTATCAACCTCTGTTTGACGCTAAGCTCCAGATTCGCACCTATTTTGACCTCTTTCTTGTCTTCCTCAGTACCCAAATTCATTGTCTCAACCGGCTCTTCATGAGGCTGTATGGCCCTCTCTTCCTACTGTAATAGTCTAGCAAGTTCTCCAGGAACCTCACAATCATCCTTACCTTCGTCCTTGGCTTGGTTGATCGGATTTTTGAAGTCATAACTAGAAGTAGCAGAGCTATTATCATTGGGATCCAGAGTGGATATGGATCTGCATTATGATACGTGAGTGTGTGTAAGAGAATAGTTATTTTGATAAAGTGAAAACAGAAAAGAAAAACAGAGAGCAAACTTTGTATGCAAGAAATGTCCAATGCTTTATTAATGATATATGAAATGACAAATAATAGCCCTCACAAGCAAAAGCCAAGGTGCCTCGGGCAAGGCACCAGGCCGTAAAGTTTCAAATTGTTTATTACAAATCTTAAAACAAAAAAGTCAATTACTGCAGAATAAAAGAAACAGGTATGAAGTCCCTAGCTGTCCAGTTACTCGGTCCACCGTTGGTAGTCGGGTAGATCCAGTTGTCAATGTCCGAGTCTTTTTCACTGTCTTCAATGGCGTTGATCCCACGATTGCTGATATGTAGGGGAGGTCTTCCAGCCCGAGCGCATCTAACAGCCCTTTGAGCCCCTGTAGTAAATCCCAAACCAAATTTGTCAGTTTTTATGAGTGAAATCAGGGAGCTGACCCCAATTGGCACACCCACCTTCTTCAACCGCGGCCCTGGCGTCCTTGAGAGAAGTCATCTTCAAAGGAGGTTTGTTGCTATTAGTTTCAGTTGATACCAATATCTGAGGGGCCTCTTCGAAGTTCTGACAAGGAGTTTCTATGAATTCCCCGTCCATCTCTACGTAGCAGATGGAATTGAGGTGGCTCACCATGTACTCTTCTTCACCATTCACTGTGACAATCTTTCCTTTCACCGGATACTTCAGCATTTGATAGAGTGTGGAAGTAACTGCCCCAGCCTTGTGGATCCAAGGACAACCCAACAAATAAGAATACGATGGTCTGATATCCATCACATAGAAGGTGGATCCAAAAGTCTGAGAACCCACTTTGACAGGGATATCCACCTCCCAGTGCACCGTTCTCTTTGATCCGTCGAAAGCCCTTACCACAATGTTACTAGGCTTTAGAGTTAGACCCTCGCAATCCAAATGGTCCAACTCCTTCTTCGGTAGAACATTCAGTGAAGACCTGGTATCTACCAGAACATGAGCCATAGTGGTGCCCCTACATTCAATTGAGACATGCAGAGCATCATTATGCTTCCTTCCTTTTGGTGTCAAATCTGCATCTAAAAAACCCAGCCCATTATCAGCAGTCAGGCTGGCCACACAATATTTAAACTGATCAGCTCAAGTCTCTTGCGGAACATGCGCAGTCTTGAGAAATGTAATCAAAGCCTTCACATGGGCTTCAGAACACAACATCAGAGACAACATGGATATCTTTGATGGGGTCTGCCCCAGCTACTCGACCATATTATAGTCTCTCTTCTTAATGATTTTCAGTATTTCCTCTATTTCTTGTTTAGAGGCTTCCACAACAACTTTCTTAGGCGCCTCCGTCTGGGCAGGCTCACCTACAACCTCTTTGCCGCGGGTATCAGACGATTCGCCGACTATAGTAAGAACAGGAACATTAGTTTACGTACTAGCAGGAATAGAAAATTGAATGCCAATTGGCTTGTTAACAGTCTTAGGGGAAATCTCGGGAGAGAAGACCCTTCCACTTCGGGAGATTTTGCTGGTTCCGACAATATTATCAATATCAGGATCATCTTCTTCATCTTTCAGATCTTGTTTGATGTCATAATAGTACACATCGGCACCATAATTCCATGGGACAACTTTGTCCGAGACATACGGGACAGGACTGGGAACAATGATTATCAGCAGAGAAATTCTTGGAGCAGGTGTAATCCTAACAGGTCTTCTCGAGGAAACCTTAGAAGGATTGGCGGAAATGGTTATAATAGCAACATCTTCAAATGGAACAACATGAATCATGGTCTTTTTGAACAAAATCTCTTTGCTATCTATCAGGCGTTGAACACCTAACTTCAGCAAACGACAACTAGAAGGTAGAAGCGAACACATGTGGCAACCTTCACCACAACCCAAAAATAAACCGACCAACAAAAAATTCTTCTTGACAATCATAAGAGGAGTAGACACTTCATCAACAGAGGTAACAAACAAATCAGTATCAATAGCATTAACTCCACGGCCGTGTTTAGGCATGGGAGCAGTTATGACATTTGGCTTCTCCGGAGCATCAAAATCTATTTCCTTAGCTTCAATCAAGTCTTGTATTTTGTTTCTCAAAGCCCACAGTCATTTATATCGTGGCCAGGACTCTCAGAATGATAGGCACACCGGGCATTCGTATTATATCAGGGTGATGTAGTATTTGGATTCTTGGGTGCCTCTCTCAAAGTTGCCAAGTTGGATCTCAGCAAGTAAGGTAGAACTTCAGCCAATGTCATGTTGATGCGAGTAAACTATCGTTGTTGTCTTTCCACCCTTTGTTGATTATTGCATTATGGAGAAACTGCAAGTCTAGGTATCATCACGACACTTACTATCTGAAGTTGTTTAGCCCTGTTCTAACCCCTCGGGCTATAGACGGCACTGGCTTCCTTCTTACCAGCAAAAGGCTTCTTTGCTGAACTTGAAGAAGCATCCTTCTGTATTTTGCCGCTTCAAATCCCAGCTTCTACTCTTTCTCCAGTTAAAATCAGCTCGGTGAAACTAGCTGATGAGCTATCGATCAGATGATTGAAAAATGGACCAAATAGCGTCCCCAGAAACATATCAACCAACTCCTTATCAGACAACGGGGGTTGGACTCTCCCAGTGAAGTCTCTCCATTTTTGTACATAATATTTAAAACCTTCACTTGCACCCATGGACATACTCTGGAGTTAAGTATGAGTGGGAGCAAGGTCGGCATTGTACTGATACTGCTTGTAGAAAGAAGCATCCAGATCTTCCCAGTTTCAGACATTGGCCATCTCCAGTTGGTAGAACCATTCAAGCTGAGTCCCTGACAGACTATCTTGAAAGAAATGCACCCAAAAATTTCTATCAGCGGTGTGTGGCTGAATCTTCCTGACATAAGAGCGAAGATGGAGCTTTGGGCAGGATACCCCATCATACTTGGCAAAATCAGGAGCTTTGAACTTCTGCGGGATGACCACTCCCGACACCAAACCCAATTCTTCAAAATCCAATCTAGGTACCCTCTGAACTTCCATGGCACTCAGACGATCTTCCAACTGTTTGTATCTATCCTCAGCAGGAGGATATTGCTCATCTTTATAATCAATATCATTATCAGAGACTGCAAGACTAGGGTCCTTTTCTTCTTCTTGGTTCTCCCCTTCCTTAGATGAAGAGGTCAGGTCGACTTGTCGCTTCAACCGCTCTCCAAACCTTCGGCCCATGTTCAGAATACCAACAGCCTTCTTCTTTTTCTTCCTCTCTTTCAGAATGAGGGATTTCAGATCCTCCTGCCCCTTTTCCAGACTGATGAACATTTGTTGGAACTGAGCGTTCTGTGTCTGAAGGTCCTTAATGCTTTGTTTGGAAGACATTTCTGCTGAAATAAACAACGAAGGAGATGAGAAACCTGTAATGGTACCTGTAATGATGTGTATGATAATGGTATGTGTATGCAATGATTTCAAAGACTTCGGGAAATTTAAATTTGCAAACCAAAATAAACAAAAACTTTATTAGCTAAATTTGAAGTTCAAATGCCTTTTAGGCGTTACAATTAAAAAACAAATATAAAACTAAAAAAGACATTAAAATTCCCATGGATGCTTCCTCTTTGTGCCGAGATAATCATTGAGTCCTTTTTCTTCATGCAGTTGCTTTGTGAGCTCTAAAACCTTCCTCTCCTGAAAATGGAACTGATCCCTGTAAGTATCCCGCTCTTTCATCAACTGAATCCAAGACCTCTGTAATTCCCTAAGATCGGCGCACATGTAAGGATAGAGAATCGTGTAAGGAATGCCTTCTTCAGTAGTGGGTTCCACAATCACTGGTAAAACGGCCACAAAGGGCATCATAAGCTTCTGGGCACGAGCTCGTACCCATTGGAGGTAAGGTTACATAGGAATGGAAGTTTTTGGCCCAAAATTCCTGACGCTCGATCTGTTTACCATGCCCCAGGCTCGTATGAACCTCTGGCGATGCTCTTGAATATCCTCCTCATAGTTGAACATAATGCCTTCGATTAGTAACTCATGGGGACCATCCTTTTGAGCGTGACCAAATTTTCGCAGAGCTAAACAAGGATTGTAGGTTATACCCCCTCTGATACCAAGTAGTGGGACATTAGGGTACTCCCCGCAGCGATCAATGATAGCAATATTTTCCATAGATCAAGAACACCAAAGAATATCCGAATGAGCGAGTGACATTATCCTTTGTGACCAAACTAAACCTTCTTCATTCTTCAGTATGGACTTAGGGAGGTGAGAAATAAACCACCTCGACAGCAACAAAATGCAGCACACAAGAATCCCTCTTCTCCTCACGGTACGAGTATGGAGAGTGTGCAAAATATCTTCAAGTAAAGTAGGCACCGGGTTGCGAGAGAGAAAGATCTTGATAGCATTCACATCTACGAATGAGTCTGAATTAGGAAAGAGAACTAAACCATAGATAAGAAGAGCCAAGACCTCCTCAAAAGCCTGAAAATCCATACCATCCCAAAATAGCTTGGCTTTGTCTATCAGAAACTTAGCTAGAAAACCCTTGACTCCGCTTCTAGTTTCCCAATTGGATACCACGTCGGCCCATTTCAGGCGCAAAGCTGAGGCAATGACTTCTGGCTTAGGAACTTCTTCTAGACCTGTGAAGGGTACCTGTTCAAGAATGGGTATATCCAATAGCTGAGAGAATTCTTCCAAGGTAGGCACCAACTGATAGTCTGGAAAGGTGAAGCAGTAGTGCTTGGGATCAAAGAACTGAAAGAGTACACACATCATATTTTCATTAAAGTTTGAAGTAACCAGGTTGAGAAGTTGACCATGTCTCTTAGTGAACGTAGAAGTTTCAAAAACCCTTGATGCTAGCTCTTTGAATTGGGAAGGTATCTTCACAAAGCTGATTTAGATAGTGTTTCTACAAACGAAAGCCATGATCTACAAAATAGAACAAAGATAAATTCCCTTGGTCTTTGAAATGGTTAGTGCAATAAGCATGGATGCCATGTTATGATGCATGATATCATGATAAAACACAGGTATAGCAAACACAGGTATAACAAGCATAGTCAAATCACACAAAGTCCTTAGGTTTAAGGCTTGCATGAGGTTAAAGGTAGTACCCTCTTGAAGTTTAGTTGGTTCAAACTTGTCCTAAAAAGTAACCGGGTTCTAGAGATTCTCAATATCACTGACCATCCTTTATCAGGCATTGTTTTAGCTCTAAATCTTTTCTTGCATCCAAAATATCCCAAAAGTCTGGTCTCAATAAGTGTAGCATCGAGTATTAACCAGTTCTCAGGTCTACACCGAGGCCGACTATCTCACTACTTTCTAATGGCCAAGTTGTTCAACTAAGGTTCTAAGGTCCGTTAGTGCTTCACGACACCGTGCGGCAGCCCCATATTCTCCTCGTTTCCCCACGAAGGATACCGGTACCAACCACAGTGTCACACTAACACAACCATCGCTTAAACCATATCGGTCTACACTGTACAGTCTCCACGATCTATTGTTGTTTACCTAATGAGTGTCCCCAGATCCGAGTGTAGGATCTATAGTAACCCCAAAGAAACCCTCAAAAGTAAAATCAATCAAGACAATCAAAAGAAGCAATTTAATGACCTAGATCCTAAGGTAAACCCCACTTTATTCTTTTCCCCAGCAGAGTCTTCAGTTCTGTGATACAATAGCAGAACCGACTATTTAATACTGGTTTGCGTTTTGCGTTTTTTGTTTGTAAAATGTCGCGGTAAGCAAGATTCGCCACCGACTTTTATTTCATCCAATCATGGAAAAGGAAAAAGAACAGAAAAAACCTTTTTTCGAGATATTCTGAGTACGGGGGGTAGATTATAGAAAGGGAAGGTGTTAGCACCCTTTCTATCCATTGTTTTACATGGGCTCTTAGGTGCTTGCTCAATTTTCAAATTGCTCGTGTGTGTTTGTCTTGAAAATGTTTTTACTTCGTGATAACCCTTGTATCAGTCCTCAAGGATGTGATGAAGTTTATTTTGAAAATTTGTTTTGAAAAGTGTTTGTGTGAAAAGTTTTTGTTGAGCAAGTACTTAAGATTCTATTTACTCGAAAAAAGATTGTTTGTTCTATTTCCTTTAGACAGTTGTATCCCACTATTAAGGAGTAGGTAGCACCATCGTTGGAGTTGTAAGGGACATTCGAAAGGGACAAGTACAATAACTAAAGCAATAGTTAAAAAACTTTAGTAGTAACCCTAGAGCCTTAATATCTTTCTGAGGCAACATTCGAATGGGAGACTTTGATCTTTTTAGACTGGAGGGTAACTATGATACGGTGGCAGAACCGACTGTTTTGAAAAATGTTGGTTTGCGTTTTGCGTTTTTTATTCGCAAAATGTCGCGGTAAGCAAGAGTCTCCACCGACTTTTATTTTATCCAACCAGAAAGGAAAAAAGCATAGAAAATATCCTTTTTCGAGATTTTGAGTACGGGGGGTAGATTATAGAAAGGGAAGGTGTTAGCACCCTTTCTATCCATGGTTTTCCATGGGCTCTTAGGTACTTTCTCATCCTTTTAAAATTGCTTGTGTGTGTTTGTTTTGAAAAGTTTTGTTTTACTTTGTTTTAACCCTTGTTATTGTCCTCAAGAGTGTTACGAATTTGTTTTTGAAAACGTTGTTTGAAAAGAGTGTAAGTGTGAAAAGATTAATTTTGAGCAAGTACCTACTAGCATCTACCTACTCGAAAAAGGATTGTTTCTATTCTCGTTTCCTTTAGACAGTGCTACCCTACTATTGAGAAATAGGTAGCACCGTCGTTGGAATTGTAAGGGTCAATTCGTAAGGGACGTGCGTTCACTAAAGCAATGTTACGATGTTTTAGTAATAACCCTAGAGTCTTAAGATCATATTCGAGGCAACATTTACAAGGCAACATTTCCGAACGAGACTTTTGATCTTTGTTAGATATGAGGACAACCACTAAGACACCCTATACTTAATGATCGCTTAACGAAGGCAACCGAAGTGAGAGTATACCCTAGGAGTGCGCATGTGCAAGTGATTTGATTTCAGTTATTATCTTTGCACATTGGGGTTTTCTAGCCGTTTTAAAATTATCATGAAATCTTGTCATGCAATCCTATCAACATACATCTAAGCAGTTAATATTTGCGAGAATTAAAATACAAGAAAATAAAACCTACGTTATTACAAGACTTCGGGGTAGGGATTAATTACATAGCCAAAAAACCCGTAAAAGACGATAAATAAAGAAAATCCTAATTTAAACTATTACATACTGTGAGCAGATACATTAATATTGCAAAAATGATAAACGCGCGCGATGAATCGAAAATGAGAGATTTAGGGTTTTGACCCCAACTACCTAATTGTAATTTAAAAGGAAAATCATTTTTTTGTGTTTTTGCTATTTTGAGAAAATAAAGTTTAATTGAATAAATAAAAAAAATCTAATTACTAATTAATTTTAATTTAAGAAAAATAATTAAATTAACCTATTTTTGTAATTTTATTTTATTTGTGAAAGAAATAAAAATTAAATCACAAGCTAACCCTAATTTTACTAAATGATTTTAGTTATATAAAAATTTAGAATTACCCTAAATTAAATTTAAGCTAATATTAAATTAAATTTGATAAAATAAAAACTAATTCTAAATTTTGTGAAACTTGATTTTATGATTTTTTGTGAAAAAGAAATTTATTTTGGTTAAAAGAAAATAAGAAAATTAAATTAAATAAAATAAAAAATAAAAAAAGAGAAAGAATGGGCCTGGTTGTTGTTTAGCAAAGGGGGTGCAGTTTGTAATTCTGGGCCCAACAAGTTCCTGGCCCCATTGACTTTTTCCAATCCCATGTGCTTGCTTGAACCAAGCGCATGGTGGACCTTCATTGGATAGCCTTGGATCTGGAGTGTTGAGGGATGGGACGGCCAGATCTGGGTAGTACACGATGGATGCCTTGCCATATGATACACTGAATTACCCTGAAAATGATGAAAAAATAAAATGCACACGCCTGGGATCGAACCCAGGACGTGTGCATCAAAGACCAACAACCTTACCATCTGCACTAGCTTGTTAGTTGTAATAATAATGCAACAAATAAAATATAATACAAATCATGTGCCACGCTTCCCAAAACTCGCGCAGATTCAAATGATCCACTCACATACTGCCACGCATCTGTCTTCTTCATTGCTTCTGTCGTTTTAGATAAAAGACCTTTACCTACGGACACCAGGGGCAGGTATAACCCTGTGCATTTCCAAAATCTCATACAAGCATGATAAATGAAAACCAATGGTACCAATCAACTCGTTGCAACCTGTTGTACCCCTAAATTTTCCCTCTCATATTTCTCCAAACATTGCAAGAAAAATCTCCAAGTTGTTCAAGATTGCTCAAGGTTTTGACAGTCAATTCATCTCCTAAGGCAGTCAATCCCAAATTAGGGTTTTGTGTTGCATCAAGGTCCTTGCTAACAAATGACCTCAAGTGCTACCCTATTTCCTAATATGTTATCAAGTTCATCCATGTCAAATTTCAAGCCTTCCAAAGGAAGTTTGCTCAATCAATTGCTCAAAGGGTCCAAAAATTGACTGTGCTAGGGCAAAAGTCAATTGTGACCCAAATACAGTCAAACTTCAAGTTTTTTTTGCCAACATTCTCATTTTGAAGGATATTTTATCATTTGATCAAGGGTTGATCATGATTCATCAAGGATTGCTCAAAATTCATCAAGACTCAAAAGTTGCTAAATTAGGGTTTTATAGGAAAAGTCAACTCAACTTTGACCAAGCTTAACTTTCTCATACTTTATGAGAAATGACCCATCCAAATCTCATTTTGAAGAGGATGCAATTTCCTACAATCCGTCTTCATACCCCAAGATCAACAAATGCACTCACAAAAAGTTACAAATTTGGATATTATAGGTCATTTTTTAAAGTCAACAAAAACACCTTTTTTTCCAAAGCTTATAACTTGAGCATGGAATATCAAATTGAGACGAGACCAAAAGGGTTGGTTATAGGACATCTCAAGCTTTCTAAAAAGTCCAATAACACTTCCAAAAGTTTAAAATTGAAGAAGTTATGCATTGTTGAAGTTGGGCATTTATGCAAAATTGCCAAAAGTCAACTATCCCCAAAACATCAAATTTTGTCAAATAGGCCCATTCTTTTCCACTTGATTTGATCTTTTCACACTACACACGTGTCCTAGCTTCAGCCTTGTGACCATTTATCAATTTATTATTTAATTTGATTTTTTAATTAATTATTTCATTTTAAATCAATTTAAATCAAATAAAATCCAAACATTGATTATTTGATCTCTTTTTGGCTATTTCAGGATTGAATCATCATCATCAAATGTATCAAATTCGTATCATACATTCCATGTGCAAAAAGATTGGATTTTGGACAAAATTGGAAGGTTATCAATGGTGAATCAAATCAAATCTCAAGACATCAATGTGCAAAGATTCAAGACCCAAAAGTTGACCTAATACATTGCAGCATACATATACAAGTGAGAGGACATGAATTCAGAGGTTAGAGGTTGCAGAATCATCAAAAGTAAACTTGAAAAAATTGCCAAAAAGTGTGAAACTGAAATCGTTCTTAGAGGAAAATTCAAAGGCAAAACTCAACGTGAATCAATTGCTGGACAATCATTGAAGCATAACTAACTCAAAATCAATCTCCATACGCTTGCAAAAGCTCTGTATGTGTCTCAAAAAAATGCTTTTCGTGTGAATTCATAGATCCTTATTCTTGCACTTTTCTTGCAAAATCTTTGCATATTCATGATTATCGTCCAATTTTCAAGCATCCTGCATTAGCCAATTGCATTTATCTAGCCTATAACCCCCTAGCCGAATCTAGGGTTCGTGGTTTGTGTTTTTGGGCATTTTTTCTACAGGTAAAATCAGCGCCATTGATGGACATGGATGTAACCAGGGGAGGTAGACGAGCATGACCATGTGCTTGGAATCAATTTCCATGGCCTAGAACTAATTTTAGGATGGACATACAGATTTAGCTGCAGATATAAATCCGCAGGTAAATATCTAGGGCTGAACAAAGAAGACGATGACGCGTCTCTCCCTGGTTGGCCCATTCAAATACTTGGCGCTTATTTTTTTTTTCTGGCATTTTGTTTGTTTTCCCATATTATTATTTTTGATTAATCTAATGACAAATGAAGCATAATGGTCCAGTGGTCAAGGGGAGCGCTCTCAAGGCATTGTTGGCTGGAGGTCAGGGGTTCGATCCCTACCTCCAGCGCTTTGCATTTTATTCTATTTTATCATGTAATCAGGTACAACTCAAGCACGTGATGCATCATACTCCCTCAAATCTCAAAGCGCCAGATGGCCCCAGGCCAGATCTGGTGGTCCAGATGTGATGTCCACCATATGCCCTAGTCAAAATGCCACGCTGGAATCAGAAAGTCAATACAGGCCAATTCAAGTGGGCCTTGGAAATTGCTATCCAAACCTCCCAGAAACGGGCCCAAAACCTCTTAAACTCTCTCTTTTCTTTTATTATTTCCTTTTGTTTATTTATTATTGTTATTATTTTTAATAATTAACCAACCAATCAAAACTTTTTTCCACATTAAATTAAAAAACCAAAAAATGTTTTTTATTTAAATTAAATTTCAGTATTTTATTTTTATTAATAATATTAATTTAATTAATTTAGTTTAATTAGGAATAACTTTGATATATTTTTGCAATAATTAAAATCAACTTAGATAATTAGGTTTTATTAACATTGATCTAATTATTTTTATTTCTTTAAATACTTAAAAATCCAAAAATATCATTTTTATTAATTAATTAATTTATTTATTAATTTAATGCTTAACCTAATTTAATTTCTTTTTAATGCAAAAACAAACTAAAAATCTTTCTTTAATAATCAAAGGGTCAAAACCCTAAAATGCGCCCGATTTATTTTCCCGCATGCGATCCATATTTATTCAATGTTTTATCTCTTTTCTTGGAATGTAATAGTTTAAATAGGACGTTACTATTTTAACGCTTTATTTATTTTCCGCATTTTAATTTCAAGGGTTGCTTTTTGTGATGTAAATACCCAACGTCTTGTAATAGTTAGTTTTAATTTCCGCAATTTAATTTCCGCAACTTATAAACTGTTAGATGTTTGATAATAGGGAATGCATCACAAGATCAAATGTTTAAACCTAAAATCAACATAGATAACCATTGACATGTACAAAGATAAAATTAACTGAAATAACACACTCACACATGCACACTCTTACGGTACACCTCGCTTGGTTGCCTTCGAACGTGGTCATTGAGTATAGGAAGTTTTAGAGATCGCCCTCTTTTCCAAAGATCATAGTTGCCTCGAAACAGTTGCCTCGGAAAAATGATCTAAGACATTAGGGTTACCGCTAAGGCATCCTAACATTGCTTTAGTGACCGCACGTCCCTTAATCGAATTGACCCTTAAAACTCCAACGACGATGCTACCTACTCACTAATAGTGGGATAGTATTGTCTAAAGGACATTAGCACATATTGATTCCTTTTCCAAGTAGGTAAATGGTTCTTAAGTACTTGCTCTCTTTCAAAACAAAACAAAACTTTTTCGCAATTACACCTTTCAAACAAAAAACTCTTTCAAACCCACAAACACAAAGAAAGCAAATTTTTGAAAACACTTTGAGCAAGTACCTAAGAGCCCGTGGATAACCACAGATAGAAAGGGTGCTAACACCTTCCCTTTCTATAATCTACCCCCCGGGCCCGAGAAACATCTCGAAAAAGGAATTTTTCTGTGCTTTTTTCCTTTCCTTATTGGATAAAATAAAAGACGGTGGCGACTCTTGCTTACCGCGACATTTTGCGAAAACAAACGCAAAACGCAAACCAGCATTCCAAAAAAAACAGTCAGTTCTCTCCCACCGTATCACACAACCTCACGAGCATCATGGTACTATTATCCATGCCTAATTGTTCTTGTACAAGAAACCCCTAAAAACAAAGCAAGAACCCTAGCCATGGCATTTTCATGTTCAGTCAGTAAAAACGCAAATGGATATAATCAATAGCTTGCAAACAACTCAAGGATTATGAATATATCAATTAATCATGCTAAATGTTCCATAATCAATGTAATCGAATTCAAGAAAAGAGCCAAACCATATGAACCTTACAGCGTGATTCTGAGTGTGGGGAAGCTTGCTAGCGATTGAATCATGATCCCGGGGAGTCCAGCAATTGATTGGTATGACTAGAATGCCTTGAGGTGATCTGTAACATGGAAATTGTTCTGCAACTTTTTCTTGAATTTTTGAATTTTGTTTTCTCCCTTTTCACGCCTCTAGCCTCTTGTTTTTGGTCTACACTTGATCCTTATGTATACTAGAGTGTATTAGGGTTGCAACTTTGTATCAAATCTCTTTCAATTATAAAGATTGATTCATGATTTCATCCTTGTACCAAATCATTCCAAATTAAGCAAATTCAATCTTTTTCTGTCTATTTTGAACCTTGCACGATTTGATCTCGTTTCCAACTGTATAATGGACCTAATCATGCACAAAATCTCAAGATTTAATTAGTTTTTGATATTTTCATTATTTTATTTTGATTTTATTTGATTTAAATGAAATAAAATCAAAATAAATGACAAAAATAAAAGAATGACAAGTGGAAGAGCTCATGGGTCGTGGGTCACATTACAAACTCAGTGCAAACATAAAAAGTTTGGCCCATTTGGCAAAAATTAAATTTTGGACACTTTTGACTTTTGGCAATTTTGCAAAAAGGGTCAACTTGGTCAATGCATAACTCTCTCAATTTTGACCCTAGAGAGGTGTTCTTTGGCTTTTAAGAATGCCTAAGATGTCCTCTAAGCAACCCTTTTGGTATCATCTCAATTGAGTCTTCCATGTTCATGTATCAAGCTTTGACCCAAAAGGTGTTTTTGTTGACTTTTCAAAATGACCTATAATATCCAAATTCATTTCTTCTTGTGAGTGCATATTTTGAACTTGGGAGATGAAGATTAATTGTATGGAATTACATCCTCTTAAAAATGAGCTTTGGATGGGTCATTTTTGATAAAGTATGAGAAGGTTATGCTTGGTCAAAGTTGAGTTGACTTTTCCTACAAAACCCTAATTTAGTAACTTTTGGGTTTTGATGAATTGTGAGAAATCCTTGAGGAATCATGATCAACCCTTGATCAAATGATGAATGATACTTCAAATTGAGGATGCTGACCAAAAAACTTGAAGTTTGACTGCATGTGGGCCACAATTGACTTTTGCCCTAGCACAGTCGATTTTCAGGCCTTTGAGCAATTGACTGAGCAAATTTTCTATGCAAGGCTTGAAACTTGAAATGGATGATCTTGAGAACATATTAGGGAAATGGTGAGCATTTGGAACCCTTTGGATTCAAACATCTTGATGCAAAATGAAACCCTAATTTGAGGTAGACTGCCTTAGGAGAGAGTTTGTCTGGTCAATCTTTGGACTTTCTTGAGCATTTTGAGGACATCACTTGACATGTATTGAGAAATATGGGAGGGAAAAGTTTGGGGTACAATAGCTGCCCCTGTTCAATATTCTTAAACCTTAGGATGTAGATTGGCTTGTCTGCCTTTCGTAATCTGAAGGTGGAAGATGATTGAACACTAGAGTGGCCAGAAATTTGCACTCGCATGAAGTGATACATGTCTTGCGATATCGGGAATGGGCTTATAGATTCCATTTGGAAGTCAATGACGGAAGATGGGCTTAAAGATGCCATCATAAGAAGTGTCGATCGCGTAAGATATTCCTTTGCGAGAACCCGTATACCTGTTGTCGAGGAGGACTTCATTGGGGAATACTGGTCTCTGTCTTGGGAGAAATAGAATTTTAGGAGTTTCAGTTGTCCATTATTCTACTGGGGAATCCTCTCTTAGTTGAGGAAGTGACAATGAACTGCTATCTGGTCGTGCTTCAGGCTTTACAGTGATTTGTTGAGGAAAATAAGACTGACTGCTATTTGGTCGTGCTCTAGGTTTTACAGTGACTTATTGGGGAGATGAGATTAAACTTGCTATCTAGTCGTCTTCCAGGCTTTGAAGTTTCTCAATTCTAATTTGGTCGTATTCCAGGCTTCAGAAGGAATTATGTGGTTATCCGGTCGCATCCGGGCTTCAACTTGAATTTAAGGCGTACTAATATCTGGTCGACTTCTGGGCTTCATAGTAATTGGCCGAGTAAACTTCTATTTGGTAGAATTCCAAGATTCGCAGTACCTTATACTGTTATCTGGTCGTGTCCCAGGCTTCAGTGTCCTTTGCCACTATCTGGTCGCGATCCAGTCTTCACAGTGTCTTATACTGTTATCTTGTCGTGCGCCAAGCTTCGTGGTATCTTATACTGCTATCTGGTTAATTTCCAGGCTTCACAATAACTTGCTGATGGTTAAGCTGTTTTCTGGTCGATCTCTAGGATTCATAGCTTGAACTGGAATAGAAATCAGTATCGATTTGACTGAACCAGAGGAAATTTGCGAGAACTTGATTGCATCTTTCCCTGAAAGGTAAAGAGTTAGTCGTATGTAATGTCATGATGTATGAAATGTACTGAGTGATGATGTTCTCAAAATAAATGAGATTGTGTTGCATGATGCGTATGCGCATGCCATGATGTATGGATATGCAATGTTCTTGTGATATTCTCCTGCTGGGGATAATAAACCCTGGACTGCCACTAGAGAGTATAAGGAGTTGAGTTCTTCGTTCTCGCTGGGGATAATGACCGAAGATGATTAGCTGGAGACTTGCGTCCGTTCTGCTTGAGAATATTCCGCCGGGAGAGACTCTGTTTGCGAATAATCCTGTGGGAGAATGACTCTGCAGGGAAGAGAGATACTTTGTTGGATGATCTGCTGATTTGGAGAAATAAACCCAGCTGGTGAACTTCTATTTCCGGTGATAGATAAACTCTTCTTGGAGATAATCTTGCTGACTCATTCGCGATTATGAACCTCGGATGGGGAGAGCTAGCACTACTGTCTTTGGATACTTCCTACTATGCGGGGAGCGTATGTACATTTAATTATATTCTCAAGCTGGCTATATCCCTGTACCTGGTGGGTAGAGCAACTGTAAGGTTTGGACACTTCTTGTTTGCCCCTGTTCTTGGAATTACGAGTAATTGGCTTTTGTTTCTTATGTAAATATTTATGAGCAGCAATTATTTTCAAATGCATATATCAAAAATGAATCATTGGACGTTCTTGCAAAACAAAACAGAAAAAAAAACCAGTTGAAATTTCTTGTGAAAATGTATTGTATTGATTTTTGAAGTTGGCCTGTAACAGGCGTTTCGTACAAGAGGCTGACGTCCTAGTAAGAAAATGCCGCCGAAGGATAGAAATTGTACAATTTATGAAAAAGAAAGAAAAATAGCTATATGAATAATCCCACTGGGTTCCAACTCTGCTATTTCCTTTATATCTTCGAGCGTCTCATCACTTTGCTACTTGGTCGAAGGTGGATCAGATTGATTGGCGTCGTCCGAGCTTTATAGTCGATACTGAAGTCTGGTTGCAAGATGATCCAATGAGACATAATGTTACGCTTTGATCCCTAATTTTTTTCCTGGACCGCCCTTTCGGGTTTTTAGTCCACCGGGATACCCTTTTTTTCCCAAGCTGCCCTTTCAGGTTTTCGACTTGCCGAGTGTACAGTTTTTTTTTCATTTTCATCCCTTACTTTTTCCCGAACCCTTTTGGTTCGCTGGGAAGCCCTTATTTTTTCCTAGGCCAGTCAAGCTAGCGGGTCTTTGATTATGAATAGTATTTTTTCACTATGTTTGCATTGACGGGGTGGGGAAGGTCGTCACCATCCATGGTGGTTAGAATCATGGTTCCTCCTGAGAAAATGTTCTTAACCACAAATGGCCCTTCGTATGTTGGGGTCCATTTTCCCCTAAGATCACCTTGCGGCAGTATGATGCGTTTGATCACCAGATCCCCGAATTGATATTCTTGACGTCTGACTTTCTTGTTAAAAGCCTTGATCATTCGCTTTTGATACGTCTGACCATGACAAATAGCAGTAAGTATCTTTTCATCAATTAGATTCAGCTGGTCAAGTCGGGTCTGGATCCAATCATCTTTGCTCAAACCCACATCCTTCATAATCCGGAGAGAGTGTATCTGGACTTCGATGGGTAGGACTGCCTCTATGCCATACACTAGAGAGTAGGGTGTTGCCCCTGTCGACGTCCGTGCTGAGGTACGGTACCCATAAAGAGTGAACGGTAACATCTCGTGCCAGTCTTTGTATGTCACTGTCATCTTCTGCACAATCTTCTTGATGTTCTTGTTAGCCGCTTCAACAGCCCCATTCATCTTCGGCCGGTAGGGAGAAGAGTTATGATGCTGTATCTTAAACTGTTTGTAGAGTTCGGTGATCATCGTGTTGTTGAGATTTGTACCATTGTCCGTAATGATCCTCTCTGGTATACCGTATTGACATATCAAATTGTTTCGGATAAACCACGCCACGACGTTCTTGGTTACCGTAGCAAAGGAAGCTGCCTCAACCCACGTCGTGAAATAATCAATAGCTACCAGAATGAAACAATGTCCATTGGACGCAGTAGGTCTGATCTCACCTATCATATCGATTCCCCACATTGAGAAAGGCCAAGGAGCTATCAAAACATTAAGAGGAACTAGAGGTACATGCACCTTATCAGCATTGACTTGGAACTTATGACAGGTATGAGAATGCTGATAACAATCGGCTTCCATAGTAGACCAGTAATATCCTGCCCGTAGGATTTTCTTCGCCATGGTATGTCCACTGGAATGAGTTCTGAAGGTACCTTCATGTAACTCTGTCATGATCCTTTCTGCCTCGCTTTTGTCCACACATCGCAGTAAGGTTGAATCATGGTTACGCTTATAGAGGATCCCATTACTGATGAAGAACTTTGCAGCGAACCTTCTCAGAAACTTCTTATCATTAAAAGATGCCACCTCGGGGTATTCTTGAGCCTCAAGATACCTCTTTACCTCGTGAAACCAGGGTTTATCTGCTACCTCTTCCATCTCAATGTCACAGCAATGTGCGGGTTCATCCAACCTCTCAATGGTAATCTGGGGAGCTTCATTGTCCCACCTGACTTTGAACATAGAAGACATGGTAGCTAGCGCGTCCTCTAACTGGCTCTCTTCTCTCGGGAAGTGTTCAAAGGTTATCTCCTCAAAGTGTGGAAGCAACGTCAATACATACTCTTTGTAAGGAATAAGATTTGGGTGCTTTGTATCCCACTCGCCTTTGATTTGACTGATCACTAGAGCAGAATCCCCAAATACACTCAAGAACTTAATCCTCAGGTCAATAGCAGCTCGAAGACCCAGGATACATGCTTCATACTCCGCCATATTGTTAGTGCAGTTAAAATATAATCGGGCGGTGAACAGAGTATGACAGCCCTCAGGGGATATGATCATAGCGCCAATGACATTACCCAACGCGTTTGAGGCTCCATAAAAATACATAGACCATCAGGATTCTTCCTCAGGTCCTTCATCCAGTCCAGGTTCTTCACAGTCGGTCACCAACATGATATTCTCATCCGAGAACTCGAAATTCATGGACTGGTAGTCATCCACTGCCTGATGTGCCAAATGATCCGCCAATACACTCCCCTTGATTTCCTTTTGGGTTGTGTATTGGATGTCATACTCAGTTAAGATCATCTGCCATCTTGCTATTCATCCGGACAAGGCAGACTTTTCGAAGATATACTTAATTGGATCCATCTTTAATATCAATAGGGTAGTGTGAGTCAGCATATATTGTCTCAGCCGGTGAGCAACCCATGCCAAAGCGCATCAAGTTTTCTCGAGCAATAAGTATCGGGTCTCACAGTCGGTAAACTTTTTGCTAAGGTAGTAAATAGCGTGCTCTTTTCGGCCAAACTCGTCATGCTGCCCCAACACGCACCCCATTGAACTATCTAGTACTGTCAAGTATAAGATCAAAGGTCTTCCTTCAACTGGAGGCAACAAAATTGGTGGTTCTTGCAGATATTCTTTGATTCTTTCAAAAGCGGTTTGGCATTCGTCATTCCACTTTACCACTTGATCTTTCTTCAGAAGATTGAAGATTGGCTCACAAGTAGTGGTCAAATGTGAAATGAACCGGGCGATGTAGTTCAGACGTCCCAAAAATCCTCTAACTTCCTTTTCTATGCGGGGAGCCGGCATCTCCCGTATAGACTTTACCTTGGCAGGGTCCACCTGAATACCCTTATCACTGACGATGAAACCCAGCAACTTACCAGACCTTACCCCGAAGGTGCACTTGTTAGGGTTCAACCTAAGCTTGTACGTCTTCAACCTGTCGAACAGTTTTTGGAGATGGTCAAGGTGCTCTTCCTCAGTCTGGGACCTAGCTATCATGTCATCAACATAAACTTCGATCTCATCGTGAATCATGTCGTGGAACAAAGCAACCATGGCGGGCTGATAAGTTGCCCCAGCATTCTTCAACCCGAAAGGAATTACCTTGTAACAGAAGGTGCCCCACTGTGTAACGAAGGTTGTCTTCTCCATGTCCTCGGGAGCCATCTTAATCTGATTATAACCAGAAAAAACATCCATGAAGGAGAAGATTTTATGCTGCGCAGTGTTGTCGACCAGAACATCGATGTGAGGAAGCGGGAAATCATTCTTCGGGCTTGCCCTATTCAGATCTCTATAGTCCACACACATCTGTACCTTACCATCTTTCTTAGGCACCGGAACAACGTCGGCAACCCACTATGGATAAGAAGTGACAGCTTAAAATCCCGCGTCGAACTATTTCATGACCCCAGCTTTGATTTTCTCAGACATCTCAGGGCGCATACGGCGAACCTTGTGCTTTACCAAAGGACAGTCTTCTTTGGTTGGCAGGCGGTGTACCACAATATCAGTGTCTAAACCAGGCATGTCTTTATAAGACCAAGCGAAGATCTCAAAAAAGTCGCGTAGCATCTGTATCAAACGTTGTTTGACACTAGGCTCCATATTCGCACCTATCTTAACCTCTTTCCTGTCTTCCTCTGTACCCAAAATCACTGATTCAACTGGCTCTTCATGGGGCTGTATGGCCCTTTCTTCCTGTACTAACAGTCTAGCAAGTTCCCCAGGCACCTCATAATCATCCTCACCTTCGTCCTCGGCTTGGTTGATCGGATTTTCGAAGTCATAATTGGTAGTAGCCGAGTCGTTATCAATGGGATCTAGGGTGGATATGGATCTGCATTATGATACGTGAGTGTGTGTAAGAGAATAGCTGTTTTTGATAAAGTGAGAGACAGAAAAGAAAAACAAGGAGCGCAAAATTTGTAATGCAAGAAACGTCAAATGCTTTATTAATGATATATGAAAATGACAAATAATAAGCCCTCACAAGCAAAGCCAATGTGCCTCGGGCAAGGGGTCGGGCCGTAAAGTTTCAAACTTGTTTATTACAACTCTTAAAACAAAAGTCAATTACTGTGGAATAAAAGAAACAGGTATGAAGTCCCTCGCTGTCCAGTTGTTCAATCAACCATTGGTCGTTGGGTAGATCCAGCTGTCGATATTCGGGTTCTCATCATCAGCATCCTCTGTGGTGGAGACAACCTCAATAGCATTGATTCCTGAGCCATGCTTGGGCATGGGTGCAGTTATGACGTTAGGCTTCTCCGGAGCGTCAAACTCAATCTCTTTGTCTTCGATCAAGTCTTGCACCTTATTCTTCAAGGCCCAACAGTTGTTTGTATCATGACCTGGAGTTTCGGAGTGATATGCGCAGCGGGCATTCGGGTTATAGTGAGGAGAAGTGGTGTTGGTGTTTTTCGGGGCTTCCCTCAGATTTACCAGATTGGTCTTCAATAATTATGGTAGAATTTGAGTCAGGGTCATATTGAGCCGAGTGAACTGCCTTTGTGGTCTTTCCATCCCTTGTTGATTTTTGAATTGTGGAGCAACTGTGGGTCTTGATATCACTACCGCATTTACTTCTTGACGGTGTTCAGGTCTACTTTGGCCCCTCGGGCCATAGACTGCACTAGCTTCTTTCTTACCGGTGAAAGGATTATTCACTGCACTTGATGAAGTGTCCTTCTGTATCTTACCACTTCGGATACCAGCTTCTACTCTCTCTCCAGTCAAGATCAACTCAGTAAACCCAGATGACGAACTGCCGATCAGATAATTGAAAAATGGACCAGATAACGTCCCTAGAAAAATGTCAACCAACTCCCTATCAGACAAAGGGGGTTGGACTCTTCCAGCCAAGTCTCTCCACTTTTGAGCATGGTCCTTAAAACCTTCACTTGCACCCATAGACATACCCTGGAGCTGAGTACGAGTGGGAGCAAGGTTGGCGTTATACTGATACTGCCTGTAAAAAGCAGCAGCAAGGTCTTCCCAGATTCAGACGTTGGCTCCTTCTAACTGGTAGAACCATTCAAGCTAAGTCCCTGACAGACTGTCTTGAAAGAATTGCACCCATAAATTTCAATCAGTGGTGTGAGGTTGGATTTTCCTGACATATGAGCGGAGATGGAGTTTTGGACAGGATACTCCATCGTACTTGGCAAAAATAGGAGCTTTGAACTTATGAGGGATCACCACTCCCGATACCAATCTCAGTTCTCTGAAATCCAAACCAGGGATCTTCTGAATCTCCATAGCACTCATACGGTCTTCTAGTTGCTTGTACCTATCCTCGGCAGGAGGATATTGCTCATCATCAAAATCAGTATCATTATCAGAGATTGCAAGACTGGGGCCCTTTTCTTCTTCTTGGTTCTCCCCTTCCTTGGATGAAGAGGTCAGATCAGCTTGTTGTTTCAACCTTTCCTCATACCTTCTGCCCATATTCAGAAGAACGACCTTCTTCTTATTCTTCTTCTTCTCTTTCAGAATGAGAGTTTTTAGATCCTCTTGCCCTTTAGCCAAGCTTAAAACATCTTTTGGAATTGGGTGTTTTGTGCCTGAAGATCTTTGATGACTTGACCGGAAGACATTTCTGCTGAAATAAACAGCGAAGAAGATGAGAAACCTATAATGGTACCTGTAATGGTGTGCATGATAATGGGATGCGTATGTAATGATTTCAAAGACTTTGGGAAATTTAAATTTGCAAATAAAAAAAATAAACAAACTTTATTAGATCAACTTGTAAAAGGTTCAACAATGCCCTTAAGGCATTACAAAGAAATAAATGGAAAACAAATCAAAACTAGAAAAAAGAAAAATCAAAAGTCCCATGGACGCTTCCTCTTTGTGCTGGCGTAGTCATTGATCACTCTTTCTTCCTCGAGCTGCCTGGTGAGCTTCAAGATCTTCCTTTCTTGCTCATGGTACTTTTCCCGGTAAGTATCCCTCTCTTCTTTCAGCTGAATCCAGGACCTTTGCAATGCCCCAGGGTCAGTGGGCATCTAAGGATAAAGAACTGTGTAAGGAACGCCTTCTTCATTAGTGGGCTCGACAATCACTGGTAACACAGCTTCATAAGGCATCCCAAGCTTCTGGGAACGAGCTCGGACCCATTGGAGGTAAGGCTGCATAGGAAGGGAAGTCCTTGGTCCCAACTCTTGGGGGTCAGATCTGTTCACCATGCCCCAAGCTCGTATAAACCTTTGACAATGCTCCTCAACGTCCTCCTTGTAGTAAAATTCCATATCCTCAAGAAGTAGCATATGGGGACCATCTCTCCGAGCACGACCAAATTGTCGCAAAGCTAGACAAGGATTGTAGGTTATACTCCCTCTGATTCCAAGCAACGGGACATTAGGGTATCCCCCACAACAATCAATGACAGCAGTGTCCTCCATAGCCCGGGAACTCCAAAGAATATCTGTGTGGGCAAGTGATATTATTCTGTAAGACCAACCCAAACCTTCTTCATTCTTTAGCACAAACTTAGGGAGGTGCGAAATAAACTACCTCGACAACAACGGCATGCAACACATAAGGGTCCCTCTTCTTCGCACAGTACAAGTGTAGAGGGCATGCAAGATATCACCCAGTAGAGTAGGCACATGATTGCGAGAAAGGAAAATCTTGACCACGTTCACATCTACAAAAGAATCCGGATTCGGGAAGAGAACCAAAACGTAGATAAGGAGAGTCAAGATATCTTTGAAAGCCTGAAAATCCAAATTATCCTAGAATAGCTGAGCCTGGTCTATCAAAAATTTAGCTAGAAAACCTTCAACCCCGCTTCGTGTTTCCCAATTTTATACTACATCAGCCCGTTTCAGATGCAGAGTTAAGGCAATGTATTCTGGTCTAGGAGTCTCTTCCATACCTGTGAAGGGAATTTGCTCAAGGATGGATATGCCAAATAAGTGGGAGAATTCTTCCAAAGTGGGAACCAACTGGTAATCTGGAAAGGTGAAACAATGATGCACCAGATCGAAGAACTGGAAAAGTACACTCATCATCTGCTCATCAAGCTTTGAAGTGACCAGGCTAAGAAGCTGGCCATGTCTCTTAATGAACGTAGAAGTCTAAGAAACTTTTGAAGCTAACTCTTTGAGTTGAGCAGGTATTTGCACAAAGTTAACTCAGATGGTGTTTCTGCGCACGGAAGCCATAATCTGCAAAATAGAACAAAGATAAATTCCCTTGGTCTTTGAAATGGTTAGTATAATGAAGTATGAATTTCGTGTTATGATGCATGATGTAATGATAAAAACAACAGGTATAGCAGATAACAGGCATGGCAAAGGAAAACAAGTCACACAAAAGTCCTTAAGTTTAAGGCTTGCATGGGGTTAAAGGTATTACCCTCTTGAAGTTCAGTTGGTTTCAACCTGTCCTAGCAAAAGTAACCGGGTTCTAGAGGTTCTCAATATCACTGACCATCCTACATCGGTCATGGTTTTAGCTCACACAATCTTTTCTTGCGGCCGGAACTATCTCGAGAGTATGGTCTCAATGAGTGTAGCATCGAGTATCAACCAGTTCTCAGCTTTACACCGAGGCCGGCTATCTCACTACTTTCTAATGGCCAAGTTGGTCGATTAAAGGTTCTAAGGTTAGTTGATACTTAACGACACACATAGGGGCCCGTCAATGTAGCTACTGCTTCAACTGTATCGGTCTACACCGTACAGTTCCCTCACAGCTTATTGCTACTTACCTAAAAGGTGTCCCCAGATCCGGGTTAGGATCTATAGTAACTCCCAAGAAAAACCCTTAAAAGTAAAGCAACCAAAACAAACAAGAGAATAAATTTATGATGAACTAAATCCTAAGGTATACCCTACTTATAACTCCCCAGCAGAGTCGCCAGTTCTGTGATACGGTGGCAGAACTGACTGTTTTGAAAAATGCTGGTTTGTGTTTTGCATTTTTTATTCTCAAAATGTCGCGGTAAGCAAGAGTCGCCACCGACTTTTATTTTATCCAACCGGAAAGGAAAAAAAGCATAAAAAAAATCCTTTTTTGAGATTTTGAGTACGGGGGGTAGATTATAAAAAGGGAAGGTGTTAGCACCCTTTCTATCCATGGTTTTCCATGGGCTCTTAGGTACTTGCTCATCTTTTTAAAATTGCTTGTGTGTGTTTGTTTTGAAAATTTTTGTTTTACTTCGTTTTAACCCTTGTTTCTGTCCTCAAGAGTGTTACGAAGTTGTTTTTGAAAACTTTGTTTGAAAAAAGTGTAAGTGTGAAAAGTTTAATTTTGAGCAAGTACCTACTAGCATCTACCTACTCAAAAAAGGATTGTTTCTATTCTCGTTCCCTTTAGACAGCGCTATTCTACTATTGAGAAATAGGTAGTACCGTCGTTGGAATTGTAAGGGTCAATTCATAAAGGATGTGCGATCACTAAAGCAATGTTAGGATGTTTTAGTAATAACCCTAGAGTCTTAAGATCATATTCGAGGTAACATTTCCGATGCAACATTTCCGAGGCAACATTTCCGAACAGGACTTTTGATCTTTGTTAGACAGGAGGGAAACCACTAAGACACCCTATACTTAATGATCGCTTACCGAAGGCAACTGAAGTGAGAGTATACCCTAGGAGTATGCATGTGCGAGTGATTTGATTTCAGTTATTATCTTTGCACATTGGGGTTTTCTAGCCGTTTTAAAATTATCATGCAATCTTGTCATACAATCCTATCATCATACATCTAAACAGTTAATATTTGCAAGAATTAAAATGCAAGAAAATAAAACCTACACAATTACAAGGCTTCGGGGTAGGGATTAATTACATAGCCAAAAAACTCGTAAAACACGATAAATAAAGAAAAATCCTAATTTAAACTATTACATACCGTGAGTAGTTACATTAATATTGCAAAAATGATAAACGCGCACGATGAATCGAAAACGAGAGATTTAAGGTTTTGACCCCAACTACCTAATTGTAATTTAAAAGGAAAATCATTTTTTTGTGATTTTGCTATTTTGAGAAAATAAAGTTTAATTAAATAAATAAAAAAACCTAATTACTAATTAATTTAAATTTAAGAAAAATAATTAAATTAACCTATTTTTGTATTTTTATTTTATTTGAGAAAGAAATAAAAATTAAATCACAAGCTAACCCTAATTTTTCTAATTGATTTTAATTATATAAAAAGTTAGAATTACCCTAAATTAAATTTAAACTAATATTAAATTAAATTTGATAAAATAAAAACTAATTCTAAATTTTGTGAAACTTGATTTTATGATTTTTTGTGAAAAAGAAATTGATTTTGGTTTAAAAAAATAAGCAAATTAAATTAAATAAAAGAAAAAAAATAAAAAAAGAGAAAGAACGGGTCTGGTTGCTGTTTAGCAAAGGGGGGTGCAGTTTGTAATTCTGGGCCCAACAAGCTCCTGGCCCCATTGCCTTTTTCCAATCCCATGTGCTTGCTTGAACCAGGTGCATGGTGGACCTTCATTGGATAGCCTTGGATCTGGAGTGTTGAGGGATGGGACGGCCAGATCTGGGTAGTACACGATGGATGCCTTGCTATATGATACACTGAATTACCCTGAAATTATTGAGAAAATAAAATGCACACGCCTAGGATCGAACCCAGGACGTGTGCATCAAAGACCAACAACCTTACCATCCGCGCTAGCTTGTTAGTTGTAATAATAATGCAACAAATAAAATATAATACAAATCATGTGCCACACTACCCAAAACACGCGCAGATTCAAACGATCCACTCACATACTGCCACACCACTATCTTCTTTGTTGCTTCTGTCATTTTAGATAAAAGACTTTTACCTACGGACACCAGACGTAGGTATAACCCTGTGCATTTCCAAAATCTCATACAAGCATGATAAATTAAAACCAATGGTACCAATCAACTCGTTGCAACCTCACGAGCATCATGATACCATTATCCATGCCTAATTGTTCCTGTACAAGAAACCCCTAAAAATAAAGCAAGAACCCTAGCCATGGCATTTTCATGTTCAGTAAGTAAAAATGCAATTGGATATAATCAATAGCTTGCAAACAACTCAAGGATTATGAATATATCAATTAATCATGCTAAATGTGCCAGAATCAATGTAATCAAAATCAAGAAAAGAGCCAAATCGTTTGAACCTCACAGCGTGATTCTGAGTGTTGGGAAGCTTATTAGCGATTGAATCACGATCCTAGGGAGTCCTGCAATTGATTGGTATGACTAGATTGCCTTGAGGTGATCTGTAACGTGGAAATTAGTATGCAACTTTTTCTTGAATTTTTGAAATTTGTTTTCTCCCTTTGCACGCCTCTAGCCTCTTATTTTTGGTCTGCACTTGATCCTTATGTATACTAGAGTGTATTAGGGTTGCAACTTTCTATCAAATCTCTTTCAATTATGAAGATTGATTCATGATTTCATCCTTGTACCAAACCTTTCCAAAATAAGAAAATTCAATCTTTTTCTGTCCATTTTGAACCTTGCACAATTTGATCTCGTTTCCAACTGTATAATGGACCTAATCATGCATAAAATCTCAAGATTTAATTACTTTTTGATATTTTCATTATTTTATTTTGATTTTATTTGATTTAAATGAAATAAAATCAAAATAAATGGGAAAAATAAAAGAATGACAAGTGGAAGAGCTCATGGGTCGTGGGTCACATTACAATTTGAAACGGGCTGATGTAGTATCCAATTGGAAAACACGAAGCGGGGTCGAAGGTTTTCTAGCCAATTTTCTGATAGACCAGGCTCAGCTATTCTGGGATGATTTGGATTTTCAAGCTTTTGAAGATGTCTTGGCCCACCTTATTTATGGTTTGGTTCTCTTCCCAAATCCGGACTCCTTTGTAGATGTGAATGCTGTCAAGATTTTCCTTTCTCGCAACCCTGTGCCTACTTTGCTTGGGGATATCTTGCATGCTCTCCACACCTGTACCGTGAGGAGAAGAGGGACTCTCATGTGCTGCATGTCGTTGCTGTCGAGGTGGTTTATTTCTCACCTCCCTAAATTTGTGTTAAAGAACGAAGAAGGTTTGGGTTGGTCCTACAGAATAATGTCACTTGCTCATACAGATATTCTTTGGTGTTCCCGGGCTATGGAAGACACTACTGTTATTGACCGTTGTGAGGGATACCCTAATGTCCCACTTCTTGGAATCAGAGGGGGTATAACTTACAATCCTTATCTAGCCTTGCGACAATTTAGTCGTGCTCGAAGAGATGGTCCCCATGAGTTACTTCTTGAGGACATTGTATTTCACTATAAGGAGGATGTTAAAGAGCATCGCCGGAGGTTTATACGAGCTTGGGGCATGGTGAACAGATCTGACCCCTAAGAGTTGGGACCAAAGACTTCCCTTCCTATGCAGCCTTACCTCCAATGGGTCTGAGCTCGTGCCCAGAAGCTTGGGATGCCCTATGAGTTCGTATTACCAGTGATTGTGGAGCCCACTAATGAAGAAGGCATTCCTTACACGGTTCTCTATCCTTACATGCCCACTGATCCTGGGGAGTTGCAAAGGTCTTGGATTCAGCTGAATAATGAGCGGGATACTTACCGAGAACAGTACCGTGAGCAAGAAAGGAAGATTTTGAAGCTCACCAGGCAACTCAAGGAAGAAAGAGTGATCAATGACTACATCGGCACAAAGAGGAAACGACCATGGGACTTTTGATTTTTCTTTTTCTAGTTTTAGATTTTTGTTTTATTTACTTCTTTGTAACGCCTTAAAGGCATTGTTGAACTCTTCAAGTTTAAGCTAATAAAGTTTTATTTGTTTTTGGTTTGCAAATTTAAATTTCGCAAATTCTTTGAAATCATTACATGCGCATCCCATTATCATACACATCATTACAGGTACCCCTACAGGTTTCTCATCTTCTTCGCTGTTTATTTCAGTAGAAATGTCTTCCGATCAAGCCATCAAGGATCTTCAGGCACAAAACGCCCAATTCCAACAGATGTTCATAAGTCTGGCTAAAGGACAAGAGGATCTGAAGACCCTTATTCTGAAAGAGAAGAAGAAGAAGAAGAAGAAGAAGAAGGTCAGTATTCTGAACATGGGTAGAAGATTCGGAGAGAGGTTGAGATAACCAGCTGATCTGACCTCCTCATCCAAAGACGGGCAGAACCAAGAAAGAGCAAAGGACCCTAGTCCTGCAGTTTCTGATAACGATACGGATTACGACGATGAGCAATATCCTCCTGCCGAGGATATATACAAGCAACTAGAAGACTGTCTGAGTGCTATGGAGATTCAAAAAATCCCTGGTTTAGATTTCCGAGAATTGGGACTGGTATCGGGAGTGGTCATCACTCATAAGTTCAAAGCTCCAGTTTTTGCTAAGTACGATGGAGTATCCTATCCAAAACTCCATCTTCGCTCGTATGTCAGGAAAATCCAAGCCCACACTGCTGATAGAAATTTGTCGGTGCATTTATTTCAAGATAGTCTGTCAGGGACTCGGCTTGAATGGTTCTATCAGTTGGAAGGATCCAGTGTCCAAAACTGGGAAGATCTTGTTTCTACTTTCTACAAGCAGTACCAATAAAACGCCGACCTTGCGCCCACTCGTACTCAGCTCTAGGGTATGTCCATGGGTGCAGGTGAAGGTTCTAAGGACTATGCTCAGAAGTGGAGAGACTTGGATAGAAGAGTCCAACCCCCTTTGTCTGATAGGGAGTTGGTTGACATGTTTCTAGGGACTCTATCTGGTCCATTTTTCAATCACTTGATCGGCAGCTCGTCATCTAGTTTTACTGAGTTGATTTTGACTGGAGAAAGAGTAGAAGCTGGCATTCGAAGTGGTAAAATATAGAAGGACGCCTCTTCGAGTTCGGTAAAGAAGCCTTTCACTGGTAAGAAGGAAGCTAGTGCAGTCTATGGCCCGAGGGGCCAAAGTAGATCTGAACACCGTCAAACGGTAAATGCTGTACTGATACCAAGACCCACAGTTGCTCCACAACGAAAAAATCAACAAAGGATGGAAAGACCACAACGGCAGTTTACCCGCATCAACATGACTTTGGTTGAAGTTCTTCCTCATCTGTTAAAATCCAACTTGGCAACCTTGAGAGAGGCTCCCAAGAATCCAAACACTACTTCTCCCAGATACAATCCCAACGCGCGGTGCGCCTACCATTCCGAGAGTCTGGTCCATGATACAAATGATTGCTTGTCCCTAAGAAACAAAGTATAAGATTTGCTCGAAGCCAAAGAGATTGAGTTTGATGCTCCAGAATAGCCGAATGTTATAACTGCTCCTATGCCCAAATATGGTCGTGGAGTTAATGTTGTTGACACTGATTTATTTGTGACCTCTGTTGAAGAAATTTCTACTCCTCTGATGACTGTTAAGAAGAATTTGCTATTGGCCGGTTTATTTTCGGGTTTTGGTGAAGGTTTCCACATGTGTTCAATTATACCTACTGGTTTCCGTTTGTTAAAGTCAGGTGTTGAGCGCCTGATGGATAATAAAGAAATTTTGTTTGAGAAAACTATGATTCCCGTGGTTTCAAATGAAGACATCGCCAATATAACCCTTTCCGCCAATCCTTCCAAGGTTTCCTCGAGAAAACCTATTAGGGTTACACCTGTTACAAGAAATGCTCCGCTAATAATCACTGTTCCTGGTCCCATTCCGTACACCTCGGACAAGGTTGTCCCATCGCATTATGGTGTTGATGTATATTACCATGGTGTTAAGCAAGATTTGAAGGATGAAGAAGCTGATACTGATGTCAGTAATATTTTCGGGACTAGTAAAGTTACCCGAAGTGGAAGGGTCTTCTCTCCCGAGATTTCCCCGAAGACTATCATCAAGCCTACTGTCATTCCAATTGTGTTCCAACTAGCACTCCTGACATTTCTCATGTTCCTACTCCAATTATTACACCTGCTACTATTCTTGTTCTTACTCCAGTTATCACCCATGCTGCTGAGCCATCTGGGACTCGGGGCAAAGAAATCATAGGTGAGCCTGCCCAGACGGAGGCACCTAAGAAGGTCGTTGTGGAAGCCTCTAAACAAGAAATAGAGGAAATACTGAAAATTATCAAGAAGAGCGACTACAATGTGGTCGAGCAGCTGGGGAAGACCCTGTCAAAAATCTCCATGTTATCTCTGCTATTGTCTTCTGAAGCCCATGCGAAGGCTTTGATTGCATTTCCCAAAACTGCGCATGTGCCGCAGGAAACTTCGGAAGATCAGTTCAAAGATTATGTGGCCAGTCTGACTGCTGACAATGGGTTGGGTTTCTCAAATGCGGATCTGACACCGAAAGGAAGAAATCATAATGATGCTCTGCACGTCTCGTTCGAGTGCAGGGGCACCACTATGGCCCATGTGCTGGTAGATACCGGATCTTCGTTGAATGTTCTGCCGAAGAAAGTGTTAGACCGTTTGTATTGTGAGAGTTTGACTCTAAAGCTGAGTAACATTGTGGTAAGAGCTTTTGAAGGATAAAAAAGAATGGTGCACGGGGAGGTGGACATCCCTGTCAAAGTGGGTTCTCAGACTTTTGCGTCCAACTTCTACGTAATGGATATCAGGCTATCATATTCTTGCTTGTTGGGTTGTCCTTGGATTCATAAGGCCGGTGCAGTTACTTCCACACTCCATCAAATGCTGAGATATCCGGTGAAGGGGAAGATTGTCACGGTGCCAGGTGAAGAAGAGTATTTGGTGAGTCACCTCAATTCCTTCTGTTACATGGAGATGGACGGGGAATTCATAGAAACTCCATGTCAAAACTTCGAAGAGGTCCCTCAGACTTTGGTGTCAGCTGAAGTTACTACCAACAAACCTCCACTGAAGATGGCTTCTCTCAAGGATGTCAGGGCTGTAATTGAAGAAGGTGGGTGTACCAATTGGGGTCAGATCCCTGATTTCACCCACAAAATTGACAAATTTGGTTTAGGATTTACTACAGGGGCTCAAAGGGCTGTTAGGCGCGCACGGATTGGAAGGCCTCCTCTGCACATCAGCAATCGGGGAGTTAATACGATTGAGGATAATGAAGAAGATTCAGACATCGACAGTTGGATCTACCCAACAACCAACGATGGACTGAATAACTGGACGGCGAAGGACTTCATACCTGTTTCTTTTATTCCGCAGTAATTGACTTTTGTTTTTAAGATTTGTAATAAACAGTTTGAAACTTTACAGCCCGGTGCCTTGCCCGAGGCACCTTGGCTTTGCTTGTGAGGGCTTATTATTTGTCATTTCATATATCATTAATAAATCCTTGGATGTTTCTTGCATTACAAAATTTTGCGCTCCTTGTATTTTATTTTTTGTTTCCCACTTTATCAAAACAACTATTTTCTTACACACACTCACATATCATACTGCAGATCCATATTCACTCTGGATCCCATTAATAACAGCTCTGCTACTACCAGTTATGACTTCAAAAATCCGATCAACCAAGCCAAGGATGAAGGTGAGGATGATTGTGAGGTGCCTGGAGAACTTGCTAGACTGTTACAACAAGAAAAGAGGGCCATACAGCCTCATGAAGAGCCAGTGGAGTCAGTGAATTTGGGAACAGAGGAAGACAGGAAAGAAGTTAAGATAAGTGTGAATCTGGAGCTTAGCGTCAAACAACGGTTAATACAGATGCTACGCGACTATGTTGAGATCTTTGCCTGGTCCTATGAAGACATGCCTGGTTTGGACACTGATATTGTGGTTCATCACTTGCCGACTAAAGAAGACGGCCCTTCGGTAAAGCAGAAGGTCCTCCGCATGTGCCCCGAAATGTCAGAGAAAATCAAAGCAGAGGTCATGAAACAGTTCAACACAGGGTTCTTAGCTATTACTTCTTATCCGCAGTGGGTTACCAACGTTGTTCCGGTACCTAAGAAGGACGGTAAGGTACGGATGTGTGTGGATTATAGAGATCTGAACAGGGAAAGCCCCAAGGATGACTTCCCACTTCCTCACATCGATGTTCTGGTTGACAACACTGTGCAACACAAGATCTTATCCTTCATGGATGGTTTTTTTTGGCTACAACCAGATCAAGATGGCTCCTGAGGACATGGAGAAGACCACCTTCGTTACACAATGGGGCATCTTCTGTTACAAGGTAATGCCTTTTGGGTTGAAGAATGCTGGGGAAACTTATCAGCGCGCCATGGTCGCTTTGTTCCATGATATGATTCACCATGAGATCGAGGTTTATGTTGATGACATGATAGCCAAGTCCTAGACTGAGGAAGAGCATCTTGATCATCTCCAGAAACTGTTTGACAGGTTGAAGACGTACAAGTTGAGGTTGAATCCGAACAAGTGTACCTTCGGGGTAAGGTCTGGTAAGCTTTTGGGTTTAGTCGTCAGTGATAAAGGTATTCAGGTTGACCCCGCAAAGGTAAAGGCCATACAAGAGATGCCGGTACCCCATACAGAAAAAGAAGTCAGAGGTTTCTTGGGACGTCTGAATTACATATTCGGGTTCATTTCACATTTGAATGCTACTTGTGAGCCAATCTTCAAGCTGCTGAAGAAAGATCAAGTGGTAACGTGGAATGATGAATGCCAGACCGCTTTGGAAACAGTCAAGTAATACCTTCAAGAACCACAAATTTTGATGCCTCTAGTTAAAGGAAGACCTTTGATATTATACTTAACAGTGCTAGACAATTCAATAGGGTGTGTGTTGGGGCAGCATGACGAGTCTGGCCGAAAAGAGCACGCCATTTACTACCTTTGCAAAAAGTTTATCGATTGTGAGACCAGATACTCATTTCTCGAGAAAACTTGTTGCCCTTTGGAATGGGCTGCTCGTTGGCTGAGACAGTATATGCTGACTCACACTACCTTATTGATATCAAAGATGGATCCAATCAAGTATATTTTCGAGAAGCCCGCCTTGTCCCGAAGAATAGCAAGATGGCAGATGATCTTAACCGAGTACGACATCCAATACACAACCCAAAAAGAAATCAAGGGAAGTGTATTAGCGGATCATTTGGCGCATCAAGTCGTGGATGACTACTAGACCATGAATTTCGAGTTCCCGGATGAGAATATCATGTTAGTAACCGACTGCGAAGAACCTAGACCGGATAAAGGACCCGAGGAGGGATCCCGATGGTCTATGTATTTTGATGGAGCCTCAAACACATTGGGTAATGGAATTGGCACTATAATTATATCTCCTGAGGGCTGTCATACTCCATTCACCGCTCGATTATGTTTTAACTACACCAACAACATGGCGGAGTATAAAGCATGTACCATGGGTCTCAGAGCTGCTACTGGCCTAAGGATTAAGTTCTTGAGTGTATTCAGAGATTCCGCTCTGGTGATAAGTCAGATCAAAGGCGAGTGGGATACGAAGCACCCAAATCTTATTCCTTACAAAGAGTATGTACTGACATTGCTCCCACACTTTGAGGAGATAACCTTTGAACATTTACCATGAGAGGAGAACCAGTTGGTAGACGCGCTAGCTACCATGTCTTCTATGTTCAAAGTCAGGTGGGACAATGAAGCTCCCCAGATTACCATTGAGAGGTTGGATGAACCCGCACATTGCTGTGACGTTGAGACTGAAGAGGTAGCAGATAAACCCTGGTTTCATGAGGTAAAGAGGTATCTTATGGCTCAAGAGTACCCCGAGGGGGCATCTGTTAATGACAAGAAGTTTCTGAGAAGGTTCGGGGAAAAATTCTTCATCAGTAATGGAATCCTCTATAAGCATAACCATGATTCAACCTTACTACGATGTGTAGACAAGAGCGAGGCAGAAAGTATCATGGAAGATTTACATGAAGGTACCTTCAGAACTCATTCGTGTGGACACACCATGGCGAAGAAAATCCTATGGGAAGGATATTATTGGTCCACCATGGAAGCCGATTGTTATCAGCACTCTTGAACCTGTCACAAGTGCCAAGTCTATGTTGATAAGGTGCATGTACCTCTGGTTCCCCTGAATATTCTGACAGCTCCTTGGCCCTTTGCAATGTGGGGCATCGACATGATTGGAGAGATCAGACCTACTGCGTCTAACGGGAATCGCTTCATTCTGGTAGCCATTGATTACTTTACGAAGTGGGTTGAGACAGCTTCGTTTGCTACAGTAACCAAGAACGTCGTGGAGCGGTTTATCTGACACAATTCGATCTGTCGATACGATGTACCAGAGAGGATTATTACTGACAATGGTACAAATCTCAATAATACCATGATCACCGAGCTCTGCAAACAGTTCAAGATACAGCATCATAACTCTTCTCCCTACCGGCAGAAGATGAATTGGGCTGTTGAAGCAGCTAACAAGAACATCAGGAAAATTGTGCAAAAGATGACGGTGACATACAAAGACTGGCATGAGATGTTACCATTCGCTCTTCATGGGTACCGTACCTCAGCACGGACATCGACAAGGGCAACACCTTACTCTTTGGTGTATGGCATGGAGGCAGTCCTACCCATCGAAGTCCAGATACCCTCTCTCAGGATTATGAAGGATGCGGGTTTGAACAAAGACGATTGGATCCAAACCCGACATGATCAATTGAATCTAATCAATGAAAAGAGACTTACTGCTATCTGTCATGGTCAGATGTATCAAAAGCGAATGATCAAGGATTTTAACAAGAAAGTCACGCGCAAAGAATATCAAGTCAGGGATCTGGTGATCAAACGCATCATACTGCCGCAAGGTGATCCCAGGGGCAAATGGACCCCCACATACGAAGGTCCATTTGTGGTTAAGGACATTTTCTCGGGAGGAGCTATGATTCTAACCACCATGGATGGTGACGACCTTCCTCACCCCGTCAATGCAGACATAGTGAAAAGATACTACGCATAATCAAAGACCCGCTAGGTTGATTGGCCTAGGCAAAAATAAGGGCTTCCCGGCGAACCAAAAGGGTTTTGGCAAAAGTAAAGGATGAAAATGAAAAAAGAAACTGTACACCCAGCAAGTCGAAAACCTGAAAAGGCGGCTTGGGCAAAAAAGGGTATCCTGGTGGACTGAAAACCCCAAAGGGCGGTCCAGGAAAAAATTAGGGATCAAAGCGTAACACTATGTCTTATTGGATTATCTCACAACCAGACCTCGGTATCGACCACCAAGCTCAAACGACGCCAATCAATCTGATCCACCTTCGGCCAAGTAGCAAAGTGATGAGACGCTTGAAGATATAAAGGCAATAGCAGAGTTGGAACTCAATGGGATTTATTTCAGGTAGCTGTTTTTCTTTCTTTTACAAATTGTAAATTCTTTCAGCAGCATTCTCTTACTAGGACGTCGACCTCTTTGTACAAAAATGCCTATTATGGGCCAACTTCAAAATCAATACAATTCATTTTCACAAGAAATTTCCATTTGTTTTTCTTTTTCTGTTTTGTTTTGCAAGAACGTCCAATGGTTCATTTTTGATATATGCATTTGAGAATAATTGCTGCTCATAAATGTTTACATAAGAAACAAAAGACGGTTACTCGTAATTCCAGGAACAGGGAAAACAAGAAGTGTCCAAAACCTTACAGTTACTCTGCCCATCAGGTACAGGGATATAGCCATCTTGAGAACATGAGAAGTGGTACATACACTACCCACGGAGTAAAAAGTATCCAAAGACAATGATGTCAGCTTTCATGAACGAGACATAACTCTCCCCAGCTAAGGTTCACAATCGCGAGTGAATTGCTAAAATTTTCCCCAACCAAAGTTTATTTCTCTCACCAGCAGAAATTCAATCTCCAACAGAATTCATTATCACCAGCAGCAGAAATTCATCCCCAGCTGAGTTTATTTCTCCAAATCAGCAGATCTATCAACATAGTATCTCCTCTCCAACAGAGTTATTCTCCGCAGAGTTATCCTCATACAGGGTCTCTTTCGGCAGAATATTCACCAGCCAAGGGGAAAATCCCCAACTAGTCATCCTTGTTCACCATCCCCAACAGAAGTAGAGGAACTATGGTTTTCTACAGCAGTCAAGAATACCATTTCTCATATTCTCCAAATAACAATCAGGGATTTATTTTCCCGGAATCAGATTATTATGTCATCATTTCAAGTTCATACATCATGACATGTGCATACATCACATATAACATAGTCTCGTTTATTTTGAAGACATCATCTCACAATGCATCTCATGCATCACATATAACTAACCCTGTATTTCTTTCAGGAAATACAATTATTATCAACAATTTCCAGCAGTCCATGATCAACACTCGAAGCTAAACAGAGTAATCATCGGTGCGACAAGAACAACCTTACTACCCAATTTCCCTATGCGGTTTTACCCAAACTCATCTCGAAGTAACCCTACTATCCCGGATTTCATATCAAAGTAACCCTATTATCCAGGTTCCTTCTCCTAACCTTACTATCCAGTTTTTCTTCCTCTCTTATCCCCGGACAACAGTCTACAACACTGTAAGACTGGGAGCCGATCAAACACAATTGATTTCATATTTCCCCAAGAAAGTCGCGGTGCAGCATATACCCCGACCAAACACACAAGTTCACTTCCGCTTCCCAAACCGGAATTATTCCCCAGCAGAGTAACAAACAACTGAAGTTCCTAAAACTTTATTTCTCTCAATACAGAGACCATCATTCCCCAACGAAGTCCTCCTCAACAACAGGTATACAGGATCTCACAAAGGAATCTCTTATGCGATCGACACCTCTTCAGATGGCATCGTTAAGCCCATTTCCGACAATTCTCTAGCAATTACCAAATGGCATCTATAATCCCATTCCCGATATCACAAGTCAAGTATAACTTCATGCGAGTGCAAATTTTTGGGCACTCTAGTGTTCAATCATCTTCCACCTTCAGATCATGAAAGGCAGACGAGCCAATCTATATCCTCAGGTTTAAGAAGATTGAACAGGGGAAGCTATTGTACCCCAAAATTTTCCCTCCCATATTTCATAATACATGGCAAGTGAGGTCCCCAAATTACTCAAGGAAGTTCAAATGTTGACCAGACAAACTCTCTCCTAAGGCAGTCTACCTCAAATTAGGGATTTATTTTGCATCAAGATGCTTGGGTCCAAAGGATCCCAAATGCTTACCATTGTCCTAATATGTTCTCAAGATCATCCATGTCATGTTTCAAGCCTTGCAGAAGAAGTTTGCTCAGTCAATTGCTCAAAGGCCTGAAAATCAACTGTACTAGGTCAAAAGTCAATTGTGGCCCACATACAGTCAAACCTCAAGATTTTTGGTCAACATCCTCATTTTGAAGTAATATTCATCATTTTATCAAGGGTTGATCATGATTCATCAAGGATTTCTCACAATTCATCAAAACCCAAAAGTTGCTAAATTAGGGTTTTTGTAGGAAAAGTCAACTCAACTTTGACCAAGCATAACTTTCTCATACTTCATCAGAAATGACCCATACAAGGCTCATTTTGAAGAGGATGCAATTCCCTACAATTCATCTTCATCTCCCAATTTCAAAACATCCACTCACAAGAAGATATGAATTTTGACATTATCGGTCATTTTAGAAAGTCTACAAAAATACCTTTTGGGTCAAAGCTTCATAAATGAACATGGAAGACTCAATTGAGATGAGACCAAAAGGGTTGCTTAGAGGACTTCCTAATCTTTCTAAAAGTCACAGAAAACCTCTCTAGGGTCAAAATTGATAGAGTTATGCATTGGCCAAGTTGACCTTTTTTACAAAATTGCCAAAAGTCAACATTGATCAAAATTGCATTTTTTCCACATGGGCCCATCTTTTTAAGATTGCATCTCATTCCTAGCATAGTCCACGACCTATGGGACCCTCCATGCTTTATTTATTTATTTATTTAATTTATTTTGATTTTTATTCACTTAAAATCCAAATAAAATCAAATAAATCTAAATAAATCATATAATGTGTTTTAGGGATGATTTTTGCATTGAAGGAAGATCTTATGTGCTGTCAATTAAGAATCAATTCGTGCAAGGCTAATTTGGGTGGAAAAAGATTGAACTGAAGCAAGTTTGGAAAGATATCATATGACATGAAAGACCAAATCAAATCTTTATAATGGGCAAGATTGAATTTGTTTTTGTTGACCTAATATGTTGTACTACATATACAGAACGTGTCCAAGGCCAAGGAGGAGGTTGAGTAGTCGTGAAAGAGGCAGAACCAATTACAAAATTTCAAAGAAAAAGTGCATATCAAATTCCAAGTTGCAATCCATCTCAAGCCATCCTAACCTTACCTATCAATTGTTCGACGCCTCAGGAACGTGTTACAATCACTAGCAAGCCTTCCCACATCCTGAAACACGTTGTAGCATTCACACGGTTAGCTTAAAAACTCGTTTTCATTTTTATTTATTTAGACATCATTTGCACGTTTTGATTGCATATTCTTGTTCCTTATTGAGTTTGCAAGCTAATCACTATATTCAATAGCATTTTTTATGACTATATGTGAATCTGCCATGGCTAGGGTTTCTTGTTTAGTTTTAGGGCTTTGCAATACAGGTGAAATTGAACGTTGATTCTGGTACCATGATACTCGTGAGGATGAGACGAGTTGATTGGTACCATCCATGGTCATTTATCTTGCTTGTGGATAATTTTTTAAATGTACAGGTTTGTAGCTACAACGCAATGTCTGTACGTAAAAACATCTTGGGCTAAAACGACGGTTGGGAGGAAGAAGATGATGCGTGGCACTCCCTGGTTTGGAAGTTTTAACTTCAGCGCATTTTTCCATTAATCATTGTTTTCCATATATTATATTTTGTTTTTATTATATGTACAAATAAGTGAGACAGCTCAGTTGGCAAGCAAGGATTGGAAGTATGCATAAGGACCTGGTTTCGATCCCCAGGTCCCAACCTTTGTTCATATTTTTCTTCAATAGGTAATCCAGTGCGCTACACATCATGAGGTTCACCGTGTGCCATCAAGATCCAACCATCCATCATGTCTCAAGCTCAGATCCAAGGCTCCCCCCTTGGAAGCCTACCATGCTCCTCAAGTCAACGTGCACACTGGATCAAGCAAGTCAAACAGGCCATCAACCTTGGGCCCATAAATTCATATTCCAACCCCCCCTTTCAGTAACAACACCATGCCCATTTACTTTTTTTTTAATTTCTTTTCTTTATTTTTTATTCTTTTAATTTTCATTATTTATTTTAATTCACAAATTAATTATTTTTCATAAAAAAATTATAAAATCAAATTCACAAAAAAATTAGAATTAGTTTTTTTTAATATATATTATCAAAATTAATTTAATTTAGTGTTAACTTAGTGAAATTATAATTTATTTCCATAAATAAAATCAAAATAGAAATTAGGTTAAAACTTTTAATTTTATTTTCTCTTTTTCTCAAATAAATAAAATACAAAAAATAGGTTTTAGAATAAATTAATTTATTTTTCTTAATTTAAAATTAATTAGAATTAGGATTTTCTTATTAATTTAATGATTTCTTTATTTTTATTTTTAAATAACAAAACATGGAAAAACATTTTTTTTAATCAATCGCAATTAGGTTTAGGCAAGGGTCAAAACCCTAGTTGCTCCGTATTCGATTCATCGCGCGCGTGTTAATTATTTTTACCAATATTTCTGTAAATGCTCATGGTTTGTAATAGTTTAATCTAGGACTTTTTTACTTATTGCTTTTTCCCGGGTTTTGGATATGTAATTAATCCCCCTCCCCTAAGCCTTGTAATAGCGTAGATTTACCTTCTCGCATTTTAATTCCCGCAAATATTTGACTGTTTAGATGTATGCTAATAGGATTGTATGACAAGAATGCATGACATATTAATACAGTTAGAAAACCCTAATGTGCAAAGATAAATAACTGAAACTAATCACTCGCACATATCACTCTTAGGGTATACTCTCACTTAAGTTGCGTTCGGTAAATGATAATTAAGCATAGGGTGTCTTAGTGGGTACCCTCCAGTCTAAAAAGATCAAAAGTCCCATTGGAATGTTACCTCAGAAATGTTGCCTCATAAGTGTTGCCTCGGAAATGCCGCCTCAAATATGATCTTAAGACTCTAGGGTTATTACTAAGGTTTCCTAACATTGCTTTAGTGATCGTACGTCCCTTTCGAATTGACCCTTACAACTCCAACGACGGTGCTACCTATTTCTCAATAGTAGGATAGCGCTGTCTAAAGGAAACGAGAAAAGAAACGATCTTTTTTAGAGTAGGTAGATGCTTGTATGTACTTGCTCAAATCAAAACTTTTCACACTTACATTTCAAACAAATTTTCAAAACAACTTTGTCACACCTTTGAGGACTGATACAAGGGTTATCACGAAGTAAAACATTTTCAAAAACAAAGCACATACACAAGCAATTTTAAAAAGATGAGCAAGTACCTAAGAGCCCATGGAAAACCATGGATAGAAAGGGTGCTAACACCATCCCTTTCTATAATCTACCCCCCTACTCAAAATATCTCGAAAAAGGATTTTTTCTGTACTTTTTTCCTTTACCATGATTGGATAAAATAAAAGTCGGTGGAGACTCTTGCTTACCGCGACATTTGCGAACAAAAAACGCAAACCAGCATTTCAAACAGTCGGTTCAGCCACTGTATCACACATGGGGATAGGAGAATGTTACTCGACTATTAATGAATCATGTATCACCTTGAAAAAAGTTTTGAAGGTTAAAGGTGCTCGAGCGCACAAAAAGGTTTAGATGAGTTGAAATGTTTTTGTTAATTTCGAAAGGTGTCAAAGAATGATTAAGTGAATTGAAGTTTGTTTAAAGAAAAGAAGTTTTGAAAGAGAAGGAACTCGACAAAGCCGAGGTTTATTAAGAAAGCACTTTGATTTTAAAAACAAAGAAGATTTTTAAAGAAGATGAGAAGGTTTAGAAAATTAAAGAAGATGGGAGGAGATGAAGGGACTATCCTAAAGCATAAGGTAAAAGCTAAGGAAGAGAACCGTATAACCAACACGAAGCCAATACTTGACACTATGGGTCAAGATAGAATTCTCATTATTTTGATTGAAACCAAGAAAGAAAAGATACTAGACCTCTTGAGAAGACCAAACTTCAAGTGTATCAAGTCTTCGAAAAAACTGGGCAAAGTAACGGCTGTATACGGGTGAATTTCAGATTACAAGCAAAGTATGTAATCACAATAACCTGCACACAAAACAAACAAACAACCCAATATCTTGAGGTAAACCCCAAGAGCTCCAGACAAAATATCCATTAAGGTCACAAGGTCTCCAATATATGCCAAGGTCTCTAATCCTAAGTCCAAGAAGTCCAATACTCCATAATGCCAAGGATAGTAACCAAATAGTCCAAGTATCATTAATGTTTTTTATGGTTCATGTTGATTATTAAGTGTCTTCAAAAGGAAAAGAAAAGCTCAAGTGAGCAAAATAAAAATGACATAAAAGTAAATGCTCAAGTGAGCAAAGATAAAAATAGCATGAAATGTAAATGCTTAAAGTAAATAGTACATAAAGTAAAGAGCCCAAAATAAAGGCATAAAATAAATTCAATTGTTAGAAATTAGTGGTTAGTTGGATGACCATCTTGAAACTTGCATTTAGAACTCATTAGAGGATTGGTAGAACCAAAGCCTCCACACAACGAGTTGGATTTGCTTTTTTTCAAGTATATCATCCATTTTGGAATTCTCAAAAGTAATATTTAATGATTAACAATGTTTAAGTGATCCGCGTTGACCAAAAGTGATGAAGATCCATTAGAGTATTGGTAGAATCAAAGCCTCCACACAATGAATCTCAAAGTTATTGGATCAAAGAGATCAAATTAACATACTTGAGCTTGTAAACATAGGTTTGGGCCACGAATGATCATTTATTTGAATCGGGACAAAATTTAGCAATATGTTAAGCAATCGTAAGTGGACTTATGTAGAAGTCGCACCTATTTTTAGGCTGGTCAATAGAAATCTATGTACTTAATATTTGGATAAATGATATAGAGATCATCATCCCTTAACATGTAGCACAATAAAAAAATAAAGGGATAAGATTAAGAGGGAGGGGAATGATAAGCTAATTTGGATCACCATCTCAAAATTCTTTCATCTTTAAATTCAACCACTCCTCTAGATGGATTAAAGCACTAAACATATCATTAATCCAAAGCACCAAAAATGAATTAAACAATTCACTCTTAGGTAGATTTGAATTGATGAACATTTATCCAACTTCATCTAAATCACAAAGTCCATTGAATTTAAAGAGAAATTGGACATTTAAAATTGCAATCCAAACCAACAATCAAAAGGAGTGAGTAGAAAAAGCATTTTAGATCAAAGTTGCCCCAAAACAAGGAAAAAAATGCATTTTGTCTCTGTTCAAATCGATTGCACTACTGTGTAAATCGATTTTCATAGTGAAGTTTTCAAAAATTTGAGCAAATTTCACTTAGTGCAATCGATTGCACTGTTACAACAATCGATTCCACGCTGTTACAGACAGCAAATCAACATTTTAAAAGGCCAAATTCTTGTTCAAACTTTCCATCAAACACCTTATGATCATGGATTCAATTGAGCACAAAAATTCCATTAAATTATGAGAAAATATCACCATTGGAATCACAAAATAATGCTCAATGAATCAACCCAGAGATCAACAAGAGATCACATTGTGAAAGATGGAAAATCCAACTTACCAAAGGTAGATCTAGAGAATTATCAACACAACTTCAAGAATTTGCTTCAATTTAACCACAAGAATCAATTGCCAAGCTTGGATGTAGAGAATTGATGAAGAAAAAGTGTTTGGATGAAGGTTTAGCTTAAAGATTAGTAAGCTTCAATGCAAAGCTTACTAACTTTTCTTGAAAATAGAGCTTTTAGTGAATTTGGTAGATGAAGAGAATTGAGAGATTTTTTGGCAAGGTGGATTTGGCTAGCAAAAACTTGAAATTTGAATGAAATGAGGGCTCTATTTATAAAGTTTAGGATTGAGATTATTGGTAATTTGGTAATTGATTCTTGGAACCAAAATTTGATTTAATGATAATTCTTTCAAAAATTAGAGCAACATTGGAGCCAAAAATTTACAAGCTTGAAAATGCTTATTTCTTTTCAAATTTCCACGCTGTGCAATCGATTGTACTCTAGGAGCAATCGATTGTACAGTGAAAAAAATGAAAAAAAATTAATTCTTTTTCTTTGAAAATAGAGATTTTAGGGAAATAATACCGAAAAACCTTATTTTCCATATGCTTCGACTCGGTACCTACAAAACACAAATATGCAAAGACAAAGACAAATATCTTTTGTATTTTAATTAGAAGTTAGTCAGCAACACAAGAGCAAACTTAAAGATATGATGCAAATGTGATGAATGAAGCTATTTATTAATGATTGTTACCAAATGACAAAATATGATATGAAAGTGCGACTGAAAAAGTTAGGGGCAAAATTTAGGGTACAACACAATTGTCAAAAAGAATTTGCTGAGAGTTGGGGTTTTCCCTGGCTGTTTGAAGGATTGTGATTGTTGCGCCACACAAATTAATGGATACAAATGGCTGAAAGAAGGCGTTCAACGCCTAATGAATAGTCATGAGATCCTATTTGAGAAAATTTTGTCCGTCAAACATTTGACCAATAAGATTGAAGACCTCTCTATCATAACAATTTTGAACAAGCCTATTAGGATCTCCTCAAAGGGTCCTATCAGGATTTCAAATGAACCGACTGTTGCACCTCTGATAATTACTTCCCCTGGGCCAATTCTGTACTCTTCCAACAAAGTCGTGCCTTGGAACTACGGTGCTGAAGTGTTTTACCATTGAATAAAGCAAGACGCTTGGATGGAAAAAAGCAAGGCTGATGACATTTGTAATATTACTGGCTCTAGTAAGGTAACCAGAACTGGGAGAATCTTTTCTCCCAACATTTCACCCCTGTGATACAGTGGGAGAACTGACTTGATGTTTTGCGTTTGTGTTCGCAAATGTTGCGGTTTAGCAAGAGTCGCCACCAACTTTTCTTTTATCCAAAAGGAAAGGTGAAAAAGCACAGGAAAGACCTTTTGAGATTATTTCTCGGGTTCGGGGGGTAGATTATGAAAAGGGAAGGTATTAGCATCCTTTTCATCCATGGTTTTCCATGGGCTCTTAGTTACTTTCTAGATCACTTGCTTTTGTTTGAATGTGTGCTTGTGGTGGTGATTTTTGAAAGTATTTTGAAAATAGAACTTCGTAATGGTTCTCGTTTCTATAAGAACGCCTACAAAGTGTTTGTTTTGAAAATAGTTCAAAAGTGTGTTTGTGAGATGTGTTTTTGAAAGTATTTTGAAAATGGAACTTCGTAATGGTTCTCGTTTCTATAAGAACGCCTACAAAGTGTTTGTTTTGAAAATAGTTCAAAGATGAGAGTGTGGGTAAAAATGTTTTTGTTGTGATCAAGCGAGTAACTAAGACTGAATCTACCTACTCGAAAAGGTCTTAAATGTGCTTTTCCTCCTCCTTTAGATGTGGCTGTCTTACCATTGATTTGGTAAGAAGCCCCATCGCTGGATATGAAGGAACGGGTGTTGGGACGTTTGTATAGTCATAGAAGGCAACATATGGGACGTTTTAGCAATGTCGTTTTAGGGACTAGATCGTTTACCAAAGGCAACATCGAGGGTCATCGAGGGACTACAATCTCTTATCGAGGGTCTTTTGCTAAAACGCCCATGTTCGAGGGACATGACTATTTTCCGATAGGCAACAAGTGGAATTACCTTAATGGTGTAAGTGTGCAAATGTATTTTATTTACATGCATTTAGTCTTTGATTAGGGTTTATTATTTGTTGGTTTTATCTTACCATACATCCTAGTTACTAACATTTGTATAAAGCAATAAAAATGCAGGAAATAAATATCCTACACTATTACAACCATATTGAAAGGCAAGCAAATGTAAAGGAAAAAAACAAAATATAAGAAAGGAAAATGAGCTTTTCGACCCAGGCAGTAGCACCCTTCGACTTGCATTTTGTTGGCCTCCTTCGATTGGAGCCAGCACCATTGAGGTCCTGTCCTTCGATTGGCCTAGAAGTCAGTGTATGGCGAAGCCTTCTGGTTCTTCCTTGTTGCCTTGTTGTCTTCTTCGACTGGAGGTTGAAAGTAGTGAGGGAATGCCTTTCGATTGAGCCTGGAATCAGTGAAGGTATGCTTTTCATCTGGGCCTGGAAGTCAACATGGTTTTCCTCCTGGTTGTTTCTTTCGTTTGACCTGGAGAAAGTGGGTAGAAGCCAGAAGCTTCGTTTCCAATTTCATGTTTCCTGTTTCTTTCATTTAAAGCATTGAATGGAAACATGTCCTGGGGCCATGCTAGTATTTGTCTTGTAAACAGTTTAATAGTTAAAGCAAGTTCAGGTAAATAGAAAGAAAAATGAAAGGGTTAGCTCTGAAAAAATATGTTAAAAGGGTGGAATCAAAAGGAATAGTGGTATGTACATGTTTTAAACGAAAGGGAAAATTACTATGCAATGAAACGAAAAGTTCAAAGGTAAGAATAACTTACCTTGCTTCAGGCCTTGAATGGATGTGGGACCTTGAGTGGAGGCCCAAGATGCTGGATTCGAAAGAGGGGGTCAATAGTTGTGCTTGGAACGTTGGATTCAAAGGATAGAAAGAAACAAGTCTTATGTTTCTTTCCAAACTGGATTCGAAGGATACTGAAGAGTACTTGTTCTTCAGAATCGAAGGAAGCAAGTATGTGATTGTGGGCTTTTGTGATTTCTCAAGTGTTGATGAACTTGAGAGTTTTGTTATGTTTGAGAAAATTTGGGGGAGTCGTTCCTCTGGTCCAAAGATCCTCTCTCATCTTTGCAAAAATTCCTCTATTTATAGAGAAAAAGAATGGACATATTTTCAATAGCCAGCCTTGAAAAATAATAAAATAATAGGTAACATGAAAGGTACAAGTGGGGGGCCTGTTGGCAGTTGAGGTACAGAAGATGTGACTTATGCTTTTTGGCGTTGCTTGTGCTCAGACCAAATTCAGGTTGAAAGCTACTTTTGTGATAAAAGTACCTTCTGTGAAAAGAAAGAGTATGTAGCCTTTAACCAAGAATAGTAGTATCTAAAAGACAAAGTTTAAAACCCTTGTACAAGCCTCTGATTATGTAAAGATTTGGAAGCAACATAGCTTGGCAAATGAGATTTGGTCTTGAGTCAAATGCAAGAATGAGATCGAAGCACATCTATTCGAAGGAAGCCTTTGTCTCAGTCGAAGCTTGTGTTCGAAACAAAGCTTACTCGAAGGAAGCTAATGCCCAACTTTTATTGAAGCAAACTATTTCCCAATCGAAATCTCGTGTTTTAAGGAAGCATATTTCCCAATCGAAGCATGTGGATCGAAATAAACATAAAGGGAGTCATTGCCTTGTGTCTGTTTAGCATGAGGGAAGTTCCTGGCTTCTGAATCGAAGGGTGTTATTTCAAGGGAAGCAAGAATTTAGTCAAATCTTGTATAAAGATATCTCTTTGCTCAAACAAAGTTTGTGAGAGGAAAAGTCTGCAAGAGGTCCTTGGTGCAAGTGGATTCAAAGGATGCATAAAGATGGTTACTTTGTCCCACCGAAGCTTTTTCAAATGAAAACAAACATGCAAGCAGCATATGTCCAATCGAAGTAGGCTTGTAGGCAGTAAACTTGTCCAAATTGAAGCAGGCTTGTAGGCAGCTACTTGTTCAAATCGAAGCAGGCTTGTAGGTAGCTACTTGCCCAAATCGAAGGGCTGAATCGAAAGAGGCCTATAGGAGGCAAAAATTGCAAATCGAAGGATGCCAAAAGGGAGCCTTTTACCTTGGAATCAAAGGAAACCACGGCAGGCTATGTGCCTTGTGAAACCAAGCCAACGTGCCAAAGGCCCACGCCCAATCGAAGCATGCAAGCCAAGCTTGCATCGAAAGAGGCAAAAAGGCCAATCGAAGGAGCTGAATCGAATAACACTTGTTTTTATCCAAATTTGTCAAAATATTAATTTTATCTGTTTTCCCCCTTTTTGACAGTTTCCTTTTAATTTTGGTACTGGAAAATCCCAATGCACTTGTGCAAGCTTAAATCCTGAGAATCTTTATGAGAAAAGCCTTGAGAATTGAGAGGACAAATTTTTGGGTACAATAACCCTCAACTACTAAAACGACACTTGTCTGCATCACTGTTGCTAAGCCCAGTGCTGACACTAGGGGTAAAGAGAAAGTAGTTGAGCTTGCTGGGAAAGAGACGCCTATAAAAGACATTGTTGTTAAGGAACCTTCCGCTCAAGAAATGTATGAGATCTTGAAAATTATAAAGAGGAGTGATTTCAAGATAGTGGAACAGCTGGGGAAAACCCTTCCAAGATCTCCATGTTATCTTTACTACTTTATTCCGACGCTCATGCCCGAACATTGATCAAATTCTTAAAGAAGGCTCATGTCCCTCATGAGACCACAACTGACCAATTCGAAAATTGTGTGGCGAGCTTGACAGTCGACAACGGATTGGGATTCTCGGATGCTAATCTGACACCACTTGGAAGGAAGCATAACAAAGCTTTACATGTTTCTGTTGAATGTAAGGGGACTACCCTAGCACATGTTCTGGTTGACACTGGCTCTTCTTTAAACGTGCTACCCAAGGGAGCTTTGGACCGTTTAGACTGTGAAGGACTGGTTTTGAAGCCGAGTGAAATTATTGTGAAGGCTTTCGATGGGTCCAAGAGGACGACTCACAGAGAGGTGGATCTCCCGATCAAAGTGGGCTCACAGATTTTCAACTCTACTTTCTACATCATGGACATCCGTCCCGCTTACTCCTGTTTGCTGGTTCACCCTTGGATCCATGGAGCAGGGGCAGTAACATCTACCCTTCACCAAAAGCTAAAATAGCCAGTCAAGGGGAGGACCGTTACTGTTTGCAGTGAGGAGGAATTCATGGTAATCCATCTCAATTCTTTCAAATATGTGGAGATGGACGAAGAATTTATAGAAACCCCGAGCCAAGCTTTTGAAGTTGTTCCGCCTATGGTTGCTACTGCCAAAATCTCCTCCGACATGCCCAAAATTGATAAGGTTGTGCCAAGGATGGCTTCATTTAAGGATGCTCGTGCCGCAATCGAAAATGGCCCGAGATCCCATTCAAAGAAGACAAATGTGGGTTGGGTTTCACTATCAAAGCTTGGAAAGAAGTTAGGCACGCTCGTGCGGGAAGGCCCCCTCTCCGTATTGGAAATCATGAAGTAAATGATGTGGAGGATTCTGATCATGAATGTGCATTTGAAGAATGGGTATACCCTACTACAACAGAGCTCAACAATTGGCACGCAAAGGACTTTGTTCCCATCTCCTTTATTGAGGAGTAATTACTTGTTTTTTGTTTGCTACCAATTAAAGAGCCTTTTATCTGTAATATTAAATAATGACATTTAAGTCATATGCCTGGCCCGGGGCACTTTGGTCCATTTGTTAAGGGTTTTATTTATGTTCATTTTATCATATGATCATTCAATATAAACCATTAGACTTTTGCATTCAATTTTTTTGTGCTCATTGTCTTTCTTTCTTCTTCAATGCGTTTTTCAAAATAGCCATGTATCTTACATGGACACACACACACTCTTGCATGTCCTCGTCCACTCCGGATATCATTTCCAATAACTCTACTATTGCCACTTATTATTTCAAACATCCAATTAACTAAGTCGAAGACGAAGGCAAGAAAGATTGTGAAATAACGGGAGAACTAGCCATACTTTTAATGCAAGAGGAAAAAGCTATTCAACCGCATGAAGAGTCAGTTGAAGTCATCAACCTAGGTACCGAGAAAGACAAGAAAGAGGTCAAGATCGGCGCCAATCTGGAAAGCAGTGTCAAAATCATATTAGTTCAGATGTTAGATGACTATGTGTAAGTGTTTGCTTGGTCGTATGAAGATATGCCATGGTTGGATACCGACATTGTAGTTCATTGTCTGCCAACAAAGGAAGATTGTCCTCCTGTTAAGCAAAAAGTTTGTCGCATGCGGCCTGACATGTCTGAAAAGATAAAAGTTGAAGTGATGAAACAATTCAACGCATGATTCCTAGTAGTGACATCTTATCCCCAATGGGTTTCAAATGTGGTGCCAGTGCTGAAGAAAGACGGAAAAGTTCGTATGTGTATAGTTTATAGTGATCTGAATAGGGAAAGCCCTAAGGACGACTTCCCTCTATCTCATATTGACGTCTTGGTCGATAACACCACTCAACATAAAGTCTTCTCTTTCATTTATGGTTTCTCCAGCTATAATCAAATTAAGATGGCTCCCGAAGACATGGAGAAGACCACATTTGTTACACAATGGGGCACCTTTTATTACAAGGTCATGCCATTCGGATTGAAGAATGCAAGGGCAACATATCAAAGGGCTATGATGGCTTTGTTTCATGATATGATCCATCATGAAATAGAGGTATATGTGGATGATATGATTTCAAGGTCGCAAACCAAAGAAGAGCATCTCAATCACCTATACAAGTTATTCGAGAGGCTGAAAAAGTACAAGTTAAGGTTGAACCCTAATAAGTGAACATTCGGAGTAAGATCTGGAAAACTTCTAGGTTTTGTTGTCAGTGGTAAAGGCATCGAAGTTGATCCCGCAAAGGTAAAAGCCACCCAAGAAATGCCAGTTCCCCATTCTGAAAAGGAGGTTAGAGGATTCTTGGGTCGCCTTAACTATACCGCTCACTTCATATCTCACTTAACTGCTACTTGTGAGCCAATCTTCAAACTCTTCAAGAAAGATCAAGTAGCCAGATGGAATGATGAATGCCAAGCTGCCTTTGACGAAATCAAGGAATATCTGCAAGAACCTCCTATCCTCATGCCTCTAGTTGAAGGAAGACCCTTGATCATGTACTTAATTGTGCTAGAGAATTCTATGGGGTGTGTATTGGGCCAACATGACGAGTCTGGCCGAAAAGAGCATGCAATTTACTACCTGAGCAAAAAGTTTACCGACTGTGAAACCAGATATTCACTGCTCGAGAAAACTTATTATGCTCTGGCATGGGTTGCTCGCCGGCTAAGACAGTATATGTTGACTCATACCACTCTATTGATTTCTAAGATGGACCATATCAAGTACATATTCGAGAAATCCGCTCTTTCCGGACGGATAGCTAGATGGTAAATGATCTTAACTGAGTACGATATTCAATATAAAACACAAAAGGCCATCAAAGGAAGTGTATTGGTGGATCATTTGGCCCATCAAGCTATTGATGATTATCAGTCTATGAAATTTGACTTCCCGGATGAGAATATCATGTTAGTAACCGATTACGCAAAACCTGGACTGTATGACGGACCTGAACAAGGATCCTGATGGACTATGGTTTTCGATGGGGCTTTCAACGCTTTGGGTAACAGAATTAGTGATGTGATAGTTTCTCCTGAGGGTTACCACACCCCTTTCACTGCTAGATTGTGCTTCAATTGTACAAATAACACGGCTGAACATGAGGCATGCTTTTTGGGTCTGAAGGCTGCCATTGATTTAAGGATCAAGCATTTGAATATATTCGAAGATTCCGCTCTAGTGATTAGCCAAGTAAAGGGATATTGGGACACTAAGAATCCTAATCTTATTCCTTATAAGGAGCTTGTGCTATCTTTGATTCCTTACTTCGAAGAAATCACCTTGAACACTTCCCTAGAGAAGAAAATCAGTTAGCCGATGCTTTGGCCACAATGTCTTCTATGTTTAAAGTCAAATGGGACAAGAAAGCTCCTATAATTATAATTGAGAAATTTTACGAACCTGCGCACTGCTATGAGCTTGACACTGACGCCGAGAAGCCATGGTACCATGAGGTGAAGAGATACCTCGAAGCGCAAGAATATCCCAAAGGAGCTTCTATCAATGATAAAAAGTTCTTACGAAGATTCTCAGCCAAATTCTTCCTAAGTAATGGAATCCTGTACAAACGCAATCATGATTCTACTCTACTCTGATGTGTGGACAAGAAGGAGGCAAAGAAAATTATGGAAGACGTGCACAATGGTCTCTTTGGGAATCACTCTAGAGGATATACTATGGCCAAGCAAATAGTGAGAGCTAGTTACTATTGGTCAACAATGGAGACTGATTTCCATCACCACTCAAAGACTTGCCACAAGTGCCAAATCTATGCTGACAAGGTCCATGTGCCTCATATTCCTCTAAACGTCATAAATGCTCTATGGTTGTTTGGAATGTGTGGAATTGACATGATTAGAGAGATTAAGCCTACTGCTTCCAATAGACATAGCTCCATTCTTGTCGATATCGATTATCTCACCTAATGGGTCGAAGCTGCCTCATTTGCCTCAGTCACAAAGAACGTTGTAGCCAGATTTATCAAGCATAACCTCATTTACCGCTATGGTATCCCCAAAAGGGTCACCACTGATAATGGGACCAATCTTAACAATGTTATGCTTACAGAACTTTGCACTCAGTTCAAAATTAAGCATCACAATTCTTCTCCTTATAGACCTAAAATGAATGGCGCAGTGGAAGCAACCAACAAAAATATTAAGAAGATTATGCAAAAGATGGTAGTAACCTACAAAGACTGGCATGAGATGTTACCGTTTGCTCTTCATGGCTACTGTACTTCAGCTCGGACCTCAATTGGGGCAACTCCATTTTCTTTGGTTTATGGCATGGAAGTTGTCCTGCCAGTGGAAGTTCAGATTCCCTCGCTAAGGATTATGAATGAAGAGGGCCTAGGCAAAGACAAATGGGTTCAGACAAGATTGGATCAGTTGAACTTGATCGATGAAAAGCGACTGGCTTCTGTTTGTCATGGTCAGATGTACCAAAAACGTATGATCAAGGCTTTCAACAAAAAGATCAGGCCTCGAGTATATCAAGCTGGTGATTTGGTGATAAAGTGCATCGTTCTTCCACAAGGCGACCCCGGGGGCAAATGGACTCCCACTTACAAAGGGCCATTTGTTGTCAAGAAAGTTTTCTCTAGTGGAGCCATGGTGCTGACTACTATGGACGGTGAAGATTTCCCACACCCTGTGAACACAGACATAGTTAAAAAATACTACGCATAAGAGACCATGTAGGTTGACACACCTATGCAATATAAGGGCATCCCGGCAAACCAAAGGTTTGGGCAGAAATTAGGGATATATGAAAAGGATTGTACACCTGGCAAGTCGAAAACCCGAAAGGGTGACTTGGGCAAAAATAAGTATCCTGGTGGGCTGAAAACCCGAAAGGGAGGTCCAGGAAAAAATTAAAGATTGAAAGCGTACAACTATGTCGTGAAATCACCACAGTCGACTTTATTACCAAGGTCCGAGTTCAAACGGTCTAAGATCAATCCAATCAATTTATGTCAATGGCAAGGGACGTTCGAAGACATTGGGGCAATAGTATAGTTGGAAAATAATGAGATCATTTCCACATGGCTGTTATCTTTGTTTCCAATTTTGTTTTCCTTTCGAAGATTTCCTCTTACTAGGATCTCCGTCTCTTTGTACAAAAACGCTTATTCATGGGTAAATCATCAATGCAAATATACTTTGAAGTGAAAACTTTTTGTTTTTGTTTTAAGTGCAAAGACTTCCAATGACTAAAATTGAATGAACATATGCATATGAACATGTTTAAACTATTTAGTAAATGTGTCCTGCCAAGCAGCAACGAGCATCTCTTTAATGTAGTTGAGGTATCCCCACAGAGTTATCTCATTAGTGTTATCCCCGCGGAGCCTGCTACAATAAACCTTCACCCCAACAGAGTTGCCCATAAAGTTGGATTTATGCAGACCTCGATCAGAGTCTCAATCCCTTGACAACCCTCTCCCCAGCTGAGTTGGTCTTAAAAGAAGAATCCTTGTGGATTTATTCCTAAAGGATTCACCTTGCCAGCATGTCATCGAATTTTCTCTTCAACAGGGTTTATTCCCCAACCAAACAATACACTCCTCAACAGAGTCTTTTCCTATTCAAACAACTTTCAGTTACTATGAAGCCTGGACCCGACCAGATAATAGTTTAACTTCTCAAGATACTATGAAGCCTGGACCCGACCAGATAATAGTTTAACTTTCTCGAGATATTGAAAAACCTGGAATTCAACTAGACAATGGTTTGACTTCTTTTCCCCAATAGAGTTTGCCTCTACCCCAAGCAAGTTACTGTAAAGCCTAGACCCGACCAAATATCAGTTCAACTTCATTCCTTCAAGCAACTTAATATAAAGCCTGGACCCGACCATATATCTGTTCAACTTCATTCTTTTAAGAAAGTTATTGTAAATCCTGGACCCGACCAAATATCAGTTCAACTTCGTTCCTTCAAGCAAGTTATTGTGAAGCCTAGGACCCGACCAGATATCAGTTCAACTTCATCCTTTCAAGTAAATTGTTGTGAAGCCTGGAGTTTGACCAGATAACAATAAACTTCACCCACCTCATAAATTTGCATTAAAACCTAGAATGCGGCCAGATAGCAATTTTAAAGTTGGTAAGTTGCTGTGAAGCCTGGCATCTGACTAGATAATAGTTTAACTTAATTCTCCCAAGTAAGTTTCTGCGATGCCTGGAATCCGACCAGATAACAGTTAATTCAATCTTCCCCAATAAGTCGTTGCGAAGCCTGGAATACGACTAGATAACATTCAACTTCATTATCCCCAACAAATTGCTGCCAAGCTTGGATTTCAACCAGATAACAGCTAACTTCCGATGCTCTCCAGCCAAGAATAATTCCCCAGTAGAGCAATGGACAACCAAAGTTCCTAAACTCTATTCCTCTAAGCAGAAATCAACACTCCCTACAGAGTTGTCTCATGCAAAGAGCCAAAGTCAATGTTCCCCAGCGGATTTCCCCTCAAATGATAAAACAGGAATTCCCAATGAAAACATTCTAAACAAAGTTGAAGATACACCTACTCTCCAACAACAGTCCGAGTTTCAACCTCCCAAGGCTCACCGGCATGTTGTCAAGGATTTATTTTCCTAGACAAAGACACGCTACAATAAACGCATCATATTCATGAATCATAAGACATACATGACAAATGCATACATCATAATCTCATTTATTTTGAGAACATCATTACGCCATGCATACATCTGCATTGCAACTAATCCTCTTCCAAGTAGGAAAAATCAATAGGCAAAAGACATCTACCATTTCAATATAAATCAACCAAAAGATTTATCCTGATACCTTCCATCATTTCCCTAAATGGAATCTTTAAGCCTGTTCCCTACACAGTCAACTAACACATCATCGAGTGCAAATTTCTGGGCATTTTAGTGTTCAATCATCTTCCACCTTCAAGTCACGAATGGCAAAATCGCCAATCTAACTCTTCAGGTTTAAGAAGATTGAACAGGGGAAGCTGTTGTACCCCAAAATTTTACCTCTCATTTATCAAGAATTTCCTCTCAAGATCTCCCATGACTCAAGTTTGCAGCACTGATACATCAAATTAGGGTTGAATTGGCACAAGGGCAAAATGGTTAAAATGCGCACTAAAAAGTCAGACTTTGACTTTTGGATCAAAATTAAGTTTCAAGAATACCATTTCATCAAGATATGTTAGAATATGAAGCTGGTCCATTAAGAAAATCAAAAGTCAAAATTACTTTGGAAAAGTCAATGTTCTAAACACTTAGAAATTTTTCTAAGTGTTAAGAAAATATGATAAGTTCAGAACTTCTGGCCCGATTTTCATCATGATACAATTTGATTCAGGAAGAAATTCTGACACAAGAGTTGTAGATCTAAATGAGATCTAAAACATTGCAGAATAGAACTTCTCCTAGAAACATTGGGATTTCATGTTGTAAATCCTTGAAGGCACGTCCATGAAACTAAAACACTTAGTAAATTCTGAGCATTTCCAAGTCAGAATTTGTTTAGAACTTCTGGGCTAGTTTTCACGTGGGTACAATTAGAGTTTTCAAGGATGATTCAAAGAGGGATTACAAAGAATGTTATAAGATTTCTGAAAAGTCTGAGAACTCCTTCAGATCATGTTAGAGCAGGGAGAATCAAAGATCAGAAGTTGGACACTTATTCTTAATCTAAGTTACGTTTATGCTGAACTTCTGATCCAATTTCAAGCTATGGTGCATAATCTCAGGTTGTAGGCTTTCTTGTTTGTTAAATCCCATCATCATTTAATTCTTACACCAACTTTTGAGTCTTTATCCAAATGTTTAAGCCTTTATCCAAAAGATTTTCCCACGTGTGGCATGAATGTACCACTACTGTCCTTGGAAAGTAAACTTTTGTACAAAGTTTATTTTGGGCCCATACTTTAATTTTGTTTGAGTGTACTTCTCCACAAATCATTCCTACAAACTCAGATTAGGCATGGTTAAAGTTGCTAACCACTCTACTTTTCCTTGAAACCAAGCTTGTTTAAACTTGCTTAAAAAACAAGTCAGCGATCCATAACACATGATGGTTGTACTCCTGATTTCTCTAAGCTTCTAAATCCTTTGCCTATAAATTAAACTTCATTTTCAAACTATAAAAGGTTTTAAAAGATTAGAAAAAGCCTTGAAACCTTGCTGAAAATTCCCAAGAACCTGAAACTACAACCCAAATACAAAACCTGCTAGTTTCTGATTTTTGCATCCAAACACTAATTTTCCTTCTGTGTTTCTTGACCAAATCATCCATACAGTTTCTATAATACACATAGAAGCTTTCCCAACTTCTGTTTTCAAACTGTAAAACAATATTCACCACTCTCCATTTCAAAATCCAGAACTGTGCACCTTGACTACTCCAGAACTTTCCAACCATTCATAGCTCAAGTTAATAGTTGCTTTAGCTTGCTGAGAACTTGAGAAAGATGACCAGAACATCACAGCAATCTGAACCAGGCTCTAATTCACAGAACAATTTCCAGCTGCAAGGTAAGGTTTCTTCTGACTTTCATCTCATTACTTAGGCATTGTTAGGCTTGCAATTTCAAAGACATGATGTAGATATCATAGCTCTGAATCTGTACATATTTATAGATTTCATTTATATGGTCTAAGTAGAGAAAATTTCATATCAGAACTTCTTGAGGAAATTAGGGTTCAGAATTAGGATTAGAAAAATTCATGTTTGCTTCTGGTTTACAGTTCTGATGCTTTGTGTTTCTGAAAACATGATGAAATTTGCCATAACTGCTACGTTTGCATTTTCCATTTTTGTCGAGAAATGACTAAGTTGAAAATACTATGGATGGCGTGGAGAAGGAGATGAAGTTCATCATCAGAACTTACTTTGTGATATATACTTATGTTTTTGCTTATAATACCAGATGTACAACCACCCCAGTGGTAGAGAGCGCGCGCATAAAGCATTAGTGTTAAGGGTCCAGGGTTCTAATCCCAGAAACACACTTTTACATTTAGTTCTTAACATTTTTACCTCATCATTTGTCAAACCATGTTCCTGGACCAGAACTTCTATATAAACCCCTCCATTTGTTTGTCAAAAAAATACTCCTAGACTAGAACTTATAGATATTCTCATCCAACAACATTGACACCTCACTTACCCATTACCAGAACTTCTAGCCTTCTAATAGCACTAGAACATCTAGGTTTCCAGTTGCATCAGAACTTCTAGACTCTCTCAATAACCAGAACTTCTAGGCTCTCTCAGCAATCAGAACTTCTCGGCTTTCCTTTGTTCTTAGCAACCCTAGAACTTTAGCACATCCGGATCCAGAACTTCTGGCCTTCCCCATTTTTTCTAACATTTTCTTTCTGATTTGCAGCGCACCAGAGTTAGAACTTTTGCTCCTTCTTATTTCTATCCTTTCAACAATGCGCTGACTCTGATTCTTTTTTCTCTTATTATTTTTATCATCACTTTTCTTTTCATTAATCAAAAACACCAAAAAAATACTTTATACTCATACACTTTGTTTTATTTCTTTTAAAACAAAAAGACTAAAAATATTTTCTTAAGCAAATTTATTTCTTCTCTTAATAAAAACAAAACATACTTATTTTATATTTCAATTCTTGTACATTATTTCAATATGGTTGTAAAAGATAATTAGGACTTTAATTTCTTACAATCCCCATTTGTAAATTTGTACACCCTATTCCCGAAGTGATTGTAATAGCGTAGAATATTTACTTTCCGCAATTTATCGCTTTTCATATAAATGCTAGTAAAGTAGGATTTGTATGGGAAGATAAAAACAACCAGTAGACAACCCCTAATCAAAGACTAAATACATGCAAATCAAACACACTATACACACATGCACCCCTAGGGTAATTCAACTTGTTGCCTTATGAAAGATGGTCATGATATGCATGTGATGCATCTTAGCAAAAAAAATCAAAAGATATAAGATCATAGTCCCTTGATGACGCTTCGAATGTTGCCTTTCAAATGATCTTAGTCCCTCAAAAGAAATGCTAAGATATCTCACAACATTGCTATCATGTCTATACAATGACCCACGCCCGTCCCTTTACATCTAAAGATAAGGCTTCTTACCAATCAATGGTAAGATGGCAACATCTAAATGAGGCGGAAAAGAACAAAGACTTTTAAGTAGGTAGAAACGTTCTTAGTTGCTTGCTCATCTTCAAACATAAACACCTTTTTAAATGCACCGACACTTTCCATGAAATATTTTCAAAAGTCCAACATTTTGTATACATTCTTATAGAGACGAGAATCATTACATAGTTTTCCTAAATAAAGAGATCTAGCCCATAGATAAGGAGAGCCAAGATATCTTCGAAAGCCTGAAAATCCAAATTATCCCAGAATAGTTGAGCCTGGTCTATCAGAAATTTAGCTAAGAAACCTTCGACCCCGCTTCGTGTTTCCCAATTGGATGCTACATCAGCCCGTTTCAAATGCAGAGTTGAGGCAATGTCTTCTGGTCTAGGAACTTCTTCCATACCTGTGAAGGGTACCTGTTCAAGAATGGATATACCTAATAGGTGAGAGAACTCTTCCAAGGTGGGAACCAGCTGGTAATTTGGAAAGGTGAAGCAATGATGCACGGGATCGAAGAACTGGAAAAGTAAACTCATCAACTGCTCATCAAGATTTGAAGTGACCAGGTTGAGAAGTTGACCGTGTCTGTTAATGAACATAGAAGTCTCAAAAACTCTTGAGGCTAGCTCTTTAAGTTGGGCAGGTATTTGCACAAAGTTGACTCGGATGGTATTTCTGCGCACGAAAGCCATAATCTGCAAAACAGAACAAAGATAAATTCCCTTGGTCTTTGAAACGGTTAGTGAAATGAAGAATGAATGCCATGTTATGATGCATGATGTCATGATAAACCACGAGTATAGCAAACAACAAGTATTGCAAACACAGTCAAATCACACAAAACCCTTAGGTTCAAGGCTTACATGAGGTCAAAGGTAGTACCCTCTTGAAGTTAAGTTGGTTTCAACCTGCCCTAGAAAAAGTAACCGGGTTCTAGAGGATCTCAATATCACTGACCATCCTCCATCGGTCATGGTTTCAGCTCACGCAATCTTTTCTTGCGGACGGAACTATCTCGAGAGTATGGTCTTAATGAGTGTAGCATCGAGTATCAACCAGTTCTTAGCTTTACACCGAGGCCGGCTATCTCACTACTTTCTAATGGCCAAGTTGGTCGATTAAAGGTTCTAAGGTCGATTTATGCTTAATGACACCACGCAGCGGCCCCGTATTCTCCTCGTTTCTCCACAAGGGATACCGGTACACACTAATGTGCCACATCAACATAGCTACTGGTTCAACTGTATCGGTCTATGTCGTACAGTTCCCTCACAGTCTATTGCTACTTACCTAAAAGGTATCCCCATATTCGGGTTAGGATTTATAGTAACTCCCAAACAAAACCCTTAAAAGTAAAGCAATCAAAGCAATCCAGAGAAGCAATTATGATGAACTAGATCCTAAGGTATACCCCACTTATTATTTCCCCGGCAGAGTCGCCAGTTCTGTGATATGGTGGCAGAACCGACTGTTTGAAATGCTGGTTTGCATTTTGCATTTTGTGTTTGCAAAATGTCGCGGTAAGCAAGACTCTCCACCAACTTTTATTTCATCCAACCGGAAAGGAAAAAAGTACATAAAAAATCCTTTTGCGAGATTTTGAGTACGGGGGGTAGGTTAGAGAAAGGGAAGGTGTTAGCACCCTTTTTATCCATGGTTTTCCATGGGCTCTTAGGTACTTGCTCATATTTTAAAATTGCTTGTGTATGTGCTTTGTTTTGAAAATGTTTTACTTCGTGATAACCCTTGTATCAGTCCTCAAAGGTGTGACGAAGTTGTTTTGAAAATTGTTTTGAAATGTGTAAGTAAGAAAAAGTTTTGTTTTGAGCAAGTACCTACTAGCATCTACTTACTCGAAAAAAGATCGTTCTATTCTCGTTTCCTTTAGACCGTGTTATCCTACTATTAGTGAGTAGTCATTGGAGTTGTAAGGGTCAATTCGAAAGGGACGTACAATCACTAAAGCAATGTTAGGATACATTAGTAATAACCCTAAAGTCTTAAGATCATATTCAAGGCAACATTTCTGAGGCAACATCTGAACGGGACATTTGATCTTTGTTAGACAGGAGGGCAACCACTAAAGCATCCTATACTTAATGATCGTTTACCGAAGGCAACCGAAGTGAGAGTATACCCTAAGAGTGATATGTGTGAGTGATTAGTTTCAGTTATTTATCTTTGCACATTAGGGTTTTCTAACTGTATTAAATTATCATGCAATCTTGCCATACAATCCTATTAACATACATCTAGACAATTAAATATTTGCGATAATTAAAATGCGAGAAAGTAAATCTACGTTATTGCAAGGCTTCGGGGAGGGGGATTAATTACATAGCCAAAAACCCGGGAAGAAGCGATAAATAAAACCCTAGATTAAACTATTACAATCCATGCACAGTTACAAAAATATTGACAAAATAAAATATTAGCGCGCGGCGAATTAAATGCGAGGCGATTAGGGTTTTGACCCTTGACTAAACCTAATTGTAATTGATTAAAGAAAAAACATTTTTTGTCGTTTTTGTTATTTGAGAAAATAAGGCTTAATTGAATTAAAAAGGAACCTAATTACTAATTAATTTTAATTAAGAAAAATAATTAAATTAACCTATTTTTCTATTTTTATTTTATTTGCAAAAGGGAAACAATAAAATCAAGGAATTAAACCTAATTTTCTAGTTGATTTTAATTGTGAGAAACAAATTAAAGTTGCCCTAAATTAAATTAAATTAATTAAATTAACTTTGATAAAAAAACCTAATTCTATTTTTTTGTGAATTCTTGATTTTATGATTTTATGAAAAAATTTATTTTAAAAGAAACAAAATAATCAAAAAAATTTAAATGTAAAATAAAAATAAGAAAAGAAAATGAGAATTGGGCCTGTGTAATTTGCTGGAGGAGGGGTACATATATGATTTTTGTAAGGCCCATTTATCATCAAGCCTGGTCAGCGCTGGATCTGATGTGGGCGTTGACTTAAGGAGCATGGTGAACCTTCATTGTGGGCATATTGGATCTGGCCAGGAGCACATCAGATGGCTGATGTTGAGGGTGTATAGAATGCGCTTGAGAATGTGAAGCACTGGATTGGCCTGCAATGTTGAGAAAATAATAAAATGCACACGCCTGGGATCGAACCCAGGACGTGTGCATCAAAGGCTAACTTCTTCACTATCTGCGCTAGCATGTTAATTATGATAATAATAAAATAAATGAAACATAATGCAAACAACGTGCCACACCTCCAAAACACGCGAAAATTTAAACGAGTCATTCCCACGCTGCCACGCCATTGTCTCCTTCACGGATTCTGTCGTTTTAGATAGCAACACTTTTACCAACGGACATGGTGTTGTAGCTATAACCGTGTGTATTTCAAAAGTTACATCCAAGACATATAAATAAGATTCAAGACCATGGATCAATTGGGTTTGACCCTCTGATCATAATGGTATCCTTCATTAGGGCCAATTGTCCATTCATTTGAAAGCCCCAAAACAACAAGGCAAACCCTAGCTATGGCAGATGTTGATACAAGTGTTAAAACATCAATTAAATAGTCCAGACATGATGCAAACATGACAATAAACACAAACATACCATTGAAACATGTTCATGATGCAAGAATCATAGCAATGAAATCTGAAAAAGAATGCAAACTGTGTGACGTCTAGAGGGCGATTTTGGACGTGTAGAGACGTGCAACCGGTCGTTCTAGCTTCAAAGAGATTCCAGGAAACAATTGGTGGCTTTGAAAGTCTGTGAATTAGCCTCTAGACTGGAAATCAGTCTATCACTTTTTTGACAATTTTCAATTCTTGCTTGCAGCTTTTTCGACCACTCCAAAACCTCTTTTGTGCATTAGATCTCTTCTCTATATGTTGTGGAACGCATTAGGTCAGTAAAAATGCATTGTATCTTTATCAATTATGGAGATTTGATTTGCTCTTTCAATGCATATGATTCCCTTCCAATTTTGCTCAAATCCAATCTTTTCCAACCATATTGGCCTTGCACGATTTGATCTTCATTTGACAGTATGTAATATCTTCCTTCACGCAAAAGATCATCCATAAAATGCAATATATGATTTATTAGGATTTATTTGATTTTATTTGAGTACATTTGACTTTTGGCAATTTTTCAAAAAAGGTCAACTTTGTCAATGCATATCTCTCTCAATTTTGACCCTAGAGAAGTGTTCTTGGACTTTTATAAACTTAGGATGTCATCTAAGCAACACTTTTGGTCTCATCTCAATTGAGTCTTCCATTTTCATGTATGAAGCCTTGACCCAAAAGGTGTTTTTGTTGACTTTTCAAAATGACCTATAATGTCCAAATTCATATCTTCTTGTGAGTGCGTATTTTGAACTTTGGAGATGTATATGAATTGTAGGGAATTTCATCCTCTTCAAAATGAGCTTTGGATGGGTCATTATTGATAAAGTATGAGAAAGTTATGCTTGGTCAAAGTTGAGTTGACTTTTCCTACAAAACCCTAATTTAGCAAATTTTGGGTTTTGATGAATTGTGAGCAATCCTTGAGGAATCATGATCAACCCTTGATAAAATTATGAATGATACTTCAAAATGAGGATGTTGACAAAAAATCTTGAAGTTTGACTGTATGTGGGTCATAGTTGACTTTTGACCTAGCACAGTCGATTTCTAGGTATATGAGCAATTGACTGAGCAAACTTCCTCTGCAAGGATTGAAACTTGACATGGATGATCTTGAGAACATATTAGGACAATGGTGAGAATTTGGGATCCTTTGGACTCAAGCATCTTGATGCAAGATGAAACCCTAATTTGAGGTAGACTACCTTAGGAGAGAGTTTGTCTGGTCAACTCTTGGACCTCCTTGAGCAATTTGAGGACCTCACTTGACATGTATTGAGAAATATGAGAGGGAAAATTTTGGGGTACAATAGCTGCCCCTGTTCAATCTTCTTAAACCTGAGGATGTAGATTGGCTTGTCTGCCTTTCGTGATCTGAAGGTGGAAGATGATTGAACACTAGAGTGCCCAGAAATTTGCACTCGCATGAAGTGATACTTGTCTTGCGATATCGGGAATGGGCTTAAAGATTCCATTTTGTAGTTGCTAGAGGATTTGTCGGAGATTGGATTAAAGATGCCATCCGAAGAGATGTCGATCGCATAAGAAATTCCTTTGCGAGAACCCGTATACCTTTTGTTGAGGAGGACTCCACTGGGGAATGCTGGTCTCTTTTGGGAAAAACAGAGTTTTAGGAGCTTCAGTTTTCTGTTACTCTACCGGGGAATAATTCTGGTTTGGGAAGCGGAAGTGATCTTGTGTTTGGTCGGGGTATATGTTGCACCGCGACTTACTGGGGAAAGGTGAAATCAATTGTGTTTGGTCGGGTCCAGGTCTTATAGTGTTGTGAACTACTGTCTAGAGATAAGATAAAAGAAACTTTGATGGTAAGGTTATGATAAGGAACCTGGATAGTAGGGTTACTTCGATATGAAAGCCTGGATAGTAGGACTGTGAGAGGGAACCTGGATAGTAGGGATGCTTCGATATGAAAGCCTGGATAGTAGGGTTGTGAGAAGGAATTTGGATAGTAGGGTTACTTCGATATGAAAGCCTGGATAGTAGGGCTGTGAGAAGAAACATGGATAGTAGGGCTGTGAGAAGGAACCTGGATAGTAGGGTTACTTCAATATGAAAGCCTGGATAGTAGGGCTGTGAGAAGGAACCTGGATAGTAGGGTTACTTCGATATGAAAGCCTGGATAGTAGGGCTGTGAGAAGGAACCTGGATAGTAGGGTTACTTCGATATGAAAGCCTGGATAGTAGGGCCGTAAGAAGGAACCTGGGTAGTAGGGTTACTTCGATATGAAAGCCTGGATAGTAGGGCTATGAGAAGGAACCTGGATAGTAAGGTTACTTCGATATGAAAGCATGGGTAGTAGAGTTATGAGAAGGAACCTGGATAGTAGGGTTACATCGATATGAAATCCTGGATAATAGGGTTGTGATAAGGAACCTGGATAGTAGGGTTACTTCGATATGAAAGCCTGGATAATAGGGTTGTTAGAAGGAACCTGGATAGTAGGGTTACTTCGATATGAAATCCTGGGTAGTAGGGTTTTAAGAAGGAACCTGGATATTAGGGTTACTTCGATATGAAAGCCTGAATAGTAGGGATGTGAGAAGGAACCTGGATAGTAGGGTTACTTCTATATGAAAGCCTGGTTAGTAGGGCTGTGAGAAGGAACTTGGATAGTAGGGTTACCTCGATATGAAAGCCTGGATAGTAGGGAAATGAGAAGGAACCTGGATAGTAGGGTTACTTCAATATGAAAGCCTGGGTAGTACGGCTGTGAGAAGGAACCTAGATAGTAGGGTTACCTCGATATGAAAGCCTGGATAGTAGGGCTGTGAGAAGGAACATGGATAGTGTTAGCTGGCTATTTCGAATAAAGAAGAAACCACTATCAAAATAATACTTCAAATAAAGTACCTAAGGAGATTGATATAAATAATGGATATTGGTGGGAAATATGGAGTCATTATGCTAAAGGATTATTCAATTTCTAGTGGATTTCGATTTGGATTTTTTAGTGTTCGAATTATAAAGAGCTCCTTTATGCAAGGGTGCCAGAATTGGAAACGGTCCAGGTAATTGGGTTATTTCAAAAGCGACGAAGAAACAAGATGCTTCGATTGGTACAAATTTCGAATTTCAAATAGGAGCGCCATTCTAGAAGACGCGTGGAAGTCAGTAAACATAGGAAGCCTGTATGCTTCTAACGTGGTGTGATTTTAGAATAGGACCGTTAGGGTCAAGACACTATAAATACGTGTTCTTATTTTAGATTTGGCATGTTCACTTTTATCTACTAAAAGATCTCAAAACACTCTGTGATCGGTGGATCTGGAACTGACTGTTTAACGCTGGTTCGCGAAATGTCGCGGAAGCAAGAGTCGCCACCGTCTTTTATTTTCTCCAAATGGAAAGGACAAAAGCACAGAAAAATTCCTTAAAGAGATTGCTCTCGGTTCGGGAGGTAGATTATAGAAAGGGAAGGTTTTAGCACCCTTTCTATCCATGGTTATCCATGGGCTCTTAGATACTTGCTCATTATGTGTTTTCAAAATGGTTTGTTTGCTTTTCAATTGTGGGTTTTAAAAAGTTTCTTTGAAAATTTCAGTTCGACTCTTGTATCGGTCCTCAAGAGTGTTTGAAAAATTGCTTTCGAAAGCTTTTTGAAAAGGTGTCGGTGTGAAAAGTATTTTGATTGTTTTGAAATTTAGAGCAAGTATCTAGAGTCGTCTACCTACCCTAAGGAATTTGTCTGTGTAAATGTCCTTTAAAGTAGTGCCATCCCACCATTGAGAGGTAGGTAGCACCACCGTCGGAGGTGTTCGGGTCAATTCGAGGTTCGGGACATGGTGATCACCAGAGCAATGGGAAGACACCTTAGAAGCTACCCTCATGCCAGGTTCCCGGATCATGAGGACTTACTAAGACATCCTCTACTCGACGATCACCTTTCGAGGCAAGGCAACAGTGAGGCGTACCCTAGGGGTGGTGTGTGCGATTTGTGTATCGTTTTCATGTATTTTTATCTTTTGTCATATTATTGGTGATCTAGCGCTTGTTTTTATTTTTGTCCATACATTCTTTCATGTCATTATTTAACAGTTAAAAATTGCGAAAAAGTAAAAGATTCTAAGCTATTACAAAAGGCGCGGGTCCACATCGCCAAAATTTCCAGGACCCGATTTGACAGAAAATAAAGAAATAAAATAAAGAATTAAAAGTACGGAAAATTAATTACATGGCTTTGGGAGAGATACATAAATATTTAAACGAAATAAAATAAATATGCGAATTAATAAGAATTAAAACGAGGGCGTTGGACCCTTTTGCAAAATTAAATTAGATGATGCAATTAATTAATTAAAAAGAAAAGAAGTTGTTTTTTTGTATTTTTTGGTATTTTAGAATTTTAATGAAAAAAAGAATTAATTAAGATTAAACCTAATTCTACCATTTTTATTTGTTAAGAAAAGATTAAATTTTTGACCTAAAATTAACCCTAATTTTCATATACAATTTAATTATAAAAATAAATATCTAATATTTAATTATTATAAAAAGAAAAAAAAGATGAAAATTAATTAAACCCTAAATTCTATGTTTTTTTAGATTTTTATTATGAAAATACTAAATTAAACCCTAATTTAATAACTAAATGAATTAATACAATTTATTTATGAAAATACTAAAATAAAATATTTATTATATTTTTTCTCTTTTTCTAATTTTTTTATGGTATTTTTTATATTTATGAAAATAATAAATTAATTGAACAAAACAATAATTAAAAAGAAAATAGAAAATAAAAAAAATAAAGAAAGTAGAAAGAATTGCAAACCAGGGGGTTCAGACCCAAATAGGAGGTTAGTCTTTTAGAAATCTGGCCCAATTAAATTGCTGGCCTCTTTGACTTTTCAGACCACGTGTGGCTTCGTTGACTTATGCTTATGGTGTTCTCCAGATTCTAGCCTTCTGATTGATCCCCTTGGGCACGTGGACGTTGGATTTTGAAGGTGTATCATGGAACAACAACATTGAACCTGCATGTGATTGTTAATTGGAAAAATATATGGAAAGGGTGAAGACCTGGGGCTCGAACCCAGGTCATTAACGTTACCACCACTACGCTTTGCCAGCTGATCCACTTGGTTACTTTGTATATTATATGAATGACAATTATTATAAAACAAAACAAACGCTAGTGGCCTAAATCAGAAAAGCACGCGCCAATTTTGAAAGGACCAATCATTGCTGGCCACGCATCTTCTTCTTCCTCGTTCCTGAAACATAACAAACATAGGCAACAGTTTTTACACCGTTCCCTTAGGAAACATATCAGAAAATAGCGACTAGCCCCAGGGGCTCCATAAATTAGGCGCGAGGGTAGCCTTGTGATCGTCTGAGCATGCTGGATTCAATGGTCCAAGCCTTGAAGACCAATTTTTCCTTATTTGAAAAACCCTAATTTGAAATCCTGTAAACCCTAAAATTTGATAATGGTGAAATCGTATATAGCATGTAATAATCCAATCAAAGCATATGGTTAGCTTGCAAACACTTCACTGATCATGAATATATAAACAAAATGCCATGAATGTGCATAGAATGTAAAACACGATTATGAGAAAAAGTGAAAAAAACTGGACTTCTGTATACCGTTTCAAGGCGTTAGGATTGATGTTTTTTATCCAAGCACGTTGTTTGATGTCCCAGGAATGCAATGGGATGAGTCTCGTGGCTTGAAACGACCTGCAAACCTGTTTTCAGTTTTTTTGTTTTTTAAAAAAAATTTCAAGTTTTATTCTTGGTCTCTAGCGCAGCTTCTTGGTTTTTTTCATTAGGTTTTGATTCCTTGTATAAGTATGAGTGAATTAGGTCAAGAAAAACAAACCAAATCATTTGCATTCATGGTTTTTGAAATTTGATTTTCAAAGATCTTTTTCAATCTTTTTTCATGTTTTTTTGCTCTCAATCATATCCAATCAATCCAATTCCTTCCATATCTGATCATGCACGAATTATTGAATATATTTCATGCACAAAAAGATTTTATTTCATTGGTTTTATATTTTTCATGTATTTTATTTAATTAAATGAATTATTAATAATAAAAAATTCAAATAAATAAATAAAAATGAATAAAAACTTCCCTTTGGGCCAAGTGGTCGTGCACATGTATTGGATGATGAATTATGGAAGAAAAATGGCCCCATTAGCAATTTTAGGTCATTTGAATCAATGTTGACTTTTCAAAATATCCAAAAATTTCCCAACATCCACAAGGCATAACTTGCTCAATTTTTAAGCTTTGCTCATGTTCTTGGACATTTTGGAAAGTTCTCTGAGCCCTCTAACCAATGCCTTTGGTCCCATGTCATTTTGATTTACCAATCTCAAGTTATGGCCTTTGACTTAAAGTCACTTTTTGTTGACTTTTGAAAATGACCTATAATGTTGAAATTGATAACTTTTTGTGAGAGCATTTCTTGGACTTGAAGTATGAATATGAGTTGTAGGAAATGTCTTTCTCTTCAAAATGAGCTTTGGATGGAATTTTTCTGATAATCCATGTGAAAGTTATGCCCTGGTTAATTTACAGTTGACTTTTTCAGCTGTCCAAATAATGAAACTTTTGCATCTTGATGATTTTTGAGCCAAGCTTTGAGAATCATGATCAAGAATTGATCAAATGATGTTTGTGGCTTCAAAATGAGATGTTTGACCAAAAATTTGAACTTTTGACTGTCAAATGACCATTTTGCCCCTACAGTTGACTGTAGTGCAATTAGGGTTTTGACTGTGCAATTTTGTGCTGAAAGTCTTGAAACTTGATATGAGGATGCTTGACCATATTTATAGGCATGTGAGACTTGATTGGACCTTTGGAAACTTCATTTTCTTGATCAGAGACCAAACCCTAATTTTGACTGCTTAGGAGGCTCTTACACTGTGCAACCCTTGGGGAATTTTGAAGCATGACTTGGCAATTTCTTGAAGAATATGGGAGGGCAAATTTTGGGGTACAACAGTTGCCCCTGTTCAATCTTCTTAGACCTGAGGATGCAGATTGGCTGACGTGCCTTTCGTAATCCGAGGGTAGAAGATGATTGAACACTAGAGTGCCCAGAAATTTGTGCTCACATAGTAGCAGTGATGATTGGAATGGGCTTATAGATGCCATTTGGAGATTGATGGATAAGATGATGGGCTTATAGATGCCATCTGGATGTTGATCGCGTAAGAGATTCCTTAGCGAGAAACTGCATACCTGCAAAAGAAAAAATGAGTACCTGACATGTTGCAGGAGCTGGTTTTCAGATGCTTGGTATAGATATGTCCTGACTGGTTACAGGAGCTGAGTCTGGATCTTCAAAAGGTGATGAATGAACCAGGGATAGTTACTACCTCAACAGAAATGGTGAGAGAATCTTGGGTGACTTTAACTTCAACAACGCTCGTTGAGAAAATCTTGGTGGGAATTACCATCTTCGCAGGATCGGGAAGAGAGCCATAGGCAATTATAATCTCAACAGCGGACGTTTGAGAAAAACCTGGATTGGGATTATCGTCTCCGCACCGTTGGGGAGAGAACCATAGGAAATTATAATCTCAAAAGCGGGCGTTTGAGAAAAACCTTGAATAACTTCTACTGAGTCTTCATCAAAAAAATCTGTTTTAGGGTCGATTTAACTGGACTAGAGAAGGCCTTGGAATGTCTTCAACAGATACACCCTGGCAAGATACATGAATCGAGTCTGGAATTAGTAAGATTGGTGAGTTGTCTCTACTGACAGGTTATTTCCATGGACGGGTGGTCTACAACGACGAGTGTCTATAACCACGAGTGTCTATAACGATGAGTGTCTATAATGACGAGTGTCTATAACCACGAGTGTCTATGACGACGAGTGTCTATAACCACGAGTGTCTATAACCACGAGTGTCTATAACGACGAGTGTCTATAACGACGAGTGTCTATAACGACGAGTGTCTATCACGACGAGTGTCTATAACGACGAGTGTCTATAACGACGAGTGTCTATAACGACGAGTGTCTATAAAGACGAGTGTCTATAACGACGAGTGTCTATCACGACGAGTGTCTATAACGACGAGTGTCTATGACGACGAGTGTCTATGACGACGAGTGTCTATAACGACGAGTGTCTATAACGACGAGTGTCTATGACGACGAGTGTCTATGACGACGAGTGTCTATGACGACGAGTGTCTATAACAACGAGTGTCTATGACGACGAGTGTCTATGACGAAGAGTGTCTATGACGACGAGTGTCTATGACGACGAGTGTCTATAACGACGAGTGTCTATCACGACGAGTGTCTATAACGACGAGTGTCTATAACGACGAGTGTCTATAACGACGAGTGTCTATAACGACGAGTGTCTATCACGACGAGTGTCTATAACGACGAGTGTCTATAACGACGAGTGTCTATAACGACGAGTTGTCTTCAATGACTTTAGGAATTAATTTTAACTGGACTTGTCTTTTTTGACTGAATCTATCTTCTTTAATTGGATTGGTCTCTTTTAACTGTATCTGTCTTCTTTGACATAACTGATCATTTAACTGTATCCTTGCTGAAAAGTAAAGGTCAGTCATATGTAATGCATGATATGGATCAAGCAATAATATTTTTCAACACATGAGATTGTATGATATGATGCGTATATGCATGTGTCATGATGTATGACAATGTGATGTTTATGAATGTATCTTCGTCTGTGAAAATAAATCCTTGACGAATGCCAGGGAGTTCGTTGAATCCTGGGCTGATGTTGCAGAGTAGAGTCTTTCGTTTCCGTTGGGGATGATGAACGAAGATGATTGCAAGAATAAACCGGTAGGAGAAGATGACTCCGTTGGGGAATAAACTCGATGAAGAGATTACTCTGCAGGGAATTGCTCTGTGGGAAGAGATACTTCGCTGAGGTTTTGATGATAACTCTGTTGGGGATTCCGTTGATAAGTTTTGTTGAGGATTTGATGAACTCCGTTGGGGGATAGGAAGAATTTCGCCGAGGACGATCTTTCCATGATAATTAGCTGAGGATAACCCAGTTATAAGCTCTGGTGGGGAATAAACTTTGAATATGGTCGGGGAGAGACGTAAGTACTCTGCAGGTGATAAGCTTCCAGAATCTACTGGGGATAAGCTTCCAGAATCTACTGGGGAGGATGATTCAACTTTCCTGGGGAAACTTTGGACTGTACTGGGGAATAGCTCCACTGGGGTGTTTGGATTCCGCCGGGGAACAATCTTATATTAAGACTGCCGGGGATGCTTGCTTAGGAATATCTGTATACTCCGCTGGGGAATGTTTGAGATTTTCTGGGGATACCCAACTTCCTTAATGCTGACAGTAGCCTAACTCTTCTTGGGGAGAGTATCGCTGACTTGCTGGAGATATTGTGCCTTGTTAGGGCTGATGGGAGACCAACTCTGCTAGGGGAGAGTATTGCTGATTTTGGTCTTACCTTACTCTGCGGGGAGTGGAGGTAACCTGGTCATATTCTTCGGTTGAACCTACCTTGGTACCTGGTGGACAGAGCATCTTGTATAGTTCGGCCAATTCTCATTGCCCCTGATGATGCAGGAGAAGGTACCTGTGGAGGTCTCGATAACTGCCGATTGAAAAATCTTCTTCTGGTAGGCAAGTGACAAGATGACAGGACATAGTCGTACGCTTTGATCCCTAATTTTTGCCTGGACCGCCCTTTTGGGTTTTCAGTCCATCGGGATACCCATTTTTGCCCAAGCCGCCTTTTCAGGTTTTCGACTTGCCGGGTGTACAAATTTTCATTTTCATCCCTTATTTTTGCCCGAACCCTTTTGGTTTGTCGGGAAGCCCTTATTTTTGCCTAGGCGTGTCAACCTAGCAGGTCTTTGATTATGCACAGTATTTTTTCGATTATGCCCATGCTCTTAGGATGTAGGGAGTTGTCACTGTCAATAGTGTGGAGTTACCATACCACCAGAAGATCTTAGTTTGATCGTCCAATGCCCCAAGTGATCCAGATGGAGATTTGCCCCAAGCTGGTTGGCCTTTGAGAGATTCTCTGAATATTGACTTAACTGCCCCAAATGATGGACAATGCTCATGCCATGCCCCTTGGTTGGAAGTGCTTTTGTTCATTAGATATTCTTCGTGCGAATTTCTATGTTGTTCGAACAAATAGTCATATGCAAGCGATGTTATATTAAAAATGCAAAGCCTATGTCTGTCTTGAAGATTTTGAAAATGCATTCTTTTTTTTTTCATAAAACAAGTGAATATTTGTAAAACGTGATGTCAACTCCGTATTTTACCGTAGGCCTTCAGGAGTCAGGATACCTTTTGTAACAGTATGCTTTCGAACCAACCCATGCTTCAGCTAGGACTTTTAAGGGTTGTAGCGTGGCCTAGTTCACGGTTTAAGAAACAAAGGATAAAGGCTCAAACTATTTGTACCCACCCATTCTTCGTGATGTTCTCCAAACCTAAACTCAGTTGATCGTACGTTAGACCTTGTTTGAGTCTTTGCTCTGATTTTCCGGTGATGATTCGGATGTTGATAACTTATTTGAATAGGCAGTCATTCCTTTTTTTGTTGAGGGTTTGTATGACCTCTTTCTTTTTGATTTTATTATCCCTTTCTTTTTTTGCCTGACTGCTTCTTTTTGAATTTACAGTCAGCGGGATGCCCCAGTTTTGTAAGCCTCCTTCGTGGGTTTTGACTTATTGGGCTTTTATTTTTGAGATATAATGACTTCCTTTCTTTATTGATTATTCGGAACCATCACTGTCTTTCTTTGTTTTGTAAGGATCTTTTTGGTGCCATTCGTTATGCACTTGGATCAACTGAGAGAACTACCCTGCCCCAGGTTATGATGAAGGGTTTTGAATTTCGAAAAGAAAAACTCCTACTTCTTTGGCTCAGAGGGGTTGACGAGGGATTATCATCCTTATAACTCCAGTGTTTAGGGATTGAAACAATGCCTGTACCTCATCAGCGGGGTCTGTTCAAAAGCATACTGTAGATTATGGTATCGTTTTCGTCATCCTCCCTCAAGAGGCTTAGAATTTCTTAATCAGGAGTTGACATCAGAAAAAACATGAAAATAATTTGCATTTAGTGAATACGAATATATTGTTTCAAAACAGACATATGCGATGCATTAAAGAAATAACAATGTTTAACATGAATAAATGTTTGAACAATCAAAAGAAGATTACAACTTGAATTCAAATGAACAAAAAGTGCTTTCTATCCTAGCCATGTTTTGGCATGGGGGCAGTGATCATGTTGGGAGCCTCTGGAGAGTCGAGTTGGACTTCCTTTGCGTCAATCAGATCTTGAACCCTATTTCTCAAAGTCCAACAGTCATCTGTAGCATGCCCCGGGCTGTCGGAATGATAGGCGTAACGAGAATTGGGATTGTACCTTGAGGGTGTCCTGTTAGGATTCTTCGGGGGATCCATGAGAGTTACCAACTTGGTTTCCAGCAGCTGTGGCAATATCTGTGACAAGGTCATGCCGAGGGGAGTAAATTGCCTCTTAGGTCTTTCTTCCCTTTGTTGATTGTGACGCTGAGGAGTACCGGCCAGCTTTACAATAGTTACCGCGTTGACATCCTGGCGGTGTTCGGACCTATTCTGCCCTCTTGAGCCATAGACAGCACTAGATTCTTTCTTGGAGGGTTTCTTCTCAGTGTTTGAGGAGTCACCATTCTGTATTTTCCCCGACTTGATGCCGACTTCTATTCTTTCCCCGGTCAAGATCAGATCTGTAAACCCAGCAGCAGAATTCCCAATCAGGTGGTTGAAGAATGGACCAGACAGGGTCCCCAAGAACATGTCGACGAGCTCGCGGTGAGTCAGAGGTGGTTGTACCCTTCCAGCAAGGTCCCTCCATTTTTGAGCATATTCTTTGAAACCTTCACCTGCACCCATAGACATTCCCTGCAGTTGAGTGCGCGTGGGAGCAAGGTCGGCATTGTACTGGTACTTCTTGTAATATGCAGTGGCCAAATCCTCCCAGTTGTGGATGTTGACTCCATTCAGTTGATAGAACCAGTCAAGCTGAGTCCCCGAAAGACTCTCCTGGAAAAAGTGGATCCATAAGTTCCTGTCGGCCGTGTAGGGCTGGATCCTTCTCATGTATGACCTGAGGTGCAGCTTGGGACAGGATGCCCCGTCGTACTTTGCAAAGGCAGGTGCCTTGAATTTGTGCGGGATCACTACCCCAAAAGACAGACCTAGATCCTCGAAGTCCAGGCCAGACACTTTTTGTATCTCCATAGCAGTTAACCGGTCTTCCAACTGTTTATACCTGTCCTCAGCTAGAGGGTACTGTTCGTCGTTGAAATCTGTCTCATTGTCGGAGACCACTGGACTGTGAACCCTTTCCTCTTGATGACTGCCTTTCCCCACAGATGGAGTCGTCCTCTCAGCTTCGTCCTGCAGTGTGTTCCCAGATCTGCGTCTAGGGCTGAACAAAACAGTCCTCTTCTTCTTCTTTTTCAAGAGCAGGGTCTTCAGATCTTGTTTCCCCTGGGTCAAATTCATGATCAGCTCTTGGAACTGGGCGTTCTGAGCCTGGAGGGCCTTGATAGTGTGCTCGATTGAGGATTCAGGATTCATGGCGAGACTGCTGAAATAATCAGCGAAGAAGGTAAGCAACCTGCAGAGAAAAGGGTACCTGTTATGCAATGATGTGTATGCCATGCATGTAATGTTTTCAAGGACCTCGCGGGGTAAACGAGAAAATTTGTTAGAATTCGGGTCCGGTGGCTTGATTGAAGGAAACCCATGTTATTGAGAATTCTTCTTCAAGGGTCAAAGGCTCACCATATCCAGTGGGTCATAGCCCCTGACTCAAGTCATCAACCTTATTTTGCTTTCCAAACAACCTTGGCTAGGGGAACCTTCTTCAGGAGTCAAAGCTCACCATATCAAGCGGGTCGTAGCCCCTGACAACCTTGGCTAGAGGAAAATAAATCCTCTTTGCCACTTGCTGGACAGTTTGATTCATCATGACCTGCATCACAAGCCCTAGAGATCCTTGAAATGGGTTAGGATGTATGCAATGGTATGATGTTATGGTATGCATGGGGTAATGTGAGTAACCCTGTTATGAGTCCCGATTTAGGACTGCAAACCAAAACCTGCAAGAAACTCAAGTAAACCTGTCATGAGTCCCAGTTAAGGACTTAAAACATAACCTGCAAGAAACTTAATACCCTGTTATGAGTCCCAATTAAGGACTACAAACTAAAACCTGCAAGAAACAAGTGTCAGGTAACAAGCATGCAGATAGTCAAGTACGAAGGCACACAAGTCACACAGAAGAGCCGTTCGAGTGTAGGCCAGCATGAAGTTTGGGTATTACCCTCTTGAAGTTGGTGGGATCAACCTGTCCTATCAAAGTAACTGGGTTCTAAGGGTCCCAATATCACGGGATTGCTTTCATTGTTCATCGTTTCGATTTAGCTACTGAACTGGCGACCGAAATATTCCAGGAAAGCAACCCTCAATTGAGTGTAGTATCGAGTATCAACCAACCTCGGACTGCACCAAAGTCAGTTATCTCACTACCCTAAAGAGGCCAAGATAGTTCAATTAAGGTTCCTAAGGTCTGTTGATGCTTCACGACACCACGCGGAGGCCCCGTACTCTCCTTGACTGAACTCAAGGGTTACCGGTACACACCAAAGTGTCACATCAACGTAGCAGACTATTTCAACCATGTCGGTATACCCCGCACAGTTCCCTCACAGCCTTGTTGCTACTTTCTAAGAAGGTATCCCCAGATCCGGGTTAGGATCTATAGAACTCCCGAGACAGTCCCACAATTTAAAGCACACAAGGAAAGCAATTGAAAACACTATTATGAACTAACCCTAAGGTACACCTCACTTTATAAAGGGTCCCCAGCAGAGTCGCCAGTTCTGTGATCGGTGGATCTGGAACTGACTGTTTAACGCTGGTTCGCGAAATGTCGCGGAAGCAAGAGTCGCCACCGTCTTTTATTTTCTCCAAATGGAAAGGACAAAAGCACAGAAAAATTCCTTAAAGAGATTGCTCTCGGTTCGGGAGGTAGATTATAGAAAGGGAAGGTGTTAGCACCCTTTCTATCCATGGTTATCCATGGGCTCTTAGATACTTGCTCATTATGTGTTTTCAAAATGGTTTGTTTGCTTTTCAATTGTGGGTTTTAAAAAGTTTCTTTGAAAATTTCAGTTCGACTCTTGTATCGGTCCTCAAGAGTGTTTGAAAAATTGCTTTCGAAAGCTTTTTAAAAAAGGTGTCGGTGTGAAAAGTATTTTGATTGTTTTGAAATTTAGAGCAAGTATCTAGAGTCGTCTACCTACCCTAAGGAATTCGTCTGTGTAAATGTCCTTTAAAGTAGTGCCATCCCACCATTGAGAGGTAGGTAGCACCATCGTCAGAGGTGTTCGGGTCAATTCGAGGTTCGGGACATGGTGATCACCAGAGCAATGGGAAGACACCTTAGAAGCTACCCTCATTCCAGGTTCCCGGATCATGAGGACTTACTAAGACATCCTCTACTCGACGATCACCTTTCGAGGCAAGGCAACAGTGAGGCGTACCCTAGGGGTGGTGTGTGCGATTTGTGTATCGTTTTCATGTATTTTTGTCTTTTGTCATATTATTGGTGATCTAGCGCTTGTTTTTATTTGTGTCCATACATTCTTTCATGTCATTATTTAACAGTTAAAAATTGCGAAAAAGTAAAAGATTCTAAGCTATTACAAAAGGCGCGGGTCCACATCGCCAAAATTTCCAGGACCCGATTTGACAGAAAATAAAGAAATAAAATAAAGAATTAAAAGTACGGGAAATTAATTACATGGCTTTGGGAGAGATACATAAATATTTAAACGAAATAAAATAAATATGCGAATTAATAAGAATTAAAACGAGGGCGTTGGACCCTTTTGCAAAATTAAATTAGATGATGCAATTAATTAATTAAAAAGAAAAGAAGTTGTTTTTTTGTATTTTTTGGTATTTTAGAATTTTAATGAAAAAAAGAATAAATTAAGATTAAACCTAATTCTACCATTTTTATTTGTTAAGAAAAGATTAAATTTTTGACCTAAAATTAACCCTAATTTTCATATACAATTTAATTATAAAAATAAATATCTAATATTTAATTATTATAAAAAGAAAAAAAAGATGAAAATTAATTAAACCCTAAATTCTATGTTTTTTTAGATTTTTATTATGAAAATACTAAATTAAACCCTAATTTAATAACTAAATGAATTAATATAATTTATTTATGAAAATACTAAAATAAAATATTTATTATATTTTTTCTCTTTTTCTGATTTTTTTATGGTATTTTTTATATTTATGAAAATAATAAATTAATTGAACAAAACAATAATTAAAAAGAAAATAGAAAATAAAAATAATAAAGAAAGTAGAAAGAATTGCAAACCAGGGGGTTCAGACCCAAATAAGAGGTTAGTCTTTTAGAAATCTGGCCCAATTAAATTGCTGGCCTCTTTGACTTTTCAGACCACGTGTGGCTTCGTTGACTTATGCTTATGGTGTTCTCCAGATTCTAGCCTTCTGATTGATCCCCTTGGGCACGTGGACGTTGGATTTTGAAGGTGTATCATGGAACAACAACATTGAACCTGCATGTGATTGTTAATTGGAAAAATATATGGAAAGGGTGAAGACCTGGGGCTCGAACCCAGGTCATTAACGTTACCACCACTACGCTTTGCCAGCTGATCCACTTGGTTACTTTGTATATTATATGAATGACAATTATTATAAAACAAAACAAACGCTAGTGGCCTAAATCAGAAAAGCGCGCGCCAATTTTGAAAGGACCAATCATTGCTGGCCACACATCTTCTTCTTCCTCGTTCCTGAAACATAACAAACATAGGCAACGGTTTTTACACCGTTCCCTTAGGCAACATATCAGAAAATAGCGACTAGTCCCAGGGGCTCCATAAATTAGGCGCGAGGGTAGCCTTGTGATCGTCTGAGCATGCTGGATTCAATGGTCCAAGCCTTGAAGACCAATTTTTCCTTATTTGAAAAACCCTAACTTGAAATCCTGTTAACCCTAAAATTTGATAATGGTGAAATCGTATATAGCATGTAATAATCCAATCAAAGCATATGGTTAGCTTGCAAAAACTTCACTAATCATGAATATATAAACAAAATGCCATGAATGTGCATAGAATGTAAAACACGATTATGAGAAAAAGTGAAAAAAACTGGACTTCTGTATACCGTTTCAAGGCGTTAGGATTGATGTTTTTTATCCAAGCACGTTGTTTGATGTCCCAGGAATGCAATGGGATGAGTCTCGTGGCTTGAAACGACCTGCAAACCTGTTTTCAGTTTTTTAGTTTTTAAAACAAAATTTCAAGTTTTATTCTTGGTCTCTAGCGCAGCTTCTTGGATTTTTTCATTAGGTTTTGATTCCTTGTATAAGTATGAGTGAATTAGGTCAAGAAAAACAAACCAAATCATTTGCATTCATGGTTTTTGAAATTTGATTTTCAAAGATCTTTTTCAATCTTTTTTCATGTGTTTTTGCTCTCAATCATATCCAATCAATCCAATTCCTTCCATATCTGATCATGCACGAATTATTGAATATATTTCATGCACAAAAAGATTTTATTTCATTGGTTTTATATTTTTCATGTATTTTATTTGATTAAATGAATTATTAATAATAAAAAATTCAAATAAATAAATAAAAATGAATAAAAACTTCCCTTTGGGCAAAGTGGTCGTGCACATGTATTGGATGATGAATTATGGAATAAAAATGGCCCCATTAGCAATTTTAGGTCATTTGAATCAATGTTGACTTTTCAAAATATCCAAAAATTTCCCAACTTCCACAAGGCATAACTTGCTCAATTTTTAAGCTTTGCTCATGTTCTTGGACATTTTGGTAAGGTCTCTGAGTCCTCTAACCAATGCCTTTGGTCCCATGTCATTTTGATTTACCAATCTCAAGTTATGGCCTTTGACTTAAAGTCCCTTTTTGTTGACTTTTGAAAATGACATATAATGTTGAAATTGATAACTTTTTGTGAGAGAATTTCTTGGACTTGAAGTATGAAGATGAGTTGTAGGAAATGTCTTTCTCTTCAAAATGAGATTTGGATGGAATTTTTCTGATAATCCATGTGAAAGTTATGCCCTGGTCAATTACAGTTGACTTTTTCAGCTGTCCAAATAAGGAAACTTTTGCATCTTGATGATTTTTGAGCCAAGCTTTGAGAATCATGATCAAGCATTGATCAAATGATGTTTGTGGCTTCAAAATGAGATGTTTGACCAAAAATTTGAACTTTTGACTGTCAAATGACCATTTTGCCCCTACAGTTGACTGTAGTGCAATTAGGGTTTTGACTGTGCAATTTTGTGCTGAAAGTCTTGAAACTTGATATGAGGATGCTTGACCATATTTATAGGCATGTGAGACTTGATTGGACCTTTGGAAACTTCATTTTCTTGATCAGAGACCAAACCCTAATTTTGACTGCTTAGGAGGCTCTTACACTGTGCAACCCTTGGGGAATTTTGAAGCATGACTTGGCAATTTCTTGAAGAATATGGGAGGGCAAATTTTGGGGTACAACACACTCAAACTACCATGAATTAAGGGAAACGAGTCAGAAGATACAATGTACGTATTTAACATCATCACTTTTTTACAATTTCAATACAAGTCTTGTTATATTTTGTTCGCTATTACAATGTACGTATTTAACATCATCACTTTTATTCAAACACTTATCTTTACATCCAAGCATTAAATCCCAAGTCTAATTCGAAGCCTTTCTTTCCTACATTCAGTTAGTTTATTCCTATAGACAATTCTAGAAATCTTTCCTAAGAATCTCATATTCGAACTTAACACACAATATAAGTTTATCAAGATAATGGGTATGAACATAGAAATGAGTTATGACACATGTGTTCTAGGATCAATCTAGTTGATCCTGCAAGTAACCAATAATAATTAGTAAAATTTGAAGACTATCGGTTGTTTACTAGAAATCACTGTAAACAAATTGGCACACCTGGTGGGACAGTGTCATAACAACGTGTCTTATCAAACATATTAGAGGAGTTTTAGGATTTTTCTGAGTGTGGAGTGTGTTTCGGTACATGAACCTTCGAAGCGGCAAAATTAAGAATAACAATCCACATATACCCAGAAAACAACGTACCAAAACAATGGTTAATACAACTAACCAAGATGGGGTACAAAATCCCCCACAGGGGGCTGCAACAATCGTTCAAGTTTGATTGATGCCTCCAATGCCATTCCTGTTGGAAGTTCGAATACGATCCCAATAAGTACATTAGACATGCCATCAAACGTGTCTTCAGCGCAAACTGCACCACACATAGGGAATCAACAGTATTCGAACCCCCCTAGGCCTCTAGGTTTCGAACCTTTGAGACACAGAAATCCTCAGTATGGGATGCCAACTTCGTTTATGGCAGGGTTACATAATGAAACAACTTCGTCCCCACTCCAAGGATCTGGTTCAGGAATGAACCATTTGGGTACAAATTTCTAGAATATAGGAAACTTCGCCCAATTTCCTACTCTTACAACTAGTAGTCAGGTAGTGCTTAGGCAACAGATGGATGATAGAAATCATGATATGGTAGGAATCCTAGCCCGCAAAATGAATGCTATTTTCAATCCCCTAATCCAGAATATAAATAGAACAAACCAAGAAAATGCAGCCCAGATGGCCAGAATAGCAGATTTTTTTGGTGCCCCTAATGCGCCTGCAAGGCGTAGACAGAACCCGGTGGTGATTCGAAATGAAGAACCCATAATTGAACAAATTCGACCCCCTGTACAAGTGGTCGAAGAAAGAAATATAGGGGTAAGATTAAGAGACTAGGGAATTCAGGAAGTTCAGAATGAACAACCTAGACCTATAATGATGGTGAATAGGGACCAAAATGCAGACGAAATTGTTCATAGGATTAGAAATGACAATTTAGTGGTAGAAAATAACCTCACCACCATGATTGAAAGAATAATGGCCCAGAATGGTTTAAATTCAGGATTTAGGAGGCCAAACTACACATCTCCTATTATAGATTATGTTTTGCAAACAGAATTGCCCAGGGGCTTTAAAGTTCCTAAATTCACGAAATTTGCTGGAGATACAAGTGAATCAACGGTGGAACATATAGCAAGATATTTAACCGAAGCAGGAGATATAGCAAATAATGAAAATCTCAGGATAAAATACTTCCCAAGTTCTTTAACAAAGAACGCTTTCACTTGGTTCACCACCTTGCCCTCTGGATCTGTATACACATGGCCTTATATAGAAAGACTTTTCCATGAACAATTTTACATGGGTCAGTCTAAAATCAGTCTCAAGGAACTAGCAAGCATTAAGAGAAAATTCACGGAACCAATAGATGAATATTTGAATAGATTCCGTTTATTAAAATCCAAATGCTTCACAGTGGTCCCTGAGCATGAATTGGTTGAAATGGCTGCTGGGGGCCTAGATTATTCCATTCGAAAGAAATTGGATACACAGTATCTTAGAGATATGGCCCAACTAGCAGACAGAGTGCGTCAGGTCGAAAGGTTAAAAGCTGAAAAAGCTAGGGCTAGTAAAAATCATAAGAAAGAGAGAATAGCCTACATAGAGGCTGAAGAGGAAAACATAGATGATTCTCAAGACCCTTATGATTTCGATCAGTTCGAAATAGATCTTACAGAACTGAAAGAAGCACCCCCTTATGCTTGTAAAGTTCTATTTCCTTCCAATGGAAAGGATTCTGTCGAAAGTGAAAGGAATGATAAATTCCCCAAGAAAATCTATACTTTCGATATAACTAAGTGTGATGAGATATTTGATCTGCTTGTAAAAGATGGCCAGTTAATAGTTCCTCCTAACCTTAAGGTTCCTCCGTTGGAACAAAGGAAAAAGAGGGGCTTTTGTAAATATCACAATTTTTTAGGCCATAAAACCTCACAGAGTTTTCTTTTCAGGGATCTGATACAGAATGCAATCAAAGATGGAAGGATGAAGTTCTTAGACAAGAGGAAGAATCCAATGAAAGTTGATACGGATCCGTTGCTGATGGCGGAGACTAACTATGCTGAACCTCTAGACATCAATGTGGTAGAAATTGCTGAGGGGAAAGTTGAGTCGAAAGAGGAATTCGAAGAGGATGGGGACTTCATCTTAATCAAAAAACGAAAGAGAGGCTACTGATGGCCTTCCATTGATCAAAAATGAAACAGAGACTACTAATGGCCTCCCAAAGGTTCTCAAAGCGAAGATACTAAGTGACAAAAAATTAGCTGAGGCCACTGAGGGTCTTAGGATGAAATTTGAAGAAGTCAAAATTTTTGATGATCAAATGCTAGGAGTGAATATGGTGGACTTCGAACAGCCTAACGCTGAAATGGAAGAAGTGGAACACTGTTTAGAGAGGGAAAGAGAGCAAAGAAGAGAGAGCCTACCTAGAAAGGACGCGGGTTTGCGTGAATACCTCTTCCACTATCATAAGAAAAATCAGGAAAAATTGTTATGCCCAAGGTGCAGTATCATCTGCAACCCCAGAATCGCTGCTGAGTTCGAAAGGGCCCAGCATGAACGAACAGGGGTCAATTGGAGGCAAGACAACCAGTTGTACAGAGTTTACCCAAAAGCTGACAAAAGTCTGCTCGAATTCCTGGTTCGTTGCCACAAGATTAGAACAGAGTGTTTAATATGTCCCAGATGTGCAATAGTGTATGATAAGGAGATGGCTGAAGCGTTTGAGAGAATTCTGTTTGCATCAGGCTGGGGGCACCAGGGCGGAATGCCTTCGAATCTTGTTAGCACAGGCAGAAGTATGCCAAGGAGGCCAGATAGCCCTTACCCCCAGGGGAGCAAAGAGAGTTTCCTTTAAACTACCTGTAGAAATCCCCACTGGCAGATGGCTGCAAGTGAATGCTGATAAGGGAAAAGGGAAGTGGCGCAGCTTCGACAGAGGAGGCAGAACTATGATGGCTTACAGGAGGCAATTCAATTCAAACAGGAGGGAAGAAATAAGATTGGAGAATTATAAAGGCAGAAACCCAATGTATCGCTCTCAATGGCACAGACACCGGAGAAACCAAAAAGCTGCAAGGGATTCGAAGCCTATGGGAGTAGGAGAATCCAGTACCAATAACCCAACATCAGTGAATCAGGCTGGGGGCAAACCCCCAGTATCCAGGAAACTTTTTTCACCACAAAAAGACACTAAAGAAAGTAAGCCCCAGAAGGAAGCTGCGAACGAAGAAGACTTGATGATTGATGACTTCGAATCTGAGGGGGAATCCTTCTTCAATGCAAACTGCAATGTAGTTTCGGTGCTGCCTTGTGAGTACAATCAGGAAACAAAGGTTTATGCTAATGAGGAGACTGATGAGGACGAAATGGCCAGACATAGGCCAGTATGCTATTATGTGATGAACAATGGAGCGGTCGAAGAGCATAATGCTTTCTTCGAAAAACCAGACGAAGGAATGAGGAACCATCTAAAACCCTTATTCATCAGGTCAAAGGTGGAACAATATGGTGTGAACAAGGTTCTGGTGGATGGTGGAGCTGCTGTCAATTTGATGCCCCAATTCATGCTAAAGAGGATAGGAATGCAGGATTCAGATATTAGACCTCACAACATGGTGCTTTCGAATTACGAAGGAAAGGTTGGCCAAACTTTGGGAGTAATACAAGTTAACTTAACAGTTGGTTCCCTCACAAGACCGATAATGTTTATGGTCATTGCTGCGAAGGCATATTACAATCTGTTGCTTGGCAGGGAATGGATCCATGGAGTTGGTGCAGTGCCTTCTTCAATGCATCAAAGGTTGGTGTTGTGGATAGATGATGGAATTGTTGAAAACATAGAAGCAAACCAAAGTTAGAAGCAAACCAAAGTTACTATATAGCAGAAATCAACAATGTGGACAGAAGAAATTTCGACAGAAATATGGCCAACATAGGGACATGTCACCCACCTGAGGAATATTTCGAGCCCAATGAAAACGCTTATTATTCCCTAACCTTGTGTCCCAATGGATTCCAATGGGATAGGGAAATCATGTGGAACGGGAAGGTGACTGAGAAAGGTGGAGAGACTTCGACGATACGGCCAACTGGCTGGGCAAGCGAAGGTTATTATGACTGAATCAAATTACTACCAAAAGATTTCAGCCTATTTGGCTGAGAACAAACGAAGAACGAATCTCGAAGCCGAAATACAAAACATGGCTGTCGAAGCCATAGACAAAAAAGAAATAACAAATCCTGAAGGAAACCATTCACCCTCACCATGTGATGGACAAGCTTCTGAACTGGTGGATCAACGACTAGATGCCATTTATGATCAAGAGCCCTTGGGTTCAATAGGGATCCAGAGTCATCAAGCGCTAAAATGCTGGCCCAAGATCCTTTGGAGGAAGTTGATATTGGGGATGGTGTCGAAAAAAGGGTTACACACATCAGTGCGAAACTTAGTCCCAGTCTAAAAGGCAAAGTGGTTGAAATGCTCAAACAAAATAGAGATTGCTTCGCCTGGGACTACGATGAAATTCCTGGTTTAAAGAGAGAACTTGTAGAACAAAGGCTTCCAATCAAGGATGGAAAGAAGCCCATCAAGCATATTCCTAGACGATTCGCTCTAGAAATCCTCTCAAAAATAAAGGCAGAGGTGGAACGGCTCCTTCGATGCAAATTTATCAGGACCACAAGGTACGTGGAATGGCTTGATAATATTGTACCTGTTATTAATAAAAATGGCTCTTTGCGAATTTTCATAGATTTTAGGGATTTAAACACTGCCACCCCAAAAGATGAATATTCCATGCCTATAGCAGATATGCTGATTGATTCTGCTGCGGGTTTCGAATACCTGAGTATGTTAGATGGATACTCTGGGTATAATCAGATTTTTATTGCTGAGGATGATGTTCCCAAAACTGCATTCAGATGTCCAGGCGCCTTAGGCACTTATGAATGGGTAGTTATGCCCTTTGGACTAAAAAATGCTGGGGCAACATATCAGAGGGCAATGAACACTATTTTTCATGATTTTATTGAATCATTTATGCAGATTTATATAGATGACATAGTGGTCAAATCTGTTTCTGATGAGGATCATTTGACTCACCTTTGCCAGTCATTCGAAAGAATGAGAAAACATGGCTTAAAAATGAATCCTCTTAAATGTGCTTTCTTTGTTCAGGCTGGGGATTTCCTAGGCTTTGTGGTCCACAAGAAGGGGATCGAAATTAACTTGAACAAGACGAAGGCTATTATGGAGACTAAACCTCCTTCAACCAAGAAAGAGTTGCAATCTCTATTGGGTAAAATTAACTTTTTAAGGAGATTCATATCTAATTTGAGTGGGCGAACTCAGGCTTTCTCTCCACTGCTCTGTCTCAACCAAGGGAATTTCGCATGGACTGCTCAGCATCAGGAGGCATTCGAGAAAATCAAAGCTTATTTGATGCATCCTCCTATGCTTACACCCCCTTATAAAGATAAACCAATGAGGCTGTATATCTCTGCCTCCAATGTAACTATAGGTAGTATGTTGGCCCAAGAAAATGATGATGGCGTCGAAAGATCCATCTACTATCTTAGTAGGGTCCTAAATAAAGCAAAGACTAAGTATAGTAGCATTTAAAAACTATGTCTCTGTCTGTATTTCTCTTGTACAAAACTTAAATATTATGTTAAACTAGTTGATGTTTATGTTTCATCTCACTTTGGTGTTATTAAACATATGCTTTCAAAACCAATCATGCACAGCAGGATTGGAAAATGGGCCTTAGCGCTCATTGAGTACAATTTGACCTTCAAGCCTTTAAAAGCTATGAAAGGACAAGTAGTTTCAGATTTCATAGTGGATCACTCTGTGAGTGAGGATTTCGCGTTAGATTATGTTGAGATCCAGCCTTGGAAATTATCCTTCGATGGGTCAACACATAAATAAGGGAGTGGTGTTGGAGTCCTTATAATTTCTCCTGAGGGAATTCCAACAAAATTCAAGTACAAGTTAGAAGGCCCTCCCTGTTCGAACAAAGAAGCTGAATATGAAGCATTAATTGCTAGACTTGAAGCTTTGTTGGAATTGGGGGCAACCAGAGTCGAAATTAGGGGAGACTCAGAGCTGGTCATCAAAAAGATAACCAAAGAATACAAATGTATCAAGGAAAATTTGATCATGTACTTCGTTATTACTAACAGATTACTCAAGAAATTTGAATATATGGATATAAAACATATTCCCAGAATTGATAATCAGGAGGCAAATGACTTGGCTCAAATAGCTTCAGGATATAAGACATCTAGAGAAAAACTTCAATATCTCATAGAAACAAGAGGCAGAATAATGGCTACCAAATTATCACCATTAGACTTGGAAAATTCGAAACTGGGTTATGCAGATCAGAAAGAATTCGAAGTACTAAATATTGATACTTTGGCAGATACAGATTGGAGAAGTCCCATAGTAAATTATCTGAAAGAACTTTCAGTAAGTAAAGAGAAAAAGATCAAATATAGGTCATTGTCTTATGTCCTAATAGGAAATTAACTTTTTAAGAAAACCCCAGAAGGTATATTACTCAAGTGTTTAGGAGAAAATGAAGCATATTTAGCAGTATCCAGTGTGCACAGTGGGGCATGTGGGGCACATCAAGCAGGTCACAAAATGAAATGGTTGTTGTTTCGATATGGAATGTATTGGCCCACTATGCTCAAAGACTGCATAGAATTTGCTAAAGGATGCGAGGAATGCCAAGTTCATGCAGGTATTCAACATGCTCCTGCAAGTAAGTTACATTCAATTGTTAAGCCTTGTCCTTTTAGAGGATTGGCATTAGATCTAATTGGTGAAATTCGACCAGCATCATCCAAAGGACAAAAATATATCCTTGTGGGTATAGATTATTTTACAAAATGGGTCGAAGCAATTGCTCTAGTGAATGTTGATCAAGAGGCCATTATGGAATTTGTCCAGAGGCAAATAATTTACAGGTTCGGAATACCATAAAGTATCACAACAGATCAAGTTTCAGTTTTCACAGGGCGAAAAATGCAAGAGTTTGCAAAAGAAATGGGATTTAAATTACTCACGTCAACTCCTTACTATGCTCAAGCTAATGGACAAGTATAAGCAGCCAATAAAGTCATAATAGGTTTGATAAAGAAACATGTAGTACGAAAGCCAATAAATTGTCACAAAACTTTGGACCAAGCTTTATGGGCATGTCGAACATCTCCTAAAGAAGCAACGAATACTACTCCGTTTTGACTTACCTTTGGACATGACGCAGTGTTGCCAGTCAAAATACACTTACAGTCAGTAAGATTCCAAAGACAAAATGAAATACCAACTGATTAATATTGGGAAATGATGATGAATGAATTAGTGGACGTGGATGAAGATAGGCTACATGCTTTAGAAGTTATGAGAAGACAGAAAGAAAGAGTAGCCAGAGCATACAACAAAAGAGTTAAAAGTAAGTTGTTCTCAACCAATGACCTGGTATGGAAAGTTATATTACCTATGGATAAAAATAACAGATTATTAGGTAAATGGTCACCCCATTGGGAGGGTCCCTTTCGTGTTTTTAAAACATTTTCGAATAATGCTTATGAAATAGAAGAATTAGCAGAAGATAGAAGAATCTTGAGGGTAAATGGGAAATACTTAAAAAGGTATAAGCCATGCTTGCAAGAGGTTGGAATCACTGCAGGATAATGAAAAATATATATAAACATGAGGCTTAAATAGTATTATATAAGTGCCAGAATGGTTGTGTTCAATCATTTACAATAAAAAGCATTAACAAAATACATTCAACAATCAGAAAGGGGCGTTTCGTTTCAACTTAGCAAACTTGCTCTTGCATAAGTTGATTTTGCATTGGGTAGTATTTCTGATGTTTTCGAGCCCTTTGATTTTCTCACTTATTCCTTCAGCCACCTCCATCTGTTGAAGACTCTGTGTGATAAGATTTTCAAGCTCTTGGTCATCAACAGGCTTCAAGGCTGCCTGCTCATTTCGAGCACCCTCAATCTTCTTCTTAAGTTCTTCAATCTGAGATTCCCAAAACAGGATTGATCGAGCCAAAACATCATGTTTGTCTTGGGCCTGGATTTTAGCACGCTCCAACTTCTCGACTTCTTCAGAAAGTTTTGAAGTTTGATCATAAGCCTTAGACAAAGATTCTTGTTTGCTTCGAATCTTAGCCTCAGCATCATCAACCCTAATATATTCACTGCTAACCTCATTGAGCAAGATTTGCAGATCATATATGGTTTCACTTACTTCAAGTGGACAGATGCTGAGATCTATCTGAGAAAGCAACTTCTTCATCGGAAAATAGGCTGCGGTATTTGCTTTTAGAATGGTAAAAATGTCAGCCTCAAGAATAGTTTTGTTGACTTGTTGAAGAAGCTGATCAAGAGAAGTAAGAGGGGCATCATCCTTTGTTTGGATAGAATCTTCAGACTGATTTTTGCTAGACGAAGAATCCCGTTGAGCTAGCATTAGATTGATATATTCCAGGGGATTGCTCCGTTTTAGCTCTTCCTTCTGTTCCCCAGTCAAGATTGGAGGGTCTGGGTTTTTAGTGAAAATAGTCCCAGTAGGTACTGGAACTTCCACCTCTTCTTGCACCATCTCATCTTAGTCACCATCTGCGAAGTAACGACTCACAGTATGTGTGTCGCTTTCCTCTTCAGATTGTTCAGCAAAATGTACCCTTCTGGGAGAAGAGTCACTAGGATTGTCATTGATGAGAGTTTCGAGCACTGTGTATGGTTTGCCAGCTATATGGCCCTATCTCAAGGGAGGCGAAGTTGCTTGTTGGTCTAAAGCTTCGACCAATGGAGGCGAGGTTGCTTGTTGATCCAAGACTTCGACGGTCCCTGCAGGAGTAGCAGCAGTGGACGAACCTTTATTTAAAACAGCTTCATTGAAACTTTCTGGTTGAGAAGAGGCTGCAAGTTTGGAAGCTTGGCCTTGAATGGCCGGAGGATCAGAAAGAACAAAAGGAGCGCTCTGCATAGAAATAAAGGGTTAGCATAAAGAAGATTACATGGTCAATTTAAAAAGGCATTGAATGAGATTTACCTTTTGTTCATAAGAAGTTGCATTGCTACCAATGCGTTCTGAAATTACATTCTTCGAAGACCGAGACTTTGAAGATCCTTTGGATTTGACCTGGGGAGCAGTCACACTCACTTTGCTTTTTGACGGATTGGCAAGTTGAGAACCTTCGCAGGATTTGTTGACTTTCTTTTTCTTTTTTCGTTTTAGAGGAGAAATGTCTTCATCTTTTTCTGATTCATTTTCAGAATGGGCACTTTCGTGTTTTTGTTTCTTAGGAGACTTGGGAGGTAACCCACTTGCCTGAAGAAATAGGTTTGAATAAGTAGTAAATTTAAAAAGTAATTTCGACAATAAAAAAGGAGTGAGCGAAGTATTACCTTTTTCTTTTTTGAGGAATCATCTTCTTGGTCAGATGGAATATTTTCAGTATTGGTTATTGGCACTTTCAAAGAAGAAGTTGAACCTGCCTTGGGTACAAGTTTATCCTTTTTCAAGGATTTTAGATCAACAGCTGAAAGGAATATCAAATGGTCAATTTTAAAACAAAGTTTAGGAAGAATAAGGGAGCTTCGAATTTCTTCAGTTCCGCACCTTCGCCGTTTTGAGACGTGATAGACATGGCTGACAAGTCATAGCGAAGGTGCCTCCTGAAATTGTTTAAATCACATTTAGCCCATGTTACCCTTTGGGCAGGTTTTTTGGCATCATTTTCACATAAATGAAAAATGTTCCCAAAAACGAGCCACCAGGGATACGGAGGAAAAAAGGCTAAAGCCAGCTCTGAAGTAGGTAGGTTTGGAAATTTTGGTGTTTGATGTTTAAAAGCCCACCAATACCTATCTTCAGGTTTTACATAAAGAGGAAATCGAATTTTTGAATTTTTTTTTTCAAATTTTTCTTTCAAAATTCTTGCTGCTTCGCAGACAGTTCGATGTATCTCCATAGGATTATATACAATTTCGAAATATTTTTGAAAGGCTCGAATTTCCTTGACATGAGTAAATCTACCTTTTTTGACATGTTCCTGCACAAAGGAAAAAGCTGTCATCAGTTGTTTTTGAATTTGGATGGTGCTGAACATATTCTTCGAATAGTAAGCTGTCCACCAAGTATAAAAATCTTTCGTCATGTAAAAGGAAGGAGTAAAAGAGACTAATGAAAAGTCAGCGAAGCCAACATATTTCTGTTGTCTAGTTTCAATTTCCTTGAAGGAGTAAGGCACCCCTGCTAAGCATATCTCCATTTTCTTGTAAAAGAGAGGCTCAGGTAGAATCTGGCATAATCCGAATTGGCGAGCCACGAAATTAGGTTGATAAGCAAGGATACACACTTGGCTCTTCACACGCGTGATCCTAGAAATAATAAGCCTAGGGTTTAAAAAGGCACACCAAATGTCCCTAATTATCTCTTCTTCAATAGCTTGTTCAAGGGGCATAGTAAACTAGGTTGGACCACAGTTTTGATTGGCAAAAGGGGCCATTGAAGGATCGAACCTATGTCTTTTGGAGAAAATCATTGTATAGTTAACGAAGCATGTTTTGAAATTTTCCCTTTCATCGCTTGGGGTTAGTTTTAACAGCCTAGTGCCTTCAATGCTTCGATATATAACGTCAGGATGTTCTTTGTTGATTACCCCAAAGGTTAATAGGGATGGTTCAAAATATGTATTTAACCAAAGCTGCAACAGCCAAAAGGGGCCAGCAAGAAGCAGATTAGTGCCAGCTTCGTAAGTTTTCAGTTTCGAAACGGTAACACCTATGCTTTCATATAGGCTTGTCAGCAGTAACTCACTGATGCATACCCTTCGACCGTGATGAAGTTGATTTGCAAGGGTGATGAACCTGCTAGCAACTTGTAGAGACTTGCTGCAGAAGACATATTTAGATAACCATAGCGCCAGAAAAGCTATATGTTCAACATCATAAACCTCTTCCTCGGTAGAGTGATAGAGATTGATGTATTTTGAAAAACTGGCATTCTTGACATCGAAGTCAATGAGGTTATCTGCATCTTCATTTGGATCGAAAGTTTCCCCAATAGGGGAAAGTCCAGTGATGGCAGCAATATCAAAGAATGTAGGTGTCAGCATTCCACAAGGGAGATGGAAAGTATTATAGGTGCTATCCCAGAAGTATAAAGAGGCTAGCAAAAAAGGTTGGTTGTAACTGAAATATAATTTTAAGACTGAAACATACTTTCCCATTCCTGGGATTTCTTATGTTCAACTTTCGAAAGCCAGTCTTGGTATAATTGATCTGATGAGGGACATGATCGAAAGGGTTTGAAATTCCCAGTAACATAGTCCATGCAAAAAGCGTCCCTCGTGGGTTTTGACGTTTCTGTGTCATGTGTTTTCTCTTTTATGGTTTTGGACAGTTTTACAACCGATTCGTCTTCCTTAGGTTTTGGAGAAAGGGATTTGTTAACAATGGGTTTTGTTTTTGAATACGCGGGAAAAAATCCCTTCGTTTTTTCTAAACGATCCGTTGAGATTAGAGGACCCATAACTCCTAGGGTTTTATCAAGAACAGTAGTAGGAATAATTACCTGAGAAACGTAGATAGCATTTTGTTCTTTAGTAAGTTTAGGGGTTGAAATGAACTCCTGATTATCAAGGTTGATAATCTTGCTTTTTGGTGTAGGAATGGAGGAAGAAGTTTGCTTGGACTTTCCAGACTTCTTGGATGTGGAAGGTAGCGTTGAAGACATTGTGAAAATAAAATTTTTTTTGATATCTGAAACAACAAATCTGGTTGTTTGAAGAATGAGCAAGTTTGGAAAAGATGAAATGAAGAAGATGAAGTATTTTTATAGCCTTCCTCAATAGTTTAATAGCTTTTGACCTTTGGAAAAAGGTTGGATACGTGTAACTCCCTCATTGGAAAGAGAAAAGGTGGATTTTTTGAGCTTCCTAGGGAAGTGATGTTTTTGCTGCTAATTATTAGCTATAACTGCTGATTGCACATTTTGGTATGGTGATTGGACGTTTTGCAGAAAGTTGGACACTTACTCTGCCATCGTGTGCAGTATGGTCATCATGAGTTTTTGATACTCTCGAAATAGCCTGGATGAGTCAAAAAACAAGTATTTCTTTATATCTATCGAAATATATGTTCTTGAGGGGAAATTTGTTAGCTGGCTATTTCGAATAAAGAAGAAACCACTATCAAAATAATACTTCAAATAAAGTACCTAAGGAGATTGATATCAATATTGGATATTGGTGGGAAATATGGAGTCATTATGCTAAAGGATTATTCAATTTCCAGTGGATTTCGATTTGGATTTTTTAGTGTTCGAATTATAAAGAGCTCCTTTATGCAAGGGTGCCAGAATTGGAAACGGTCCAGGTAATTGGGTTATTTCGAAAGCGACGAAGAAACAAGATGCTTCGATTGGTACAGATTTCGAATTTCAAATAGGAGCGCCATTCTAGAAGATGCGTGGAAGTCAGTAAACATAAGAAGCCTGCATGCTTTGAACGTGGCGTGATTTTAGAATAGGACCGTTAGGGTCAAGACACTATAAATAGGTGTTCTTATTTTAGATTTTGAATGTTCACTTTTATGTACTAAAATATCTCAAAACACTCAAACTACCGTGAATTAAGGGAAACGAGTCAGAAGATACAATGTACGTATTGAACATCATCACTTTTTTACAATTTCAATACAAGTCTTGTTATATTTAGTTCGCTATTACATTATTTATACCCTTAAATCCTTCGATTTCCTTGCATTTCCTTGTTTTACTCGCCTTTAAACACAGTTACTTCGTTAGAAACTTTACTTTCATTTTATCCTTTTATTCAAACACTTATATTTACATCCAAGCATTAAATCCCAAGTCTAATTCGAAGCCTTTCTTTCCTACATTCAGTTAGTTTATTCCTATAGACAATTATAGAAATCTTTCCTAAGAATCTCATATTCGAACTTAACGCACAATATAAGTTTATCAAGATAATGGGTATGAACATAGAAATGAGTTATGACACATGTGTTATAGGATCAATCTAGTCGATCCTGCAAGTAACCAATAATAATTAGTAAAATTGGAAGACTAGCGGTTGTTTACTAGAAATCACTGTAAACAGATAGTAGGGTTACTTCGATATGAAAGTGTTGTACCCCAAAATTTTCCCTCCCATATTCCTCAAGATATGTCAAGGATGATCCTCAAACTGCTCAAGATGGCTCAAGGGTTGTACAGTCAAATCACTTCCTAAGACAGCTGAAATTAGGGTTTTGGTTCTTTCAAGGAATTTGGGGTTCTCAATGGTTCAATCAAGTCTTAAGGGCCTATATACATCCTCAAGCATCTACATGCCAAATTTCAAGACTCGCAGTGCCAATTTGCACAGTCAAAAGCCTCATTTGATCTACAGTCAACGGCAAGGGAAAAATGGTCATTTTGCAGTCAAAAGTAAGAATTTTTTGTCAACATCTTATTTTGAGGTCACAATCATCATTTGATCAAGTCTTGATCATGATTCCACAAGCATAGCTCAAAAATCATCAAGATGCAAAAAGTTACTATTTTTGGACAGTAGAAAAGTCAACTGTATCTTGACCAGGGCATAACTTTTTCATGGCTTGTCAGAAAAATTCCATACAATTCTCATCTTGAAGGGGATGCAATTTCCTACATTCCATATTTACACTCCAAGTTCAAGAAATGCTCTCACAAGAAGTTACCAATTTTTACATTATAGGTCAAATTCAAAAGTCAACAAAAATGCATTTTGAGTCAAAGGCCATAACTTGAGATTGGTAAATCCAAATGACATGAGACCAAAGGCATTGGTTAGAGGACTTCAAGAGCTTTCCAAAATATCCAAGAACATGGTCATATGATCAAAATTGAGCAAGTTGTGCATTGGAGAAGTTGGGAAATTTTCATGAATTTGCAAAAGTCAACTTTGCTCAAAACACCTTATTTTTGCTAATGGGCCTCAAATCTCTTCTTGAAACTTCATCCATGGCCTATGCACGACCCATCAAGATTAATTGAATTTATTTTCTTATTTTTATTTATTAATTGGATTTTTAATTAATATTAATTCATTTAATTAATTTAAATTGTAGGAAAATAGAAGATTTGGTTTTTAAATCTTTTTGTGAAGCAAATAGGACCTAATCATGCTGGCAAATTCATGCACAAGTCAAAGATATCAAAAAATCCAGATTTGGCAACATTATTCAATCATGAAAAATCAAAAAGATTTGATTTCCAATCAAAGATTTGAACATCAATGCAATGGATATTGGCCCAAGTTTTTGACCTAATTTCATTCTCTTATACATAAGCAAGCTAACCCTGATCAAGAGGACGTGAAAAAAGCTGCAGAAAGACCTTGTCCAATTTCAAGAAATACCAAGAAAGGTGAAAACTGATTTCTGCAACCTAGGCTAATTCAAGGCATTTTAACCATTCAAATACATATGCAGGAGATCCCAGGAACGTGTTGCAATCCAATTCAGGCATCAAAGCTTAAATAATCAAGGATTACAGTTTCACGGTTTGCCTTCTTTATTCAAGATCGTATTTCGTAATTCATGCATATTTAACATGTTCTTGTGATTGATTTGTGTTGCTAGGGACCATACAAAGCTAATGGCATGGTTTAATTAGACTATAACGCCCTGAATCAAAAGATGCCATGAATGATTTTTTAGGGTTCTTGAGTTTTCAATTGGGGCTTTCTGAACCAGGGAAAATCAGGACTAGTGAGACACATGGTTGAGATCGTTAGACCAAGACGAACACAACTGACCCCTCGCGAAATATTTATATATACCATGGTGTTAATCGCTATTTTTCGTGCAGCTAGTTAGTGGAGTGTAAAAACCCCCTCTATCTGATTCTAAATTGTACAGAAGAACGAAGAAGACGATGATGTGTCGTCACATGGTTGGACATTTTGAAAGCGCGCGCGTTATTTTTCTTTTTACAGCTTATTGAGTTGATTGCCAATATAATAATTGCTTATCATTATAATAATAAAAGGACGCAGGTGGTTGAGTGGTTAGCGTGTTGATCTGGAAGCCTTGGGACCTGGGTTCGAATCCCAGGTCCCCCAAACGTTTATTTGTTCTTTTTCCTCAGGCGTTCTTGTGCAAAGCTTGCAAAGGTGGTATACCATACATCTCAAAGCTCAGCATGCCATGTGTCTCCAAACTCAGATCCAATGGCCATGAAGGGGAGATCACCATACTCCCCAATCAACAGGCATGTGGGTAATCAGAAAAGTCAAACGGACTGGAATATTGTTAGGCCACAAATTTCCAAGCAGACCTCCTAATTGGGCCAACACCCCCTGGGTTCATTCTTTTTTCTTCCTTTATATTTATTTATTTAATTGTTTTTATTATTAACTATTATTATTATTACTTAAATTAATCAAATTAATTTTTTATAATAAATTCAGAAAAACACAAAAATATGATATTTTTATTTATTAATTTTAATTAGTTATTTTGTAAATAAATATAATTAACTAATTTAGTTTTAATTAGGATAATTCTAACCTTTTTTTTAATAATTTAAAATCAACATAGAATTAGGGTTTTTACTAACTTTTGACTTTTTTTTTATTTCCTTGAGACATTAAAAAACCAAAAATATTTCTTTTTATTAATTAATTAGTTTTTAGGTTTAATTTAATTTAATTCATGAATAATAAAATTTCTTTCTTTCTCAAAAAAGGGTCAAAACCCTAAAAACTTCTCCGATTCAATTTTTCTCGCGTGCGATTATTTATTGATTAATTTTTTATCCATATTATGTAATTGTTCCGAGGATGTAATAGCTTTAATAAGGACCTCTTTTTATCGCTTTCATTTAATCTCCGCACTTTACTTTTCAAGGGTTTGTTTTTGGCGATGTAAATACCCGACGCCTTGTAATAGCTTAGTTTACTTTCCGCAACTATTAACTGCTAGATGTATGCTAACTAGGCTATGAATGACAAGACTTCTCTAAATTAAAATCAATCGTAGCTCACCATAACATGTACAAAGATAACATTAACTGAAACCTGACACACTCGCACATGCCACTCCTAGGGTACGCCTCACTTGGTTGCCTCGACGTGGTCATTGAGTATAGGGTGTTTTAGAGGTCGCCCTCCTGTCTAAAGATCAAAGTTGCCTCGAAACGATTGCCTCAGATAAAAATGATCTAGGACATTAGGGTTACCGCTAAGGCGTCCTACTATTGCTTTGGTGACCACATGTCCCTAAAATCGAATTGACTCGAAAAACTCCAACGACGGTACTACCTACTTCTCAATAGTGGGATAGTACTGTCTAAAGGACATTTACACAGCTTAATTTCTTTTGAGTAGGTAGAGGTTCTCAGGTACTTTCTCTTTCAAAACAAAAATACTTTTCGCACCTACACTTTTCTGACAAAAGTTTTCAAACAACACTTCATACACTCTTGAGGACAGATACAAGTGTTAAATCGATGTTTTCAAACAAACTTCTTTTCAAAACCCAGAAACACAAGAAAAGCAAAACTTTTGAAAACATAGTGAGCAAGTACCTAAGAGCCCGTGGATAACCACAAATAGAAAGGGTGCTAACACCTTCCCTTTCTATAATCTACCTCCCGAACCGAGAAACATCTCGAAAAGGAATTTTGTTGTGCTTTTGTCCTTTCCTTGTTGGAGAAAATAAAAGACGGTGGCGAATCTTGCCTGGAGACTCTGCTGGGGAATTTAATAAAAGTGGGGTGTACCTTAGGATAAGATCACTTTTGTTTTCAAATGTATGCCTTGTATGCTTTAAATTTTGTGGGCTTGTATCGGAGTTTCACAGATCCTAACCCGGATCTGGGGTACCCTTTTTTTAGGTAAGTAGCAATAAACTGTGAGGGACCTGTCCGGCGTAGACCGACATGGGTGAAGCAGTAGCAACGTTGGTGTGACACCTTGGTCTGTACCGATATCCCTTGTGTTGGAACAAGGAGAATATGGGTCTTCTGAGGAGTCGTTAACCACCAACTGACCTTAGCACCTTAAATTGACCAACTTGGCCATAGAACAGTAGCACTATGCTACACTCATTGAGGCTAAACTCTCGCGATGGTTCCGGCCGCAAGAAAAGGTTGCCAAACTGAAATTATGACCGATCGAGGGTAGTCAGTGATATTGAGATCCTCTAGAACCCGGTTACTATTTTTAGGACAGGTCTTAACCAACTGAAACTGAAAGAGGGTAGTACCTAAACTTCATGCTGGCCTGAAATCTAAGGGCTCTTTTGTGTGACTTGTGTGCCTTACCATGTTTGCCTTTTGTGAATACTTGTGGTGTGCCTTTATCATAACATCATAACATCATAACATCATAACATCATAACATCATAACATTTCATACATCCTGCATAAGGACTAATCCATTTCAAGGATCTCAAAGGTTTGTGATGCAGGTCATGATGAATCAAATGTCTAGCAAGGGGCAAAGGGGAATTATTTTCCTCTAGCCAAAGTTGTCTGGAGATCAAAACATGATAACTTGAGTCAGGGGCTATAACCCACTCGATATGGTGAGCCTAACTCTTGAAGAAGGACTCTCAGCAGCATGAAGTTCCTTCAATCAAACTACCAGATTCAAATTCTAACAAGTTTCTTTGTTTACCCCACGAGATCCTTGAAAACATTGCATACATACATATCATTGCATAACAGGTCACCCTTTACAGGTCTCTCATGTTCCCACTGTTTATTTCAGCAATGGCTATCCAACAAGACAACCAGGATCTTCATGCTCAAAAGACTCAGTTCAGGGAAATCTTCCTAAACCTATCCAAGGGGCAGGAAGAGTTGAGAACACTCCTCATGGGGAATTTGGTCAAGAAGAGTCCCGAAGACAATAAGGACGAACGGCTGAAACACCTGCAAGCTGAGGTAGATGCAATGAGAGCCCAGATGCTGGGGTAGATGGCTCTTATCCAAGGCTTAGCTCGGGAGCAAGAAGAATTGAGAACCATGATCAACCAGCTTCATCAAGACAGATACAACAGTATGAAGCAAATAATCAAGGCTGAGGATCAAGTCATTAATCAACTTCCGAGAAGTCAAAGGTTTGGTTTGATGAATAATGGACCTCTCCAAGTTGCTACTACCTCACAGGTCCAACAACGATCTGGCCATAAGCAAAGGGTTACTCCGAGGCTGTTTACCAAGCTCAACATGTCACTGACTCAAGCTCTACAGCAAATGTTGAAGGCAGGGCTGATTACATTAAGGGCTCCTCTCCGGAATCCAAACACTTCCTCTCCTACCTATCATCCCAATGAAAGGTGTGCATACCACTCTGACAGTCCGGGACATGACACAAACAACTGTTGGGCCCTGAAGAATAAGGTTCAAGACATGATTGATGCCAAAGAAATCCAGTTTAACCCTCCAGAGACTCCAAACATAATCACTGCTCCTATGCCAAATCATTGAAGGCTTTTGTTTTATTTGAATTTTCAAGTTGTATTTTTCTTTGCTTATTCAAACAATTATTGTCATGGCATACTTTTTTATTTCATTAATGCATCGCATATGTCTGCTTTGAATCAATCCATTCGTATTCACTATATTCAAATTGCTTTCATTTTTTATGATGTTCAACTCTCGATTAAAAATTATAAGCCTTTTGAGGGAGGATGACGAAAATGATACCAAAATCTCTACAGTATGCTTTTGAACAGACCCCGCTGATGAGGTACAGGCATTGTTTCAAATCCTAAACAGTGGAGTTATAAGGAAGATAATCCCTCGTCAACCCCTTTGAGCCAAAGAAGTTGGAGTTTTTCTTTTCATGAATTAAAACCCTCAATCATAACCTGGGGCAGGGTAGTTCTCTCAGTTGATCCAGGTGCACAATAAATGGCATCAAAGGAGTCCTTCCAAAATAAAAGACAGTGATGGTTCCGAATAATCATAAAGACAAGAAGTCATTATCTCTCAGAAATAAAAGCCCATTAAGTTAAAACCTATGAAGGAGACTTACAAAACTGGGGCATCCCGCTGACTGTAATCACAAAAGAAACAGTTCAGGCAAAAGACAGGGATAATAAAATCAGAAAAAAAAGAGGTCCTGCAAACCCTCAACAAAAAATGACTTCCTGTTCAAAATAAATTGTCAGTATCCGAACCATCACAGGTATGTCAGAGTAAAGACTCGAACAAGATCTAATGCACGATTAGCTGAGTTTAGGATCGAAGAACATCACGAAGAACGGGTGGGTACAAATAAAATTTGAGCCTTTATCCTTTGTTTCTTAAACCGTGAACCAGGCCACGTTATAACCCTTAAAAAGTCCTAGCCGAAGCATTGGTTAGTTCGAAAGCATACTGTTACAAAAGGTATCCCGACTCCTATAGAGCTCGCTGTAAAAGCCTGAGTTGACATCACATTTTACAAAAATTCGCTTGTTTTATTGAAAACTGCATTTTCAAAAACTTCAAAACAGGCATAAGCTTTGCATTCTTAAAATAACATTGTTTGCATATGACTATTTGTTCAAACAGTAGAGAAATTTACACGACGAATATCTAGTGAACAAGAAACCTTCTCAATAAAAAGAGTCACCTCAAGTGGAAAAAACACTTCCAATCAAGGGGCACGACATGAGCATTGTTCATCATCTGGGGCAGTCAAGTCAAGATTCAAGGAATCTCTCAAAATGCCAAATAGCCAGGGGCAGATCTCCATCTGAATCACTTGGGGAATTGGACATGAATTCCAGCAACGAATCTTGTATGATCAAACGAACATCTTCTGGTAGTATGGCAACACAACACTACCGACAGTGGCAACTCCCTACACTCTGAGGGCATGGACATAGTCAAAAAAGTAATACGCATAATCAAAGACCCGCTAGGTCGACTGGCCTAGGCAAAAATAAGGGCTTCCCGGCGAACCAAAAGGGTTCGGGAAAAAATAAGGGACGAAAATGAAAAATCTGTACACCCGGCAAGTCGAAAACCTGAAAAGGCGGCTTGGGCAAAAAGGGGTATCCCGACGGACTGAAAACCCGAAAGGGCGGTCCAGGAAAAAGTTAGGGATCAAAGCGTACGACTATGTCCCGTCATCTCGTCACTTGCCTACCAGAAGAAGATTTGTCAATCGGCGGCTATCAAGCACTTCATAGGCCTTCTTCTCCCGTAGAAACTGGGGCAATAAGAATTTTCCGAACTGTACAAGCTGCTCTGTCCTCCAGGTACAAGGTAGACTCAGTTGAAGAGTATGACCAAGATACCTTCACTCCCCAAGAGTAAAACAATAATGGTAGCTCTCCCCACTGAGACTTGCAACTATGAACGAATCAGCCATACTCTCCCCCAAGCAGAGTTAGTCTACCGTCAGTCCCGAAAAAGCTCGGTATCCCTAGTAGATTCTGGAAGCTTGTCCCCTGCAGAGAACAAGTGCATCTCCCCAGCCATATTCAGAGGTTATCCCCCACAAGAGTCTAACTGGGTTATCCTTAGCAAGTTGCAACTGAAAGATCATCCCCAGCAAAGTTCTTTCTGTCCCCAGCGGAGTTCATCATTAAAATCCTCAACAGAGCTTATCAACGGAGTCCCCAGCGGAGTTATCGTTAAAATCTCAGCAAAGTACCTCTTCCCCACAGAGTAATTCCCCGCAGAATAATCTCTTCCCCAGGTTTATTCCCCAACGGAGTCATCTTCTCCTACAGGTTTATTCCTGCAATCATCTTCATGCATCATCCTAAGTGGAAACGAAGAATTCAACCAGACTCTTCAATATCAGCCCAGGATTTAACAAACTCCCCGGCATTTGTCAAGGATTTATTTTCCCAGACGAAAATACATTCATAAACATATCACATTTCACATCTCCTATTTACATACATGATAAAGTGCATACGACACGACCTCATTTACTCTGGAGAACATCATGCATCTCATACATCATTACATTGCATACAACTAACTCTTTACCTTTTCAGGAAAGAACGATCAACAGATAAAAGTCATTACCTTTTGGAGTAGCAGTCGTCCAAGACTCCTTCATCATCCCGTTGAGGTAGAAGTCATCAAGATTCCTTCATCATCTCGTTGATGTAGAAGTCGTCAAGATCCTTCATCATCCCGTTGAGGTAGAAGTCATCAAGATTCCTTCATCATCCCGTTGAGGTAGAAGTCATCAAGATTCCTTCATCATCCCGTTGAGGTAGAAGTCGTCAAGATTCCTTCATCATCCCGTTGAGGTAGAAGTCGTCAAGATTCCTTCATCATCCCGTTGAGGTAGAAGTCGTCAAGATTCCTTCATCATCCCGTTGAGGTAGAACTCATCAAGATTCCTTCATCATCCTGCTGAGGTAGTAGTCGTCCAAGATTCCTTCATCATCCTACTGAGGTAGTAGTCGTCCAAGATTCCTTCATCATCCTGCTGAGGTAGAAGTCATCCAAGATTCCTTCATCATCCTGCTGAGGTAGTAATCGTCCCAGATTCCTTCATCATCTATTTGGAGTAGCAATCGTCTCAGATTCCTTCATCACATCATTATCAAAAAAAAAAACCTCCTTTGGTTCAGTTAAATCGATTCCTAAAGATTTTTCTGAGGCGAAACTAGTCAATGGAGACAAATCCAGTTAAATTGATTCCTAAAGATTTTTCTGATGCAAACTCGTCAATGAAGACAATCTGTCAATGAAGACAATCCGTCAACGAAGACAACTACCTACCAACAATCTCCAGATGGCATCTATAAACCCATCCTCCAATCCATCATCTCTCCAAATGGCATCTGTAAGCCCATTCCCGATATCACATCGCTGCTACTACACCATGCGAGTGCAAATTTCTGGGCACTTTAGTGTTCAATCATCTTCCACCTTCGGATCACGAAAGGCACGCAAGCCAATCTACATCCTCAGGTTTAAGAAGATTGAACAGGGGCAACTGTTGTACCCCAAAATTTTCCCTCCCATATTCCTCAAGATATGTCAGGGATGATCCTCAAACTGCTCAAGATGGCTCAAGGGTTGTACAGTCAAATCACTTCCTAAGACCACTGAAATTAGGGTTTTGGTTCTTTCAAGGAATTTGGGGTTCTCAATGGTTCAATCAAGTCTCAAGGGCCTATATACATCCTCAAGCATCTACATGCCAAGTTTCAAGACTTGCAGTGCCAATTTGCACAGTCAAAAGCCTCATTTGATCTAGAGTCAACTGCAAGGGCAAAATGGTCATTTTGCAGTCAAAAGTCAGAATTTTTGGTCAACATCTTATTTTGAGGTCAAAATCATCATTTGATCAAGTCTTGATCATGATTCCACAAGCATAGCTCAAAAATCATCAAGATGCAAAAAGTTACTATTTTTGGATAGTAGAAAAGTCAACTGTATCTTGACCAGGGCATAACTTTTTCATGGTTTGTCAGAAAAATTCCATCCAATGCTCATCTTGAAGGGGATGCAATTTCCTATAATCCATCTTCACACTCCAAGTTCAAGAAATGCTCTCACAAGAAGTTACCAATTTGTACATTATAGGTCAAATTCAAAAGTCAACAAAAATGCATTTTGAGTCAAAGGCCATAACTTGAGATTGTTAAATCCAAATGACATGAGACCAAAGGCATTGGTTAGAGGACTTCAAGAGCTTTCCAAAACATCCAAGAACATGGTCATATGATCAAAATTGAGCAAGTTGTGCATTGGAGAAGTTGGGAAATTTTCATGAATTTCAAAAGTCAACTTTGCTCAAAACACCTTATTTTTGCTAATGGGCCTCAAATCTCTTCTTGAAACTTCATCCATGGCCTATACACGACCCATCAAGATTAATTGAATTTATTTTCTTATTTTTATTGATTAATTGGATTTTTAATTAATATTAATTCATTTAATTAATTTAAATTCTAGGAAAATAGAAGATTTGGTTTTTAAATCTTTTTGTGAAGCAAATAGGACCTAATCATGCTGGAAAATTCATGCACAAGTCAAAGATATCAAAAAATCCAGATTTGGCAACATTATTCAATCATGAAAAATCAAAAAGATTTGATTTCCAATCAAAGATTTGAACATCAATGCAATGGATATTGGCCCAAGTTTTTGACCTAATTTCATTCTCTTATACATAAGCAAGCTAACCCTGATCAAGAGGACGTGAAAAAAGCTGCAGAAAGACCTTGTCCAATTTCAAGAAATACCAAGAAAAGTGAAAACTGATTTCTGTAACCTAGGCTAATTCAAGGCATTTTAACCATTCAAATACATATGCAGGAGATCCCAGGAACGTGTTGCAATCCAATTCAGGCATCAAAGCTTAAAGAATCAAGGATTACAGTTTCACGGTTTGCCTTCTTTATTCAAGATCGTATTTCGTAATTCATGCATATTTAACACGTTCTTGTGATTGATTTGTGTTGCTAGGGACCATACAAAGCTAACGACATGGTTTAATTAGACTATAACGCCCTGAATCAAAAGATGCCATGAACGATTTTTTAGGGTTCTTGAGTTTTCAATTGGGGCTTTCTGAACCAGGGAAAATCAGGACTAGTGAGACACATGGTTGAGATCGTTAGACCATGACGAACACAACTGACCCCTCGCGAAATATTTATATATACCATGGTGCTAATCGCTATTTTTTGTGCAACTAGTTAGTGTGGGTTAAAAGACCCCGCTATCTGATTCTAAATTGTACAAAAGAACGAAGAAGACGATGATGTGTCGTCACATGGTTGGACAATTCGAAAGCGCGCGCGTTATTTTTCTTTTTACAGCATATTGAGTTGATTGCCAATATAATAATTGCTTATCATTATAATAATAAAAGGACGCGGGTGGTTAAGTTGTTAGCGTGTTGATCTGGAAGCCTTGGGACCTGGGTTCGAATCCCAGGTCCCCCAAACGTTTATTTGTTCTTTTTCCTCAGGCGTTCTTGTGAAAAGCTTGCAAAGGTGGTATACCATGCATCTCAAAGCTCAGCATGCCATGTGTCTCCAAACTCAGATCCAATGGCCATGAAGGGGAGATCACCATACTCCCCAGTCAACAGGCGCGTGGGTAATCAGAAAAGTCAAACGGACTGGAATATTGTTGGGCCACAAATTTCCAAGCACACCTCCTAATTGGGCCAACACCCCCTGGGTTCATTCTTTTTTCTTCCTTTATATTTATTTATTTAATTGTTTATATTTTTAACTATTATTATTATTACTTAAATTAATCAAATTAATTTTTTATAATAAATTCAGAAAAACACAAAAATATGATATTTTTATTTATTAATTTTAATTAGTTATTTTGTAAATAAATATAATTAACTAATTTAGTTTTAATTAGGATAATTCTAACCTTTTTTTTAATAATTTAAAATCAACATAGAATTAGGGTTTTTACTAACTTTTGACTTTTTTTTAATTTATTTCCTTGAGACATTAAAAAACCAAAAATCTTTCTTTTTATTAATTAATTAGTTTTTAGGTTTAATTTAATTTAATTCATGAATAATAAAATTTCTTTCTTTCTCAAAAAAGGGTCAAAACCCTAAGAACTTCTCCGATTCAATTTTTCTCGCGTGCGATTATTTCTTGATTAATTTTTGATCCATATTATGTAATTGTTCCGAGGATGTAATAGCTTTAATAAGGACCTATTTTTATCGCTTTCATTTAATCTCCGCAATTTACTTTTCAAAGGTTTGTTTTTGGTGATGTAAATATCTGGTGCCTTGTAATAGCTTAGTTTACTTTCCGCAACTATTAACTGCTAGATGTATGCTAACTAGGCTATGCATGACAAGACTTATCTAAATTAAAATCAATTGTAGCTCACCATAACATGTACAAAGATAACATTAACTAAAACCTGACACACTCGCACAAGCCACTCCTAGGGTACGCCTCACTTGGTTGCCTCAACGTGGTCATTGAGTATAGGGTGTTTTAGAGGTCGCCCTCCTGTCTAAAGATCAAAGTTGCCTCGAAATGGTTGCCTCGGATAAAAATGATCTAGGACATTAGGGTTACCGCTAAGGCGTTCTACTATTACTTTGGTGACCACATGTCCCTAAAATCGAATTGACCCGAAAAACTCCAACGACGGTGCTACCTACTTCTCAATAGTGGGATAGTACTGTCTAAAGGACATTTACACAACTTAATTTCTTTTGAGTAGGTAGAGGTTCTCAGGTACTTGCTCTTTCAAAACAAAAATACTTTTCGCACTTACACTTTTCTGACAAAAGTTTTCAAACAACACTTCATACACTCTTGAGGACAGACACAAGAGTTAAATCGAAGTTTTCAAACAAACTTTTTTTCAAAACCCACAAACACAAGAAAAGCAAAACTTTTTGAAAACATAGTGAGCAAGTACCTAAGAGCCCGTGGATAACCACACATAGAAAGGGTGCTAACACCTTCCCTTTCTATAATCTACCTCCCGAACCCGAGAGGCATCTCGAAAAGGAATTTTGCTGTGCTTTTGTCCTTTCCGTGTTGGAGAAAATAAAAGACGGTGGAGACTCTTGCTTACCGCGACATTTTGCGAAACGCAAACGCGAACCAAAATTCCAAAACAGTCAGTTCTATTTCCACCGATCACAGAAAGCCTGGGTAGTAAGGCTGTGAGAAGGAACTTGGATAGTAGGGTTACCTCGATATGAAAGCCTGGATAGTAGGGCTGTGAGAAGGAACCTGGATAGTGGGGTTACTTCGATATGAAAGCCTGGGTAGTAGGGTTGTGAGAAGGAACCTGGATGAGGTTTCATTTGTTGTCGATGATTACTCTGTTTAGCTTTGAGTGTTAATCATGGACTTGCTGGAAATTGTTGATAATAATGTCTTTCCTGAAAGAAATACAGGGTTAGTTATATGTGATTCATGAGATGCATTGTATGCTGACGCTCTCAAAATAAATAAGACTGTTATATGTGATGTATGCACATGTCATGATGTATGAACATGAAATGTTGACATAATAATCTGAGTCTGGGAAAATAAATCCCTGATTTCTATAAAAACCATAGTTCCTCCACCTTTGTTGGGGATGGTGAATAAAGATGATCGTGCTGGGGATTTGTCCCTTGGCTGGTAAATATTCTGCCGGACGAGATTCCGTCTGCGGATAACTCTGCGGGGAGTAACTCTGTTGGAGAGGAGATACTCTGTTGATAGATATGCCGACTTGGAGAAATAAATCAGCTGGGAATGAACTTCTGTTGCTGGTGATAAACAAACTCTGCTTGGGGAAAATTTTGCCGACTCACTCGCGATTGGGGACCTCGGCTGGGGAGAGTTGTGTCTTGTTCGGAAAAGATAACACCACTGTCTTTGGATACTTCTTACTATGTGGGAAGTGTACGTACCACTTCTCATGTTCTCCAGCTGGCTCCATCCCTGTACCTGATGGGCAGAGTAACTGTAGGATTTGGGGCACTTCTTCCCTGTTCCTGGAATCACGAGTAATTTTCTTTTGTTTCTTATGTAAATATTTACGAGCAACAATTATTTTCAAATGCATATATCAAAAATGAATCATTGGACGTTCTAGCAGAACAAATCATGAAGAAGAAAATAAATCAAGGCTTTGTGAAAATGACTTGTATTTATTTCGAAGTTGGCCGGTAATAGGCGTTTTGTACAAACAGGTTGACGTCCTAGTAAGAGAACGCCGCTGAAAGATAGAAATTAAAATTTGTGTAAAAGAAAGAAAAACAGTTATGTGAAACAATCCCATCGAGTTTTAACTTGGCTATTGCCTTTATATCTTCGAGCGTCTCATCACTTTGCTACTTGGTTGAAGGTGGATCAGATTGATTAGCGCCATTTGAGCTTGATAGTCAATACTGAAGTCTGGCTGTGAGGTGATCCAATGAGACATAGTGTTACGCTTTGATCCCTAATTTTTTCCTGGACCGCCCTCTCGGGTTTTCATTCCACCGGGATACCCTTTTTTTGCCCAAGTTGCCTTTTTAGGTTTTCGATTTGCCGGGTGTACAGTTTATTTCATTTTCATCCCTTACTTTTGCCCGAACCCTTTTGGTTCGCCGGGAAGCCCTTATTTTTGCCTAGGCCAGTCAACCTAGCGTGTCTTTTATTAGGCATAGTATCTTTTCACTATGTCAGCATTGATGGGGTGAGGAAGGTCGTCACCATCCATGGTGGTTAAAATCATAGCTCCTCCCGAGAAGATGTTCTTAACCACAAATGGCCCTTCGTAAGTAGGTGTCCATTTGCCCCTGGGATCACCTTCCGGTAGTATGATGCGTTTAATCACTAGATCCCCGACTTGATATTCTTGGCGTCTGACTTTCTTGTTAAAGGCCTTGATCATTCTCTTTTGATACGTCTGACTATGACAGATAGCAGTAAGTCTTTTTTCATCGATTAGATTCAGTTGATTAAGTCGGGTTTGGATCCAGTTTTCTTTGTTCAAACCTGCATCCTTCATTATCCTAAGAGAGGGTATCTGGACTTCGATGGGTAGGACTGCCTCCATTCCATACACCAAAGAGTAGGGTGTTGCCCCTGTCGATGTCCTTGCCAAGGTATGTTACCCATGAAGAGCAAATGGTAACATCTCATGCCAATCTTTGTATGTCATTGTCATCTTCTGCACAATCTTCTTGATGTTCTTGTTAGCCGCTTCAACAACCCCATTCATCTTTGGCTGGTAGGGAGAAGAGTTATGATGTTGTATCTTGAACTGTTTACAGAGCTCGGTGATCATTGTATTATTGAGATTTGTACCATTGTCCGTAATAATCCACTCGGGTACACCATATCGACAGATCAAATTGTGGCAGATAAACCGCGCCACGACGTTCTTGGTTACTATAGAAAAGAAAGCTACCTCAACCCACTTTGTGAAATAATCAATTGCTACCAGGATGAAGTGATGCCCATTAGACGCAGTAGGCCTGATCTCACCAATCATGTCGATGCCCCACATTGCAAAAGGCCATGGAGCCGTCAAAACATTTAGGGGAACCGGAGGTACATGTACCTTATCAGCATAGACTTGGCACTTATGACAGGTGTTGTACCCCAAATTTTGATCTAAGATACCATCTCCCATCTGCATCATTACATTGCAAGGGTTTTGACTTATTTTTATCAATTTTCAAAGCAGACTTAAAATTCATAACTTTTTCAATGCTAAATTTATTAATCATTCAATGCTAAAACAATGTTTATTAATTATTTATTATCTTAAATTTAAATAATTGGAATTTATTTTCAGTTATTATATAATTTAAAGAATTATAAATAATAAAGTAGATATTTGAAAAGAAGTTTATTAATTGATCAGACGATGTTTATTAATTATTTATTATCTTAAATTTAAATAATTGGAATTTATTTTCAGTTATTATATAATTTAAAGAGTTATAAATAATAAAATAAATATTTGAAAAGAGTTTTTTAATTGATCAAACAATGTTATTTAATTATTTATTATTCTAGGTTTAAATAATTGAAATTTTATTTTCAGTTATTATAATTTAGAAGAATTATAAATAATGAAATAATTAATTGAAGAGAAGTTAATTGGTCAATGATGTTTGTTTAATTATTTATCATTCTAAATTTTAATAATTGAAATTGATTTTCAGTTATTATATAATTTAAAGAATTATAAATGATAAAATAAATAATTGGAAAGAAGAAAAGAATTAACTGGTAAATATTGGAGTTTTATTCACTTTATTCTAATTGTTACAATTGTTTGTTTAAATACTGTACTTATTTAATAAAGTATTTACAATGACAATTCTTACAAATGTTTAAAGTGAAATAAAAGTATCCTAATTTTTCTAAGTTCTAAATCTTCATCTTCTATCCAATACTTCTTTAATGCCCATTTGATTTTTTTTTACCTGCAAAAGAATTAAAAGAAAAAGTCAGAAATAAATAATTAAAAGCAGATGATTAATTTAGCGTTCATCATTAAAAGCAAACCGCTGGAATCAGTTTTTACCCTCTTTGCAAATCACGGGATTTCTCCCGGTTCACAAAAAGGGATGAATTTTTATTGACAAATATGAATGCACAAATTTAAATATGCACAAATTCACTCTTGTCAAAATTGCATTTTTCAAAATAACTGCATAATTAAAAATCAATTGCACATTTCAAAAGCCAACTGCATATTTCAAAAAGCAACAGCATATGCAATGTTCAAAGCCAATGCAACGTAAAATACCCCAAGAGGTAGGAAGAAGTCAAAACATAAGGCTCCCATGCAGTAGACAAAGAGAGATGTGCAATATTAAGACCAAATATGCAAGCAAAGTATATTTTCCATTTCTCATCATTTTCCAGCTTTCACTTTTTCAGAACAAATAAAGTACATACATCATTTTAATGTCAAATTGTACTAGAGAGAGAGAAGAGAGGAAGAGTGTTGGGTTTTACAGGTTTTGGCCTTAGGAAGAATTGGATAGAAAGCAGAACAGCAGCATCCAGTAGAGAAAAAGAAAGCATAGAAAAGGATACAAGACAAACTAGATGTAACAGTAATGTGCAGAGGCATCAAAGGAAATGGTAAAAAATACTCAAAACCTTAATCGTCCAAAGCCTCAAGGAAAAACTGTTATAACAACACAAACCCCTTCAAAACAAAAAAGAGTTGAACCTGTGGAAAAAAGCCAAAAAAACGAAACTGTCAAAACAAATACAAGAAGTGAATTCTCAAAGTCTCAAAGCCAAACCTGCTGAAACAAATACCAAACCAACTCAAAAAATGCTCAAAACCAAAACATACAAACCATAGCCTGCTATCTCCAACCAAAACCTTATGGCCTAAACCATAAAACCTGTTGAAACTAAAGCAAAACCAGAGCCTGCTATCTCAAAAAAAACAACATAAACCTTATGGTCTAAAAAACCATAAAACCTGTCAATCCATACAAAGGCCAAACCTGAAGCAAAACCAAATAAACCTTATGGCCAAAACCATTCAACTTGTTAAACCTTAAACCATGCTAGGCCAAACCTGAAGCAATCCAACCAAAGCCAAAAAGCTAGAATACCAAATAATACAAACTTATCCGACCAATGTCCAATACCATCCAGCCTCAGGGTATGTCATCATAGGCTAACAATAAGAAAGGGCAACAGAAATAAGGCAAGAAGAAGAGGAAAAAGCATACAAATGAAGGCAACGCATTCAAGCATCAAAAGCCCTCAGACAGTGTCATCACTGGGCAAAGGCAACTGAAACAAAGCAAATATCACGCCGTCACTGTCTACCTCGCCTTGGCCTCCTACGCACATGCCCAAACTTCCTTCCTCCGTCTCCCAAAGGTAACTTTTTTCCTTCTCTTTATTTCAAAATACCTCAAATAACCATTAACAAATTCAAAGTCAGAATCAAATGGACACAAAATCACAACATACAGTAATGAAAACCTAACGAATAAAAACGAAATTGTTACCGTGAATCTGTCGCCCATAACATTTTGTTGGAGGGAAGAAGAAGCTTGGACATGTTGGTGGCTCGGGCAAGGAGAACTCAGAGGCGAAAGCATGAAGAAGAAGAACACGAGAACGAGAAGATGAGCGCCGTTCTGTACATTTCGTTAACCCTAATCCCTTTTCCCAAACTAAAACCATTTGCTTAAGCCTAAGAAAAACAAATTATAAAATAATTGGGCCTTACCTATTTCCTGCCTAAGCCCCAGCGAAATTCCTTAGCACACCTTCCTCATTTCTGTTTGTTTTCTGATTAGGCCCTTTGGAACCCTTTTGGCCCATGTAATCAGTTTATGTCTTACCCCCTTTGTTTCTTAATACATTTATTTTTATTTTTTTCTTTAACCCTTTTTTTTGAATTATTATTAATTTAGTTTGATTATAAAACTCAATCAAATGGAGATAATTTAATTAAACAATTTTAATAATTGACCAATTTTATTAGTTTAACTTTTAAGATATAATTTGGTAATTTTAGTATCCCTTTTTTAATTAGACTTAAGTTAGTAGTTTTTAAGTTTTAATTTAGTTTAAAGACATTTAATAATTCTTAAATAATACTTATATTAATATTAAAGAAACATATAAAAATAAAAACTTAAAAAATATTTTATTTCCTTTAATTAATTTCCTCGCTTTAGTTAATATTAATACAAAAATATATAAAAAAATAGAATTTAAGAATTAAAACATTTTCTTTTCTTTAATTAATATTAAACAAAAAAAATCTAAAAAAATGCATGTTCACATCATTTAATCTGTTATTTAATCATTGTTATGGTTGTATATCATTTGTCTATCTAATTTTCTATTTAATTATTTCATCTTTACTTGTTTATTCTGTTTACGTCTAAATCCAAGGGAAAAATGATTAAATTTGTTGACTTCATGTCCTCAAGTCTAATCACGCGAATATCTTCATCTCATTAAAACCTAAGACAATTTTTTCCTCAAATATTCGATCTTTTCAAAAGTCATACCTTTTAAGCAAAAACATCGACATTAGGTCGTCGTACCTTCAAAAACCCGTCCGTACCCCTTTTCGGCCAAAACAATTTATTTTAATCAAACAAACATTTTAATAAACAGATATTTCAAAAGGTTCCTATAGAGTACTATAGATACATTGGGTGCTAATACCTTCCCACTGTATAACCAACCCCTGAACCATAGATCTCTTTTCAAAAATGCCTTGTATTTTTATTACTTTTAGAAAGTATTATTTTACATTGCATATTTAGGGTTTTATTTCGCTCTTTCCCCTTTTCCCCTTTTCCCTTGGAAATAATAAAGCACGATGGCGACTCTTGCTTTTGTGAGACGAATTAATCAATAATTCGATCTCCGATTTACCCCGCTACATTTTTTATCGCTCCAGAATTGGCGACTCTGCTGGGGAAAGATTGACCTCTTGCTGGTCCATCCCTAAGTGGGTTAAGCCTAATTTGTCTTATCTGTTTTATTATTATTTGATTTGTTTGATTATGTGTTTAAATTGGGGTTGTTTGGGTTTTTTGCAAAGGACGAATCCTATACCCGGATTAAGTTACACTTAAGAATAGGACGGGCGGTACAGTCATGTTAACTTTGAGGGAGTAATCCCGAAGAAGGAGGCATGAGATCCCCCACTCAATGGAAGGCCCTCTTGAACATAATATTTGTTTACCGAGTAATCGGGAAGACATTATTATCTTCGACCTAGGAGCCATAGAAATTGAGAACCGTAGAACCCTAACCCATCTTGGCCTTTTTAGGTGTAGCGCGGATACTATAACGGAGTAATTCGGAAGTAGTTGTTACGCGATGCTACGCTCGGATGAGTTTCTCTTGGGAATATTGCTAATTATTGAGTAATCAAGACGTTGGTAATATCCGAAGGAGGAATGTAGACTCTGGGAACTCTTAGAACCTTGTCTTACAGGTGTGATTGAACCGATAGTACATACCTTGGGGTGGGCTTTACCCTTGACTCCATGCTGAAACGTTGAACCTTTGAACCCCATGTTTGTGAACTTGTGTGTAACTGTTGCATTATCATTCATTCATGCATTCATCAACATTTTTTGTAAAAAACATGTTTTTCAAGGAACTTAAGAATGATTCTTGCAGACACCTCAGGTACTATTACTATGGAATTTGGAAGGAGAAACACTCGAAGTTTTAGTTTTAAGGAGCCCGAGATTGAAGAACTGAAGAGTTTAATTCCTAAGATCAAGAATCCGACGGATTTTCAGGAAAAGTATGGGTCCATTATACCTCTCATGAAGCGCAAGATGAAGGAAGGCATCCTTAGTACGTTGGTCCAATTTTACGATCCTTTGTACCGATGCTTCACCTTTCCGGATTACCAGTTAATGCCCACCTTAGAAGAGTACTCCTACATACTTGGTTTGCCGATCACTGACTGTGTTCCTTTTTCTGGCTTAGAAGAGGAACCCAAATCTCACGAGATAGCGACCATCACCCACCTGAAGAAGTCAGAGGTAGAGGAGAACATGACTACGAAAGGGGGAATTCGAGGCTTGTCTGCGCAGTTTCTGTTGAGGAAAGCTCGTCATTTCGCTGAGATAAAAGATACTATTGCCTTTGAAGACGTCTTTTCTTTACTCGCTTATGGTCTATTCTTTTTCCCTAACGTTGATAAGTTTGTGGATATCAACGCCATCAGAATTTTCTTGATTGGAAATCCGGTCCCTACGCTGCTCGGAGATACTTACTACTCCATCCATCTTCGAAACTTTTATCAAGGAGGAATGATTATTTGTTGTGCACCGTTGTTGTATCAGTGGTATGTTTCTCATCTACCTGGGTCTGAAGTTTTCTGGGATCTCGAGAAGGAGCCGCGATGGGCGCCAAAAATTATGGCTCTCACTCATTTCGACATTGATTGGTATAATTGAGTTTACTATGACGTGAAGATCATCGATAGCTGTGGTGCTTTTCCTAACGTGCCTCTTCTTGGTACGAAAGGTGGAATTAACTATAACCCTGTTCTCGCGCGCCGTCAGTTTGGATACCCAATGAGAGATAAGCCAAACAACATCCATGTGAGTGGTTTCTTTCTGCAAGAAGGACAAGATCATCAGGCAGCTAAGAGGGAGATCGAAGGAGCTTGGCGCCACATCCATAGGAAAGGGAGAGATATGTTAGGACATAGGGGTGCCATTTCGTTGGAGCCTTACCTACAATGGGTCCGTGCTAGGGCTTGTGCTCTCAAGATGCCCTATAAACCTGAGAAACCTTTATTCCCTACCGTTGCATTGTCATCTGTTGATATCCCTATCGAGGATATGGGAGAATACCAAGTAAATCTGGCTAGGATGAAGTCCGAGAGAGATGCTTGGAAAGAAAAGTATAATATGTCTGAATACGAGAAACGGGTCCTGGCTCGACAACTAAAGGAAAAGGAGGAGTTGCTGTTTATTCAAGATGGCTGGTTCATTGATCATGATGAGAAGCTTCGTCGAAAGGATGCTTTACTGAAGAAGTATGCTAGTGAAAGGAAGAGAAAGAAGGGAGGTCCGGTAAGCGTTGCTCTCGTTCCTAATCCACAAAAGGAAATCATTGATCGACTGGTAGCTGAGAAGAAAGAGATGGAAGACTTTTATGAAGAGAAGATCAGGAAGCTCCGGTTACAGTTGGCATTTGTTCCTTCATCTGATGATTCTGAGTGACCTTTAGCTTTTAGTTTTATTTTACTGATGTCATTTTGTAAAACTCTGTAAAAGGGCTTCATGTTCCAAAGTTGTAATTTACTGCTTTTATTATGGGCTTCATGTTCCAAAGTTGTAACTTACTGCTTTATTATGGGCTTCATGTTCCAAAGTTGTAGTTTATTGCTTTTATTATTGGGTTGTTATCCCAAAGTGTAATTTATTGTTTTGTTGTTCCAAAGTTGTAAGTTGTAATTTACTGCTTTTGATTAATGAATGAGTTTTTGTTGTTCCAAATTCCTTTACCGTTGATGTGTGAAAAATTATCGAAGGTCCTTGAAAAACTATTAAAATGAATTATCATTTGCATCACACATCATGCATCATTCAACATTACACTTCACATGTTTTCTAGAGTCTCATCCTTGTTTCTTTTTCCACTCCGAAAGATTGTCAAGCTGTCTCATCGATACGATACTCGAGCCAATCGTCAGAGAAAGATGGAAGATCTGGAACAGGAAAACCATGAGCTTCGTGAGGAGGTCGCTACCCTTCGTGTCGGTATGGAAAAGTTAACTGCGCTAGTGGGAAGTTTGATGGCTGCTCAAAATCAGCCATCGACTACAGCTGCTGAGATTCAGACTTCAACTACTGTGGTTTACGAGATTGTCACTGTTCCATCATCCGTGACTCAAGTCAACTCTCTGCTTCAACATCAGATGCCAAAAGGTTTTCCGTGGGGAATGCCTTACAACTTTGTGCCAGAGGGGTATTGACCTGTCGTACAACCTTTGTTTCAACCTACTTTGTCTCTTCCTCAACCAGAGACAACTGCCATGCCACCAGTAATCCCGTCTGTAACACCTTTCCCGCAACCGATAATGACAAATGTCGCTCCTGTGGTTCACTCCGTGCCATACCTGAATGAACCTACTTGTCCTGCCGAGCCTGCTGAAATTTTGGGTCTTTTTGATAGAATGGAAGAGTTTCAGGACCAATTCCAAGAAATGCAGAGGGAGCTCAGAGCGTTAAAGGGGAAGGATTTGTTTGGAAAGAACACCCATGACCTTTGTTTAGTTCTGAATGTCAAGATTCCAGCAAAATTCAAAGTGCCAGACTTTGAAAGATATAAGGGTGATTCGTGTCCTCGAAGTCATTTGACTATGTACGTGAGAAAGATGTCTACATATTCTGATGATCATGACTTGTTGATTCATTATTTTCAAGACATTTTGACGGGTGCTGCTCTAAAGTGGTATATGGGTTTAGATAGTATTCGGATCCGCAACTTCAACGATCTTAGTGAAGCCTTTGTTCCCCAGTATAAGTATAACACTGACATGGCACCGGACAGGGATCAACTCTGGGCGATGTCGCAGAGAGACAGAGAATCTTTTAAGGAATACGCCCAGAGGTGGCGTGAAATTGCTGCTCAAATCTATCCACCTCTTGAGGAGAAAGAGATGACGAAGATATTCTTGAAGACTTTAGGTTCCTTTTACTATGAAAGAATGATTGCCAGCGCACCCAGTGACTTCACCGAAATGGTAAGCATGGGCATGCGGTTGGAGGAAGGTATTCGTGAAGGGCGTTTGGTTAAAGACGGAAGTCCGTCTAGCAGTACTAAGAAGTTTGGAAGTGTTTTCCCGAAAAGAAAAGAACAAGATGTCAGCGCATTGTTCCCAGGGAGACCGAGGAGAGGTTACTCACACGTCGCGGCAGTCACTCCGGCTGTCCGCCCAGCTTTGATGACCCCAACTCATCAAACCCCACCAACTCAACAACGGCCATTTCAGCAGCAGCCTCGACAACAGGCTTATCCATTCAACAACCAGAATCGTTCACCAAGAAATCCGCAATTCGAGGCCATTCCTATGACTTATACTGAATTGTTCCCTGCTCTTATCAGAAAGAACCTCATAACGACAAAGCCTCCTCCTGTCGCACCAAACAGTACTTCTCCGTGGTACAAGGCGGATCAGTTTTGTGAATATCATCAAGGGTCGTCGGGGCACAACCTTGATAATTGTTTTGCTCTAAAGGCGGACGTGCAGAGGTTGATTAAGAATGGTATCTTGTCTTTCAAGGATGTTAACCCAAATGTTAGAGATAATCCTTTGCCTCGACATGGGGCAGCCTCAGTGAATATGGTGGAAGGTTGTTTGGGAAAGTTTCGAGTTTTTCAAGTTGAACACATAAGAGAGTCGTTGATCAGGTTACATCAGAGTTTAAGAAGACTTGCCTTTGTTAGGAATCAGTATGATTATGATGTTTGTGAATTTTGTTCAAGAGAGGTTGATTGCCCTATTGTGAAGGAGGATATTCAAAAGTTGTTAGACCAGAGGGTTATCACTATTACATATGACAAAAATCTGGAGGATGAAGTGAATGTTATAATACCACAATTCAATTTGCCTGAATCAGTTGAGATCGTTTACGACAGTCATACTGCACCTGTTGCTCCTTTGATCATTTATCCACCTGGTCCTGTGCCTTACAACTCAGACCAAGCTGTACCGTACAAGTATAATGCCACAATGATTGAGAATGGGGTAGAAGTCCCTATACCAACAAGGCCGTCTTTTGTTAACATTGCTGATGTGAGTAGAGTTACGAGAAGTGGACGTGTCTTTGCAGCAGTACCTTTGAAAAGACCAGGAAGTTCAAGTCAGGAGACCCATACCGGCAGAAATTCCAGCGAGAAATGTTGAACCAAGGGTTGAGATAGGCCGATCCAATGAACCTATCCCACGTCCTGATGATGATGGGATTCTGAAGCTTATCAAGAGAAGTGAATATAAGATTGTGGACCAACTATTGCAAACTCCTTCCAAGATTTCTTTGCTTGCTTTACTGAGAGATTCTGGTGCCCATAGAGAAGCTTTGATGAAGGTCTTGGACCAGGCATTCGTGGATCATGATGTGACGGTTGACCAATTTGATGGAATTGTGGGAAATATTACTTCGTGTAACAATCTTGGTTTCAGTGATGAAGAGCTTCCGGAGGAGGGAAGAAACCATAATATGGCTTTGCATATCTCAATAAGTTGCGGAAATGATACTTTATCAAGTGTGTTGGTAGATACAGGTTCGTCGTTAAATGTGATGCCCAAAACTACATTAGCTCGACTCTCATATCAAGGTGCTCCCATGAGACCTAGTGGAGTAATTGTCAAAGCGTTTGATGGTTCTAGGAAGACTGTCATTGGTGAAGTAGATCTTCCTATAGTAATTGGTCCTCATACTTTTCAGATCACTTTTCAAGTAATGGATATTCGTGCTGCCTACAGTTGCCTATTGGGTCGTCCATGGATCCATGATGCAGGGGCAGTCACTTCCACGCTCTATCAAAGATTGAAGTTTGTAAGGCATGGAAAGCTGGTAATGATTGGTGGAGAGCAGGCTATGGTGGTAAGCCATTTGTCATCTTTTTCTTTTATTGATGCTGATGAGGATGTTGGAACCCAATTCCAAGCTCTATCTGTTGCTAATAGTGAAGTGAAGAAGCAAGGGACATCTATTTCTTCTTTTGAGGATGCGCGACGAGTGGTTGAAAGTGGTTCGGCTGAAGGTTGGGGCCAGGTGTTGACTTTGCCCGAGAACAAGTCTGGAGAAGGTCTCGGTTTTCATCCCGTGTCTACAAGAGTCAAGCAAGAAGTAGTTACTCGTCCGATTCAAGAGTTTTTCCGAAGCACAGGTTTTATCCATCCGACTCCTCCTGAGGTTGATGCTGTAATAGGAGACGATTCTGAAGAGGATTTACCCGATTTTGTGACGCATGGAGTGGTTTGCCAGAACTGGATTGCTGTTGATGTTCCTGTTGTGATGCACATTTCTGAGTAATGTTTTGTTTTATTTTTGAAAAAAATTCGCTCTGCCCAAGGCGAAAAGTATTTGTGTCGGGTTATGATGAAAATAAATCCTTTTTCTCTGCCCAAGGCAAAAGAGAAAATGTCTGGGCTCCTTGTTTCAAGTATTTCCCGTCATGAATAAAAATGTTATTTTGTCCACTACTGTTTTATTTTTTCACTTTTTTCTGGGAAATAGTAATGAAAATTAATTGGTATTAATGGGAAAATATAATAATTTTTGTTTCATTCATATTAATCGATTTCTAAAATAAAGCATAATCATATGTGCAGATTAATCCATGACTTAACCATTGAAAACAATGATCCTATGCCCCCTCCAAACTTTGAATTCCCTGTGTTCAGAGCCGAAGAAGAGGATAGTGAAGAGATTCCGGATGAAATTTCCCGTTTACTTGAGCACGATGAAAAGATTATTCAGCCGTTTGAAGAGCCTATAGAGTTGATCAATTTGGGTGATGAAGAGGATAAAAAGGAAGTCAAGGTCGGAGCATTGCTTATCCCAGAGGTCAAAGAGAAAATGTTGGAGCTTCTCAAAGAGTATGTTGATGTGTTTGCTTGGTCCTACCAAGATATGCCCGGTTTGGACAACAATATTGTGGAGCATCGTTTACCGTTGAGACCTGAATGTCCGCCGATTAAGCAGAAGTTGAGAAGGACTCGTCCCGATATGGCCGACAAGATCAAAGAAGAAGTTCAAAAACAGATTAATGCAGGTTTCCTTGTTACATCGGTCTATCCTCAGTGGTTAGCCAATATAGTGCCTGTTGCTAAGAAAGATGGCAAAGTTCGAATGTGTGTAGATTATAGAGATCTGAATAGAGCTAGCCCAAAGGATGACTTCCCGTTACCGCACATTGACGTATTGGTCGACAGTACCGCAAAGTTCAAAGTCTTTTCTTTCATGGATGGTTTCTCTGGTTACAATCAAATCAGGATGGCACCAGAAGATATGGAGAAGAAAACTTTCATTACACCTTGGGGAACATTTTGCTATCGGGTTATGCCGTTTGGTTTGAGGAATGCTGGTGCAACATACCAAAGGGCCATGACTGCTTTGTTCCACGATATGATGCATAAAGAGATAGAAGGGTATGTGGATGACATGATTGCCAAATCACAAACTGAGGAAGATCACTTGGAACATTTATTGAAGTTATTCCAGCGTTTGAGAAAGTATAAGCTCCGTCTGAATCCCAACAAGTGCACTTTTGGTGTTCGTTCTGGAAGACTTCTGGGTTTCATTGTCAGTCAGAAAGGTATTGAGGTAGATCCTGATAAAGTCAAAGCTATTCGGGAAATGCCCGCACCCAAGACGGAAAAACAAGTAAGAGGATTCCTTGGGAGATTGAATTATATTTCTAGATTTATATCTCATATGACTGCTACCTGTGGGCCGATTTTCAAGCTTCTCAGAAAGAACCAAGGATGTGTGTGGACAGAAGATTGTCAGAGAGCTTTTGATAGCATCAAAGAATATTTGCTTGAACCTCCCATTTTGATTCCTCCGGTGGAAGGAAGACCTTTGATTATGTACCTGACTATATTGGAAGATTCCATGGGATGTGTGCTTGGTCAACAAGATGAGACTGGAAGAAAGGAACATGCCGTATATTATCTGAGTAAGAAATTCACAGACTGTGAGTATCGATACTCATTGCTTGAGAAAACCTGTTGTGCTTTAGCTTGGGCTGCTCGCCGTCTACGCCAGTATATGATTAACCACACCACTTGGTTGATCTCCAAAATGGATCCGATCAAGTATATCTTTGAGAAGCCCGCCTTATCTGGAAGAATAGCCCGTTGGCAGATGTTGTTGTCCGAATATGACATTGAGTATCACACTCAGAAAGCAATCAAAGGGAGTATTTTAGCCGACCATTTGGCTCACCAACCAATTGAAGATTATCAATCCATCAAGTTTGATTTCCCAGATGAAGATGTTATGTACTTGAAAGCTAAAGATTGTGAAGAGCCGTTACCTGAAGAAGGACCCGATCCTGAATCGCATTGGGGTTTGATATTTGACGGAGCTGTGAACTCTTATGGAAATGGAATTGGGGCAATCATCGTCACTCCCCGAGGTACTCATATCCCGTTCACGGTGAGATTGAAGTTTGACTGCACGAACAACATGGCTGAATATGAGGCATGTATTATGGGTCTCGAAGAAGCAGTGGATCTAAGGATTAAGATTCTTGATATTTACGGAGATTCGGCATTGGTAATTAATCAAATCAAAGGAGAATGGGAGACTCGTCATCCTGGTTTAATCCCTTACAGAGACTATGCTAGAAGATTGTTAACCTTCTTCAACAAAGTGGAATTACATCATATCCCTAGAGATGAGAATCAAATGGCTGATGCTTTAGCTACTTTGTCTTCAATGTTTCAAGTGAATGGTTGGAACGATGTGCCTACAATCCGAGTTATGCGCCTCGACAGACCTGCTCATGTGTTCTCAGTAGAAGAGGTTACCGACGACAAACCGTGGTTCTATGACATTAAACGTGTTCTTCAAACTCAAGAATACCCGCCTGGGGCATCCAATAAAGATAGGAAGACGTTGAGAAGATTAGCAAGCAGTTTCTTCCTCAATGAAGAGGTATTGTATAAGAGGAATTACGACATGGTCTTGCTCAGATGTGTATACAGACGTGAAGCAGACATGCTGATGCAAGAAGTACATGAAGGATCCTTTGGCACTCATGCCAACAGACATGCAATGGCTAGAAAGATGTTGAGAGCTGGTTACTATTGGATGACAATGGAATCTGATTGCTGCAAATATGTGAAGAAATGTCATAAATGCCAGATTTATGCGGACAAGATACATGTGCCACCGACCCTCCTCAATGTTATCTCTTCACCTTGGCCTTTCTCTATGTGGGGCGTTGATATGATTGGAATGATTAAACCCAAAGCTTCGAATGGTCATCGTTTCATCTTGGTAGCGATTGATTATTTTACTAAATGGGTGGAAGCAGCATCTTATGCTAATGTAACCAGACAGGTGGTAGTCAGATTTATTAAGAATCAGATCATTTGTCGATACGGTATCCCGAGCAAGATTATCGCTGATAATGGTTCGAATTTGAATAACAAGATGATGAAAGAGCTTTGTTAAGAGTTCAAGATTGAACATCATAATTCTTCTCCTTACAGACCAAAGATGAATGGGGCTGTTGAAGCTGCTAACAAGAACATCAAGAAGATTGTCCAGAAGATGGTGGTAACTTATAAAGATTGGCATGAAATGCTTCCGTTTGCTCTGCATGGATACCGTACTTCAGTTCGAACTTCAACGGGTGCAACCCCATTTTCCCTAGTTTACGGTACGGAAGCAGTACTCCCCGTGGAGGTTGAGATTCCGTCTTTGAGAGTGTTGATGGAAGCTAAGCTTTCTAAGGCTGAATGGTGTCAAAGTAGGTATGATCAGTTGAATTTAATTGAAGAAAAGAGATTGACAACATTGTGTCACGGTCAATTGTATCAGCAGAGAATGAAAAAGGCTTTTGATAAGAAGGTTCGACCACGCGAGTTCAGAGAAGGTGACCTTGTGCTCAAGAAGATACTATCTTTCCAACCTGATTCTAGGGGCAAGTGGGCTCCGAATTATGAAGGACCGTATGTCGTTAAGAAAGTTTTCTCTGGAGGTGCCTTGATTCTCACAAATATGGACGGTGACGAGCTCCCGCGCCCCATGAACGCCGACGCAGTCAAGAAGTATTTCGCTTAGGTTTGAGTTGACAGTTTGCTAAGTTGAAAACCCGAAGGAGCGGCTTAGGCAAGCTTTTGGTCAGATCAGTCTTGGCATTTGAACACATTTCGGAATTCGAAGTTGTTAGGGAGAATAATGATCATTGTTTTTGTGTAACCTTTTTCTTTCATGTACTATTTCCCAAACTTTTGTAAACCGTTGGAGTCGCGTTGTTAGCGAACTACCATCTTATTAATGAAATTTGAGCATTTACCTTTTGTGGGCAAAACTTTAATTTTACGGAAATATTTGAAACAAAGTATTTAAAGTATTCTTGTTTTTAAAAATGTGTCGTGAATAATGAAAGGAATATTAACAGTTGTTCTGAGGATGGTCAAGCCATGAAATGCGAAACAGTACAGTAATTTATTCTTGCATGATGAACATGTTTCGTTTCAAAATCGTCATGAGGTGTTGGTTGTGTAAACTTGCGTTTCTCGTGGTGCTAAGTTTGTTGACTCCCCGGTTGTTCCAGTTAAGCGTTGTTTTGGCTACCTTTATTTGGGCAATTTCTGAAGTGTGGTACGCTTTGTCTCATGCCAGTGGTCTATTGGTACTAGAAGAATGGATTTGATTGCTTTTCTCCTCAGAAGACTTGGGACTTGTAGCGTGATACGCTCTGACGTTGCTTTGTGTTTCCAGTTCCAGTTATCTTCTGTCTTTTTTAAGATTGTCCGAGTATCTATCTTTTCGTGACATCTTATCATCTTCAGGATAATCCATCTGTTTGTTTTGTCAGCATAACATTCATTTACTCAATTACACTTATATCACGCATGCATATTCACATTTGCCGTTGATTTTGGGTCGTACTTTGTTTATTCAAACGATGTACAGTTTCTTTCCAAGTAGAAAGTTAGCTTAGGCAGAAAATGTGCTTCCTTTCTAAATTCCCCAACTGAGCTAATCCTCGTGGATGATTTTTGATTTAGCCTACCTTGTCCATTTCTAGATAGGATGAATCCCACAATCGAGTTACTTTCTCATTGGGTGAAGTCTTGTTTGACTGTTTTCTCTCTAGTTTATCCCTGAATGAAGTTGTTGTCTCTTGCATAGGCTATCTCATGATTTTCCCCAATGAAGTCGCAACCTAGATGAATGGTGCATTTATTTTGCACATTTAAGTATGAGATCTCCTCGGGAAGGATTGATTCATGTTTCTCTTTGACGAAGATTTTATTCTCTTCCAATCTCATCGTAATTTCCTTCTGAGTTATTCTTTTGGAAAACGGCAAGCGGCGGTCTCTTCTTGAGCAACTTGTGCGTTATTATCATCGTTGGAAAACGACAAGCGGCGGTCTCTTCATGAGCAACTTGTACGTTATTATTTTCGGAAAACGACAAGCGGCGGTCTCTTCATGAGCAACTTGTACGTTATTATTTTTGGAGAACGACAAGCGGCGGTCTCTTCATGAGCAACTTGTACGTTATAGACATCGTTGGAAAACGACAAGTGGCAGCTCTTCACGAGCAACTTGTGCGTTATTATTTTGGAAAACGACAAGCGGAAGCTCTTCACGAGCAACTTGTGCGTTATTATTTTGGAAAACGACAAGCGACAGCTCTTCACGAGCAACTTGTGCATTATTATTTTGGAAAACGACAAGCGGCAGCTCTTCACGAGCAACTTGTGCGTTATTATTTTGGAAAACGACAAGCGGCGGTTTCTTCATGAGCAACTTGTACGTTATTATTTTCGGAAAACGACAAGCGGCGGTCTCTTCGTGAGCAACGTGTACGTTATTATTTTTGGAGAACGACAAGCGGCGGTCTCTTCATGAGTAACTTGTACGTTATAGACATCGTTGGAAAACGACAAGCGGCAGCTCTTCACGAGCAACTTGTGCGTTATTATTTTGGAAAAAGGCAAGCGGCGGTCTCTTTATTTGAGCAACTTGTGCGTTATTATTTTTTGGAAAACGGAAAGCGGCAGTCTCTTTATTTGAGCAACTTGTACGTTATTTTTTTTCTGGAATACAGCAAGTGGCAGCTTCTTTATTTGAGCAGCTTGTATGTTATTGGTATAGTATTTTTGGAAGACAGCAAGCGGCGGCTTCTTTATTTGAGCAGCTTGTATGTTATTGGCATAGTATTTTTGGAAGACAGCAAGTGGCGGCTTCTTTATTTGAGCAACTTGTATGTTATTGACATCCCTGGACGATAGCAAGTGGCAGCTTCTTTATTTGAGAAACTTGTATGTCATAATATTTTTGGGAAGACAGCAAGTGACAACTTTTTATTTGAGCAGCTTGTGTATCTACAACCATATTATTATCTCAGCATTAATTGGTGTATCTCCGGAAATCTCATCGAGAAGTCTGTTATGAATCTTTACCTTCCGAAGTCGGTAATCCATCATCAGCAAATTTGATACTCTCTGCCTATCTTTGACCTTGAGTTGTGAACTCACTGTTATTTTGGGTCAATAATCTGTTTTATGGCCTATGCAAGATGCCTTCTTTGTTAGGGTCAAAGGTCGTATTCGCTCAATTTTATTCGCTGTCAAGAGTCTGTCATTTGAAGTCGATGGCTCGTTTCCCCAGTAATGTATAATCCATGTCCCCGTGTTTTGTTGGTGTTTGATTTCTCCAGCATTGTCTTGTTTCATACAATATCTTCCTCTGCGAATTCAATCGCTACATTCATATCAAACATAATGGCGGTATCTTAGGGCAAAAATTTGCGTATTATGTATTTAAGTACCTTCAATCTCGTCGAGACGAAGATTTTAATCTTCATATCTCCGGATAGAAGAAACTTAAATAGGGGCAGCTGTTGTACCCCAAATTTTGACCTAAGATACCATCTCCCATCTGCATCATTACATTGCAAGGGTTTTGACTTATTTTTATCAATTTTCAAAGCCGACTTAAAATTCATAACTTTTTCAAGTCGAGAGCTGTTTATTTTTTGAACGCTAAATTTATTAATCGATCAATGCTAAAACAATGCTTATTAATTATTTATTATCTTAAATTTAAATAATTGGAATTTTTATTTTCAGTTATTATATAATTTAAAGAATTATAATTAATAAAGTAGATATTTGAAAAGAAGTTTATTAATTGATCAGACGATGTTTATTAATTATTTATTATCTTAAATTTAAATAATTGGAATTTATTTTCAGTTATTATATAATTTAAAGAGTTATAAATAATAAAATAAATATTTGAAAAGAGTTTATTAATTGATCAAACAATGTTATTTAATTATTTATTATTCTAGGTTTAAATAATTGAAATTTTATTTTCAGTTATTATAATTTAGAAGAATTATAAATAATGAAATAATTAATTGAAGAGAAGTTAATTGGTCAATGATGTTTGTTTAATTATTTATCATTCTAAATTTTAATAATTGAAATTGATTTTCAGTTATTATATAATTTAAAGAATTATAAATGATAAAATAAATAATTGGAAAGAAGAAAAGAATTAACTGGTAAATATTGGAGTTTTATTCACTTTATTCTAATTGTTACAATTGTTTGTTTAAATACTGTACTTATTTAATAAAGTATTTACAATGACAATTCTTACAAATGTTTAAAGTGAAATAAAAGTATCCTAATTTTTCTAAGTTCTAAATCTTCATCTTCTATCCAATACTTCTTTAATGCCCATTTGATTTTTTTTTACCTGCAAAAGAATTAAAAGAAAAAGTCAGAAATAAATAATTAAAAGCAGATGATTAATTTAGCGTTCATCATTAAAAGCAAACGACTGGAATCAGTTTTTACCCTCTTTGCAAATCACGGGATTTCTCCCGGTTCACAAAAAGGGATGAATTTTTATTGACAAATATGAATGCACAAATTTAAATATGTACAAATTCACTCTTGTCAAAATTGCATTTTTCAAAATAACTGCATAATTAAAAATCAATTGCACATTTCAAAAGCCAACTGCATATTTAAAAAAGAAACAGCATATGCAATGTTCAAAGCCAATGCAACGTAAACTACCCCAAAAGGTAGGAAGAAGTCAAAACATAAGGCTCCCATGCAGTAGACAAAGAGAGATGTGCAATATTAAGACCAAATATGCAAGCAAAGTATATTTTCCATTTCTCATCATTTTCCAGCTTTCACTTTTTCAGAACAAATAAAGTACATACATCATTTTAATGTCAAATTGTACTAGAGAGAGAGAAGAGAGGAAGAGTGTTGGGTTTTACAGGTTTTGGCCTTAGGCAGAATTGGATAGAAAGCAGAACAGCAGCATCCAGTAGAGAAAAAGAAAGCATAGAAAAGGATACAAGACAAACTAGATGTAACAGTAATGTGCAGAGGCATCAAAGGAAATGGTAAAAAATACTCAAAACCTGAATCGTCCAAAGCCTCAAGGAAAAACTGTTATAACAACACAAACCCCTTCAAAACAAAAAAGAGTTGAACCTGTGGAAAAAAGCCAAAAAAACGAAACTGTCAAAACAAATACAAGAAGTGAATTCTCAAAGTCTCAAAGCCTAACCTGCTGAAACAAATACCAAACCAACTCAAAAAATGCTAAAAACCAAAACATACAAACCAGAGCCTGCTATCTCCAACCAAAACCTTATGGCCTAAACCATAAAACCTGTTGAAACTAAAGCAAAACCAGAGCCTGCTATCTCAAAAAAAACAACATAAACCTTATGGTCTAAAAAACCATAAAACCTGTCAATCCATACAAAGGCCAAACCTGAAGCAAAATCAACATAAACCTTATGGCCAAAACCATTCAACCTGTTAAACCTTAAACCATGCTAGGCCAAACCTGAAGCAATCCAACCAAAGCTAAAAAGCTAGAATACCAAATAATACAAACTTATCCGAACAATGTCCAATACCATCCAGCCTCAGGGTATGTCATCATAGGCTAACAATAAGAAATGGCAACAGAAATAAGGCAAGAAGAAGAGGAAAAAGCATACACACGAAGGCAACGCATTCAAGCATCAAAAGCCCTCAGACAGTGTCATCACTGGGCAAAGGCAACTGAAACAAAGCAAATATCACGCCGTCACTGTCTACCTCGCCTTGGCCTCCTACGCACACGCCCAAACTTCCTTCCTCCGTCTCCCAAAGGTAACTTTTTTCCTTCTCTTTCTTTCAAAATACCTCAAATAACCATTAACAAATTCAAATTCAGAATCAAATGGACACAAAATCACAACATGCAGTAATGAAAACCTAACGAATAAAAACGAAATTGTTACCGTGAATCTGTCGCCCATAACGTTTTGTTGGAGGGAAGAAGAAGCTTGGACATGTTGGTGGCTCGGGCAAGGAGAACTCAGAGGCGAAAGCATGAAGAAGAAGAACACGAGAACGAGAAGATGAGCGCCGTTCTGTACATTTCGTTAACCCTAATCCCTTTTCCCAAACTAAAACCATTTGCTTAAGCCTAAGAAAAACAAATTATAAAATAATTGGGCCTTACCTCTTTCCTGCCTAAGCCCCAGCGAAATTCCTTAGCACACCCTCCTCATTTCTGTTTCTTTTCTGATTAGGCCCTTTGGAACCCCTTTGGCCCATGTAATCAGTTTATGTCTTACCCCCTTTGTTTCTTAATACTTTTATTTTTATTTTTTTTCTTTAACCCTTTTTTTTGAATTATTATTAATTTAGTTTGATTATAAAACTCAATCAAATGGAGATAATTTAATTAAACAATTTTAATAATTGACCAATTTTATTAGTTTAACTTTTAGGATTTAATTTGGTAATTTTAGTATCCCTTTTTTAATTAGACTTAAGTTAGTAGCTTTTAAGTTTTAATTTAGTTTAAAGACATTTAATAATTCTTAAATAATACTTATATTAATATTAAGGAAACATATAAAAATAAAAACTTAAAAAATATTTTATTTCCTTTAATTAATTTCCTCGCTTTAGTTAATATTAATAAAAAAATATATAAAAAAATAGAATTTAAGAATTAAAACATTTTCTTTTCTTTAATTAATATTAAACAAAAAAATCTAAAAAAATGCATGTTCACATCATTTAATCTGTTATTTAATCATTGTTATGGTTGTATATCATTTATCTATCTAATTTTCTGTTTAATTATTTCATCTTTACTTGTTTATTCTGTTTACGTCTAAATCCAAGGGAAAAAATGATTAAATTTGTTGACTTCATGTCCTCAAGTCTAATCACGCGAATATCTTCATCTCATTAAAACCTAAGACAATTTTTTCCTCAAATATTCGATCTTTTCAAAACTCATACCTTTTAAGCAAAAACTTCGACATTAGGTCGTCGTACCTTCAAAAACCCGTCCGTACCCCTTTTCGGCCAAAACAATTTATTTTAATCAAACAAACATTTTAATAAACAGATATTTCAAAAGGTTCCTATAGAGTACTATAGATACATTGGGTGCTAATACCATCCCACTGTATAACCAACCCCCGAACCATAGATCTCTTTTCAAAAACGCCTTGTATTTTTATTACTTTTAGAAAGTATTATTTTACATTGCATATTTAGGGTTTTATTTCGCTCTTTCCCCTTTTGCCTTGGAAATAATAAAGCGCGGTGGCGACTCTTGCTTTTGTGAGACGAATTAATCAATAATTTGATCTCCGATTTACCCCGCTACATTTTTTATCGCTACAACAGGTTCAAGAGTGCTGGTAACAATCAGCTTCCATAGTGGACCAGTAATATCCTGCCCGTAGGATTTTCATCGCCATGGTATATCCACTGGAATGAGTTCCGAAGGTACCTTCATGTAATTCTGCCATGATCCTTTCGGCCTCGCTCTTGTCTACACACCGCAATAAGTTCGAATCATGGTTGCGCTTATAAAGGATTCCATTACTGATGAAGAACTTTGCAGCGAACCTTCTCAGAAAATTCTTATCATTAACAGATGTTCCCTCAGGATATTCTCGAGTCTCCAGATACCTCTTTACCTCGTGAAACCAAGGTTTATCTGCTATCTCTTCAGTCTCAATGTCATAATAATGTGCGGGTTCGTCCAACCTCTTGATGGTAATCTGGGGGGCTTCATTGTCCCACCTAACTTTGAACATAGAAGACATGGTAGCTAGCGCGTTCGCCAACTAATTCTCCTCTCTTGGGAAGTGTTCAAAGGTTAATTCCTCAAAGTGCGGGAGCAATGTCAGTACATATTCTTTGCAAGGAGTAAGTTTCGGGTGCTTCGTATCCCACTTGCCTTTGATCTGACTTATTACCAGAGCGGAATCTCCAAATACACTCAAGAACTTAATCCTCAGGTCAATAGCAGCTCGAAGACCCATATTACATGCTTCATAATCCGCCATGTTGTTGGTGCAGTTAAAACATAATCGGGTGGTGAGCGGAGTATGATAGCCCTCAGGAGATATGATTACAGTGCCAATGTCATTTCCCAATGTGTTCGAGGCTCCATCAAAATACATAGACCATCAGGATCCTTCCTCAGGTCCTTCATTCGGTCCAGGTTTTTCGCAATCGGTTACCAACATGATGTTCTCATCCGGGAACTCGGAATTCATGGACTGGTAGTCATCCACGACCTGATGCGCCAAATGATCTGCCAATACACTCCCCTTGATGGCTTTTTGGGTTGTGTATTGGATGTCATACTCGGTTAGGATCATCTTCCATATCGCTATTCTTCCGGACAAGGCAGTCTTCTCGAAAATATACTTGATTGGATCCATCTTTGATATCAACAAGGTAGTGTGAGTCAGCATATACTGTCTCAGCCAACGAGCAGCCCATGCCAAAGCGAAGCAAGTTTTCTCGAGCAATGTGTATCGGGTCTCACAGTCGGTAAACTTTTTGCTAAGGTAATAAATGGCATGCTTTTTTCGGCCAGACTCGTCATGCTGCCCCAACACGCACCCCATTGAATTGTCCAGCATTGTCAAGTATAATATCAAAGGTCTTCCTTCAACTGGAGGCATCAGATTGGTGGCTCTTGAAGGTATTCCTTAATTCTTTCGAAAGCGGTCTGGAATTCATCATTCCACTTTACCACTTGATCATTCTTCAGCAGCTTGAAGATTGGCTCACAAGTAGCAGTCATATGTGAAATGAACCTGGCGATGTAATTCAGACGTCCTAAGAAACCTCTGACTTCTTTTTCTGTGCGGGGAGCCGGCATCTCTTGTATGGCTTTTACCTTTGCAGGGTCCACCTGAATACCTTTATCACTGACGACGAAACCCAGAAGCTTACCAGACCTTACCCCGAAGGTGCACTTGTTCGGATTCAATCTCACCTTGTACGTCTTCAACCTGTCAAACAGTTTCTGGATATGATCAAGGTGCTCTCCCTCAGTCTAGGACATGGCTATCATGTCATCAACATAAACCTCGATCTCGTGGTAAATCATATTGTGGAACAAAGTGACTATGGCGCGCTGATAAGTTGCCCCAGCATTCTTCAATCCGAAAGGAATTACCTTGTAACAGAAGGTGTCCCACTGTGTAACGAAGGTTGTCTTCTCCATGTCCTCAGGAGCCATCTTGATCTGGTTGTAGCCAGAAAAACCATCCATGAAGGAGAAGATTTTATGCTGCGTGGTGTTGTCGACCAAAACATCGATGTGAGGAAGTGGGAAATCATCCTTGGGGCTTGCCCTGTTCAAATCTCTATAGTACACACACATCTGTACCTTACCATCCTTCTTTGGTACCGGAACGACATTGGAAACCCACTGCGGATAAGAAGTGACAGCTAAGAACCCTGCGTCGAACTGTTTCATGACCTCTGCCTTGATTTTCTTTGACATTTCAGGGCGCATATGGCGGACCTTCTGTTTTATCGGAGGGAACTCTTCTTTAGTCGGCAAGCGATGAACCACAATATCAATGTCCAAACCAGGCATATCTTCGTAGGACCAGGCGAAGATCTCAACATAGTCGCGTAGCATTTGTATTAACCGTTGCTTGACACTAGGCTCCAGATTCGCACCTATTTTGACCAATTTCTTGTCTTCCTCTGTACCCAAATTCACTGACTCAACCGGATCTTCATGAGGCTGTATGGCCCTCTCTTCCTACTGTAACCGTCTAGCAAGTTCTCCAGGCACCTCACAATCATCCTCACCTTCGTCCGCGGCTTGGTTGATCGGATTTTCGAAGTCATAACTAGCAGTAGCAGAGATGTTATCATTGGGATCTAGAGTGGATATGGATATGCATTATGATACGTGAGTGTGTGTGACAGAATAGCTATTTTGATAAAGTGAGAGACAGAAAAGTAAAACAAGGAGCACAAAATTTGTAATGCAAGAAACGTCCAATGTTGTATTAATGATATATGAAATGACAAATAATAAGCCCTCACAAGCAAATCCAAAGTGCCTCGGGCAAGGCACCAGGCCGTAAAGCTTCAAGCTATTTATTACAAATCTTAAAACAAAAAGTCAATTACTGCGGAATAAAAGAAACATGTATGAAGTCCTTCGTCGTCCAGTTATTCAGTCCACCATTAGTTGTTGGGTAGATCCATCTGTCGATGTATGAATCTTCTTCACTGTCCTCAATTGCATTAAATCCCTGATTGCTGATGTGTAGATGAGGTCTTCCGATCCGTGCACGCCTAGAAGCCCTTTGAGCCCCATCTTCAATTACAGCCCTGGCGTCTTTGAGAGAAGCCATCTTCAGTAGAGGTTTGTTTGTAGCAATTTTAGTTGATGCCGAGAACTGAGGGACCTCTTTGAAATTTTGACAAGGCGTTTCTATGAATTCCCCGTCCATCTCCACGTAGCGGAAGGAATTGATATGGCTCACCATATACTCCTCTTCACCTCGTACCGTGACAATCTTCCCTTTCACTGGATATTTCAGCATTTGATGGAGTGTGGAAGTCACTACCCCAGCCTTATGAATCCAAGGACGACCCAACAAGCAAGAATACGATAGCTTGATATCCATTACGTAAAAGGTGGACCCAAAGGTCTGAGAACCCACCTTGACAGGGATGTCCACCTCCCCGTGCACCATCCTTTTTGACCCATCAAAAGCCCTTACCACAATGTTATCGACTTTAGAATCAAACCTTCACAATCCAGACGGTCTAACGCTTTCTTTGGAAGAACATTCAATGAGGACCCGGTATCTACCAGCACATGGGCCATAGTGGTGCCCCTGCACTCGATCGAGACTAGTAGAGCATCATTATGACTTCTCCCCTTAGCAGTCAGATCCGCATCTGAAAACCCTAGCCCATTGTCAGCAGTCAGTCTAGCCACACAATCTTTGAACTGATCTGCAGAAGTTTCCTGCGGCACATACACAGTCTTGAGAAACACAATCAAAGCCTTCGCATGGGATTTAGAACATAACAACAAGGACAACATGAAGATCTTTGACGGGGTCTACCCAAGTTCCTCGACCATGTTGTAGTCGCTCTTCTTGATAATTTTCAAAATTTCTTCTATCTCTTGTTTCAAGGTTTCTACAGATTTATTTAGGTGCCTCCGTCCGGGCAGGCTCACCTATGATTTCTTTGCCCCGAGTCCCAGATGGCTCGGCGACAAGGGTGATAACTGGAGTAGAAACTGGGATAGTAGTCGATGTATTAGCAGACGGAGCGACAACAAGTTTGTGGACAGTCGGAGGGGAAATCTCAGGAGAAAAGAGTCTTCCACTTCTGGTGACCTTGCTAGCCCCAACAATATTACTGATATCCGTATCGGCTTCTTCAGTCCTCATATCTTGTTTAACACCATGGTAATATACATCAGCACTGTAATGCCATGGGATAGCCTTATTTGAGATATATGGGATGGGACCCGTAGCGGTGATTATTAATGGAGCAATTCTTGGAACAGGTGTAACCCTAACAGGTTTTCTCGAGGAAACCTTGGAAGGATTGGCGGAAATGGTTAGGATGGAAACATCTTCAAACGGAATCATAGTCTTCTCAAACAAAATTTATTTATTATCCATCAAGCGTTGAACCCCTGACTTCAATAAACAGCAACTGGAAGGCAGAATTGAACACATATGGCAACCTTCACCACAGCCCGGAAATAAACCGACCAACAACAAATTATTCTTAACCGTCATTAAAGGAGTAGAAATTTCTTCCACAAAGGTCACAAATGAATCGGTGTCCATAACATTGACTCCACGACCATGTTTAGGCATAGGAGTAGTTATAACGTTTGGCTTTTTCGGAGCATCAAACTCAATCTCTTTAGCTTCCAGCAAATCTTGCAATTTATTTCTCGGAGCCCAACAATCATTTGTGTCGTGGCCAGGACTCTCTGAATGGTAGGTGAACCGCGCGTTGGGATTGTATCTGGGAGAAGCGGTGTTTGGATTCTTGGGAGCCTCTTTCAAGGTTGCCAAGTTGAATTTTAACATATGAGGCAGAACTTCAGCCAAAGTCATGTTGATGCGGGTAAACTGTCGTTGTGGTCTTTCCACCCTTTGCTGATTGCTGCATTGTGGAGAAACCGTGGGTCTCGGTATCACTACAACATTTAATGCTTGATGGTGTTCAGTTCTACTTTGGCCCCTCGGGCCGTAGACTGCACTAGCTTCCTTCTTACCGACGAAAGGCTTCTTTGCGGCACTTGACGAAACATCCTTCTGTATCTTACCACTTTGAATGCCAGCTTCTACTCTCTCTCCAGTCAAAATTAATTCAGTAAACCAAGATGACGAACTGCCAATTAAGTGATTCAAAAATGGACCAGATAGCGTCCCTAGAAACATGTCAACCAACTCCCTATCAGACAAAGGGGGTTGGACTCTTCCAGCCAAGTCTATCCACTTTTGAGCATAGTCCTTAAAACCTTCACTTGCACTCATGGACATACCCTGGAGCTGGGTACGAGTGGGTGCAAGGTCGGCGTTGTACTGATACTGCTTATAGAAAGCAGCAACAAGGTCTTCCTAGTTTCAGACACTGGCTCCTTCCAACTGATAAAACCATTCAAGCTGAGTCCCTGACAGACTATCTTGAAAGAAGTGTACCCACAAATTTCTATCAGCCGTGTGGGGTTGGATTTTTCTTACGTAAGATCGGAGATGGAGTTTTGGATAGGATACTCCATCGTACTTGGCAAAAACCGGAGCTTTGAACTTATGAGGAATCACCACTCCTGATACCAGTCCCAATTCTCCGAAATCCAAATTAGGGATCTTCTGAATCTCCATAGCACTCAGACGGTCTTCTAGCTGTTTGTACCTATCCTCGATAGGAGGATATTGCTCATCATCGTAATCCATATCGTTATCAGAAATTGCAGGACTAGGGTCCTTTACCCTCTCTTGGTTCTCCCCGTCCTTGGATGAGGAGGTCAGATCAGCTGGTTGTCTCAACCTTTCTCTGAATCTTCTACCCATGTTCAGAATACCGACCTTCTTCTTCTTCTTCTTCTATTTCAGAATAAGGGTCTTCATGTCCTCTTGCCCTTTAGCCAGACTTATGAACATCTGTTGGAATTGGGCATTTTGTGCCTGAAGATCTTTGATTGCTTGATCAGAAGACATTTCTGCTTGAATAAACAGCGAAGAAGATGAGAAACCTTTAAGGGTACCTGTAATGGTGTGCATAATAATGGGATGTTCATGTAATGATTTCAAAGACTTTCGGAGATTTAAATTTTCAAACTAAAAAATAAACCAAACTTTATTAGCTTTAAACTTTGAAAGGTTCAACAATTCCTTTAAGGCGTTACAAAGAAGTAAATAAAACAAACTCTAAAACTAGAAAAAGAAAAATCAAAAGTCCCATGGATGCTTCCTCTTTGTGCCGATGTATTCATTGATCACTCTTTCTTCCTCGAGTTGCCCGGTGAGCTTCAAAATCTTCCTTTCTTGCTCATGGTACTTTTCCCGATAAGTATCTCGCTCATTCTTCAGCTGAATCCAAGACCTCTGCAACTCCCCAGGATCAGTGGGCATGTAAGGATAGAGAACCGTGTAAGGAATGCCCTCTTCATTAGTGGGCTCCACAATCACTGGTAATACAGCTTCATAGGGCATCCCAAGCTTCTGGGCACGAGCTCGGGCCCATTGGAGGTAAGGCTGCATAGGAAGGGAAGTATTTGGTCCCAACTCTTGGGGGTCAGATCTGTTCACCATGCCCCAAGATCGTATAAACCTCAGGCGGTTCTCCTTAACGTCTTCCTTGTAGTCAAATACAATGTCCTCAAGAAGAAACTCACGGGGACCATCTCTCCGAGCACGACCAAATTGTCGTAAAGCTAGACAAGGATTGTAAGTTATACCCCCTCTGATTCCAAGCAATGGGAAATTAAGGTATCCCCCACAACGGTCAATAACAACAGTTTCTTCCATAGCCCGGGAGCTCTAAAGAATATCTGTATGGGCAAGTTACATTATCCTGTAGGACCAACCCAAACCTTCTTCGTTCTTCAACACAGACTTAGGGAGGTGCGGAATAAACCACCTCGACAGCAACGACATGCAACACATAAGAGTCCCTCTTCTTCACATGGTACGAGTATAAAGGGCATGCAAGATATCACCCAACAGGGTAGGCACAGGATTGCAAGAAAGGAAAATCTTGACAGCATTCACATCTACAAAGGAATCCGGATTCGGGAAGAGAACCAACCCATAGATAAGGAGAGCCAAGATATCTTCGAAAGCCTGAAAATCCAAATTATCCCAGAATAGCTGAGCCTGGTCTATCAGAAATTTGGCTAAGAAACCTTCGACCCCGCTTTGTGTTTCCCAATTGGATACTACATCAGCCCGTTTCAAATGCAGAGCTGAGGCAATGTCTTCTGGTCTAAGAACTTCTTACATACCTGTGAAGGGTACCTGTTCAAGAATGGATATACCCAATAGGTGAGAGAACTCTTCCAAGGTGGGAACCAGCTGGTAATCTGGAAATGTGAAGCAATGATGCACGGGATCGAAGAACTAGAAAAGTACACTCATCATCTGCTCATCAAGATTTGAAGTGACCAGACTGAGAAGTTAACCGTGTCTCTTAATGAACATAGAAGTCTCAGAAACTCTTGAGGCTGGCTCTTTAAGTTGGGAAGGTATTTGCACAAAGTTGACTCGGATGGTATTTCTGCGCACGGAAGCCATAATATGCAAAATAGAACAAATATAAATTCCCTTGGTCTTTGAAACGGTTAGTGTAATGAAGCATGAATGCCATGTTATGATGCATGATGTCATGATAAACCACGGGTATAGCAAACAACAGGTATTGCAAACACAGTCAAATCACACAAAACCCTTAGGTTCAAGGCTTGCATGAGGTCAAAGGTAGTACCCTCTTGAAGTTAAGTTGGTTTCAACCTGTCCTAGAAAAAGTAACCGGGTTCTAGAGGATCTCAATATCACTGACCATCCTCCATCGGTCATGGTTTCAGCTCACACAATCTTTTCTTGCGGCCGGAACTATCTCGAGAGTGTGGTCTCAATGAGTGTAGCATCGAGTATCAACCAGTTCACAGCTTTACACCGAGGCCGACTATCTCACTACTTTCTAATGGCCAAGTTGGTCGATTAAAGGTTTTAAGGTCAGTTGATGCTTAATGACACCATACATCGGCCCCGTATTCTCCTTGTTTCTCCATAAGGGATACCGGTACCAACCAATGTGCCAAATCAACGTAGCTACTGCTTCAACTGTATCGGTCTATGCCGTACAGTTCCCTCACAGTCTATTGCTACTTACCTAAAAGGTATCCCTAGATCTGGGTTAGGATCTATAGTAACTCCCAAACAAAACCCTTAAAATTAAAGCAATCAAAGCAATCCAGAGAAGCAATTATGATGAACTAGATCCTAAGGTATACCCCACTTATTATTTCCCCAGCAGTGTCGCCAGTTCTGTGATACAGTGGCAGAACCAACTGTTTGAAATGCTGGTTTGCGTTTTGCGTTTTGTGTTTGCAAAATGTCGCGGTAAGAAAGAGTCACCACCGACTTTTATTTCATCCAACTGGAAAGGAAAAAAGTACAGAAAAAATCCTTTTTCGAGATTTTGAGTACAGGGGGTAAGTTATAGAAAGGGAAGGTGTTAGCACCCTTTCTATCCATGGTTTTCCATGGGCTCTCAGGTACTTGCTCATCTTTTAAAATTTCTTGTGTATGTGCTTTGTTTTGAAAATGTTTTACTTCGTGATAACCCTTGTATCAGTCCTCAAAGGTGTGACGAAGTTGTTTTGAAAATTGTTTTGAAATGTGTAAGTATGAAAAGTTTTGTTTTGAGCAAGTACCTACTAGCATCTACTTACTCGAAAAAAGATCGTTTCTATTCTCGTTTCCTTTAGACCATGTTATCCTACTATTAGTGAGTAGGCAACCCTAGTCGTTTGAGTTGTAAGGGTCAATTCGAAAGGGACTTACAATCACTAAAGCAATGTTAGGATACATTAGTAATAACCCTAAAGTCTTAAGATCATATTCGAGGCAACATTTCCGAGGCAACACTTCCGAGGCAACATCTGAACGAGACATTTGATCTTTGTTAGACAGGAGGGAAACCACTAAAGCATCCTATACTTAATGATCGTTTACCGAAGGCAACCGAAGTGAGAGTATACCCTAAGAGTGATATGTGCGAGTGATTAGTTTCAATTATTTATCTTTGCACATTAGGGTTTTCTAACTGTATTAAATTATCATGCAATCTTGCCATACAATCCTATTAACATACATCTAGACAGTTAAATATTTGCGAGAATTAAAATGCGATAAAGTAAATCTGCGCTATTACAAGGCTTCGGGGAGGGGGATTAATTACATAGCCAAAAACCCGGGAAGAAGCGATAAATAAAACCCTAGATTAAACTATTACAAACCATGCACAGTTACAAAAATATTGACAAAATAAAATATTATCCCGCGGCGAATTAAACGCGAGGCGATTAGGATTTTGACCCTTGACTAAACCTAATTGTAATTGATTAAAGAAAAACCATTTTTTTGTCGTTTTTGTTATTTGAGAAAATAAGGCTTAATTGAATTAAAAAGGAACCTAATTACTAATTAATTTTAATTAAGAAAAATAATTAAATTAACCTTTTTTGTATTTTTATTTTATTTGCAAAAGGGAAACAATTAAATCAAATAATTAAACCTAATTTTCTAGTTGATTTTAATTGTGAGAAACAAATTAAAGTTTCCCTAAATTAAATTAAATTAATTAAATTAACTTTGATAAAAAAACCTAATTCTAATATTTTGTGAATTCTTGATTTTATGATTTTATGAAAAAATTGATTTTAAAAGAAACAAAATAATCAAACAAATTAAAATGTAAAATAAAAATAAGAAAAGAAAATGAGAATTGGGCCTGTGTAATTTGCTGGAGGAGGGGTGCAAATATGATTTTTGTAAGGCCCATTTATCATCAAGCCTGGTCAGCACTGGATCTGATGTGGGCGTTGACTTGAGGAGCATGATGAACCTTCATTATGGGCATATTGGATCTGGCCAAGAGCACATCAGATGGCTGATGTTGAGGGTGTATAGAATGCGCTTGAGAATGTGAAGCACTGGATTGGCCTACAATTATTGAAAAAATAACAAAATGAACACGCCTGGGATCGAACCCAGGACGTGTGCATCAAAGGCTAACCTCTTCACCATTTTCTCTAGCATGTTAATTATGATAATAATGAAATAAATGAAACATAATGCAAATAATGTGTCACGCCTCCAAAACGCGCGAAAATTCAAATGGTGCTGTAGCTATAACCTTGTGTATTTCCTCATTTTAGATAGCAACACTTTTACCCACGGACATGGTGCTGTAGCTATAACCTTGTGTATTTCAAAAATTACATACAAGCAATGTAAATAAGATTCAAGACCATGGATCAATTGGGTATGACCCTCTGATCAAAATGGTATCCTTCATTAGGGCCAATTGTCCCTGCATTTGAAAGCCCCAAAACAACTAGGCGAACCCTAGTTATGGCAGATGTTCATACAAGTGTTAAAACTTCAATTAAATGTTCCATTCATGATGCAAACATGACAATAAACACAAATATACCATTGAAACATGTTCATGATGCAAGAATCATAGCAATGAAATCTGAAAAAGAATGAAAACCTTGTGACGTCTAGAGGGCGATTCTGGACGTGTAGAGACGTGCAACCAGTCGTGCTAGCTTCAGAGAGATTCCAGGAAACGATTGGTGGCTTTGAAAGTCTGTGAATTGGCCTCTAGATTGGAAATCAGTCTATCACTTTTTTGACAATTTTCAATTCTTGCTTGCAGCTTTTTTGACCTCTCCAAAACCTCTTTTGTGCATTGGATCTCTTCTCTATATGTAGTGGAATGCATTAGGTCAGTAAAAATGCATTGTATCTTTATCAATTATGGAGATTTGATTTGCTCTTTCAATGCATATGATTCCCTTCCAATTTTGCTCAAATCCAATCTTTTCCAACCACATTGGCCTTGCACAATTTAATCTTCATTTGACATCATGTAATATCTTCTTTCAACGCAAAAGATCATCCCTAAAATGCAATATATGATTTATTAGGATTTATTTGATTTTATTTAAATTTTAAATAAATCAAAATCAAAATAAATTAAATAAATGAGAAAATAAAGTATGGAGGGTCCCATAGGTCGTGGACTATGTTAGGAATGAGATGCAAGCATAAAAAGTTGAGCCCATTTAGCAAAAGATGCAAATTTGAGTACATTTGACTTTTGGCAATTTTGCAAAAAAGGTCAACTTTGACAATGCATATCTCTCTCAATTTTGACCCTAGAGAAGTGTTCTTGGACTTTTAGAAAGCTTAGGATGTCCTCTAACAACCATTTTGGTTTCATCTCAATTGAGTCTTCCATGTTCATGTATGAAGCCTTGACCCAAAAGGTGTTTTTGTTGACTTTTCAAAATGACCTATAATGTCCAAATTCATATCTTCTTGTGAGTGCATATTTTGAACTTGGGAGCTGAAGATGAATTATAGGTAATTGCATCCTCTTCAAAATTAGATTTGGATGGGTCATTTTTGATAAAGTATGAGAAAGTTATGCTTGGTCAAAGTTGAGTTGACTTTTCTTGCAAAACCCTAATTTAGCAACTTTTGGGTTTTGATGAATTGTGAGAAATCCTTGAGGAATCATGATCAACCCTTGATAAAATGATGAATGATACTTAAAAATGAGGATGTTGACAAAAAATCTTGAAGTTTGACTGTATGTGGGCCATAGTTGACTTTTGACCCAGCATAGTCGATTTCTAGGTATTTGAGTAATTGACTGAGCAAACTTCCTCTGTAAGGCTTGAAACTTTACATGGATGATCTTGAGAACATATTAGGACAATGATGAGAATTTGGGATCCTTTGGACTCAAGCATCTTGATGTAAGATGAAACCCTAATTTGAGGTAGACTGCCTTAGGAGAGAGTTTGTCTGGTCAACTCTTGGACCTCCTTGAGCAATTTAAGGACCTCACTTGACATGTATTGAGAAATATGAGAGGGAAAGTTTTGGGGTACAACACATTTTATGGAGCTTCTTATTTATAGGCAAAGCTGGTTGAGGTTTTGGAGGGAAAACAAAACAATTTGAGCAATTTGAGTAAACTGCTTTTTGTAGCTTTCGAGGGGCAATGTTTGTATGTCATTTTGATGCAAGAATGGGGCAGTGTTTCAGGACTGTTGTGCAGCAGTTTTGGAGCGTTATGGCCAGTGTACCAGGCCTGAACTTGGCAGAAAGCATCTTTTGAATATTTCATCTTTCGCTTTGACCTCCTTCGACCAGATTCTCCTTCAAACAACATTGTTTGGTTTTCACCCAACAAGTGTCTTTCAAATGGGTCACTTTTGTGCATCCTTCGATGGAGCCAAATGGGTACCCCTTGAATGGGTCACCAAAGTATACCTTAAGGGAGTCTTATAAGTCCTTCGAGTGGACCATCAAACATGTCCTTTGAATGGGACATGTATGTATCTTTGAAAGGGCCAAATGCGTCCTTCGAATGGACTATGCTATTCTTCAAATGGGCTAGTAAGGTATATCCTTCGAAAGGGACTCCAATGTATGCCCTTTGTAACATCCCGTTTAATTAATAGTATTTATATTATTATTTTCTAAAAAATTACCGGTTGATATTTATTTTGGTAAATTAATAATTATTTAATCGGTTATTCGGTCCGATAGTTGATTAAATTGGTTTATTCGGTTTATCGGAAAATGATTAATTTTATAGGATAATACCGTATTTTTTATGTGTATATATTAATGTGTGTTAATTGATTAATTAGTGATAATTGAATTATTAAAATATTTATTTAATTATATTATATTAGTTTAATAAAATATTAGTTTTTATATATATATATGTTACATTACATTACAATATATATACATATATATATATATATATATATATATATATATATATATATATATATATATATATATATATATATATATATATATATATATTAAGTTAGTTTTATAATATATTATATATAATAGTATATATGTTATGTTAGATAAGTTAGAAGTCAGTAAGAAAAGAAAAGAAAGAAACAGAGAGAAGTGAGATAGAGAGGAGAATAAAAGAAAAAGGGACAAAATCTAGGGTTGAAGAGGAGAGGAAGTTGTTGTAGAATAAATCAACCAGCTTGCAAGATTAAAGCTACAAGAGGTAAGGGTTTGACTTCCCTAATTATGTTGTATGTGATTTTTAGTTTTGGAATATGAATTATTTTAGGGTTTTAAGATAGATGATGGTGTGTCCTTTTAGATTGTTCTGTGAAACTGAAATGGAAAGGGTTAATACTGGAGTAGTATTAATCGATTAATAAATAATTAACAATTGAGCCTATAACTATGAATTGGCGAGGGATTGTTTAAGTTTGAAATAAGTGGAATGGGTTCCGTTCGGTCTAATTTGTCGGCATAGGCGGTAAAAATTAGTAATCCGGAATATAATGAAAATCGACATGGTAACTAAGTTTGATGAGTAGATAATTATGGTTGTGTTATTTTGTCGAGATTGCGACGTTTTCAAGGACTAACCAGAATTGTGTTTGGTTTGGATAAATTATGGAAGTAACATTGTTCAAACTTGTATGTTACTTAATTTGTGAATTATATTTGCAATGAATGTACAATTGTTGGTATTTAATTGTGTTGGAATATGTGGTATGTGTATGTTAAGGTCGGGAGTGGTCTTAATTGCATACGAGTTGTTGATTGTACATTGCATGGCATGGTTGGTCTTGAAATAGAGACGGTGAAACGGTGGGTTCACATTTTATAGACGTTGATCCTTGAATGGAAATAGACTTAGTGGCTTTGACCCGGAAAGGGAACATAAGCGGTGAAACTTGGGTTCACAAAAATAGACATTGATCCTAGAGTGGAAATAGATGTAGTGGCTTTGATCCTATGTGGAAAAATAAGCGGTGGAACTTTGGGTCCACAAGTCGGTATCGCATTTGCATTGGTTGCATCAAGTTGTGAGTCACATGCATAATGATATATATTATGAGTTTATGTGAAGATGATTGAGTTTGTGAAATTGGCTATGATGTGTGAATGAGTGTGATTATATGGTTAGGATGATAAATGGTTAAAGAGATAATTCTTGAATACAAAGGAATATGGAATATATGAATGTGCTTATGTTAGTGATATGCACATTTATTAAAGTATGGAGAATTTCTTTTATTTATTACATTCCATTGCTTTAAATTATATATTTCATGATTATTGGAATTCTCACCCTTCTGTTGGATTGATGCTTGATACGGCATCACTCAGGTACCAAAGATGGTAGTGCGAGACACAAGGAATAGCGGATGCATTTAGGCTTGTAGTCCGTTATGTTTTGGTTATTGAGTCGATGCTCTGATTGTAACACTTGGGGGTTTAGTGTCCGCATTCGAACTCTTATTTTATTGATGGATTATACTTGTATATAATCCTTTATTTTGATCATATTTTGATGTATGTATTATGAGACTTGATAACATGAATTGTGTATGAACCATGTGGCATAAATGCCTTATATTTTATATTTTGGTTCCTCCTTTTGGAGAAGATGGTTATTATTATGATTCCGTTGCGTATTGAATAAAGTGAAAGAATATGCCATGTATGGATATTATGGTTTACATGATAAAAAGTATTGTTGAATATGTTACATTTGGCTTTTCATGAAAGATGGAAAGTGACTTGTGACACTTCTTGCATGAAATTTTATTTCTATGATATAATTACACCGTTTTATTCAGGGTTATTAGAAGGGGTGTTACAATAGTGGTATCAGAGCATAGTCGGTCAGTTGTCAGGTCTTAACTTTGCTAATCCCATTGTATTTGATTGTCTGTCTGACGCGATCCATACTTTTGTGTTATTCAGAAGAAGATGGTTGCTGGAAGGAAGGATAACGCACTTGCTGAGGCTTTGTGATTGCTCGCAGGATCCTTGAATTAGAGGCCGCAAGATAATCTTGTTCAGCCAGAGGGAGGTGATGATGGTTTTTGTTCTCTCGGAAAGTTTCAGAAAAACAATCCGCCTACCTTTAAGGGCGAGCATGCACCTGAAGAATCTCAAGAGTGGTTGAAGGTCGTAGAAAAGATTTTCCGAGTGATGAATTGTACCGATGCTCATAAGGTGCAATTCGGAACTCACATGTTGGTGAAAGAAGCTGAAGATTGGTGGATTAACACGAGTCAGAGATATGATGAAGAGAATACCGTGGTTACTTGGGCTATTTTCTGAGATGTATTCTTGGAGAACTACTTTCCCGAGGATGTCCGTGGGAAGAAAGAGGTGGAGTTTCTTGAATTGAAACAAGGAAACGGTACTATTGTTGAATATGCTGCTAAGTTTCAAGAGTTGATTAAGTATTGTCCTCACTACAATACCGCAAATGCCGAAAGATCCAAATGTCTTAAGTTTGTAAATGGCTTGAGGTCGGATGTGAAGAAGGAGATTTCTTATTAGTAAATCACCCGCTTTTCTGAATTGGTGAACAAGAGTCATATCTATGATGAGGATAGTCGAGAAAGTAGTGCTTATTATAAGAACTTGCATGAGAGGAAAGGTAAGGGGCAGATGCGTCCTAAGCCTTATGAGGGAAAGGGAAAACAACCAATAGGTGGAGGAAAGAATCTGAGTGGGGGAGTGACTACTCCAATCAAATGTTTCAAGTGTGGGAAAGAGGGAAATCATGCTCTAGAATGTCGCCATGGAATTGTGAAGTGTTTTAAGTGTGACAAAGTAGGTCATAAAGTTATGGATTGTCGGGTTGGTTTTGTTGTGACTTGCTACAAATGTGGTGAGTGAGGTCACATTAGTACCAAATACACAAAGCCAAAGAAGGAAACCGGAAAGGTGTTCGCATTGTCTGGTGCCGAGACCTCATCGGATGAGAGATTGATCAGAGGTACGTGCTTTATTCATAATGTGCCTTTGATTGCTATTGTTGATACATGTGCGACTCATTCTTTTATTTCATTGGATTGTGTTACGAGATTGGGCCTTGTGTTATCTGATATGAGTAGGAGTAGGGTGGTAGATACGCCTGCGATGGGTTCAGTTTCTACTTCAGCTATATGTTTAAAGTGTCCTTTGCGTATGTGTGGTAGATATTTTGAGGTGGATCTTATATGTCTTCCATTGAGTAAGCTAGATGTCATTCTGGGTATGGACTGGTTGAGATCCAACCATGTCTATATTAATTGTTTTGCCAAAGCGATTCTTTTTCTCGAGTTCGAGAAAGAAGGTGGTTCATTTTTATCTATGCAACAGATGAAGAGGTGTGTTAGAGATGGATCCGAATTGTTTGTGTTGATGGCGAGCATGGATATTAGTGAAAGTAGAGTGGGAAAAGAATTTCCAGTTGTACGAGACTTTCCTGAAGTGTTTCCGGAAGAAGTTGTCGATTTACCTCCAGAACATGAAGTAGAGTTTGCTATTGATCTAGTTCCTAGTACTAGTCCTGTTTCGATGGCTCCGTATCGGATGTCGCCATCGAAATTGGGAGAAATAAAAAGCCAACTTGAAGAGTTACTTGATAAGAAGTTCATTCGTCCGGGTGTATCTCCATGGGGTGCACCGGTGTTGTTAGTAAAGAAGAAAGAAGGTACGATAAGGTTGTGTGTGGACTATAGGAAGTTGAACAAGGTTACTATCAAGAACAAGTATCTGTTACCTAGAATTGATGACTTGATGGACCAATTGGTCGGTGCTTGTGTATTCAGTAAGATAGACTTGAGATCTGGTTATCATCAAATCCATGTGAAGGCTAGTGATATTCAGAAGACAACATTTAGGACGAGGTATGGACACTATGAATATTCGGTGATGCCTTTCGGTGTTTCGAATACACCTGGTGTGTTTATGGAGTATATGAACAGAATATTTCATGAGTTCCTTGATAAGTTTGTGGTGGTCTTTATTGATGACATTCTTGTCTATTCGAAAAGTGAAGCGGAGCATGCCGAGCACTTAGGAATTGTGTTGTTGATTTTGAAAGAGAATCAATTGTTTGCTAAACTCTCTAAGTGTGAATTTTGGTTGGATCAAGTGAGCTTTCTTGGTCATGTGATATCTCGTGGAGGTATTGTCGTAGATCCAACAAAGATTGAAGTTGTGTCAGAGTGGGAATCTCCTAAGTCTATTTTTGAGATACGAAGTTTTCTTGGCTTAGCCGGTTACTATCGTAAGTTCATTGAAAGTTTTTCCAAGTTAGCTTTACCTTTGACGCAATTGACGAGGAAAGGTCAAGCATTCGTGTGGACTACTCAGTGTGAGGATAGCTTCCAAGAGCTTAAGAGAAGGTTGACTACTGCTCCTGTATTGATTTTACCTAATCCATCTGAGCCGTTTGTTGTGTATTGTGATGCTTCATTGATGGGGTTAGGTGGTGTGTTAATGCAAAATAGGCAAGTGGTGGGTTATGCTTCGAGGCAACTTAAAGTGCATGAGAGGAATTATTCGACTCATGACTTGGAGTTGGCAGCTGTGGTTTTTATGTTGAAGATTTGGAGACATTACTTATTTGGATCGAGATTCGATGTTTTCAGTGATCACAAAAGCTTGAAGTATTTGTTTGATCAGACAGAGTTGAATATGAGACAAAGAAGGTGGTTGGAGTTCTTGAAGGATTATGATTTTAGCTTGAATTACCATCCTGGAAAGGCGAACGTGGTTGCCGATGCGTTGAGTAGGAAATTATTACATATGTCTAAAGAGTATGTCAAGAGGTGCGACAAGTTCCAGAGACACACAGACATGCACCTCGCACCCCAACACGAGCTAAATACGCTATCCTCCCCATGGCCATTTTCCTGGTGGGAAATGGACATCCTCATACCATTCGTGTAAGGGACATACCAAAACAAATTCCTCATCATGGCCGTAGACCATTTCACCAAATGGAAAGAGGCTGAAGCCCTAGCGAAAATCACGTCACACAACATCCTCCATTTCTACAAACAAAACGTGCTGGCTCGGTTTGGGATACCACAAGCTCTCGTCACAGATAATGGCACCCAGTTCACCAACCATGACCTCCAAAGCTTCATCGCCAAACTCGGCACCAAGCAGCATTTTACATCGGTCGAACACCCCTAGACCAACGGGAAAGCCGAAGCCGCAAATAGGGTCATCTTGCAGGGACTCAAATGCAAGCTGGGTGAAGCCAAAAGGGGATGGGTCGAAGAACTACACAGCGTCCTTTGGGCTTATTGGACAACACCCCATTCAACAACTGGTGAGACACCATTCCGATTAACCTACGACATCGTAGCAGCAATCCAGGTAGAAATCATGGAGCCATCCATGCGAACGGAAATGCCCCTCGACGAGGAGATTAACGATGAGGCCCTCAGAGATGAGCTCGACCTAGTCGAAGATATTCGGTCAGGAGCATCTCTTTGAGAGGCCACGCTAAAACAACAGGTATCCCTATGCCATGACAACAAAGTCATAAAGCGCTAATTTCAGGTCGGTAGCCTAGTCTTATGGAGAAACCTGAAGAATTCTCGCGAAGGGAAACTGGTCGCAAACTGGGAGGGGCATTACCGTGTCCAGGGAGCTACGAGCACCGAAGCATATTACCTCAAATAATTAAACGGAGAACCACTACCTCGACCCTGGAATGCTGCGAATCTAAAACAATATTATAGTTAAGTCCTTCACCTGCTAAGGACATTAGTTATCAACTAATACTCTTCAATCAACGAAGGGATGAGCTCGACCATGTAGGTGCATCTAGGTACGGACATAGCCTCCAAACATCAACAAAAGAAAAGAGGTTGTTCATTTGACGATCAAAATCTTAGCCCGACAAGGACACCTCAATCGAGCTCTATTGTCGAAGTACCCAACATGGAAAAACACATAGCTCGCAAAGGGAAGTTCACTCCACGAGTTTAGGATCCCGACCGTGATCTTATACTCGTTCTGCGGATCCCTACTCCGCCTCCTCGACACATTTTAACATGTGTCGAACTAATATGAGGTTCGAGCACACATCTCCACAGGGGAAACACGAACTTTCCGAGAAAATTTATATCGACCACAACAAAGGTTGAACACATATCCACACGGAATATCCAAGTATTCATAGAATAAATAAGTCAAATACAATGGCGAACAAAAATAATAATAATCTAACACCAACAAAAACATAGGCATCAAACAAATCAAAACAATTATAAAATGTCGACTGCTAGAGCCGACGATGTCTGGATATTACAAAATATTACGGGCACGTAGGCCCAAATATAAATAAGATCAAATAACAAATGCTAATCGCTCCTCGGAGTACCCACTTCGACCTTGGGAGAATCAGGAGGAGGAACCCGACCATCGACCATCTGGGACAGATCCCCAATTCCTTCAATGTTGAGCCCCGGGTTCAGAACGGACAACTGGTTCACGACAGCTTTGAAACCGTCAGCTAAGGCATCGACACAGTCCGACTCGAGGATCTGAATCCAGGCAACGAAATTTGTGCGAGTGTGCAAATCAGTTACACTCTCGGGCTCGTCCTCCACGGGCACCATATCAGCCTTCAGATCAGCAACTTCCCTCTCCAACCGCTCCCTTTTGCTCTCCCATGATTCTCTGTCGAGCAGGAGGCAGTCTTTTTCCTCGAGGGCTTTGTAGGCTCTCTCTTTCTCCCTTGACAGAGCATCAGCCTGTTCTCGAAACATCTCTTAACTCCGTTCAAGGGAGTTCTTTAGCTTATGCGTATTTGCTTGAAGAGTCACGTTCTTTGACTCTAGTTCCCTGACCCGACCAGAGGAGCTGGCCCTTTCACCTGTGAGGACCACAGACATCTCTGTCATCTTCATCACCCTAACCATACTGGAAGCCAAATGCTTCCTTCGACCTTCACCGTCGAGGCGCCTTATGGTTTCGGACTCATTGTCAGACACCATTAGGGGAAAACCCTTAAATAAATCCTTCTCCATAAAGCAAGGAGGGGGGCTGAAGGCTCGGGCAGTCTCCCCTTCGGTCACACCAGTGGCCCCATCTAAGAGGTGACTCCTCTTCCTTCACGACATAACAGCTTGTTGGTCGGCACCGCGGGTTCTTGACGACCCACTGGATCCTTCCTTGGCCGGCTCGGAGACTGAACCCATGCATGTAGGCTGATGCGACTTCACCAACCTCTTGTCGCTTTTCTTCTCTTAGGTTAGCTTCAACAGCCTCTCGCGATGTTCTGCCATGTTTCCTACAAAAACAAAAACGGTATCCTCGGGCCATCCTCGTGAAAACAAAACAAAAGAAAGTAAGTAAAAATATAAGAACCAAGCAAGTAGAAACCTAAAAGTTCCACGACCTGTCCATAAGATCTACACTCGACCAACGCCTTGGTGTTTATCGGGCGTGCCTCGAACATTGGCTCACCGTATTCATCAAGGATGTTGTTTCCTTCCCTCGTGACCCACCTGGCGGGGAAGAAACCATCGACGAACCGATTGAGGACGTCGTATGTTTCTTCGTGTTTGGTGCTCATACTGCCGACAGAAGTATGGTAATGTCTGGGACCATGATCGTAGTGGCCCGAACACTAGTGGATGGGAAAATTTGATATTTTCCCGACCTATGGATGACCCTCGGTGTCGTAGCACGGTCCTCCATCCTTGTCCACAACGGAAGCCGGGTGGAACATAACGTCTACAACTGTTTGAGTAGAGGGTTGCAAGACATACCACTTTTCTTTAAAGTCCCGGACATAGTCCATATACATCCTAAACAATATCTCCGACTGTTTGAGGGAGACCCAACTATGTTTCCCTCCCCAGGACTACAGTTGCAGGTGAAAAACCCTGAAGAAAAGGGGAATGGTCGCCCCGATCCTCAGGAACCGACAAGTAAGTTCAAATGCCCGGATGAAGGCAATAACATTGGGATGAAGCTGAGTGGGTGCTAAGTTCAAGTGATTGAGCACCCCCACTTGGAAATAGTTGAAGGGAAGTCGAAGTCCCGAGTCTTTAAACATGACCTCGTACATAGGGAAGGCATCGTGGGTGAACTCTGAGCATATGCGAGCAGCATGCATCGGCCTCATGATTTTCAAGTTCCTTTGGAAACCTTCCTGGTCGCCGCCATACTCGACGACAGTATACGCTTTTCTCCTAGTGTAACTATATATCAAGGCTATTCCTCGAGGCTCCGCACCAACCTAATCCAAAGCAGGATGTCGATTGTGTCGACAAAATTGATGCCCTCCTCGGCTACACTGGTCTCTTCGGTGTCCATATGCTCTGACGATTCGGGAGTGTCGGCCATTTACCTACAAAGCAGAGGAAACTGTTGAATTCGACAGCAAATCCAAATCCATCTTTCCACGATGCAGATGAAAAGGCTAAGCAACGCCTAAACCAAGTCGACTGTCATCCATGCAGAAAGAGGAAATACATGGCTCTCGGCCAGCCCATGAAAATCATGCCAGTCTTATAAGACCACACGATGATCGTAACCAGACAATAACCATAGAGATGAACACTTCTTATGAATACCCCAGACATGGGGAAGAGTGCACCGAGCATAGTATGAATCTGTCGACCAAACTCATGAACTTGTCAACCAAACTCATGAATTCACTGGGGATCGCAGCAGTTTTATGTACAAAAATCATGAGTTTCGCAGGGAGATAGGGAGACCACGGGGATGATCCATCTAAATTTCAAGGATAAGATGAATATCACGGGAATAATCATGAATTATACGCCTAGACACATGGATCCCCCTGGCAAAACCCACTGGTTGCTGTAGCGGTAGAAATGTTCAAGACTAAGCCATTGGATTGACTAGACTTATACAAATCAAAATCAAAATCGCCACTGTGCTTTATTGTTTCCAAAGGAATGGGAAAAGAGCGAATAACCCAAAAAGAGGGGGAAAGATTCAAGCTAAGGGGGTTGGTTATGCAAAGGGAAGCTATTAGCACCGTAAACATCTACGGTACTCCGCAGGAACCTCTTTGAAAAATCTGTATATTTTGGCTATGAAATATGTTGTATAAAATAAATGATGGAGGTGAGAAAGAAATATATTTATTATTTTTGCATCTACCACGGTTGCGAACCTTTAGTGCCCATGTACCACCTTTTCGTGCAATAGGGGATCAGGGTACACGTAGTTCCTCTTTTAAAAACTTTAAAACACAAATGTGTTGGTCAATTTTATGAGATAAAATATCATCGTCATTGTCCGTGTGAAAAACATACCTACTACCCACAATCATGAGAAAGGAGAATTTGCATCATCTCAAAGTGGAGGATATGGCTTGGATTTTAAAATCAATAATGCCTCACTCAACACCCAAGTGGAAAATATCTCTCTTTCTTACATATTGTAAACGTATAGTTGTTTGCATCACTACAAGGATTGACAAGAGTTCAATTTTTTGATAAAAGTTTAAAGATAAAATCCAAAGTGGAAAAATGGTTTGAAATGAGATCGATTGACTTTTAGTCTTCTCACAAAAATGTCAAAGTATTGTTAAGTTTATTAGAGTTTATTTATGAAAATGTTCGAAAATGCATGGACCTAAGTCCAAGTTTATTATAAAAGTAATTCAGGTTTAAAACAAGAAGAACTTTCAAAAGGGGGGAGATGATTTTTGAAATTAAAGAAGATGGGAGGAGAAGAAGAGGCTATCCTAAAGCATAAGGTAAAAGCTAGGGATAAGAACCACCTAACTAACAAGAAGTCTATACTTGACATTATGAGCCAAAATAGAATTCTTATTCTTTGGATTGAAACCAAACAAGCAAATGTACTAGACCTCTTAAGAGAACCAAACTTCAAGTGTATTAAGTCTTCACAAAAATTGGGCAGAGTAACGGCTGTATATGGATGAATTCCAGATTACAAACAAAGGGTGTAATCACAATAACCTGCACACAAAACAAACAAACAACCCAATGTCTTAAGGTAAACCTCAAGAGCTCCAGACAAAATAATCAGATAAGATTACAAGGTCTTCAATCACAGGCCAAGGTTTCTAATCCTAAGTCCAAAAAGTCCAACGCTCCATAATGCCAAGGGTAGTAACCAAATAGTCCAAGTATCATTAAATATTTTTAGGGTTTATGTTGATTATTAGGTGTCTTTAAAAGAAAAGAAAAATCTCAAGTGAACAAAATAAAAAATGCCAATAATATAAAGGGGCTCAAGTGAGCAAAGATGAAAAATATCATGAAATGTAAATGCTAAAAGTAAATGGTGCATAGAGTAAAGAACATAAAATAAAAACACAAAATAAAATCAATTATTAGTGATTAGTGGTTAGTTGTATGATCATCTTAAAACTTGCATTTGGAACTCATTAGAGGATTGGTAGAACCAAAGCCTCCACACAACAAGTTGCATTTGCTTTTTGTGAAGTATATCATTCATTTGAAATCCTTATGAGTATCTGTGATCGGTGGGAACGAGAACTGACTGTTTTGGAATGCTGGTTCGCGTTTGCGTTTGTTTTTGCAAAGTGTCGCGGTAAGCAAGAGTCGCCACCAACTTTTATTTTATCCAACAAGGGAAAGGACAAAAGCACAGAAAAATTCCTTTTCGAGATGTTTCTCGGGTTCGGGAGGTAGATTATAGAAAGGGAAGGTGTTAGCACCCTTCCTATCTGTGGTTATCCACGGGCTCTTAGGTACTTGCTCACTATGTTTTCAAAAGGTTTTCTTTTCTTTGTGATTGTGGGTTTGAAAAAGTTTTTGTTTGAAAACTTCAATTTAACTCTTGTTTCTGTCCTCAAGGGTGTATGAAGTGTTTTTGAAAACTTTGTTCGAAAAGTGTAAGTGCGAAAAGTTTTGTTTTGTTTTTAAAATGAGCAAGTACTTAAGAACCTCTACCTACTCAGAAAAGGAATTAAACTGTGTAAATGTCCTTTAGACAGTGCTATCCCACTATTGAGGAGTAGGTAGCACCGTCGTTGGAGTTTTCGGATCAATTTGATTTAAGGGACTTGTGGTCACTAAAGCAACGTTAGGACGCTTTAGCGGTAATCCTAATGTTTTAGATCATTTTATCCGAGGCAACCGTTTCGAGGCAACTTATGATCTTTGGACAAAAGGATGATCTCTAAAACATCCCATACTTAATGACCACAATTGAGGCAACCAAGTGAGGTGTACCCTAGGAGTGGCATGTGCGAGTGTGTCAATTTTCTGTTTATATTATCTTTGTACATGTTATGGTGAGCTACTGTTGATTTTAAATAAGAGTTAATCTTGTCATACAATCCTAGTTAGCATACATCTAAGCAATTAATATATGTACAGGAATTTAAATTGCGGGAATTGTAAATCCTACGCTATTACAAGGCTTCGGGGAGGGGGATTATTTACATGTCCAAAAATGGAGGAAATAAAAGCAATAAAGTAAAAGTCTTAGTTTAAGCTATTACATCCCAGTAAGCAGTTACAATAAAATAAAAGCGCGTGAATCTAAAAAATCCTAAGAATAAGAACTCTTTTTGTTGTTTTATTTTATTTTGGGAAAATGATCTATGTCTACTTGATTTTAGCTTTGGAAAAATGTTAAAATAATTAAAAGATTTAATTGACAAAGTTAATTTTAATAGAAAAAACTATCCTAATGTTTTTTTATGTTTTTTTGATTTTAATGTTAATTAAAAAAGATAAAAAGATGTCAATGAAAACAAAAATAAAATACAAGGGGGGGATCCTTCGATCCAGGGAAAAAAGGAGTTTCGACCAAGGGAGGGAAATGGTCCTTTCGATTGGGCCAGACAGTAAGGCGTGAGTAGCCTTTGATCCAGGGAAGAGGATTGTCTTTCGATCATGGAGGTCATGGCTTTCGATCCAGGAATGAGATGCCTCCTTCGATCCAGCATGCTAATCGGTTCGATCCAGAGAAGGGCTCTCCTTCGATCTGGGATGTTATACCTGCAAAAGCATGTTAGCGAAATAAAATCCAGGGCCTGGGTATTGAACCCCAGGCCCTTCGATCCTGCGCTTGCTGGGTCTCTTCAGGCTATGTCTGAAACAAATGTTAGCAAACGAAAAACATGACCTGTGTGCCAAACCCAGGCCTTTCGATCCTGTCAAGGATGGAAAATCAAGGTAACAACAAGTAATAATGTGTTATGCAAAATGAAAAGTTTTTTGACAATTTACCCTCTCTTACAGTAGTTGGGACCTTCGATTTGGCACTGGCTGGATGGGAGCACTTTCAATCTGGGGGCTTCTGGGCGTGGGCACCTTCGATCTGAAGGACTGCTTTGGCTTGGAAAATTCTGACAACCTTTGATGGATTGTATGGGCAGCGTCTCTCCAATGCTTCTCCCTGTATATTTTTTGTCCTCTTCTTGCAGAGTTTTTGTGTGTGTTTCGTGTCTTTTTGTTCACCCTTTTTGCAACACATGTGATTTCTTTATATAGGGGGGGTAGAGGGGACAGGAAGACAAAGGTTTAAATGACCTTGATTATGTGTTTGACAGCCATGAATGGGAATTTGTAACGTTAATTATGTGTTTGAAAGCCATGAATGAGAGTTTGTAACGTTGGCTAAACACATGGGATCCTGTCCCTTTTTGAATTTTGAATGACATGTAATTGGCCTTCGAATGCTCCCTTTCGAATGAGCTGATGGCCTCCTTCGAATGCTCCTTTTCGAATGGGCTGATGGCCTCCTTCGAATGCTTTCTTTCGAATGGGATGATGGCCTCCTTCGAATGCTTTCCAAAGCTTCTTCGAATGGACCCTTTGAATGCTTTTTCGAATGGACCTTTTTGGAATTCCAATCGAAGGACACTGTTATAATGCCAATCGAAGTACTTGTCCATAATGCTAATCGAAAGGCTCCTTCAGAACACCAATCGAAGAGTCTTTCAGAATGCCAATCGAAATGCTTGTCTATAATGCCAATCGAAGTGCTCCTTCAGAATGCCAATCAAAATGCTCCTTCATAATGCCAATCGAAGGGTCTTTCAGAATGCCAATTGAAGTGCTCCTTCAGAATGCCAATCGAAATGCTCCTTCAGAATGCCAATCGAAGGGTCTTTCAGAATGCCAATCGAAATGTACTTAAAGCAACACTCAAAAATTTTACTTTTCCTTAGGCAAGAGTTTGTGATCAACCATGCAGGGGGAAGACTTTGGAAAACATGAGAGGGAAAATTTTGGGGTGCAACAGTATCATTTAATGATCAAAGATGTTTAAGTGATCCGCGTTGACCAAAGATATTGTAGATCCATTAGAGGATTGGTAGAACCAAAGCCTCCACACAATGAATCTCAAGGTTATTGGATCAAAGAGATCAAATTAACATACTTGGGCTTATAAACATAAGTTTGGGCCACAAATGATCATTTATTCGAATCGGGACAAAATTTAGCGCTATGTTAAGCAATCGTAAGTGGACTTATATAGAAGTCGCACCTATTTTGAGGCCGGTCAATAGCAATCTATGCACCATTTGTTTTGAGACATGATATAGAGATCATGCTCCAACAACATTTAGCGCAATAAGAAGGGGATGAGATGAAGAGGGATGGGAGAGAATATACAAACCACTTTTGGATTAAATTTAATCAAACTATTATTAAAATCAGTCATCCATTTTTGTGGAGTTAGACTCAACACCATGGATCCAATGACGTTAATAAAGTTCATGATCAAAAATTTAATCCAAGATCAACCAGAAAATAATCACAAAATAATATTATATTTTAATATATTCAAAAAGGTTAAAAAATAATGTTTAAAAATAGAAATAAAAGAGAAAAATATCAACTATGTCCAAATTAACCAAGAAATAAAAGTAAGACCATAGAAAAATCAGAAATGAACTAAATAATTTTATTATTTTTTTTGGAAATTTTTTAAAGTCAAAAACTATTTTTTAAAATTAAAAGAAAGGGGTAAAATAAACCAAAAATGATAAAAATTAACAAAGCCAGAAGAAAAAATAAAATAAGGTCACCAATATGTGTCATAATGTCATTGGATCATTCCATAATTTTTTCAAAATTTAAAAATGCATAAAAGTATTTTTAAACATTTAAAACAATTCCAATAAAGTGTAAATTTATAAAAAATACCAAAACACAAAATTAAATTGTGAAAAAATAAAAATCAGAAAGAGAATAATCAAAAATAATTTTCAAATTTTTTTCAGATTTTTTGGACTAAAAATGAATTTTCTATGATTTTTTGAAGTTTAAAACAATTAAATATAAAAAATCAGAAGAAAAAAATAAAATTCAAAAATATGTGGACCATTGGATGAGAGTCAAAACGCGTTAGTAATCAAATCCAAGGGATCTGACGCACTGTGCATATCATGGTCATTAGTGAATAAAGCACTGAATCAATTATTAAATCAGAATTAAAAAATAACAAGTGGCGTGCCATCATTGGTTGGAAGATGACACGTTGGTCATCTTCAACCTCCAACCAACATGAATTGCAGGTCTCTCAAACTGTAAAATCAGAAGCTCAGACCTACGTCATTCGCTTCGTCTCTTCAAGACGAAGACAACCATACCCTCACGCCAAATTTATATAAACTGTAGCTCAAGCAATTTGGAAAGAAAATTTTGAAAAGGGATTTGAAATTTCATGGTCAAAACATGTTTCCAGTAAGAAGTAAGTGTTACAATTAGAACCAGGGAAATGAGAGCATCACAATGATATCAAAGTTTTGAAGAATTGATGAAGGAATCTACCTATTAAAGTTGAGTTGCAGAACTCTGAAACTGGACTTCTATGGAGCAATATAGGGCATAATTCTTGAATGTAATTATATGGTTAGCTTCAGGGAAGATCAAGGAAGGTGAATTGATGAAAAAATTGGATTGAAAAAGGCTTGAGAATGGATTTCAAATTTGTTGAATTCTGAGTTAGGGAACAAGTTTGGCAGGGTGATTCTAGCTATCTAAGCTTGAGGAAATGAATGGGGGATGACCCTCTATTTATAGGGAATCAAATGGAATGTCCAAGCGTGTGAAATGATGAAGTTTGGAGGGAAATTGTGTGAAGTTGCAAAAAAGAAAAGTGTGACTTCCAATTTGATCAAAACTCATCCAAAACCCGTGTTTTGTTGTGCTAATCAATTCTGGAACTTCATTAAACATGTTTAGAGGCAAAAACGCGTGGAAAACATGTGATTAGAAGACAAAACAAAGATTTCAAAATATGAATTGTGATGAAACTTCAGTTCCAAGTTACCAACTTCAAAATCATGGCATTCTCAGCTCAAGGGGTCTTATGGCATGATTCTTGATGCTTTAGAAAGATGAGGTTACAAGCTTTGCAATGGAAAAATAATGGAATAAAATGGATTCTTGAGCTGAAAGTTGTGTTGAGTCAAAGATGGAGAAAAAGGGTTGACTTTTCATACTTAGAAATATTTCAATTTTTTCTTCAAAAGTGACCTATAATGTCTTGCATCCAAACATGGTTTTCCACTTGGATTTTTCTCTTTACCAAAAAATATGGCATGAAATAGACCTCTTGAATGACATTTTGGAACTTAAACCATTCAAAATCTCCAAAAATTGAGAGAGTTATGAATTGTTGAAGTGGGCAAAAAATCATGAAATGACCTATAATCTTTTGTATCCTTAAGGCAATTTCTATCCATTTTCTCACTTTGCATTTAAAAGAAGGAATAAAGTTCACATATTCAAGATCATTATGGAAAATTAACGGGCTCAAGGTGATAAAAATTGACCAAGTTATGATTATTTGAAGTCACACATGGAAAATTGGGGATTCATCTGGAGGACTTGTAATCTTTTTTCTTCCTCAAGTTTCTTCCACATGAAAACTCCTTGGAACTTTTAAAGTGATTTGTTGATATCTCTTTGAAGAGAAGGATATATTTGGAATCACTCAAAAATACTAAAATATGAGAAAGATATGCTTCTTTAAAGTTCAAAACCCTAACTCCTAGATCAAGAAAATACTTTGAGGAACTTTGACAATTTTGAACAAACTTCTTGTACCAAAACAAATGCTTTGTAAATATAAGTTGTTGAGGATGATAATGAGAACTCATAGAAACCACAACCACTTCCATATCTTGATAATTGAGAGAAATGTGCACTTGTGACCAATGGGAACAAGACCTTGTCCAATCATGACTATTTTTCAATCAACCCCTTGTACTTTTTGGATCAAATCTTGATAACTTGGAAATATAGTGAACCAAAATAAACTTGCCATGCCATCCCTTCCAAAACAACTTCAATGGTGAGGTTTAAACTTCTCAAGCTTCATTGACTAGGTCATGGAAATAAACTCATGAACCCACGTATCAACTTGCTAAGCCCCATTGCTTTTACCTGCATTATTGACAAGTAAGACAAACCAACATTGCATTTTATTAATTAAAAGGAAAGTCAAAACAAAAACATGAATGATTACACAAGAAAAACAAGTCAAGTTGCTTGGTGATTCCTCAAAGAGCAAAGCTAAAGATAGGAAGGAGAACCAAAATCCCTAATGTGATCTTGTTGTGATTGAATCAATATGGTATGGTGAAGGGATCTTAGGGGCAAAAATTGGGGTACAACAGTTGTAAAGTCTTACTACTAAATCATCATCAAAACCATTTTACATACAGAGTATCACAGAAAAAAATACTTACTTGAAAAATATTGGTTGAAGAACGAAGGTGGTAGGTGAGGAACATGCAGCTGACGGTGCAGCGGCTTCAGCAGTTACAGAGAACGGCACGGTGTTGGCAACAGGGAGAAGGAAGAGCGCGAAAATATAAATATGAATAATGGTCCTTGAGGCGCTATTTATAGAGCTGGCGTGGAATGCGAAACGTCACGTCGGGAAACTCACCAGCCGCCTTTCTCCTCGACACCTAAGCTCTCAGTCAATGATGGGCCCTATTTTCTAGACCATCA